>CM072159.1:20032927-21241373 GCA_036850595.1 Rhyacichthys aspro | reverse complement strand
TGGTAGCTTTGAGTTTCTTCTCACACTGTAGCCTTTCATTCTCTATGTCTGTTACCCTGAACCGCAGGTCTGTTACTTCCTGGTACAAGCCCTGAGGAGAAGAGCACTCGAATTACTCATTACAAAGTACACAGGGGACCTTCACCGAGGCGAGTGGGAGAAATTTCGAATTCTTAGCAAGAAAATTTCTGCCAAAAGTACCAAACATTATTTTCAAACCACCATCCCTCAGGAGATGTTCAGTCCCCACAAACCTTAAGTTAAAAGGTAAATGTCACAGTCAGTTACTGTGAAAGAAATTCAGCAAGTCACTTCAAGAACTTTTAGAGAATTTAATGCCAATAGTGTGGGATGGGTGTGTTGTTTTTAGGGTTTTTTTCCCCTCACACTTTTCATAAATTGAATTAAGTTGTAAATTTTTGTAAACAAAGGTTGTAGTTCACAAATTTGTTCAAAAGTCAAAGGGCGATGTTATAATCACTAACTAGAATGGCGGGATCTAATACATACAATTCATTAAAACAATAATGCAGTTAATGTATTGGTTTTATTGGTTTAAGAACAAATCCTCACTAATTCTGTGAAGAAATGGTATGGAAACTGTAACTCTGATGGGGAGGAGGTATGGGAAGGGTGGGTGGGAGAAGGGGGTGCTCTGGCAGGAAACAGCTGCTGAAGAACACCGAGTTCCAAGTGTAACCTCTAAAGAAGTTCACCGCGCACCACATGACAAACCACTGGGCAACGAGGCAGACCTTTGTGTCTTCAAAACAATGACTGGACAGCCGCCAAAGTCTAGAGTCACACTTAGACCTTCCGCTAATGCTACTCCATTTTACCGCAAAACAACAAAGAGATTCAGAAGGGAATAATACTTAGTCAAACACTTCTTAAGGACAATACCTCATTGTCTCTGTGATCCCTCTCCACTGCACTGAGCTTCAGCTTCAGACTGGAAACCTCTGTCATTAGCTCCAGCTTCTGGGTCTCCAGCGCAGACCTGTTCAATAGCTCCTACAGGGGAACACACACATGAATTCCAGCAAAACCGTACCTTTCCTGTTCTGTGTGAGGAGAGAAGAAGCTGTTGTGCAAAGGACACACCTGCTGAAGAAGCTCCTCAGTGGCATTTAATTTCTCACGGTGTTGCTCAAGGCACGTGTCCAGGTCTCTAATCTTTTCACCCTGAACTTCCACCTGGTCTGTTAAAACGCTCACCTGAAAAAAGCAATTATAATCAGGAAAACCTCTAAAAAGTATGAAAAACAGAGAAAATGAGATACAGGAGTTGTAGCTAGAACTTAAATATTTTCCAAAATTATCAATGAATGATCCAGTCACATGGTGAGACCACTGCTTCTCCGCTTTACTTTTTACCTGCATAATAAGGTATATAAAGGATAAAACAGCTCTGGATAAAGCTTTCTAGTAGAGAATGGAAAATGTTGATTTAAATGTAACTGCATACACACCTGAAGAATCAGACATTCTTTGTCACTCTCCAGTCGTGACAGACGTTCTTGATAGACTGCCTCTGAGCTGTGTCCATTGGTCTGCAATGGGTATTGTGTGCACACATTTACGCATCAGTTTCAATCAACATTTCATGAAGGCAGAAAAATGCAAATCTGAATGAAAACACCAGCATTGAACCACAAAGAGCTTCTAATGGCTTCACAACTGACACTGAAGTCCTCTTGAAGAAAAATGTGTAGGTGAGAAGCTTGTCAGGTTCAATACTACTCTCACATAAAAGTGATTTGAAAAGCACACTTTCCTCTCAAATATCACACATGGAGCAGCAAGGACATACAGAAAAAACAAGAAACTCAGCCAGCATCAACTCCAGTTTAAGATGGAAAATATTTTTAGCAGCGGGCATAAAAAGGAACTCAATCATTTGCAAAATATGTCATATGACTTGGTGTGGACAATGTAGCACAGTCTATATATCAGATGAAAAAAACATACTAGACCAAACTCAAAATGTACCACACAAAAGACTATGATCTTAACTATGTGAGGCAATGTAATCAAGCCACAGTAAACATTCAAAGACACATCTGAACTCTGTAAAAAGATTTCAACCACAGTTTTTGTTAAATCCACTTATGAAGAAATTTACCATTCGTCCATGCAGCCACTCAGCCAGGCCCTCTGCAGTGGAATCTGGGATCTGACATCGGAGGTTGTCTCGCTCCTCATTGTCCATCAGCTCCAGTGCAGCCCGCAAGTCCTCCAGAAGGTGCAGCACTCGAAGACCACCCAGAAACGGTGAAGTGGGCGACTGACAATCAAACAGCCCATTGGAGTAATCTATGGCCTTGGAGCCTGGAAGTGTGAGAATACAAATGACCGACTTTAGAGTTAGAGTTAGAGAGAGTTATTTTTCATAGATAAAGGAGGAGAAAAAAACAAAACAAAAACAACACATTTGGGACTAATCTTCATTGGGGCATGTTAAATAACAAAGCTATACATTTTGATTCTTAACTGTAGGTTTATTTCTTGTATCAACAGCTGTGAACTGCATTCATCTTATGTTGATAGGACTGAGAGCAACCAATCTACTGAAAGGCAGTTTGGTGTGCTTAACTTTCTATCATGTGCTTTAGAGTTTTAATTTCCATTTAAATATACTTTTTACCACTAAGATGATATCCTGAATAAAATGTATCATTCCTCCTTTTCTTGTCATAATCCTCAAAAGGCAATAAAACAAAATGCTGCTATTAGTAAAACAGCAGCTGAATCTTTGGCAATGAAGCACTTCTTACAAACAGAAGACAAATTTTTGACAATTTTATTCTTAAATCATCTGTCATTCTCTTGGCATCTTTACTAAAGCTTTGCGCTTGATGCTCACATGATGTCCCAGGGCTCTCTAATCTTTCATCGCTTTTAAATGTCAGCGATCATGAAGATGTCCAGTGGTCACATGGTCACGCAAGAAGAGGTTAGAAAAATAACAGTTATCCAAACAATCCTGTCTTCCCCTACGGTGGCAGAGGAGAGGGGCTTGATGACGGCTGTGGTTTCTGCGGAAACAGGGGGGTCTGGGGGATGTCATGTGATCAGCCGTCTCACTCCTACTGGAAAAGGTCAGCGCTATAATTACACAAATCAGTGGAAAACGGGACTCTTGAGCTGAAGGCTGTTCGGCTCATCTGTAGCAGAGACCACTAGATCCCAAGCTCCAGTTTATATTGCAGATCTTGAAAAATCATTACTTTCCATTTTTGCACAGACAATGGAAAAACCTTTCAAATGGAGGCTGTGTGCGTCCCATAATCTGGTGGCATCATTCAAGCAGTCCTCCGAAAGTGAATACATTTCACACTGACCACATTGTATTACCATTCCCTG
Source organism: Rhyacichthys aspro (assembly GCA_036850595.1). NCBI lineage: Eukaryota > Metazoa > Chordata > Actinopteri > Gobiiformes > Rhyacichthyidae > Rhyacichthys > Rhyacichthys aspro. Next base: position 21,238,007 of record CM072159.1, on the reverse strand, counting down.
GACTTTGTATTCCCTGCTTGCATTTAATGGCTTCCAGATGTGGCCAGACCCTATATTATGCCATGCTCACTTAAAGAGTTGCTACGGCCAGGTTTGAAAGTCCTATTGTGGTTACCTGCTATGATCCCATCCATTTGCTCCAAGGCAGCAGCCAACATCTCGCTGGCGTCGGTCATCATGTTCTGCTCAATGAATCTGAGAGAAGGAAAAGACATGTTAAAACAATGAAGGAAAGGCTAGTAAGGAAAAAGCAAGTAACATTAACCAAAGTGAAAGCTGTAAAGAAAATAAAGTGACCTAAAAAAAACAGCTTCAATGCACCACCAGTTTCTGCGAGATGGATGAGAAAAGCTAAGGAGGAAATTAGGCAGAATTTTAAATCTTTCAAGTTTTGGAGTTTATTGCATTAATGAAACTACAAATTAGAAAGAGGGAAAAATCTGTACAGTATATGTTTGTTGTTGTGTTGAACTGAATGACATAACTTCTATTAAGTGTTGAGTATTTCTTGCTTCAAAACCCGTCATATATTTCCATGACAGGAAAACAGTAACTCTGTTGTCACTAATCCTGTTATAGTACAAGCTTTTATTCTTCCTTTATCAAATGGCAGCTGCATCAAATTAACCTTACAGTCTGTGGCACAAACACTGGCTTCCTGAGAGACAGAAAACAAAGTGCTCTCTAGAAGTTCAGAAACACCGCCCCAACTTATTACCCAGCATGCTCTGTTTCTAGCCACTGGGTAGATATTTGCTGTTCATGGGTAAGCTCCAATCTTAAATAATGGAACTATTCTCCCAGGGGTCTCAGGGCTGTAGCGCTGGCATGTGTGGCATCCTAAACTTCCATAACAAAGTCGGACAGTAACCCCCATGACCACGGCACCAAATGCTTATCACATGTTTCTCCTTTTGCATCCAATGAGCATTTATCACTCCAACTAAATTTGATTTGAGACAGTATATGTGGATAAAAGAGTGGAAGCACATAGAAAACAAGGGCTGTGTTTGTCCACTCACTTCCATGGGAGGGGGTAGGTAAGCAGCAGGCTTTACTTCATTTCCTGCCTTTCTGGGGTCAAAGTGTCACATGGTAAAATATTGGCATTAGAAGTGTAATTAAACTGAAGTGAGCTGGAAATACTAGAGCCTGTTTGCAATAGCCCATAAAATCAATATGATTCTCAACAGGTCAGCTACACTATGTCCCTAAATCATTCAAATAAAGAACAGATTATTCACCAGCAAGTTTCACTTTGAAAATAACTCAAAGCGCTCTAATTCAGTGTTATAGGTCTGAGCACTAGTATGTTTTGTGGTATTTGTAGAATAGGGCAGAGAGCCATCAATCTCTCCCATTAGAATTTGTGTTTTGTCAGCTGCTCTTTCCACCCTGCAGGACAAATCTAAAGCTTGTCTGACTTCTATAAATGGGATTTTTGTTGTCATTCTCAGTCTGTTCTTTCTTTTTGTGAATGCCAAAACAAAAAATGGGCAAAAGTGTTTATCCACATCTGCTTCAAAAGTAAAGGTTTGGAAAAAAACCCAAAAAAAACAAGGGGGTTTATTGTTGAGTGAGCTCATTTCCAACTATTGAGCACTGTCTCAAGTCCTGTGATAACATTTAATTGGAGAAGAAAGGATCTTGGAAATCTAATTTAGATTCAGTATGATTCAGTTCAACTGGGAATTCCTTGTGGAGTTATTTTATTACATAATTTATTCAGTCTTGTGTTGGTCATGAGGTAAGGAAAAAGAGAAACTGACACACACTTGTGAGTAGACACAAATAAACTGGAGCCTTTAAAATTGTGCAGTAGGCACGGTCTCTTTAGCATTAAAAGTGCATGAATAATGGATTCTCTCAGAGAAAGTCTGTATGACCATGTGAAGATGTGTGCTGTGAGCACTGATAAGGGCAGAGAGGAGTGAGCACCACACACATTCCTAAGCAGGTTGCCTTCCTCTAAAACTAAACACTTGGCCTGGTACTGACATCCCCCTAACCTCATGACCCCACTACTTCAACAGACCCACCAAGACTTCAATGGCCACACCAAAACACTCAAGAGCCAATAACATACAAGTGATCATCACAAAATAATGCTCAAATGGATACAACTACAAAACCAATGCTCTTTTCTTTGTTTTGTGTTTGGTACTTGGCGCTAAGTCGACTGAGTCTAGTAAGTCTATTGTAGAATTGTGATCTGTCTTGAAAAGCTGGGTTTTACAGTGGATTAGAGTTACCAGATGAAGAATATGGAAGAGGAGGGACAGTGCATTGGAGCAGGAAGGCTGCGATTACTTGACCTGCACTGAGTAGACAGTTTGTAAAATACACACACCTCCAGCAGGGCCTCCAAACTCCTGCGCCTAAAAGTCATTTCCAGCTGTGCTACAGATGTGCACTTTAGAATCACTCTTGGGCCACTTTGTTCTTTTGTTTGCCATCAGAGTTTGTGAAGCTATTCATAACACTTTGGCGGCACCAAGATATCCCTCATCTAAATTAAGTCAGACATTCTATAATAATAATAAATTATGATTACAGCCAGTCCTCTCCTGTCTTTTTGTTACATAAAACTGTTCAAACTTAAAAATTACAAGAAAACAGCATTAATAGTTGACTTATATATAGTTGAATACTTTAAAATACAATAACCACATGAGGACTATACTTTTTGCATCGTATTCTGTACTATTAAATGTTGGTAAATCTTTTTTAGTAAGCAAGTATGAAAATGACATTAATTTATTTACTGTGTGGTGTAAGTGAGTAGTGCAGATGTATCTTGTTGTGTCATTCACTTTTTGATAACCATGTGACAGCCAAGTTCCAGTCCAGCACCGTGTCTTTGTTTACACTTTCTCTAAAACAATCTTCAGTGGACTTTTGCTCAGTTTTGTTTGACAGAGATGGCAGCACACACTCTGAACTAAGCTTTCTCACAGCTGCAGCTACACAGAGAGCTTGCACAAACAACTCTTTGTCATTCAGACACTCACATGGTAGCAGCAGCACCCAGACCCCGCTCTCAACCTACTTCAGTTTTTCCATGAGGGCCAGCAACTTCACATCCAGAGCAATATGAGTGGAGGGGGAAGAGAGCATGATGGAACGGAAGGAACTGAGTAAGAAGCCAGCAAGCCAAGAAAATCTGCCTTTTATTATCAAAGCCCTGGGACACAATCAGCTAAGTGCAAGTAATAATGTTGTAAACAGAGACAGAAATGATGAGTAAAACAAAGAAAACATTAACAGAGGCATCCTCTTAGCCAGGAAGGACCCTGGCTCGGGCCTGTCAGGAAGTATTTCCTGCCACCTTCTGGAAAAATGCCTTCCTCCTCATCACAAACTGCCATTTTCCAGGAAAACTTTGTTAAAAATCCACAACCAGTCATACCACCTGCGCCACACCATATACAAACACATAGTATTTTCTACAAAGTGATGACTTTAATTCATTATTTAAACACCTATCTCACAAACACATATCTCCCAAATGACACATCCCTTCATTTGAAATACTCCAGAGCACAGAACCAAATATGTAAGGAATGCAGACTACAAAAACCTTTCAGAGATAGAGAGGTCCCAAATGACTTGACTTGTGAACATGTGGCTTCAGGAAAATTTAATTGAGAAAACTGAACTGCTCTTCCAGGGCAAAGGCTGATTTAAATTGGCACAAAGTTTGTGTTCATGTGCACCAGCCACAAGCTCAGTGCTTTGGCCTCTTCTGGCCATGAGCAGAGAAGTAACTTACACAGAAAAATATACCTAGTAGCTAATGTTTTTTATTATTATTATTCTCATTTTGTTCTTACTGGATACAGTGTATGTGCAGACTCTGAGCACTCAGCCAATCAGGATACAAATATGGTTACAGTTGGAGGGGAATTAAATCCTTTGTTATGCTTTCAGCTCTGAAGCCAGCACATCATGAGAGGTACAGTCAATGGAAGAGTGCCAGCCGGTCAGCCACATCCCACTACTTTTCTCAATCTTCTACAGAGGTTCACAGCAAAAGTCTACAGAAGACCCACTTATTAAAAGAATAAAGGGTTTGGCTATGAAAAACTTTCTATTTAACGCAAGATATCTTAATTGTAATAGGCCTATAATGCACCACACCTATTTGTAGTATTGGCTGCTTCCAAATACTCAACGTTTATGAAGGCCAACTTTTTTTTTTATTTTATAAAGGTGAGTTATGAGACTCAATAGAAGGGAAAGAAAACGCTTTAGACATGTTGACTATTTTCAGACAGCTAAAGTCTGATTAGCATCAAATGGCGAACTGAGTTTTAAACTAGCGCCCGCCTAAAGCTCAATAAAACGTCAGGTAACCTTCGTCAGCATTGAATTAAAACACTGAGACTATGATAAACTTACATGTTTCAGCCAGCACAACAAGAACGAAGATCTCCTCCACTCTCCCCTGACTTTAGTAGTTTTTCAGTGGAGCATCGTAATTGGCGTCCTCCTTTCATTCACTTCGTCTTCTCGGTGAAGTTTTCTTCCCAACTTCAAACCGAGAGCAAATGGCGTCAAGTTAAAACACGGCGTCAGAACAGCGACGTGTGTGGGGGGGTCTTTCAAAATAAAACCAGGAAACACCGTAAAAATAAAAGCGCTCATTGATGACAAAATGGGAGGATTTATTTTCTCTTAAAAGAGTTAGGCCCTTGTTAATGAATTTTGTGATGATACAAGTTGCATTTTAAGTACTGTTTCATATCATAGTGGCTGCACGTGAAAATACAAGAAGCACATGAAAGCAACACTGCATCTGACATTATAAGACATAATAAAATCTATGGACTAAAGTCTTAATAGCAGGTAATAAAGGCCAAATTATCGGTTAAAAAGGAAAAAAAAAAAGTTGATGTTTTTCCCGACACCAGACAAGGCATAGACTGTGGCACTAGTGTTTTAGACAAGAGGTTAACATGAAACAAAATATAAAAGGACAGCCACCAGATGGAGTTAGAGTAGTTAGTTTTTGTACTCAAAGAGTGCCCTTTTTGTTTCAATATAATTAAGAACCCTCTGATTGTCTTGATCTGAATTCATAGACAGGGGAGATGGTCTGAGACTTTTGGCTAATGAATAGGTTAAAGAAGGATAGCCGCACTATACTAATTAATTGATTAGAATATTACTGTAGTGTATTGCATTAAAGTCTAATATTTTTAAATTATAAAATAAAACAGGAAAAACAAATTGTGAAGAATATGGAAAAATACTGCCTACCTCTCGAATGAAAAAAAAACAACAACAAAAAAACCCAAAAACCTCTTAACAGCAATTTATCTGAGTGAAGCACTTTATGAAAACATGTGGAGCTATTACATTTGATTAGGTCTGATTTATATATATATTAAAAAAAAAAAAAAAAAAGGATCCAGCAGAAAGCTCTCTGTTAGCTGGCATTAAGTGTTTAGAACCTCTCGGGATTCTTTTGAGTAAAAATCTATGGAGATGATGTCCCAGAGCAGCATGGTGATATTAGTGGCCATAGCAACCTTGTTATAATTGGAGGAGCCTAAATAAGCCAATGACGCTTTTTAAATTGTCTCTTCACAAACACGAGAATCAACATGACTGAGTGAATGTCAAACTGTTCTCGCTGTGGCAGACATTTTGAAATTAAACTGAGGTCAAGTGGCACTGTTGGTACACAATAACTGATGCAACGCTGGTCTACAGAAGGCCTATTCAGGATTCATAAATAATGGGAAACAGTGAGATTCCATTGTTGTGAGAGCTGGAGAGTGGAGGAAATTTTTCCAATACAGAAATTAAAATTTAATTCTGGTGTTCAAAATGGTCTCACAGTGTCATATTTGGTTTGATAAAGGCACAAGCATTGAATAGAACAGAATTTAACATTTACTTTTATGCACAGCAAGCAGAATTCCAACTTTTTCCAAGAGAACTACTTTTCTTGGTCTTTATGACAAGAATGTCCACCCCATCAGACCTCTTGAATGTGCGATCAATTTCACACAAATGCTGTATTCATTAGCTGAGAGTAGAGAAATGGTGTTTGTTCACCTGTCAGCTCCCTGTAAAAGGAACACAGAGATCACATTCTGTTGGGTTTTTTTTTATTATTCTTATGTAACACACCTGCCAAGGTAATAATTGATGAGATGAGCTCTATGTGGTTGCATCCCTGAGGCTTCTTCAGTGACAGGTTCAAACTGAGAGTGGTATTCATTGTTACCTTTCAAAGAATTACCAGGGCTCCCACCTCTCAGCCACCTACTCACGCAAGTAATCATTATCATTTATCACTCAAGAGTGATTTGTTTTCTTTGCTTTTCTGAGAGTCCTCTGCATTACCCAGTCATCACACGTTGTTCACATGTCTACACAATGTCTAAGTGGAATTTATGTTGCTAATTGAATGTGACAACTGATTTACATACCGCTGCAAGACAGCAGCACCCATCAGCACTGACACTACACATGGTACATTCCTGGGACGCTGTTAAAAGCCTTTTAGACTTCCGTGTCACATCTCCTCTGCCTCCTGAGAACAGATTGAATGATGAAAAAGGGGGCACACCACAAATAGTTTTGTCCATCAGCCATGGAGAACCTACTGACATCCCATAATTACCCCCTTCTTGCCAACAGGCTAATAAGAGCTGGCTTCCCCGTGGAGAGCCATTTGAAGTGTTGCACTTGTGGAGGGAAAGTCACTGTTGCACAAAGAAACAGAAACCTCCATTTTCCTCTCAAAATCTTTTGGACCATCAATTAAGGCAAGCTGATTGGTGTCATTGGCATTTTCTGTTTTTTCTGTCTGTCCATGGAAGTCAAAATGTCTCAAATACTGTAATTAATATACAGCTTTAATCAGTTAGACTGTGTTCATCTGGGCGGTGTATATCAATTCAACTGTCAGAACAGTCCCGGGAGACACTGTTTTGGTTGTGTCTACATCTTATAAATACAATGTTTCTGCTATTTTTATTGGCAAATGCAATGTGTACTTCCATAATTATCAGATATCTCACAATATTCTACTAATATAAAATAATATTATAATAATATTTAATATGTTTCCTTATGGGCCTGATTTGTTTCCACATTCTTAAGAGTTATTTGTAGAGTATTTCATACTTGCACCAAATCATTATAAAAAACACAAACAAGAAATGTTGCTGGATAATAATGTAAGGTATCCTATATTTAAAGGTAGGAGAATGAAGTGATGAGAATCGTACATACACCTCCACCATTTAAAACACTGCCCCTTTTCTCACAATAAAAGACTAGATTGTGGGAACAGTCATATGGCTAGAGCTTCACAACATCATGTAAAGTGACAACAGATGCATGGGGGTGGATGCATATGTTCATCTGTGATATTTTTATGATTATCCCTCATGACATTGAATGGAGTAGTTTAAGGTTGCATATTGCCTTGGGAAATAAGCCCATAAGAGTGACTGATTTTTTATAGAACATGACAAGCCTGACTGTGATTGCACTTCACTAAATCATTTGCTGCATGAAGCAAAGACTTGATTGTCTGTAGGTGACATTTCCCAGTCACTATGTACCATTCACCAAAACCCATCATCTGAACAAAGCACGATTTTCAGCACAGCTCTCTTTCCCTTTGCTGCACCAAAGTTTACTGACCTGTTTGTCACCCTTTTCTCACTTTTTCATAATATAACGTAGGTGTAAAAAGAATGTGAAAAAGACTGCTAGCCAATTCTTAAGCTCTCCCATTCCTTGGCTGTTGTGATTTAATTTCCTTTATTGTGTAATTGTTTTTCTCCCATCATGAGGGAGAGGACCTCAGGATGTAATAACAACGGACAAAACACCATATATGCGCTTAGTAAATCTGACAAACAAACAGAATGATTACGATTATTTTTACATTTCATCCACATTATTTGTGAGCCCACCTGAGATCGACAAACCAACGAGACCATTTCTCTGGAGAAATGGTATCGTTTCATGTTGTGCCAGGTACACGATGGGAAACCTAGCAACAGGCTGCAGCAGACTGAACTCATCTCAGTACTTTGGATTATCATGGCACACACAAAATCAAACAGGCAGACACTGGCTGGGCAGATAGGATGCTCTGTGCCACAAGAACCACACAACATGGCTCACTGGTCGACATATTCCCAAACAGTGGTCATACAAGGAATAAAGACACTGGCATAACTCTCTGTGATGGTGCAAGGTCCAAAAAATCCAAAGCATGTAATAAATAAAGAGCAGAGTTCTGTCCAATGTTTGTTTTGGCTAAATATGCATCTATTATCTGTTGCTGTTGTTTTTTTCTCTTTCTCTTCACACTCAAAACAAATTAATCAGTGTTATTTGGTTAGAAGCTTTTAGCAAACAAAACACTGCAAACAACTACAGCACACACACACACACACACACACACACACACACACACACACACACACACACACACACACACACACAAAAAAACAAAACTGTTTTTTACTCTTCATGAGTCCATCTACACCAGGGGTCACCAACCCTTTAGAAACTGAGAGCTACTTCAAGTGTACTGAGTAATACAAAGGGCTTCCATTTTGATACACACTTCTGAAATAACAAAGTTGTATGGTTTACCTTTAATTATATATTATTAGTAATAATGATTGATGATATTCATCTGTGTGAAGACACTGTCTGATCATGTTAATGATTCTTCAATAATTATTAATAATGAGAAGCTCATTGGTGACTATTTTTAGAACCTTCTCACGGACACCAGGTCGCCCACATGGACCACATGTTGGTGGTGCTGATCTACAATAACCAAACAGACATAAATATCTTTGGATGAAGACTTTTTGTTTCCCTTTACATTTTTTTTTTTTTTTTTTTGAGGGGAGCTACAGAAAAAGTTAGGCAGAATTTTAGATGCTTGGATCATTATTGCAAATATTAAATGTGTAACATGACGCCAATCTGCAGCCATTTTTGATCTTGTGTTTTTACAAAAGTGATGTACAGAACCTTAAATATAAAATGTCAATGCTGAGATATATCAATGATGACCAAGCAGTGAATATATGAAGTGCAGGCTTTTGAAGTATTTCAATCCTCATCCTATTTATTCAATTAAGTGGGTGAAACTGAAACAATCTGAGTATCAATTTCTAAGTTTGTTTTTATTTTTTCTCTTCACTATTGCCCTTGAACAGCAAGGGAAAAAATACATTTTTGGGTTTGTTTTTTTTATCTGCTCTGCTGGTGGCGAAAATTTTTTTTTTTGCAAACGCTCCAGAGCCCAAAGGTTTGTGTTGTACTGCTTGTTTTAACCACTAAAGTGCTTTCAAAGTTCACTGTATCTAATTAGCTCTCTGGGTTGAGCAGTGGACCAAGGTGCAAGAAATCACAGTTTGAGACCCATAATAGTCAAAATATTTACTTTTGAGTGTTATGCTTTTTTATCTGATTGAGCTAAACAGCCACGGCGATGTTATGGTCTTATAATTCGTATTATGCATCAGGCACAAGCTATTTAGCTGCTATGGATTTTCATCACCACCACCACAGAGAGAATGTAGGGCCTACCTATAATGGTAACACACCCGTCTCATGTGAGTGGATGTGTCCTCCATTCCGAGTCCAAACTAAATAGATAAAATAAAACTCAACCCAACACAATAAGGTTGCCTTTTGACTATTATACTATACATATTTCAAGACATTTTAGACATTTTGACAGCATAACCCTCAAAAGAGTTATGCTGTCAAAAGAGGACAATTAAAAAAATGTTCAGTTCTGTTCAGGGCCACCGGCAAAACGGAAAAAAAAACAAAAAACTTACTTTGAAAAGATCATATTTTTTCTGTTGCCTTTCAGGGTCAATAATGAGAAGAAATAAAAAACGAACTTATAAAATTGATACTCAGATTTTTATTTATTTATTTATTTTGTTTGCTGTTCAGGGGTCATTAACAATAGAAATAACCTTTAGCACTTAGGAAATGGAACACAAAGGATGCACCAATTTTTTTTTCTCATGCCGTTCAGGGCTTCCGTACTGGGGTTTCAGCTCAGTGGATAAAGCAGTCATTCTCTGTCCTCTGCTGGCTAATGAGACGAGCTGAGTTTCACTCAGAATTTAATTATGTTTATATTGTGCCTTGACTCCTCTGACTGTCTGACTATGCTGAATCAGATTACCAACTCATAGCGACAGATTAGTTGTCTCCAAAAAAGGACAGCCTCCTTATGAGCATATGCTCACCTGTGTGATAATTGTGTTACAAAGTTGAAACAAAGTAGAATTTCTATTCTAAATGTTGAAGTCACACACCTTTTTATAAAGATGCATCTCTGCAACTCATTGCAAGCATTTATTTTTTGACTTTTAATCAGTAAGATAGCTAAAAGATCTGTCGTCATAGAGATTGTGGGGGTGTCTTTGTTTAAGTAATCCTGTTATAAATCTCCTACAGATAAAGCTGAGCCATCTTAAAACCATCCAAACATAAACCCATGTATACAGTAAACACCACAATTGCTTTCTATGTCCATATCATTACATTATGTCAAAAGAAATGAAGAGCTAATTTTAGCCAGTGTACAATGTGTACTCACTTTGATAAACACCACGTGCTTCTGTTTTATTCTAAAGTGAAGATTTGTATGCATGGTCAGGTTTGGTTACAAGCATTCACCTGGAAATCCTGCATTGTATGGCTTTAATGGTCCACTCATCAGCAGCACCTTTAGAAGCCAAACCATCTGTGCCCAAACTGCAGGCTCATCAGTCAAAGTGGTCATATTTCTAATGTGCCAGCAGGAACAGAACCAGTTGTTAGGGCAGTGTCATGAGCGCCAACAGGGACTCACTGTCACGGGAAGCCCACACATCCATCTAACAGGAATTCACAAATCCCTTTTCAATCAGTGGTTGCAGGTTTACTGAGGCCATGAGTAAATGCACAGAAAAATGTGATCTTTTGCTGAATGCTGCTGCGGTGTGATTCCATGCTGTCGAAATGTTAGAAGTTTGATATTCACAATGTGCTGCGATGGATCTGTGAATTCTTTGTGATGACAGAACGAGAGAACAGCCTGAAGTCCTCAGGAGAGCTCTGCAGGGAGTGTCGGACTGTGGCCACAAAAACACCAACTGTGAGCTTTTCAAATGCCACACTGAGGTGTTTGACACTGACTTGTCAGGACAAACAAACAATGGATCCCAGTCGACAAAGCAGGTCACAGACTGAAGAAAGTTTGGGGAGTCGCTTAGTCTGTCTGCTTCAGAAACACAAAGTCATGGCAAGGGATATCAGATATATTTGAAACACTTTTAAAACTTTTAAAACAGAACAAAGACAGAATGTCTAAGTGTTAACTATTACACCTTTTTTCAGAGATTAAAATTTCCGTCTGTGTTTAGTGAGTATCATTTTCTCTGTAAAGCAGCTAAAGGTCAATGTTTTATATCAGTCAGCTCCCGTTACGCAAAAACAAGCCGTGCGATGTTGGTGAAAACACTGGTCACAACAGAAAGGTCAGACATCGTCTGAACAAGCGCTCCTGCTCCAGCCACTGTGCTCAAAGAAATGCTGCAAGAGTCCTGCTGATGTCCTCACACAATGAGCAGCTTATGGAACAAGGTCAGCCATTCACTTTTTGAAGAAGTGTTCACAAGATGTCAGCTATTATAGAAATGTTCGAACTCTGTTCTCAAGGCTTCAAAGCTTTGTAAAGATTTTTCTTTGTATGAAAAAAAAATGCAATGTAGTTAGGTAGTTTAGGAGTTGTTATGACTGAGAAGGTGTTTTCAGTTGATTGAGGCAGAAACCTATGAATCAAACTGACAAAAAGCCATTCTCTTTCCACGTGTTATTTCTTCTGTTTGTGGCAGTGAGTGAAACACATGAAGTGTCTTTAGACTCGGCGTAAACACTGGTGTGCGTTTTCAGGTCCTATGGGAAGTATGGTCCCTCCAGTGGGTACAACACCACCAGAGTCTCCCAGTGGCTTTTGTACATCTTGCTTGTAAACTTGAAACACTGTTAAGGTTTGTCCTTTTTACTTACTATCAGTAGATACCTAGTTAAGGTAACATTAACTTTGGCCAGACAATCAGTGTTCTCAGAAAATCCTTTAGTCAAGCTTCTCAAGTGATTCCATTTTGGTGGCAAGTTAGCAACATTTTCATTTTATTTATCTGGTTTCTAGTTTGGATTTAGGTCACAGCAAGATGGTTGTGGGCTCAGTCCTTGGGCCGGCTGGAGCTGACCTCTCTGTTTGGACTCTGTATGTCCTCCTCATGTGGTCTTCTCATGGACACTCTGGCTTCTTCCACTGTCAAATGGTAAATAAATAAATAAATATTGTGAATGGTTGCGTATAACTGGGTCTTGTTCAGTCTGTACCCCATTCTCAAAGTCGCTGGGATAGGTGACCTGCAACAAGATGAGTGGCAGAAATGAATAAATTAAAAACTTTTATGGTTGTTACTCAGCTGAAGACAAAAATAATGATAACAGTGGACATCAGGAAATATCCAGTAAGGAGACAGCACAACCACAAAGCTAAGGTTTATGCTGGTATTTATGGTATTGACTGGGCTTTATACTGATCATTGTTTGTTACCTTTTCACAAGCAATGATCAGTATCTACAGGCTATGACTCACTTCACGTATCAGTCTTTGTGATGGTGTGTTGGTCTCTCAAAGGGGTTAATTACAGGAGCTCAATAATTATCTGTGAATCATTGACCATTATGTGAAGACGTCCACTTGTTGCACCTTCCTGTTGTTCTTTAATTGGTAATAAATGACCAGGACCCTCTCCTCCCAACACCACTGCACTTAGAGGTCCAATGAACAAATTCTGCATGTTCCTCTCCTGCGTATCAATGGCTGGTAGCGGATTAGTGTCTGACTCAGATCCAGGGTCAGTAGTTCATTCACTCAGTAATGCCTCAGGTTGACTTTGTCACTTTCATGGCAGGCTGTCAATGACGGTGAAGCTCCCTTTGGCTTTTCCTTCAATAGCAGTTATGACAGCACACAACACACCAGGGCCCTGCATTTTTCTGCCTGACACAAAGACATGCTCGTGATCAATTTGTTTTTAATAAATACTGAATATTTACTTGTATTTCACTTGAAGCAACAGGAATTCTTTCATTTTAACAAATTGAAGTAATGAGATACTATTTCAACCAAACTTAGCTAAAACACATAAAAAAAAAATGCATGGTGCATGTTTAAATAAGCCGAATGTTTATATATTACTGTAGTGTTTGAGAAGAACTGACCACCATTCAATCAGTTATTCATGCAGCTAAATTTAATCCAAAAAAGTAAAATGAATTGTGACATTATTTGTTACGATTTGATCTTGCACCACAGGCGCCCGGCCCACATCCAGACACTCCATATTCATGATTCTTTCTCAAGGCTCACCCTACTGACAAAAGCAACCAGAGCAAAATCTGTATGTATGGATGTATTTATAATGCATTTCTTAAATCATAATACAAAGTAAAGCACAAGATTAACCTCATCTTCAACCACATTCAAGTCACAGAAAGGACAACTCCCCAACTCATCTAGCAGAGGTAAGGCCCAGTTCTTAACAGTTATGGGTTTTTATTTTTAGTTATATGCATGATTCTTTTTGGAAGTATTCTTTAAATTGAATCAAATGTCTCAATGTTGTTTTTCTAAAAATGTCTTGTTTCTATTGTTTCTTGAAATCATTTAAAACTATAGAAATGGACAAACAACGTGACAATGTCTTTGACCCAGGGATAGATGTTTGTACAATCCCATTTGAAAACCTTTTTGGCCAACCTGTTATCTGGCAGTGGAGTGAGGCACTTCCACGTCCTATAGCATCTCAAACCTCAGCTTTTTCCATCTAAAGAAAGTGGTAATATTTTTACAGCATCAGTCTTCAGTGTTTGTGAAAGTGAATTTAAAAAAACACAACTTTTGCAATGAATAATTTAACATTTTTAGATCGCTTTAAAGTTCAGCTTTCTTACAGCATTCCCTCATGTCTTGTACAAAACCAAAAACAAACATCTATGCACAGACACTTGAGAAAGAGAAGCTGCTCCTTAAGACTTACACAATGGTACTGAGCATTTTTTTGACCATGACTCCATGATCCAAACATCTTTATATGTATTTATTTGAACAAACTGTTGGACATTGAGAAAATTCAACTAAAATTATGCCTTGTCCTTATTTCAGTAGATGTCATTTAATGTAGAAACACATTGCAATAAAAATAAACTCAACTACAGCCATTTTCCTATAATTGTAACTGAAGGCTCTATGTTTTCCTGGCACTCTCCATGCATTCATTTACTTCATTTGCTTGTTTGTGCATGCACCCTGCTCTTGGGTATAAATATAGCACAATATTTAATCTAAGCTACAGGACCTCTCATAGTCACGTCAACACAAATATGTACGCTTCACTTCCGATAAAGGGATTTGGTGCAGCTGTGCATGTATGTAGCTGTTATTTGTGATACTTGCAATTAGCCCTTAACCTCAGTAATGGGATGGCTTACGGGCAGCCATAATCTCCGAAGCTGCCCCATCAGTAATTACACATGAAGGAGAGGCTACTTCTAAAGATAGGTTCTTCAAGACAAGTTTTCTTGTTTGCCTTTAATTTTTTGACAGTCTGAGCTGTGCATTAGCGTGAGGTCACAGTCAGAAATGACCTCATTAGTTCTATTCTTGGCTCCACAAACAGCACAGGACACCTTGAAAAGCTGACAAGTGTCGTAAAATACAGTATGTTCTAAGGTCTTTGGAAAGGTTTGTGTGCAAAACACTAATAGATTTTGAAAGATGGACTGATAAAATGTATAATATAAACTGTATTCTTGTCACTCATCAAATCTAACTGTCTCTCTTATATTATTGGTGAGCTTATTTTTCCGGATATTGTTACTTTTACAAGTCAGGACTGCTCTCTGGTTTTGGGCTTAAAAATATCAGTTATGTCTGGAGGGTTTGTGCTCAAAAGGGTATTAAAGGTCAGTGATGAAGCCAGAGGGCAGATGTACTTAACTAAACCAGAAATCACAAAACATCCAAATATCAAACTCAAACATAAACAGAAGTCAAATAAGGTCAAGAAGTTTAACCGGTGTTTTACTGAATTGTGTTCTGACGCTCTTGTAACAAATTGAGCACCATCATGCCGGGGACACAACAGACAAGAAATGATTACCCAGTGAGCAGATAAGATTTAGAGATACACAGCAGTCCCAGCAAAGTGGTCTGTAAATGAAGGAACATTGGACAAATTTGAAAAAAACAAACAAACAAAAACCATCCATTGTGCCCTTAAAATCCCCTAAAACCTTGATCATGCCACAGTAAAATCAGTGACGTCAAAGGCAAGTGCAACCGGCTGGGAAAATTGAGAACCCACAGTTCACATGACAAACTGCACGCAATGTAATGCTCCAATATTAGTTTTTTTCTTCACTGCTATATCTGACAGTCTTACTTTGAAAATCAAACAAAAAAACAAAGCCCCGTATGAGAACATGTTTTAAAAGACATGCTGACAGAATGAATGGCTGTTGCTGCCAGACACTGAGGCTGTCTTGTAGAAGTGATGGTTGTGTGACAGTACACTAAATGACGGCACTACATGGATTATTCTGGATTCATGAGCATGAACAGGGTGTTATAAAAGAGAGAACAGGGGCTCTAATCAGTGGCCCCATCAATAGAGATGGCTACGACAGCTTCACAGCTAATAAATGTGACTGCTCAAATGAACGGCGCATTAGTCACATCAGCAGCTGGCAGTGCGATAAATCTGGACTCTTTGTGCCGTACAGCAAACAACTCTATGCAAGAATAAACGGTGTTACAGAACAGAAGGCCAGGAACACATGAAGTAAATGGAATAATTCCTGCTTCCTAAAACATTAACAGAAATAAACATGTGAACAAAAAGAACTTTAAATCCACAATGCTGACATTCATTTTGCACACATTCATATCGCACAAAGAACAAAGTCAGAGCATCAGCATCGACTACAGAGCAATGTATGTGAAGTGGGTGAATTTGACAGTTGATTGTGCACTGCTCTTTGGATAATTATAGTCTGTCAAGTTGTTTCATGGCTTCAGAGATGTGATGCAATCATACCACGGCGAGCCTCTGGGTTTTCTGGTTTCCTCTAGTTTCCAGGAGCCCAACATCTCGAACCCTGTCACTACCGATTGCTTGTGTACATTGTTACGTCCTGTTTACTTCTATCACATAAGCGAGATGCTTATGTAACACAACATACGACGTGGCTTCCCTTGAGAGAAATCAATTTGAACCCATCAGTTCCAAGCCTGTCTGATAGCTTATTCCTGTTTCTTTCTTCTGTGCAGTTCATGTGGTTCGGAGCTCTCCTGGCGTTTAGGAAGAGCAGCGGGAGCCCTTTATAGTGGCTAACTAGGAAGACCCCCGCACAGATTCTCAAAGACCAAAATAAGGAAATAAGGAATAGAGATTTGAAAATAAAAAAAATGTAAAACAGCTTGTTTGTGGCTGGTTTGGCAATTAAATGGGAGACTTTGTAACAACAGCAACAATTGTGTATGAGTGACAGAGCATTATGGCAAGACAACATTTATTCTGAAAGCATGTCAACAACTTTTCAAGCACTTGTCATCCCTTCTTCGCTGTATGTCTACAATAGACAAATGTGAAGCTGGCTGTGACTCCCCTTCGCTGCACAAGAAGGCGGGAAATCTATTAACCTTTAAGGCAGCAGGAGAACATGCTGCTAACCAGGAGGGCAGCCAGTGCATCTGTACTTAAAGGTTAGGGGAGATGTGAAACAATACCCTCAGCGTTACAGAAGCAGAAAGTAACAGAGCTCGGATGAAGAAACACTTGGATAGAATTGTCTGAAATCATTCTGGGTGTAATCGGAAACAAACACAAGAAGCTGAACCTCCTTAATCTGGCTCTGAACAGGACACAGGAGATACACAGTCTTTTTAGCTTCTGTTTCAGAGTGTCAAAACTACAATTAACTAAACATTTCAAAAGTTCAAAAGTAAATACACCCCTGCGCACAAGTGCAAAGGGAGATCAGGCTGTCAGTGTGCACAAGCATTTAGGATGGAGAGAACCATCTTTGTTGACCTTTGGGATGTAAAAAATAAGTGTTTTTCACAGCGCTAGTGCTGATCTTTTTGGGTTCAGTGAGAGTGACACCTGGAAATATCAAAGCCATTTATGAGAGAAAGACCACCAACACAAGAGCTGACAGGGGCAAGATCAACAAGGAGAGAAGCACGCTTTTATCAAGGGTTTCAGGGCCAGTAAAATGAGATGCACACAATAATGACAAATACAAAATGTGAATGGTGCCTGTTTCTGTTTTTGCATGTGGTTAATGCTAGACCTCTGGCCAAAGCCATCTTAGAGCATTTAATGAGGCATTTAATGGATATCTATGCAGATTTATTATAGGATGAAGATACAGTGCTTTGCTCACACAGATCATGAGGTTTAAATTCTATTTTATGATGCTCTTTGTGTAGCAGTGTGTGAAACTGCTGAAAGGGTAGAGAGATCATTTTGATCCATCACTTTGGCTCCACAATGAAATGCCTCATAGACTTTGGTGAAGAGGATTTCAGCTGAAGTGAAGAAGAGAGAGAGAGACTGATACAGTGAGTCATTTGTTTTACCTTTCCTTCAGCGACAAAGTGGATGAAATATATGTTGACTGTTATATCACTTGTCACAATATTTTTTGGCATAAAACATCAACCTGTTTACTGTTTTTGCTTCTGAGTTGTTTGTGTTATCACCCAAAGTGACATAAAATGAAAACAAAAAGGAGCTTGACATCCCTAATCGTTTGTGGTGCATCTCTGCTCTTCCTTGCTCACAATCCATCGCCTGCGTGTGATAATCAGAGCAGACTGAAAGCATGTCTGTGTTTACTGTGATTACACTGCAGGATTTTGTAATTTGGCCTTTTGTCCCAGCGACAAAGCGATGAGCTGCTTTTTCTTGTGCCTGCTATCTTTGCTGCCCATTTCCAGGATGAACCATGTATCCATCACTATCTATCTGTGTGCTTCTTCCGTTCACTTTTGTTCCATACTTTTATAAGCTTGTCAGGTGCTTATTGTGAGCTTGTTGTGAGATTTCAGCTCCAAGTGTTGCTCCAACGTCATGCGTGTCAAAGATGACCCACATCGCTTTTTAGAAATAATAGTTTTTATCTAAGCACTAGATGATATTTCCTATGTTAGCTTTGAATGAACAAAAGGTTACGCTGCTGGGATAGGCTCCAGTCACCTGTGATCCCTGATGGGTCAGTTCAACTTTTGGATCCTTCTCCTTTCTGCTCACCAACACGTATTGATTGCCCTAAAGTTTTCATTTTATTCACTAAATAAGTTGGTATTATTCATAAATATCACCGTCTATTGCCGTGTTTACCAAACTCACAGCAGTCTCAAGTACAGCATTCTCAAGATGACATATGGCTCACGCACTTTTTCTCTGCAAGCAACAGTTGCTTGTTTGGAGATCCATATTTGTTCCATAACTGTTTAACTTGTTTAACTTTGCTACAATCAGAAGCATAATGTTTTGTATCAGTTTGATATAATGGTCGAGAATGCTATTTCTGAAGATACATAATGCGATGTTGTTGCTTAGTTTGGCTGTAAGGATGCTGCAAATGAGACCTCGTTAAACTGGTCAGTTTCAAGTGGAAGACAAAGAGGGTGGATACAGAGCAGCAAAATTGTACATGAATTGTTAAGCAATGCACAAAAATGCCAAAACAGTAGTGGTTGTTTTTTGTTTTTGTTTTATTAACTTGTGCATTTTGTGAAACGTGTGCATTTGTTTTGACTGACACAGCAAAACCTTCCTGACAGTTCCATTATAGGATGTGGAAATCTGTCAATTAACAGATCACTGCTAATGGATGTCCGAATTATTGACCCAGTATTTCCTTAAGATGTTTCTCCTTCACAGCTGTTACATAACACCTGTCTTGTGTAACAGCCGTTGTGTGCCTTCTTCATCGTCTTCCATTTGAGATGTCATTTTATCCTGTTTGGGTTTTAATAACCTTGAGGGGAAAAGACTACAAATGCCGAGGATAAAACTGCAGACAAAGGGAGCTTAATTTACAATCCTGTTTAGAGCGTGGGCGAGGATTTAAGAATTGGTCGTTCAGTTGGGGTTTGTCAGTGTAGAAAGGCAATGAATCGCAGGAAGCTCAATAGCAGCGCACTCTCCACCTGTTTGTTTGGGTGTTTGCTGTCAGATGTACCTCAGGCTTCTAATAAACTTGTCGGGCCATGTGACTTTATCAGGATTACCTGTTCCAGTCTGCACTCTCTCCTGAGATTTATTTGCAGTTCTTCAGGGATAAAGATGGGCTCTAACAAATCTTCAGTGATTATTCTTTATCTGCTAATCTGCCTACTTCAAAGCATTTATTTTCTTTTTGCTCTTTAGAAATCATTCATTTCTTCATAATGTCAATGTTTAACAACCTATAAATCCTGTATTATTGTAAGAATAAGTCTGAGATTTGTGAGTCCAGGGCCCTCTACATCTCTGCTGTGTTTAAGAGCTCCAGCTGTCACCATAAGTGATTAATGCTGCGGTTTGCAAAACGATGTTTAATTATAGGTTTGAGAGAAGTCTCTCCAGTCCAGTCCAGCTTCTATTGAACATCCAGGTAACCATGACGACAGCTCAACCAGTGGCTGACACGTGGATTGTGAATGTCTTCAACTGGAGTATCGTCAATAAAGTAAAAAGGTGTTGCTTGATAGAACAACAATGCAAATATTACAACAACCAACAACAAGACATGAGACTACATACAAACAGACTATCATGGACTGTCTGCTGTCAGCCAAAGGAGGAAAACTGACCAATCCATAAGAATAAATAATATTTTCATGTACTATGAGTGACCAGTGGTGGAAAGTGTAACATGGCGTGGCGCGATGCTGCTCAGGTAATAGATCCTTACTTTATAAACAAGGCACAGGAAATGTGAGCATTTATCGTCAATATGCCACTGTGGTGAGCAATGTGTAGGAAAAACAAGAATAATATGAACTGTGACTAACTGAATTATAAACCACAACAATAACAATAAAGATGAAGCAATATACAGTAAAAATGCCACCACAGGAAATGCACATGAAGAAAGGTACATACATGACTAACTCAACCCCTGCTTTTACAAGGCTTTACACAGAAGAAGTTTTCTTTTATTCACTAAAGGTAACATTTAAGTGAGTTCATCAAAATATCAGTTTATTTAATGCAGTCATCAACCCACTCTTTTATGGCCATGATAAGATAAAACAGAAAAATGTTTAAATAATGTTTACTTTTGTTTCACACTGCAGTTTTTCAAAATGCTTTCCTTCACCTCTAAATCTGTTGTTTACGTCAATCTGGTGTGGCTCTCTATACCCAACATCTGATTGCTTTCTGACATTAGCTTAACATTAAATATGTAAAAACCACTGCACAAGCACTTGCCACAAATACATTTTGTAGGTTTGACTTTCGTGAAAACTTTAGGACTTTGAAGAGGGTTTAGTTTATCTGGGTCCTCTTTGATGGGTTTATTTTGCTTCCATCTGGCTCCAGATACTTTCTGCCAAAATGCAGCACTAACACATAACAGTCTGTCTGTGTGGGCTACTTACTCAAGCTAAAATGTATGTTTTGAATCTGGGTATTTTTGTGACCAGTTTTCCAAAAGACAATTGATGTATTTCTTTCTTCCTGATATGTAAGTTGTAAGCCATTCATATAAAATGCTTTCCTAAACAGTTTGTTGTCATGTTTCTTGGAGGCTTAGGTTCCCTTTTTTTCTGTTACTCTTTGTATCAAACAGCCGTTGGGGTGGAGATGGGTTTGAGTGCTGGATCTTACTGCTAGGATTTAGAAAAACTGCATCTTGATGAGCCCTTCTAGCTGCCTGAAAATATCCAGTGATTAGTTCCCTTTTTAGTGTGGTCTTCTAAACCTGATGGGGGGCCAGCAATAGTAAGGTGGAATTGGATGAATTTGCTTTCTCTTCTAATGAGTATAATTGGATACCATGCATTCAGATAGGCCTGGTGGCCAAAGCTAATGACTGCTAAACCTAATGTGAATTTATTGTGACTGTAGTAAGCAGCGCCTGCTTAAGATAATGACTTCACCTGAGGGGTCTTGAGTGGCAGTGAGGCAGAGGTAATTGTTCTGAACATCCCAGTGAGGCGCTCTCAGCATGGTTTCTCAATGTGCAGACATTGAGAGAGGAGAGGAAAGATGTTATCAGTTAATATGCAATGTCTCACATGGACATTACTTTGAAATGATGACATCAAGAGAAACAAAGGACTTTACAGCATGGGCTTTACAAAATGTGTTTCATGGACTCGAACATGTATGTCGATGTAACATAAAGATGTGATAAATGCAGCTCTGATGAAAGATAAACTGTGCTGTGTATTAATTGTGTGGAGGAATAGATAAAACATCTTCATAAAAGCCAGCTGAGAAAATGAGTCAAGATGGTGGGCTATTCTCAGCTGAGCATGGACAACCTTGAACTACAGCTACACTAACTGTAGGTAAGAAATGTGGACACTTAGGATGACTGCAGATGGAGCAATGAAAGATGTCTGGCCTGTGATTGTGGGCGCAGACCTGGCAGTTAACCTTTAAATGGCCTAATTAAACCACAAAGCTATTAGGAAACACCATTAAATCAGGCCTGCTTCATGAGGGGAATGAGCGATGTGTTTTTAACAGTTTCACAATAAATCACACTTTTTCTGAAATACACGGCTGCTGAGGACATTTCAGTGTCCATCCTAAGACGTCTGGTGAATATATATGTGTTGCTTCATTAAAAGAGCCTTATTGCGAGCAAAAGGTTAAAATACTTATCGCATAGTTTTTCTAAAGGAGGCCTGGCTCTTTTTGTGCAGCCTTCTTTGTCTTCACACTATTACGACAGAATCAGCTACAACACAAACATTCATCTAAAAATGATACTCCACTACAGTTTGAATCCATTGTATTTAAGTGGTGCAAGGTGCCCTGGATGGAGATGGAAACTGGTGTTTGTCTTTGCACAATGACAACAGTCTCAATACACATTTTTGTCTTCTCTAAACCTTTGCCACTTTGGTTTCATGTCAGCTTTCTGATCACTGCTATTTCCACATTTCTGAAACCTGTCTGAAACAAGGACAATCATGGGAGTATGGGAAATTGATTCAAATTCAAATTCAAATTGCTTCATTCTCTGGACCAAGTAGTGCACATACATTCA
The DNA here is from genome assembly GCA_036850595.1 of Rhyacichthys aspro. NCBI lineage: Eukaryota > Metazoa > Chordata > Actinopteri > Gobiiformes > Rhyacichthyidae > Rhyacichthys > Rhyacichthys aspro. Next base: position 21,215,645 of record CM072159.1, on the reverse strand, counting down.
GATTCAGATTGCTGCTGATGTTTGCCGTGTGTCTAGAAAATCAATTAGCTGAGCTAAGTTGTAATTTCATGTTGCAGTGCTGGACATGCAGGAAGCCACCCACGTTTCTGCATGTCAATGATTTCATTTCATTTTTTTATGGCAAGTGAGGTAAGTGGCGTAACAATTCTTATGGTGCAAGCCTGCAGTGTAGTCTCCATAGTCACTGAGAAGACTTTTTATATTTTATATTCATAGATGTCCCCTGTAAGAACGTTTTGTACACTCCAGCTGAGATCTGACCACTTTGAGACTGAGCCTGTCTGTCTGTCTGTCTGACTGTCTGTTATGAAATCCATTAGTAACAAGTGACACTTGGAACCTCGCTCTCACAACACAAGAAACACATTAAATGTTTAGAAAACTGAAACAAAACACCATTGTTTCAGCATTTAAAAACTAGTAATGTCCCATTTGAGTGCATTTCAAAACAGAGGGCTGCTGTCAGGAACACAGTTTAAACTGATGTGTTCTGATGTGTGTAAATCACAATGACCTGCCTGTTCTCACCATGACATCCCAAAAGTTATTCATGTGATGCCTAAGGTTGTATTTGGTATCCTTTTGTCTATTTATTTATTTATTCTTGTATTTATTGTCTCACTGTGTTTTTGAATCATTGTGTCGTGTCCATTGTGCTGCTCTGTCTGCACTGTTGAATGTGCCTCTGTTTAAAAGCTCTTGGTGCATTCATGTGGGGTTATGTGGGGTATAGCTGAAGTATGATGCAACAGCCTTTCTTATGCTGTTAAATGTTAGGTTCTTTAGAAAAATGCATCAATGCATTACATGCACAGTTGGGTCCAGCAGGCTTCAACTGCAAAAGAGCACTTTCCAAATAGCGTGTTTACTCTAGGCCATAGTGGCAGATCATTTTGTCCTCTCAGTTATTTTGTTGATCTCAAGGTCAATCAAAGAGCTCTCTGGGTTTGGCTTATGATAACAGGCACAGACAAGTGCTGTAGAAATGGCTGCAGAGACAGACAGCAATTCTACTGAGAAATTTAAGATGCACAGACTACTTTTAGGGTGCGACATGGACAAAGGATTTGTTTATGTATGAGCCAGTAACTAAACTAACTAAACTAAGGTATCCTACAGGTGCTGGACGACTTCTACCCTGTTCAGCCATCACTGGTATACGGCAGCTGGTTTGGTTGCCCACTTGCTGCTCAGTGCCATGTGAGTTAATCTCGGGGCATGGACTGCACTAGGCAGCTCCCTGGAGGGAGGTTTCTGTGGGTAGCTTCTGTCCCCTCTTCTCACTTTTCTTAAGGCTACATCTGGGGACAGTTGGAGAGACATCCCAGCTGTGGTGTGTATTTTTGTGTTTTTCTCACCCTTTTCTCACCCTTAAGTCGCACTAAGCGCCGAAGCAGTGCCACAAAGCGAAGCCTGTCGAGGGCACGCACAGAACTGGAGTTACATCCCGGAGCTACTGTTTTTTTTGTCAATACTATTAATACATTCCATAAATCATAGACTTACACACATACATGAATGTCCATCTGTTAGTTTTGGTTGCCACATCTCCAAAGAAGCAAAATTCATATCTTGCAATCAAAAAAACACCACCCTATAAGACCACTGTGTCCATAACCATCCCTATACAGTCTGTTCAGTTTTACACCTGCGTAACACATAACTCAAGGGCGTTATGCAGGCCCCACGAGTGAAGACTTGGAGCCTGCAGTGGAGTGTAGTCCTGGGGGCGGGGCCACACACACATATTACCAGTGGCTCCCAATAGACACTCATTATGAGAATAACTAGTCTGATGTGGCCACTGCAGCTTCTGTTTGCTCCGAGCGCGCGTCGCTATTGGATGTAGGGTTGGACTCCACACAACAAGTGGCATAGCAGCGGAGTGAGCGCGTACGGCCAGTCGCTCCTGTGTGCGCGCTGGATATGGATCAGCTTGGCAAGAACGCAGCGCTTCTTCTTTTGACTGCTCTCTGCGGCGAGTGACCACTGTCCAGATGAACCGCCGCCCTCCTGCATCGCCCGGCGTGCAATGGCTTAACCGGAGAGACATGAGTGTCCGCACAGACGACAGCATCACTTTGTGCCAAAGAGCTATTCAGATTGTTACGGAACTTTGTCTGACGGGACACGTAGACCGCGAAAAATGCTCGGATATATTTCCCTTAGAGAGCAGCATACAAGGTAAAGGACACACAGGTAAATAGAAAAAAGTTAATAATCTTTTCCTTTTACTAATTAATTACTTCTCTCTTTTTCTCCAACTCGTTTTGAAGCGAAAGACGAGATTTGGCGTTTAAAACACAACTTTCACACAGAAAACAACTCATGACTGTTATTAAAACGGTGCGCACTTGTCATTACATATTGTATCCTGCAGCCCTGTCTACACTTTCAAAATGGCAACAGGTGGAAAAAAGGGACAAGTGTGTGAAGTGCTTAGTTTTTCTGGAAATAACAACAATATTCAGTTTTATTCCACTAATAATGGATTGCCTGGGCTGCCTTAATGTGTCCTCTTTAGGTCATAATTTCTGTGCCCTCTTTAGGTCATAATTTATTTAAAAAAGAGATGAATATTTCCCTTTGCTCTGAGTGTTGATATAAGGAGCAAACTGTGCTTGATCAGAAAGGTGAATATGCTGCCCCCTCTTTCTTACAGCTTCCTTTTCTCTTTCTCCTTGCATGTTGATCTTGTATTGCGTCCACTGTTTGCCTCATCTGTCTGTCTGCTGCTCTGACCATTTGTCCATCTTCTGGTCTGTGTGTCTTGCTGCTCTGTGGTAGACATTTCTATTAGTCTCCTTGCTGTGGTGGTGGGTTTCTGTGGCCTCGCTCTGTTGGTAGTGTCTCTCTTTGTCTTTTGGAAGTTGTGCTGGCCCATTTGGAGGAGCAAGGCTCTGTCAACACAAACTGAGAATGTCCTGCATGTGGGTTTCCCCGAAGCCCCTCGGCCGTCCAACTCTGCTCCAGCCTCGGAGTGCAAAGGGGTGGAGGTGGAGAAGAAGTACCCTCTGGAGGTTAAGGCCAATGGACGCTGCTCTGTCAGACTGCAGGAGGCCGCCATGAAGATCAGCCAGACGTCTCCAGACATCCCAGCAGACGTGCAGACAGCCCCGAGGGAAAAGCTCACCCAGCAGAGCAAGATTCAGAGGCAGACCACTGAGCCCACCTCCTCGTCAAGGTACTGTAGTTCAACAATAATAGATATCTGGTCTTATGAGGCCTGGGGGGACACTGTACAATTAAAATTTTAATTTAAAAACAATGGAGGCCACTATTATGAAACCTGATTGACACTGTGATCAACAGAAGACACACCCAGGACGATCAGGTCAGTCAGGCCAAGATCACCAAAGGGCAACTAATAACATATCAATCATATGTTGTGTGTTTCTCTGTTATTCCCTTGTAACATCAACACAATACAGTCCTGAGAGAGTCCTGAAGGGTTAGCAGCATGTGCTACATCATGGCCTGCCTGGGGACGGCTCTTGCGCTTTGATTAATAAAAATGGCATCTACTGAAGCCTTTTGAAGCTAAGGACACAGATCTTCTTGCGTCACATTCAACCCTATAATCGAGTGTACGTAGAGTAAAGCTGCTATGGTAACGACGGGAAGCAACCCCTGTAATTAAACAATCAGCTGTGGCTTCTCTTTGTTTTCCGGCGATGTTTAAAGTAGAATGTCCATAATTAGCGTGGCTGTGGGATGTGAGCTGTCATGGTGGAACGTGGCATTGTGGTGAGCTGCAGCAGGCAGTTAGGCTCAGCTCCCCCATTCAAAGCAGTCACTGATACCTCCTTTGGTTCCTCGTGGAGTATATAATTATATTTCAACAAGCCCAGTTTCATATTCTCACCTGCAGATGTAGACAGGCCAGGTTAACTATACCTCACACCTGTTTAGTAAATTCAACAGTTTTTTCATAAAACGTGCAGTTGAATGTAGTAAGAAAGAAAAAAGAAAAAGAAAGAAAATAATAATATTAATACACCTTTGCTTTTCTGATCACTGTGAATATCAGAAAGGAAGAGGGTTTTTTGCTAGATGACAAGAGTGGCCAGTCAAAAACCTTATGATTTGGTGGCAACTTTGCATATTAAACCTATAAAACAAGAGAAGTGGACACGTGGAATTCAATGGGAAGTTTTTAATGTTTTATTATTCTGTATGTTTTAGGATTTAACTAATTTCTTACTTTTCTGAGATCAATATTACTGATGAGGACCTGTTGAGAATGTGAGACTACTGTACAATGAGGCAATGAGATGCATTTGTAATTAATGAGTAAGCTCAAACTTTGGGCATCGTAAGAACCCTTTTTCTTTCACATGCCTAAGTCAATGTTAGGAAGGAGAAAAGGCACTAGTCAGTTAAGGCCTGTAATAATGTGAGTGTATTCTATTTTCATTGAAAAATATTACATAACTTCATTCATTTATCTTCTACCACTTACTCCCGTTTGGGGTCATGGGTGACTAGAGCCTATCCCAGCAGCTTTGGGCCTGAGGATGGGTACATTGACAATGAACAGTTAGTGGCAGGGCTGACACTTGGACATAGACAGACAGCCATTCACTAGGGGCAGCTTAGATTGCTTAGTTGACCTGTACATGCATGTCTTTGGGTAGTGGGAGGAGGCTGGAGGACCTGGAGAGAACCCATGGTGACACGGGGAAGACAAGCAGACTCCTCACAGAAAGACCGAGTTTGGAATGAGGACTAAATACAACTCCAGTTCTCTAAACTCAACTAAAATGTATACAACATTGTTATTGAAGAATTTTTAAGCCTTTTTGGCCAATGATTAGCTTCCATGTGCAAAGTAACAAAGCTCAACGATAAATAAATGAGGCATTTCTGACCTGTCCTATAACCCTCTCAACAGGCACAACTCATTCCGGCGACACCTGCCTCGTCAAATGAATGTCTCTAGTGTTGACTTCAGCATGGACACAGTGCCTCTGCGTCAGTCCTCCACAGCAAGCATTGGCAGAATCAAACCCGAGCTGTACAAGCAGAAGTCAGTGGACTCAGAGGATGAGGGCAAGCCGCCAGGGGAGACCTGTGGAAAGCTCAGCTTCTCACTGAGATATGACTATGAGGAACAAGCTCTTGTGGTGCGGATACTGAAGGCTTTAGACCTGCCTGCTAAAGACTTCACTGGCACGTCCGACCCATACGTAAAGATCTACCTCCTGCCAGAGAGAAAGAAGAAGTTCCAGACCCGAGTCCACCGTAAAAACCTGAATCCTATGTTTGACGAAAGCTTCTGCTTCCCAGTGGCTTATGATGAGCTCTGTAACCGCAAGCTGCATTTCAGTGTCTATGACTTCGACCGCTTCACCAGTCACGATATGATCGGTGAAGTTGTAGTGGACAACCTCTTTGAACTCTCTGACCTTTCCCGGGAGGCCGTGGTGTGGAAGGATATTCATGCAGCAACTATGGTGAGGTGACAAATATATCCAGCTCTAGATATAGTTACAATACAATACACCGTGGCTGAGCAATTTGTGTCAGAATAAATAATCATTTTTTGAATGTTTTGTGAGATAACAAAATGAGTCACAGAGAGTTTTAATTCATCAAATGGCAGGTTGAACTCAACACTCAACTCAAATTAAGTTGTTTTTTAATTGCATTCTTTCAGCCAAACACCCACACACTTTGCTTTCCAGAAACTGTTCTTCACACACAGAAATAGATCCACAGAATGTAAAAATAGCTTACTGGCTGAAAACAAACAAACCAAAGGTATATTTAAGAATGAATAGAGTACTGGCAGAAAGCATAGTGGTGTTTTTTTAATCAGTCCATCCATTATCTGTCCATTTTTCTTTTGGTTCACATTTACAGTCAGCAGGTCAGTTAGAAAAACAAAGTAGCTTTTATTGTCACTCTCTTTTAAGAGTGAAGAAAAATCTCAAGTCCTTTCCTGGTGGCTTGCCTTTAACTCTATATGAACACAGATTCCTGAGCTTGGCATTATGCTGCATAAAGTGTACCCCAAATGCCTTAAAGAGTTTTATTGTGTTTTGTATTTTGGTCCAGGAGAGCGTTGACCTCGGAGAGATCATGTACTCGTTGTGCTACCTCCCCACAGCGGGCAGAATGACCCTAACAGTCATCAAATGCAGAAACCTCAAAGCCATGGACATCACAGGCTCTTCAGGTAACCACGCAGCCAACAAGATGTGGCTCACATCAAAAGCTCTCACTGTGTCATAAATAAACTTAGCTCCAACCAAAACAGTAGGTGGCCACTTAGAATGGACGTAGAAAGTCAATGGGAAACCAGGATTAAAAGTAACCATCTGTCATAAACTCTTATTTTTAATGCTGAAATGATGCTTATGAATTTGGTAGATCCGTATGTGAAAGTTTACCTGATATGTGACGGGCGGAGGTTAAAGAAGAGGAAAACCACTACGAAGAAAAGCACACTTAACCCAGTGTACAACGAGGCCATCATCTTCGACATTCCCCCAGAGAATGTGGAGCAAGTCAGCCTATCCATCATGGTGATGGATTATGATAGGTAAGCAGGACTGTCGTTATATCAAATGCACGCTCCATCTTCATGAATTTGTGTCTACTGTGAGCGGGAATATGATCCGTCAACAAAGTGAAACAATTAGATTGCCTCTCGCAGGTGTGTAATTGGGGTCAGTCGGGCTTTTTCCTGCGAGACATGCGGTGAAACAGATCTCATTTTTTATTTGTTATTTCCTGCGTGCGTTTAAATACTTACAGGGTGGGACACAATGAAGTGATAGGTGTTTGTCGCACTGGACCCGAGGCTGAGGGGCTCGGACGAGATCACTGGAATGAAATGTTGGCCTACCCAAGAAAACCCATCACGCACTGGCACGCACTGGGAGAGGTATGCAAGATAAGCTGACTGCATTATTGTGTTCTTTTTTGAATACCTTGATAGGACTAGGACATCTTTACAGCTTTTCCCATTTTAAAAGCTCACTGTTCATCTTTGTAGTAATAGTAACTCATTTTAATATTTAATAGTGGCCGGGAAGAGCAGCCAGTTTTGAGAGTCAAGGTTCATGTCCTTCACCCAAACCTCCACACACGCCTTGAGGATCCCAGGTTCAGAGGACGCGTCACCTCTGTGAGAAATTTAAAATGAGATTAGAGTCGCTTCTAAGTAGTTTTGCCTGTGAGGTTCTTGTGAGCATGTGTATAAAAAAATAAAATAAAATAAAAATGAAAAAACAACAGCAACCTTCCCAAGCATCCCTATATTGTGCTGACTTTGTTTCAGATAAAGTTGTGTAATAGCTGCTAACAGCACAGCACTAAAACCAAGCCTATTACATCTCATTTGTATATGTACTAGACAATAAGGAACAGCACAGGAATATTTCAATCATTTAAGCACTATTTTCTGGCCTGAGAGCTCTTAAGTGACTTTTAAAATGAAATGGCACAAAGTTAAAGGGCTACTCTGCACAGCACTCTGAAAATATTTGCCAACTTATTGCCTGACTGAGGTACTGAGACGAGAGATGCAGGTCATTTTGAGTTTGTGTCATTTTCAACATGTTTACCATTCATAGACATCTCATGCAGACGTTAAAACCAGCCATCAGCAATTTATATCTATTTTTATGTTAATTGTAATTATTGTAGCAGATACATGTAGCAGTCAATTCAATGTGACAGTTAATTTAATACAATCATGCCCGGTATGGTGTACATGGGAAGTCTATAATAAGTGGTAATTCATTTGAGATTATATTTCAGCTTTTAAATGTCCACATTGAATAAGTCTTAACACGCTTTACTTGAAATGAAAGAGGAGAAAATTGACAATAGGGTCTGAAGTGGAATAGAGAGATATTACAAGAAAAATGTTTAAAATGTCCACTCAAATGTTTTCCTCTTCAATGATTCCTTCAGAAAACTAAAAACCATGTAATTAATTACCATGTAATAATAACAATTGTAAAAGTCTTTTTACTTTTTACACTGAGCTTTATGAACATAGCTGGGTGCTTCTGACACATCAGGCCATTGCCTCTGCTTCACTTTAAAACGAGTAATAAAATATAAACATAGCAAATATTAAAAAGGCTGTATACTGTTATATTACTTGCACATGATGTATGACAAATAAAGCTTCTCCCTAGCGCTGTAAAATTAAATGTAAAATTAAAGAAATATTTTTACTTGAAGCATGCTTCTTTCCAAATACTTGGAGTGAAAATATATCAAAATGACCATGAGTATTTCTATGTGCTTATCTTTGTGTATATAACTGCTGTACCTGTCGATGGCTCTGTTCGGAAAGGCATACTACATATTGTAATGTTTCTTACCAAATTTGAGAAAATGAACGCTGTGCCAAAGACAGCTGCATCACAGACAGGTCAACATTTACATCGTATGAGCTATCTGCACAGGGGACTGCAACTCACAATGCACAATCTATACAATATGATTTGGAAATGACATTTACTATGCTGAGTGTGGACAGGGGGGACATTATGGTCATTTCCCAGCTCAGGAAATGTATTTATTAAGTAACAATATGAAGCTGAAGTGGAAAAGGTGGATTTAAACCTACACTTGAAATGAACAAAAGTGTTCATGTACATTTCTGTAAAAGTCTGTAATAATAAGTTACTGTTTACTCATGTCATGTGACTATGTACAGCATTGTTTCCCAAACATGCTTTCTGACATCAAACTTTTCAAAACTTCTATTAATTTTAATAAATATAGTAATTCATTGGGTTATTACATAATGACACAGGTACAGTACGCAGGTTATAAATGTTCAATAAGCTCCTAAAAGACAGTAGAAATGAGCTGCAATGACCTGTTCCTTCTCCAAAACTCACCATTTACTAAACTAGTTGTAAACCATTTTTAAAGGAACCCAGATTCTAAATGCATCATCATAGTTCACCTTTAAGTGGATTCTATCACAAAAAAAAAAAAAGAAGAAAACCCCCCCACTTTTTTTAAAACAAATGTGTCATTGTGTTTGGGAAATGCTGCCATATGTAATAGTGATTTAACAAGAACAGCTTACTGTATACTATTTTAGTATGCAGTATGTAGCCTCTAAGTATGCACTTCTGAATACAGTTCATGGCACTGTTTGTACAATATATTTACCTGTGAATTTGTTGTCACTTATGGGAAAAGACCTCACATTGTATTGCTATTGTTTGGTGAAAACTTGAACAGCTCCGACTTGTACTTCAGTGAATCTATCTGCATTCTGTAATTGCTGTGAAAATTTAGTCCTATTGGAAAAGCCCAGAGAGGCAACTGTAGCAAGTGGTCCATGTTTAGCAGCTTTGAGCTGTAACTGTTTGCGTTCTGGTAAAATCTGTAAGAACAACGACTGTCATGATGTGTACAGTTTGTGATAACTTTTGTAAGAATTTCAAGTCAACATTTGGAATATAATTTAATGTATCATGTTTCATATGTATTTTAACAAAATAAACAAAATATAAGACTGGAGGGTTTATTTGAACAGAAGAATAAAGAATAAAACTGATTTGACTTTTTTTTAGTATCCCTGTAACTCTAATCATTTTAGTAGTAGATGGTAAGTGTTAATAAAACCATCCATCACACTTTACCCACACTTACCCACTGTACTTTACTTAAGCAATATATACTATCCCGTGTGATAAGTAACTGTGGTGCATAAGACCTTGGAACCTCTGTCAAAGAAAGGTTAGCCTCTTCCTAATCTTGCATCTGTTTGATGGTGAAACATGAAGAGGACATTTTGATCTTTTGTGCAATATTCAGCAGAGCTTCCTTTTGATCCACAACACCGGACAGAAACAGACAAAAGAGAGATGCCACATTAGTTTCTATGGCAATGAGCCGTAGAGGCCTCTCTAAATAGTAACCCATATTTAAGTGCAGTTGTATGTGTGGCTAGCAAATAACAGCTAACCTCTGTGTTGAGATGCATGTAATTAAAGCTTTGGCATGTCCTAGATGCTGATTTTTTCTGGGTGAGTAACAGCACTAAATGTCCAGAAAAGACTCAGTAGGAAATTGCCCTGACCTCAAATGCACCTGCAGGACTCTGTACTTATTTGGCTAAAAGGTGATCCTTGTATCCAATCATGATAACTGTGGCTGGAATTCAAATGAAGACTCTCTTTGAAGTGATATCTTAATTTGAATAATGGCACCATCTTAGATCTTTAATAAGCTTTCTCTCTTTAATCAGACAGACTCAATAATGCATACAATATAATCATTATCAACCAGGCTTCCAAATGTAATCCTGAAATATTAAATTCATCACATATTAAGATCTATAATCAAATATTAAGTGACAATACAATTGGAAATTTAATTATGATAGGCCGGAGAGAGGCCAATTAATTGCACTCCGCTATTCAGGGTTTAATGGATAAAAGGTCAAAGGTTGTTAGTTGGAGGGGGGGTTGTTTCCATTCTGAGCTCCAGTGCCATTTACAGACACAGTTATGTAATGCTACCACCCGTCACAGCCTAATGATCATTTCTACTGCTGCAAGTGTTGCCATTAAAGAAACTGATAAGGAAAAATTGATTAAGGCACATGGTGAAGGTTAAAGGGTATCTTATAGAAACAGGATTATATATTGACTGAACACATGGTAGATGTATGTTTGGAAAATACTATATTATTGGTTGTTTTCAGAAATTAGATACATTAAAACAGAGTACTGGCTCGTTTTAATTTCCTGGGAGAACAGATATTGTGGACCACAATCTTTGTAGGTCATCACTACGGAGTGAGCATGGGCCCCTCTCCCCCAGGACGACTTGTAGAGAATGGCAGTGCATTGTCTAATGACTTCACTGTCTGTCAGAGCAGCATCTCCTCATCCACAGACTGTGCTTATTTAACATTCACACTCTTCTCTTGTTTTATGAGATGACATTTAAATGACTGCAGCTGCTTCTGATGTGATATTTTATGTTCTTATAAAGTAGCTACTAGAACATACTAATTGGAAATCGGCTTTTTTGTTTTGATTCCTGTGATACCCACTGAAAACCATCTGATCGAGTAAAGTAGTAGTCTTCTAGTGGAAGCACCATTAATCTGCAGTGCACATGAAAGGTTGTGAAGCATGCTTTATGAAGCATTAGACTTGGAGGTCACTTGGAGGAAGATGGATTGATGTAAGCTAAAAATAGATGTTTTCCCCCCATGGTGCAAAGGAATCCTCTCTCATAACCTCCTACAATAACTGATTTGTCTTGACACAAACTTAAACAAACAGTTATATAACCATATGTTATCATTACAATAATTACTTCTACAATATGTTAATGAACAACTAAAATGTAGAATATAATTTTGAAAAGCTCTATTCTTTATTTGAAACAAATCACACACAGTCAAATCCCCATATTACTGTCTAATAATACATTTAATCAATATTTCCATTTATATGCCAAAGACCTGAGAAAAAATCATCAAAGCATTTTACCTGCATCACTTTAAATAAATGTGAACCAAAAGTTGTTATATTAATACATCTATCAGACTTAATAAAGGATACATAGATATAATATTCATATTTTTTGTATGGATAGCCTCTGTAGAAGTGATGTAAATGTACTTATCATTATGTCCCATGTATGAAGAAAAAGAAAAGAGGTTAATTGCATATAAAGGCGGCTGAACATACCTCTAAAATGTTTCTTTGAAATCACCACCACTGCTGCTCTGTGTTCTTGTGAAAGGATGTGACTCAGACACAGATTAAGCCAATAATTTAGAGAACAATAATTAAAACAAAAGAACGTCACTGTGAGGGGGAACCACAGGCGTCAGTGTGCTTCACCAGGTGGAAGCGGTGGGCCTATTACCGTCACTGTGCAAGAAGACATTCTAATAACAGGTTGGAGGGAGAAGGTCTTCTGTGGTCAGCTGCTGATTTACATGGTGTGCAGAGGTGGACAAGTCAGCATGAATCACCCAAGAGACTCAGAACTGGGCAGAGCATGTGAGCTTGAATCTAAATGTTGTCATTTATTAAATGCCACAGCGTACATTTCATCCATGTGGCTATTTATAACAGAAATGTCAAAAGCAGATAAATAAATCCTCTTCCTACAATGGCAACAGGTCTGTCTTGAAACCACAGACAGTTAAGGATTAAAACGTCACAAAATATTACATATACATTTTATAATCAATCATATACTGCAGCTTCATATCACAAAATGTGGAAATGAAAACAGATGGTTGTATTACACTGTGCCAGTCACAATAAAGAGGTTTATTCATCCAGCTGTAAACCGTAGCTCCAGCAGTCTTTTTTTGGCCAGACCAAACCAATGGGTATCACCTATGCCATTGAGTAACTATAGATGGTGGCAGTTTCCAAAAAAATACCCTTTAACCAAATGACTTCTAGCCCTAGGAACTAATCGTTAAATTAGTTGCCAGTAGTTGTCATTAGCAACACTCTTTATTGTAATTAAAAAAATAATTTGGGTAGATGTCTTGAGTCTTATCAGGTGCACGTGTTCTATGAATGAAAGTCCTCTGCTCATTAAACTGATGAGTCACAATGCACAGTCTTCATTCAGTGAGCGTGTTTCACTGTCCCTGTCTCGTACAGAGGGTTACTTACTGAAGTGACTCATCCCTCACTAAACTAATATCTCAACACTGATATAAACTGGTATAGGACGTTGGTGGAGGTCTAATCAATTCTGTAAAGAGTGGAAAACTTTGCAAATCCACTGGGAATTCACACTCTATAAAGAAATCCAGGTTTGTTTGTTTTTTACCACTCCAGGCTTGATTTATAGATGATAGATCGATAGGTAGATTTACTTTTGGATATCTCAGGAATTGTCCCACTGGTCTTATATACTACTGCATACAGCCAGTGCCAAAGCTCACAAGTGTTAAGAGTTTTACCACATGGTCACATTGGATCTGTGCATGGCCAACGAAATGGTGTAAACTGAGATTAATGTCCTGTCGAGGGGCCTAAATCTGTTTTATATCTCAAGCTGCTACAATTCCCAGCTTAATTTGGAGGCTGAAGATAAGCCCATACAGCACGCTCTCCAGGGGAGGCCTATTTATCCACAGGCTACAGGTGTCCAGGGAGCTGCTGCACTGGCATTCACTGTGTATACAGTATGTGTGTTCATGTGGCAACACCCAGGAGAAAATACAAACACAAACCGCAAGCACAAACCTGCTTTAGATCTGAATTTGTATCATGGTTAAAATGATAACATTAATTACAATGTCCTAATTACTATTTCAGATGCAAGCAGATATGGTCATACATTTATATTTAAATCAGTCTATTTGAAAATACTTTCTGGTTTTAACTAATACAGGTCTTTGGATTTCTCCTGTGGATCAAAAATGTTTTTTGGGTTGTTTTTTTTTTGCTATAACACCAATGAAGCTCTGATGGCGGTATTGCCTGTAGACATAAACAGATTCAATTATCATTAAAACAGTTGTAAATAATAAAAAAGTAATAATGAGCAACTGCTTTAGGCTTGAGACACAAAACTGCACACTGAACTAAACAGGCGTGGGAAATGTATACAGCTAATAGTCCTCCTGGGATAGTGCATATATTTAGAGTGCTCATTGTGTAAGTCTGCTGTTTATAACTCTACATGAACAAGGCATGCTACATATCATCGCACCACCATTTAGATGCTAATGAAAAAATGATGACTGCTGTACGAGCAAAACAATATTTCCTTCTTAATTTCTGACCTTTACAATAAATGAGTTATTCCATCATTACCCTGATTGCAAAACCTTTACTCTTCTTTTCCATATACTCCAAATGCTGAATCATAAAAAGTTGTGCAGCATAGTGAAACTGACCATCACTGACCTTTTAACATTCACAGAATCACGTTGTATATAATAAGACTTTATTTCACAGAATAACATTTCAATTATTATCAAAGGGTAAAATGCAAATGCCCGATCAATAACTGCAGACGATATTCAATTCCAGGTTAGAGTTGAAAATGAGGCCCAGCAGCTGTCAGTCATGTGTGCTCCCATTATCCTCTAGTCCACGCTGGGTTTTAATGAGCAGACAACACCCCCTGATGACTGTGCAGCTGCTGCTACTGGCTGTGCACACACACACACACACACACACACACACACACACACACACACACACACACACACACACACACACACACACACACACACACACACACACACACACACACACACACACACACACACACACACACACACACAAACACAAATGCACCCACAATAAAGCATCACAATAAAGCTCAAGCTCTGTATGAGAGCTAAATGTGATTGATAGATGTGATGGTTCAACCGAGCGGTAAAGTCCATCACAATTAAGCACGTAGTGGAGCTTTAGAAATAGAAGAAGAAACCAGTAGCTGTGGCACTGTGCTGCTCTGGAGTCAGGTCAGGCATTTTTTACTGCATCATCAATACAAGCCTACACCTTTAAGCTGAAGTGACAGCATGTGTGTGCCTGTGGGTGTATAGAGACCAGAGCAACCAGAAGCCTCCCCCAGTCTCTATGGCAACCAATTGGCATACAGCTGTATTTGGTGAGTTTTAATGGCTTGTCATGGCCATAAGAGCAAAACAGTAGTAAAGCAGCGACATTCAGCCTAAGTGGCACTCGAAAACCTTTGCAGAAGCCCATTTCCTTGTGACACTTGTAATGCGAGGTGTTAACTTGTTTGTAATAAGAATGCTTCCACTGTGTCGTTTAGTTTAGTTTAGATTGCTGGAGAATTACAGTCATTTACTACACTGACTGGTAAAGTGTTGAGTGTTAAGATTAAACGTCCACATTTTCTGGATCTTGATTTGTGCTGTACTGCCACCCAGTGGACATTCAAAGAACGGGCCCATGGTCAAACACTTCCCACCTCCAGGGGGTGTGGAAACATACAATTATTTGCGTATTTGAAAGGTTTTGATAACTCAACAGAGCAAATTGCAGTGACTCTCAAACAAAGGCGAAACAATTAAATGGTCATGTGATTTTTGTACAGGTTTGTAAATGATTTTACTTACTCCTCAACAACTGTTCTTATTCTTAAGGTTTTTCTCAATCACTTTAACACAATTCCACAATCCAAAACCCCTTTTGTAAAACAGTTTAATCAGCAGTCCAAATAGACAACGACTATTTTCCCTGCCTGAAACCTGGCAGTTTTTGCATGGAAATACTGAAAATATAGTAAATGTATTTTCTAGCAATGTATTTTTTTTTATTTATTGATTTGACCATTTGAACTGATCTGTGGCATGCCTGTAATTTACTTAGCTGGAAATGATTGTGCATTAAACCTAAACCTCATTCATAGATTTGTTTAACGGTTAAAATATAACCTGATTAAGGAAATTCACCAATTCACTTGATTGTCATGTCCTGGCTGTACTTCTATCACATCAAATTCTCAGCTGTACGTTATAGCCTGCACTCTTACATTTGCTCATGTTTGCTGTAGTGAAATTAAATTGTTCTGTTTTGTATTTAGATAAAAGGTAATCACTAACTTTATTTTATTTTTTTAATTAAAGTTTCTTGTGACTAAATTTTGAAATTCAGCAATAGACAAAGTGTGAACATGAGCTTTTCTTTGACAGAGAATCCAGTGAAACAGTGTCTCTCTGTATGAAATCTGTGTGAGGGGTTTGGAAGAGTCTGAAAACTGGACACATCCTGAACCAACTGTTCAGAGCTAAATGTTTTGAGAAACACTTCTCTACTTTAAGAATTCAGCCAATGCAAATGAGAAAAAAGTAAATGTAACTGTAGTTTAACCTTTAAATGATCTTTTTAAGTTGATAACCCTTTAGGACAGTGAGTAGCGGTTACAAATCCTGACTTAGAAGGACTTCTGTAGCTGCAACTTTAAATGTTAACTAACTAATGATATCGTGGGTTGAAGCTTTGAGCACACAGTTGTGTCTTTTTGCTAAAAACACCATCAACTATGCCTGTTCTTAGTTCAGAGACAGAGACTAAATTAGCAACTTGAAAGTCAGCTGTGCAGTCACCTGTTTATCCTCAGCTTTTCTGGCTTGTGAAGTGACCGGACCACACACTCTAAATGACACCCTAATACATGCTTTGACACCTTTTAAAAGGACAACAGTCTGCCTTATTTGGAGACCAAACTCACAAACAGAGGAAACTCAATATTTTGGTTTATTAGAAACATACATGTTTAATAAATTCTTTCAATATTAGTTTGAAAACCTTGTGCAGACACAATGGTTATGTAAATAGTGTGACAATACTGTGATTGTGACAATAGAAGAATTACAAGACATATAGAAGACAAATATAATTTTTGAGACTGTAATATTATTCATCTTAACTAAATTTGTTTCCTACTCTTTCTCCTGAAAAAAAAAACCCTTTCCATCCTCAAAATGACACAAATTTTATTGATCTTTTGGAGTACACACAAGTAAATGTCCAGAAATAACTTGGCTTTCCTTCTGCAAAGGAACTGAGTGCCTCACTTCCAGGAGCCAGACTTGCCCTTGGCCCCTCGAGTGGTTTTTGATGCTTTGGATCCCCTTTGGTGGTCGCTCACTCTATTGTGCAGCACGTAGATGTCATACTTCTGCCTCTTTAGCTTCTCAGCCAGCTCAAACTTCTCGGCATGCAGCTGGTGGAGCCACTGCCACAGGTCCTGAGCCTTCTCTACCAGCTTCTCCTGGTTCAGATGGTCAATGTTAAGTGGCTTGCGGCGCTCCAGCAAAGCTTTCTTTTTCTCCTCTCGAGCAGTGAGCTTTTTGCCCTTCTTCTGGTCCACTTTCTGGAGATAGCCACCAAAAGACTTGTTAGTGAAAATCTTCTTCTTCTTGGCGTCCTCCTCTGCTCGCAGTTTGGCAGCCTCTTCTTCACGTCTGGCCTTCTCCTCAGCCAGACGTGTTTGACGCTCACGCTCCTGCTCTGTACGGATGCGCTGTTGTTCAGCACGGTCGGCACGCCTGCGTTCTATTCGATTACGCAAGGCCACCAGCTCTTCCTCCTCTTTCTGGCGGTTGGAGAAATGCAGTTCAATCAATGTCTGGAGGTCGTTAAAATCCTTCTCGAGTCTCTTGCGATGGAGGTCATCAAAATCCACTTTCTCACCATCAGGGAGCTTAGGAGGTGCAATGTTCGGCAAATAAGTTGTTTTGTGTCGCCGCTTAGAATCTTCCTCGTGCTCTTCCTCTGCAGGCTCTTCTCTTTTCTCTGGTTGCTCATCATTCTGCTCCTCTTCCTCCTCCACTTCTTCTTCCTCTGCTTCATCTTCTGCTTCTTCTTCTGCTTCTTGTTCCTCTTCCTCATTCACCTCTTCTTCCTCCTGTTCATACTCCTCCACAATCTCCTCTGTGTCTGACATAATGGAAGCTGAAAGAAGGCCACAGATGAGACAGCAGAGTGACCACCTAGAGCAGCTGGTTTACTGTGTTTAAGGAATGACTGTGGGTGTCCATGGCGCGTTCATCCTTTTAAAGCCTTTACCATGTGACTGTTGGCTGGCCACAGTCTCCAGCGAGTGGGTCAAAAGGAGGGAGGACTTTGAGACAGATGGAAGAGTCTATTTTCTCCATCATCGAGTCTCCTCAAACACACACACACTTCTCCCCTATAGACCCCCGATTGCTACTCTGACCCTACATTGCTTCTCATTCCTTTGAAAGGACAAGATGACAGACTATTTCAGATACACAACAGATGCGCACAAACACTTGTGCTTTTCAGTCCAAAAAAAAGCACATTGATCTGATAGCTGTAAAGACCCTCTGAGCTAATGATGCTAACAGGATGATAAAAATATAAAAATCTATAAAGCTGTACCTTACCTTACAAGATTACTTTGGCGACAGACTATGATTATACAATGTGTGCAATTTAGGAGACTTGCTAATCCCTTTTGAATGTTTAAATGTCACTGTAACAAAGCATGTGTTGCTAAAGAACTCCCATTAACAAAGCAAAGTGAAATCTCTTAAGTACATTTGAGCCAAAAAGAACAGCTGCTGCAAAATGAGCTGTTACCTTCAATACTCTGAGCCTTGTCATTATGGTACCTGAAATGGGGATGTAATAATGTACTAAATTATCTTTTTCCCAGAAAAAAAACATTCTTTTTGGCTAATGGTATTGTATTCATTCTGTTTTTAAAGCACTCCAAACCTAAAATGTTTCAAACTGCAAAAAATACTGGCATTTATATTAAAATAAACATAATATAATTGGAACAACAGAACAGAAGGACTGTTTTAAAAACAATGACATGCATGAGCTTTTTGGCTCAGGCTTTGTTGCCACTTGGAATGTAATTAATACATTCCTTTTACTGTGGGCTTTCTACTTTAGGCACAGGCTGGATTAAATGGTAATTGCTTCCACACAGTTGACATCTTAGTCCTGATGGGAACATTTCAATACTCTTGTTAACCATTTCTATCTCCAAGTCTTAAGTTAGTTGTGGAAAAAGGCTAATGCATTTTAGGGGATATCTGACATGGACAGACATGGACAGACAGGTGCTGTGTGCTGTCTGAGAATCCCAATTAAAGTCTTGCACTCAGCCTCTAAGGATGATGCTCATGACTTCAATCATACACATGAAAGTTCGTTTTTGTCCTGGGATAAATCATGCCCTGGTTAAGATAATTACGGTCTTAGACAACAGTAAGAGTCTGGTAGTGTCTGATAATGTCCCAATCCTGTCCCCACCCATAGTGTACTGAAGCACACTGAAGCATGTCTGTACACCAAAGAAAGACAGCAGGTGGTCACACAGTAATCATGACACACTAGACTGGTGGTGGAAGAGGACAACTGTGTTCATCAGCAACAAATGACAATGGCTATAAATACCTCCTCAGTTTGATACTCACAAATACATCTAGTAGACAGTGCGAATGACAAATGAAACTGCTCCAATCAAATTCACAGATGGTGCTGTGGACCACGGGCATTATGAAATCATCCAGGGTCTCCATTATGTTAGTGCTTTTAAACTGTAAAATCAGATAAGCTCAGTCATGATCTTAGAGACCAATCTGCAGGAAGGAGAATGACCTCGTGTGGTTAATGTAGAAAATAGTAGTTTGTGTTTATTTCCGTAACTTATGACAAAGGTAACCTGTCTTCATATATAAAATATATAGGAAAATATTTTTTTATTTTTAAGGCTGGCTCTTACCTCTGGCTTCTGTAAGTCCACTTAAGTCCGTGTGAAGTTAAAGAGCTCCCCCAAGAGACAACACTCGGTCATTGCATCGTGTTTGCAATGAACGCTGCTGTCCTGACATGACACATAAAAAAACATTAATAAGTCTATTTTTGTAACATATAAAATCTATAAACAAAACAAAACAAAAAAAACTTTTACACATAGTAGGCCTACCTTATACCACCTATATACTAAATATAATTAAGTAACTTGAGCTGTCAGCCTCAACGCCACAGAGCGTTGTGATTATCTAGAAATGAATCTGAACAAGCTGTCCTTCACATGTGGGTGCGACCTATATCGTGTGCAGTGTGGGCGGATGATTAGGCGACATTTGATCACTTTTATTCTGATAGATTGTGATTCATTTTTCAAAACTACATTTTGAAAAATGCAAAAATAGTCCAAAAGATTTTCTACCAAAACCTTGCATGACTATGACTATGGATGTCACTGTGGTTGTATTGTGATTGTGAACCCCTCTTAGTCGCGTGTAGTTCATGTGCCTGTCTCCTAGGCCCCGCCCCCCGCTCCTCCTGTATGAAAGACAGCGGTGGGTGTGTTCGCCGGAGTTCAGCAGCTCCGTTCGAGGCAGACTGGGACAGCTGGTAACGCATTTTATTTTATTTTTGAACTTAATCAAATTATTGTGCATGTAATGTGCGTTGTGCTATTTTACATTTCTACTAAATGTCTGCGTCGATTGGGCTATAGTGCGTGTTTTATGCAGCCACCCACTGCAACATATGTACACCATGTACATCACATGGGTGCATTCAGTACACGGTGTTCCCCTTGATACTACCACCGTGTACATGCCTGTGACAGCAATGACACCGCAATAATATGTACGCCCTCTATCTTTTGCATACTTTACATCTCTAAATCAAACTTTTAAATATCCAATATTATTACTGCTGTTTATATATTACAATTGTGTTTTCATGTGCTTCAAATATAACAGTACAATTTTACTATTATTAATAATAGAGACTGCCACCAACTTTTTTTCCTCTACGAACAGAAGTACTACTTCCAGCAAGAATGCTGCGTGTCACCTCTGCCTCCCTCTGCTCTTACTACCAGAGGATAAAATTTCCTCTGACCCCTGTGGCACCTTTCTCTAAAGTGACCTCCTCCAACAGAAGACTAGAAAACCAACACACTCTCGACGCGTTCTATAAGTTGTCTGTAGACATTGGCAAGGTACGCAAGTTTAAGAGCTGGGTTTTATCAGAGAGCTCAGCATATGTTAGTGAAACTGCTGACATGTTGAAAGACATGGGTGCAGACCCTACTCTGATTGCCACCATTCTGCAAAACCACCCTGAAGCAGTTCTGTGCCGGCCACAGGACATGACTGTCCAGAAAGACCTGTGGATGTCCGTTTGTCTCAGTGAACAAGAGTTGATCAGTATCATTGAGAAGTTCCCAGCCTCTTTCTTTATGTTGTCCCACCATGAAAATCAGCGTGCCAACATTCTTTATCTCAAGAGCCTTGGTTTGAGCAAAAGGATCATAAGCAAAGTGTTGGCAAGTGCACCTCAGAGCTTCAGTCAACCTGTTGAGCGAAATAAGGAGGTCATCCACACTCTCAGAGAGACATACCTGGATCTGGGTGGAGATGAAAGTAACCTCTGCGTCTGGCTGCAAAAGCTCCTCAGCCAGAACCCCTACATTTTGCTGCGGCCTGCTGCAGCCTGGAGGGACAGTCTGTGCTTTCTGACGGACCAGGGCTTCACACAGGATGAAATACTCTGTCTTGTCTCCAGCCTCAGAGCCTCCATTGCAGAACTTCAGCCACATACCATGCATCAGGCGTTGGCCTTTATTGACGAGGCCCTGGACTGTTCAAAGGAGGAATTAAAACAAATAGTGATTTTGTGCCCAGCCATTCTGTCATACTCCTTGCCCATCTTAGTTGAGCGCTTCCATGGTTTGATGGATGCAGGATTTAGCTCAGAGCAGATTAAGGAATCACCAAAAGTTCTGGAGCTAACCACCCACAATGTCCTGTACCGCATGCAGAAGCTGGCTTCCTATGGATATGATGTACGGAGTGGCAGCCTGGACATTATTGTTGGAACCAAGAAGGACTTTGAGATGATATATAGTATTGTGCACCTTAGGCATCAACGGCCACCGTTTAACGCCATTGTTCCTCTGCGATCAGTTGAGGAGTGAAACTAAAAGTGACATGATTTAGATATTGTTTTGTAAAAGTTTTTAAAGATTTTTTTTGTCTTTTTTAAGTTGAACAACTTGACATCTTGTAGAAAAAGCACTGATTCTTTTTAAAGAAGTCATATGACTCTGAAACGTTACCAAGTAACCACTGCATTTAATCAGAATTACCAAGGTCTTTATAGTATAAAATACTGTATTACCTGTATCTGATGATAGTGTTCCACATTTCCACCTGTAGTAAAGCAGTTACATAAATACAAATAAATGACTGACCAAACCCTTAACCTTATCTTTCTTTTTCAGTGCAGGTAATGTCATATATGTCATCTCAAGTTACACAATTTGAGCTACAATAAATCCAACTTAAAAGAAAATTAGAAACACTATGCTGTCATATCAATTTTCATACCACACATTTTCAACATCTTCATGAACACGTGTCTGTAAGAAATACAGTAGAAAACATAAGACTCAAACAATTTAATTTAACAATCACTATGAAAAATCAAAAAACCAGTGAAACTGATTTTGGTGGTACATTTATTGGGGATAATACAGAGGGACACAATGTGATAAAAACTGTATTCCTCTCATTTCTTCCCAATAACCACTGACAAGGGCAAGACATTGATTGTATAGTCATACAGATATTGACACTAGATTGTCTGGGAATAAACAAGTCAACTTGCAATGAGATAAATGTAGGAAATGGTCACAAAACTTGTGTTGATAGATACAATGAAGATCTCACAAGAAAAAAATATAAAAACTGGCAAAGATTTATAGCTCTATTAGCAGAGAATACAATGTTTTGAAGGGTTGGGCTACAAATTCCTCTGTCTTGTTTATGGAAATAAAAAAAAGTAATCTTAATCCACAGTTTGTCATATCAAAAATATATCAATGGGTCTATGCTACACAAAGAGGAAACACACATACAATATTCAAATATATACAAGTTGTATGTGAGCCAAAATTAGCAAATTCATTATATACACAAGATTGTTTTACGTGGCAATATTAACCCAATAGTAAGCACAGTGTAGCAGCTTCTTCAGTGCCTTAAGCCATCAGGATGTCAGCACCAGCTGCTCTGTGCAGTCCATATGACAATGTACAGTCCTATCACTTTGGAAAATTGTAAAACCAAAGATTTATGGATGGGTGGGTCTCTGTATCCTCTTGAAGGTGTGCTCATGCAACTGTGCAGTGCTTTAAATAAACGTTAGGATCCACCGTGTAGTGGCTGTATACAGGAAAAAGCTGACAGCGTGCCAACTGAAACTCCTACAAATAGATACACACAAAAAAAAACTAAATAGTACAAAAATGTAATCAAGTAAACACACTTTAGTTACTGGGCTATGATAGATAAATAAGCATTATTTAAGACAAAAAAAGAGATTTTGAATTTGATAGAGCTAACAGTTAGACAAGCTTAGAGGCAGACCGAGGAGCAAGGGGCTCCTGCTGGAATTAAATCCTGGGCCACTCCGTTGGCACGGTGTGCCCTCTACCAGGTGAGCAGGTGACAGTATACAAACCTAATGACTGTGTCGCTGGACTTTTGAGGATTTGGTGTTAACACTGTCCTCGCTGTGTCGTTTGCCACTGATCTGAGTGCCGGAGTGGTGCTCAGGCCCTAAAAAGAAAAAAGGGAATAAACAAACTGGGCTGAAATAATTAAGTGAAATACAAAGTGCATTGATCCAAAATACTGTATATACAGTGCATTACAAACAATTGTAAAAAAAAGTATAATTTATTCACCTTTTTGAATTGCAGGATCATGCATCTCCTGAGGGTTTTGATTGTAACACATCATGCTGGTACTTATTCCTGCATAACCTTGAATATGGGAAAACAGGATAAACATAATTAATAATCAGCTAATAAGTTATGTATTTAGGTTGAGACTAACTGCTCACCCTGTTTGTGTGTAGAGAGACAGGTTTGTGGGTCACTCTGTATGTACATTCTAACACCACTTTGCCAGTCCCCTTGGGAGTGAACTGGCATTTGATACCCTGAGAAACGCAAAACACAAACGCAAATTGATTTGTCACATCCAGCAACTAATGGCTAAAAAAAGATGTGAAATTACACGTACCACTTGTGGCTGCAGCATCATGCGTGGCCTCAACAGTATAACACACATCTGAGGATGGCTCACTGTTACCATTTCCATTGTTGGAATTTGATGGAACAGTAGCCAACAGACCTGTACATAAGAGAATAGAGAAAACTTGTAGTCTTTATAAGAAAGGGATAATTAAATAAATCTAGAGGGTAGAAGTGTCTCCTCTATTTAAAAGTACAGATATTCATAGGTTACTCCTTTTCACATTAACAGACAGTTATTTAAAATGTGTAGATGTGTCCTTACCAAGACCTCTGTAACAGGAGAGTTGTTGGTAGATTTGTTTCATTCGCTCAATATTGAGACGACTGGCCTCTGCATGGTGTACCATGGGTTTGGGGTAATGTACTCCAATTATACATTTGGCTGCCTTTTGCACCGTCTCTGGTGCATTCCAAGGATCATAAATATACTTGGCCGGAAACCCCCTTAGAATGGGCAGGTAGCGTCTGAGTAAACAAAAAAAAAGTAAGTGTCTAATACTGATTCATTAGAGTTTCTCACCTTTACACATCAAGAACAACATAAATGCTAAATCAGTTCAATAATTATATAAATAAATATAGTTTAATCGTAATAGTAAAATCGCTGTTTGCAAACCGTATGTAATCTCCATTGGGGTCTGTGCGTCGACCAAAACCCACAGGGCAGTAGCAGTGAAAGAACTGCTGGAAGAAGGAGCTGCAGGACAGCCACATCCAGCTGCCTGCATTAACACTCCAGTCTGCATCCAGCAGCAGCTCCTCAAACACCTACACAGACACAAATCATAGCCTTGTGTTAACTAGAAGGCTGCTGCATAAGGATAGTAGTTAGTCATTTGATTA
Source organism: Rhyacichthys aspro (assembly GCA_036850595.1). Taxonomy (NCBI): domain Eukaryota; kingdom Metazoa; phylum Chordata; class Actinopteri; order Gobiiformes; family Rhyacichthyidae; genus Rhyacichthys; species Rhyacichthys aspro. Next base: position 21,191,213 of record CM072159.1, on the reverse strand, counting down.
ATTGAATGCAATCTGGTGCATGATCAATAGTCAGAAAGATGTCAATTTTAGTAGATTTGTTTGTTCAAGTAGTGCTCAGCAATAGACCTATCTAACCACATTTAGACGCAGAGGCACATTAAAAAAGTTGGTTAATCTCTTTCTGGTGTTTACATTTGCAGTTGACAGTGTTGCCCTTTTTTTTTTACCTTCATGCCCTCTTCCCAGCTGACCCACAGGTCTCCTCTGGTCAAGAAGCATGCCACTGCATGTCTGGCCAGGTGGTGGATCCAGCCCTCCTGCCTGAGCTGGGTCATGATGGCATCTATCCAGGGAAATCCGGTCCGGCCCTCGGCCCACTTGGCCAGCGCTTCTGGATTGCGGTCCCATGGGATTTGAACGCAGATGGGGTTGCTCTCCATTTTGTCAAAGCAGGGGTTGTTGGTGGCTGCTGTGTAGAAGAACTCTCGCCAAAGCAGCTGGCCGTAGAGTGAGAGAGGAGGGGAACTATTCTTCTTCACCTTTTAGTAAATGAAAAGAAATATGTATACTCAGGTTACACAACTTTAAACTTGACTCATGACACTAGAAAAAAACAATACAGACAACTCCAGACACTGTGAAATGGTGAGGAACTTTTCAATTTGATTTACCTATTTTGATTACCTAAAAACAAAAACGTGGAGTGTAGTGTACAACTCAAATTTAGATGAAATTCAAAACTACACCAAATAAGCAATGTAAGAACCTAAAGATGAAACCTTTTATCATGATATGGTAGTTAAATCTGCATATCTTTTCCAAAGTAAATATGTTCTTTTATTGCACATGCAAAGGCTTACCTTCCTGTAAAGATCAGTGAGTTTGAAGTAAAAAAGTCGGCAGGAGAGGCAGCCAAATCGTAGATATGGACTGAGGCCTGTTGGGCTGGCAAGAAGTGAGTTGGCATTCATTCTGGGACGCTCAAAGTTTGCTACCCATGCCTAATGGCAACAAAACACACGACACATGTTTTGAGGGGGAAATATTACCATGTTCAAACATAAGAAGATTGTCTGAATTATTTGTTTAAATCATCTTTCTACTGACCTTTCTCTCCAAATGCCTCTCAAGTCGGGTGAGGGCCTCAGTCTCTCCCCCAGGCCACACAGCTGAAGACAAACCTTCAGTATCAAAACCTGCAAGTCACGCGTGAAGATGAATTAGCTTGGTGTTAAAGAGGGAAGAAACCTTTCAAGTTGTTATTTTTTCACTCACCCAGTTCCTCCAGAGATGGAACTCCAAACTTGTCATCGTGGTCGTCACAAAGTGGTGTAGTGCATTTCCCCATGGTCTCAGCTGTAATGGTTTCTACAGGCACCTCAACTGGATCCATGCGACTGATGAGTGTCTGGAAACGCTTGTAGGTGAGGGGCGACTGACCTCCATTCAGCTCTATGATCCTGCTCAGAAAATTAAAGCACAGTGGGTCAAAGACCAGAATCACTAAAAAGCAAATAAATCAATGATTGATGCTTCATAAGTTATTAAACCATATAAAAATTGTAGATGTAAACGTACTTGTCCAGGTCATAGAGTGTATGAGAGATGCAAACTGTCACCTCCACTCCAGCCTCAGAGGCCAGTTTCTTGATGGCTGCATCTCGTTCCTTCCCGAAGGGCTCAGAGTCATACTCATAAGACAGACGAGTAATTTTCCACTCCTGAAAAAGGTTGAAGTTACACTATGTTAACTCCCTTCTTGGACTTACGCTGCAGGTATTAATGGAACTCGGAAGGTAACATTTGTAGATTCGCTAATGTACTAGTCACCTTGAAAAGTCTGGGAAAGACATCAGTGGGCTGGCCTCGAATCACAAACAGACGAGAGTTTAGCTTTCGAAGGCTTGAGTCCAAATCCTCCAGACTCTGCAGTAAGAACCTGGAAAACAATGAGACAAAAGTGTTGGTAAGGAAGTAAAGACATAAACAGCAATTACAATGGTGTTTAGTGTTATAATATTTATGTCTCAGTAGTGACATTACATTAATTGCTTATTTAAACAAGTAGAATCTTAGAGTGAGTCTATAAGGCTATAAAATAAACTGTCTCAGATCAGACCATAAACTGCAAACGACCAATGTCTCAATCTTGATTAAATGAGGCGTATGCTCACGTCATCCTGAAAGCATTCAGGGAAAGGTAAGAGAGTGACAAATGAGACACTTCATATAAAATATAAAATAAGCTGAGGCAAGACAAACAGTAGCTGATTTAAAAAAAATAAAATGCCCTGATGCACAAATCTGAATATCCCCAATTCGACTTTCTGTGTTCAGTACAGATGCAAGTTTCCTATTCTTGCATGGACTGAGAGTAAAAGTAAGTCAACCTTACAGGGACAGTGGATGAGTCAACATCACTGTAATCACACATCACTGTAATCATGACGAGATTTGACGTCACTGAACAAAACCACAGAGACAAAACTAGTTCATATGGATTAAATGCTATAACAATCTGTACAGTTTTTTAGTTTTTGCTTTATCTGGCCAAATTATATAGCTGCGCTTAACATATAAATCCAGTTTACCCAGAATGCATCCTAGCATTCAGGTACACAAATGGTTCAGATTAAGCGGCAGTAATGTGGTACTTCCCGTGCGGTTGCTATAGGTAACAAAGTTCGTAGGTGGAAGCTTCCTGTATTATTCTCCTCTCATCTTTGAACTATTGTCAAAGCCATTGTTCTGCTGTGAGTGTATTTTGTAGTTTTTTATTCAGCATGTTACAATTTGCCCCCTCTAACAAAGTACCCCTTGTACATAAAAAAAAATTGTGCATGTGCTTCCAATTTGATCCTCCCTATGTTTTGTCTTCTTTAAATGGGCACTCCTACATCCATCCAACCTTGTACAAACAACTCTTTTAGAGGAACTCCACTAATTATACAGTCATACATTTCTTTCAGTTGAAGGCCACCCAGTCAAACACTTTGAAGTCAGTTTAATATCTTTGTTTAATACGATTACCACTCACATTGCACTAACAGTAAAATGGATATCATCAGAGAGCAGATGAGCTGGCTTTGCTGCTTGTGGTTTTGTTGGTCAGCGGAGATTGTTTAGGTGTGTTTCAGACAGCGGAGAAAGTAGGTCAAAACCAAGTGGTGCCTGGAGGGCTTTCTACTAACACACTGACCTAGTTGCTCCACACACGAGGCTGTTGGGGGGGAGGGAAAGTTATTACGATTATGTCATCTGCCACTGACTCGCCTTTTTCAGACAGGGTCCACACCTAGGACTTCTCACTCCTTCCACAGCCATTCATAAGTCGGAACAGAAATGAGACAGGGAGGGGTAGTTACAAAAGCTGTAGCCTGTGTGTGCCTTTTATTAATATCCATAAGTATAATGGTTAGTAGTATATACATTTATATTTGTATTGCTTCTGTTGTATTTAGGTCTAACACTGGCAGTGAAGCTTAAGGAATAACACCATATTTGCTTTTCCATGTCAACAGACCCAACCTTGTTCATTTACTAAAATCCCTAAAAAAAACAACCAAAAAAACAAAACAAACAGCACAATCCTAATCCTAAAACTTATTACATTATCAACACGTCTACAAATACATGCATAAAAAGACAAAATCCAAGCACAATGAGAGATCTACATGTGAGGACTGCGTCACTCCCGGCTGCTTCTTACATAACCATAGAGGCATAACATGGATGCTCCATAACAGGCAGGTCTTCATACTGGCCTCATCTTCCAGCTATGACATAGGGCGGCAATGCATGAACAGAAACCAAAACATACAAGTGCCAAGCAGCAACCTCATATATATATATAGACAATTAAATCTCCATAGAGAAGTGCAAACTGACTGGAAGCAAAATCAGGAAAACTATTTTTTTTCATTAGGAGCCATATTCAGTAAAATAAGAAAAATTGTTATTGGAAAAAAGCAGATGATACCAAGCAATGAGCAACAACATGGTAACTGTTGTTTAGACTGGTGGAACTTCCCACACAACACAAAGACTAACCTTGACTGTTACACGGATGGGTTATCAGCTTAAAGCTTGAACAGAGAAAAAACCTGTGTGTGTGTGCACTTCAGTAAACACATGGCTATCCCCAACTGTCTCCCATCTTATCTTCCATGAGCCTGTAAAGCATAACTGACTTATTTGTGTCACCAGAGTGAGCCTTCCAATTTTTGCCATTACAAACCCCCACACAGAAGATGATGTAAAAAAAAGTCAGAAACCTGAGTAGAATAAGCATAGGCTGCAGCCTTTATTTTGACGTTAATAACAGTCTGGGAGTATGATGCAAAACACTATTTATGATTTGAAGGTTTTGGAGGATAAGCACAGAAGAGGGTATTTTAGTTGCCAATTTAATCAAGGTGCTTAGTGTTAAAGTGGATGATTTTCTGGAAAATCACTAGGTGAAGAAAACAATGACCTAGATATGGGCTACTGTGTGAAAACCTTCCGATCAAGGAAGATCTTCATCAAAAGTGTTTAACATGGACAGCTAATCACATGCAGAATAAGATATAATTAACTCATGACTGGTATGTTTGCTGATATGACTTTGCTTCGTGTGTGGATTTGATTATTGATAGCAAGGTTTAGAGAGTGTAGCTGCAAGAACACCACTGACTCAATACAAAACAGAAGAAGCCACTCTGGGAAACTCTACTACTTAAAGTAAACTACTTTAAATAAAACTAATGGTATTACCCCCTTTAGAAACGTTAGAGGGGCACATCCATAGTGCTTTTGTGATGTAATCACGTGCATGCAACATTAACTACTGCGTTTTGGGATATTATACCAAACTGATGAATACTATGCCAGCTTAATCTATTTTAGAGTTACTTTACAATATGTGTATAGTCGTTTTGTCCATATCCTCACCTCCACCTGTTGATCCCAACGTTAGAAGAGCCGGCGAACCAAGGGTCGAGGATGTAAACGCAGCGGACAGTGTCCGCTCCCAGCAGAGAGTCCTTGAGCGACGGATTGTCGTGGAGCCGCAAGCCCTTCCTGAACCAGTGGATCGTATTAATGACCATTACTTAATTGGACGAGTCCTTTTTCTTTTTGAATGATATCAGCAGTCCTTTGGTGGTCACTTCGCTGAAATTCCGACTCACAGTGGTTTAAATGATGTCCAACAAAAGGGAATCAAGGCAAACGTCTTCAATGAAAAGGCGCTGTTTTCCTGTTTGAGCACCCAACCCGATAAAGTCCTAACTATAGTTAACCTTGCTCTAACAGTGCCTTTTCCATGATGTCGAAGAATTTGTACCCCTTTGGCGACTGAAGCATTTGGGCCTGGGACAGAGCGCGCTCCACGGCAATGTGACCGCGTACACGGCGGGCTTTAGGACCGGTTTGGCCAATAAGCAGTAGCGCGTCTCGTTGTATAACTTGTTTTTCTGAACAGTAAAAAATGCCTGTATGAATGTACATAAGCTAATGTGTTTTGCAGTTTGTGTACTCTGATGACATTATACGCTTAAAAGTAAAGAGAAGAGTAACTAAATTGTCTGTATTTTGGTCGCTGCTAATCCAGACCGCTAGACACCGTGGCAAGACGCGCTGCTCCCTGTCGCAAATACCGGGCAAAGCGTGTTATGTAAACACAGTTTGTCGGATAAAAATGTCAAATAACCTGTCCTAGCCTAAGTTGTTCAAATACTTAGCTGATTTAACTTATCTTCGCCTCCGTATGACGCCTTCCCAACGGCAAACGGCAGATTTGGGTGACTAAAACAGAAAAATTTGCTCAGCCTCCACGAATAGCCTGTCAGCCTCTTCGCCGCACCTACAGCTAGACTCCGCCCATCGGCACACGCGCACAGATCTAGCGCTGCCATTGGTCAGAACAAGCTGCGTGTGTTTCCCGGCGTGGACACGTTCCTGCAGCGTGCTCTGCCTGCTTTCAAACCACATGACACAGGCAGCGTATTATATCTTCAATTACCAATGGGCTACATGAAAAAGACCTATAACAAATTACATATGACTATTGAGTAATGTTAAAAGTGTGTCTAAAATCGTTGATAAAGAACCCGGACAAGCACAAGTTTGGCACGACTTTAATATGTGCGTGGAATATGAAGTAGGACACTACACTATGCTACTGCACTATAGACCTACTAATCTATTTTTTACATAGTTATGCCTATTTTAGACACTTTTTACTGCTAGGAAGATTAGTTTAAGAAGCTGCAGTGTTTTGATGGGCTGCGCTTACGGTCACGGGGTTTTTAACGTTAACCAGGGAACTAAAGCCCTTGGACTTGTTAATTATTGTAGCCTACACTACCTCCCATCTCGCTAGTGCGGTTACCGCCATACTATAGACTGTATCCTCTCTCATTTGTCTCTTATTGGGGTAAAAGGTGCCCAGTGAATTTAGCCACAGAACTTGTATATTTTTAAAGAGAGATGTTTGTTAAATTAAAATGAATATTATTCTTTTACTTCCATGCATAACTCCAAACATTCCTGTTTTCATTCTTTGGATGTAGGCTATAGACTACAAAATGCCTATAGCTGAACTAATGCAAATATAAAACGCTGCATTGGTTTGTACAAGCTTTTAGACACATGGTGGTGCCATAACCCCATTGCTGTGTCAAGACCTATTCTTCATGTATCATCACGACGCACTCTATGATCTGATTTTACTGAATGTTGCTTTCTATATTTGATTTTGTATATTTTATGCTTCTACTGCTTTAGGTTGTTTTGATATACAGTCAAAGTATCTCACAGAACAAAATCTTACCTTACTACCTTACTAATATTTTACTGGGAAAGGTAAAATAATCACATTGATACACCCCACTTAGTGCATTAAGTATCAAAGGGAAAGGGAGAAGGACTTTTAGAAGTTTTTAGGTTGTGAATCACCATGGTACGGTCAATCAGCTCACAAAATATCATTACCATTGTCAAAATGCCATTATCAAATGTAAGTTATCAACATTAATTGAAAATCATGATAATTTTGCTGTTACCAGGCAACCAAGGCTCATCAAGTGAAGACAAGCTTTCCAGGACCATGCCTGTCCAGAGGCAACTGACAGCTGCCCACCATCACGCTCTCACTCACACCTGAGTTAGTCAGCAAGATGTGCTGCATTGCATCAAGAGTTTGCAGCAGCCGGCTGCTGGACACCAACTTGATAATACTGAATATGATGTGTTCTTAAACTTGTATAAATTTTGACCTACATGACTGGGAACCTTTACAGACATTACATGAACACATTTCTTGGTGATCTGTAATAGAGGCATTTATACAGCAAGACCATTAATGCTTTAATTCATTTCCCCCATTTCTGTATATATAACCCTTTAATAGAACAGTTTGTTTTCAGCATTGTGAGTTATGCAGTGTCATGCAAAAGAAAATATCAAAGGGCCTCTGGCATGGCAGACACTGTGGACAGATGGTTGGTACTGCGCCGACATACATGGAGAAACCCCAGCAGAATGGATGAATCATCATTCCACAAACTGCTCCTCTGCTCATCCTAAGATGTCAACACACCCACTTCTGAAATCACAGAATGTTACAATGAAGTGTTTACCTCGAAAACGGGTTATGGGTTTTAATCATTACCAAACTTTTACATAGAGCTTATTTCCAAAAGCCAATGAGTGTTCAAACAATGAAATGAGAAGTGATATCTGGCATTGCAGGGAGCCTCACCAGACTTTTCTGCAGAATAATGGCTTATGTTACTGATCCAAGATGAGATGCCAAAAATAACAGCTTTGTTGATTTACCTTCGCGATGTCAAAATTAAATCTACAAGCATTTTATAGCGTGATTTTAGAAATTTAATTATGTTAAAAGACCCCAAAATATACACTACATCACAATAATTAAAAAAAGGTTGTCCACAGACAAAAAAGTCACCGCTCCAAATAACATTTATTAAAACAGGCTTATGAACCTATATGTTATAAAAGATAATCATAGTAAGTAAGTAAAGGTAGCCTGATGTCCATGCCAGTCATGATTGTAGGACGTGCGGATTGGCTTGTTTGATCCTAAGGCAACTCAAGTCCCTCCTCTCCATCAGAGTGAGCCTGTCCTGGGGTTGTTGCAGTGAGTGCCGAGGTTTGTGCGCGCTCAGGTTACGCGTGCGAAGTTGTGGACCAGAGAAGACAGAAAACAGCATTAACTCAGAGAAAAAGGAACACAGAAGCTCGCTCGTGCGTTAATCTCTATCACTGTATTTGGGGTACTACCAGAACCAGCCGATACCGGTGAGACCAAGACGAGTTTGTGGCTTTGAATTGAGATCCCCAGCATACCTAACAGTATGCAGTGCAGTTATGGCAGGCAAGGGTAAGACAGTCGTGAGGACGCTGGAGGATTTAACGCTTGATTCTGGTTATGGTGGAGCTGCGGACTCGGTCAGGTCATCCAGCGTGTCGCTGTGCTGCTCCGACACGCATCAGTCCTTCTCGCATGGGGGCAACTGCTGGCATCTGACAGAATCCATGCACAGCAGACACAACAGTTTGGACACGGTCAACACAGTCCTGGCGGAGGACACGGAGATACTGGAGTGCTCGGGTCAGTGCGCCAAGCTGCCCGAGCTGGAGGACGTGCCGTGGAGCCTGGGCGAGGTGGAGGGTGCGCTGACCAAGGACGAGGGGCTGATGGCGGGCAGCCCGCCACCTGAGGTCCTGGAGAGGCTCTCGGCTCTTATCAGCCGCGCACTTGTGCGGGTGGCCCGCGAGGCACAGCGCCTCAGCCTGCGCTATGCCAAGTGCACCAAACATGAGATCCAGAGTGCCATTAAGATGGTGCTGTCCTGGACCATCTCTGTGAACTGTATCGCGGCGGCTGTGAGCGCCCTGTCCCTGTACAATATGAGCACGGGCGACAAGTTCAGTAGAGGCAAATCCGTGCGCTGTGGGCTCGTCTTCTCCGTGGGAAAGTTCTTCAGGTGGATGGTGGATAGTCGAGTGGCCCTGAGGGTCCACGAGCATGCTGCTATTTACCTTACCGCATGCATGGAGAGTCTTTTTAGAGAGGTGTTCAGTCGGATCCTGCGCAGCGCGCTGCTGGAGAGAGAAGACGGCATTCCCAAGTTTACGCTCGAGTCTTTGGAGCAAGCCATCAACAGCGACTCGGAGATCTGGGGTCTGCTGCAGCCCTATCAACACCTCATCTGCGGAAAAAACTCCACTGGTAAGTCATGCCCCATTGTGTGATTATAGCCTATTCACTTAAGTCAGGGGAAATGATTGGATGGCCACCTGGAGCCACTGCATGTAAAAAGTTTTGAAATCGGAGTAAAAACAGTCTGTACATTATACAAAGCAGCCTGTAGGAATGACATAGTTTAGTCTGGGAGAAATGTAGAAACAGCGAGAAAGAACTAAAGCACATCCGTGACGCATTTGGGAGCAAGAAGAGTTCACGTTTTTTTTTCTACATGACTTATATACATTTCTAATAATTATTTAATTGAATCAATTAAAAGATATTATTTCCATATTATTATGCTGGGGATAACCACATCTTATCAACAATGCAAACAAAAGACAAAAGAGCCAGACAGTTTCTTGGATAATTATTCTTCACTTAGACCCAGGAGAACCTTTGAAACACAAACTATTTTTGTCTGTTAAGCAAGCGAAGCAAACAGTCAATCATCTCGATCCAGAAAGTGTAAGCCTGTCAGTGTGGGCTAGCCCTCTTCTCTACAGCCCTAAATAAGTTGAGTGCTAATATAAAACACAAGGGTCTTGGTTTGTTATTCTGTTATTCTAGTTAAGTACTAACAGTATTGACTTGAAATCATATTGCAGCTCTTTTGCAAATTGCTCCAGTGTCTAGTTTTCCCTTAGAGCTTATTATTTCAAATTCAAACCTCAGCAAATAAAAGATGTGTTAATGTGAAACGAGCGTGCATAACTTGTTGAGGGGATGAACAATCCTCTATACAGCAGAGAAAATGAGATGAATTTAAAAACCTGATGAAAAATTGATCTGAATTTGATTTGATGGGTTCCTCAGGTTCCTATGGTGCATCTAACAGGACTGTATGTAAACATTACTGCCAACAAAGAATCAGTAATGCCTTCATCAAATATTTCATTCATTCATTCAAGAGGTTTTATATAGGATGTTCTGTATTTTAAATGTTGTTTTGTACCATTTACCTCTTGTGCTCTCCTCTTTAGCCTAGAAGTGGTGCAGGTATTCTTCTTCCATCTCTCCTCCCTTAAAAGCCATCATTTCCTGGTTGTTTTGAGGAGGGCTACAATTTGCTCTCTCTGACAACAGCACAACATTATTGGGAGGAAAATGTATATAACATATGGTTTTGTTACTTCGTTTTTTGTTTTTTGTTTGTTTTGGGTTTTTTTTTTATCAAGAAAGATTCATTTCTTTCAAATAAGTTGAGAGAGTGAAATGTCAGTCATCAATACAAGTACAAATTTATTGAGCAAATATGTATTGATGAAAAGTAATTATATAGTTAACGGATTACATTTAAAGAAACCACAGTGGACTTGTGTCTTGTAAAAAGTGTGTAAAAGGTTACCAAAAGCAATGCAGCTTATCAAGTGTTCTGCTCTTCGTTTGAGCAGACATGACAGCCTCTTTGCTTTCACTAATGAGCACACATTCATTGGTGTGTTGTTACTATTGCTGTGTGAGTTTGGGGTATTGCTCTGCAAATTATTTTCATGTCCATCAGATTTGTGCACCAAATGTTGTTAGGTTAAATTAAAGCTAAAGTTAAATTCAAAATTTGAAACTTGTGGAATGTCATGTCCAAATCGATCCACAATGACTTTGTTCAAGAAGATTTGCTGTCCCCACAAAACTGGAGCTGAATATTATATACTATATATAAGAGTCTATAAAAGGAGTTTTCCGTGTTGATAGGGTGCAGTGTTGGCATATTCATCATTTTCTATTGTCTTTTCTTGAGCTCAACACACAAGCACATAATGCTGGCAAAAGCTTTGCTGTCCATTTTGTTAATATCTCCCTTCTTGTGGTGGACTCACAGATGCAGTGACAGATTGCTGTTATTCTGGGACTGAGGCAAGCTCTCTGGCTCCAAAGCCACTAGTGATGGATTTTTTATATCATAGTAATTTCATGAGCTCTGCAATAATGCACCCACACCATTCTGCCCCGCTTCACTTTTGGTGAACAGTAATCAGTGATTTCCAAGTGAGGTTATGTGAGAGACTTTTCTGAAGGGTACATCTATGTTATGAACCAAATCCATTCCTGGATTTCCTCTATGGCTATTGAAAATGTTGACTTTTTATACTGGGATTCAGAAACACCTATAACCCTAGGCAAAAGTGACCAGGCCCACCATATTGTGACTTGAAATTACTATGTCAAAAAGACCGAGGATCACTTTCAATCAGCAAAAATGAGATCAAGCAGTGGGTCAGAAGGATATAATGAGAACACTGTATCATCAATGTTGAGCAGGCGTACAGTGAAGGAGAGAGTGGGCTAGAGTATCAGCTGGTATTGGCACAGATCCCTCAGAGATATAATTACCATATAGCTCTCTTTAATTAACATTTGTGCTTATTTGCTAGTCATTAAGAGTAGGATGTAGCCACAGGAAACACCAGGGAGCTGTAGTGAACAAGGATGGTAATTCCTCTCATTCATATTTAATGCCCTTTGTGCTGCTCCATGACTCCAAGTTTGATCCAAGGATCTGTGAGGTCAACATAATATTTAAGACATTCAGACCCGTGGGCTGCGTTTGTCATAACTGCATGATAAATACTAGATAAAATTGCTTACACTGATGCTCTACATTCTTCAGCATTCAGTCAGTGTCTTTGTGGATTAAGGAGGCAAGCACATGTCGAATACGTTCTACATCATGCTTTTCAAAGTATGTATGTTTTTGGGCTGTCCTATGGAACATTATGTTTTTCATATCAGGAAATCGATCTCAAAAGACTTTAGCAATTTCCCACAAAAGCTTGGAAAATCAGAACAGACAGTTTTTCTTTTTTTCTCATTACAGCATATATGGAATCAACAAACATTTGGTGAATTCTCATTTTCATTCAAGACTAAACCAGGGTTAAAGCAAGTCTAAAGCAAAACTAGACCGGGACTGAACCAGGACTCAGTTAGGACGAGACCCTGTTTGAACAAGGACTAAGTCAGGACTAGAGACTAAACAAAGCAAAGAGTGAAGACTTAATGACTTAAACCAGCACTAAACCCAGGCTAAAGCAAGAGTAAAGCAGAACGAGACCAAGAATAAATATAGAACTACATCCAGGACTCCACCAGGACTAACTCGGGACAATAACTAGAAGTAAACCATGACTAAAGCTCTAACCCCACAACTAAACCAGGATGGAACTGTGGCTGACCAGCCTTTTAAACCCAGGACTAAAGCCAGGACTAAACTTACATAAAAGCCAGGACTAAACTTGGACAAAACCCAGTGGCTCAGGAGGTAGTCCAGGGCATCCAGTAAATGAAAGATTCAATTTAATTTTCAATTCAATTTTATTTGTATAGTCCAGTATCACAACAACAATTGGCTCGAAGGGCTTCACAAAAACACCCATCAAGGAGTTTAAGGAAAAACTCAAAAAACCCAGTGGGGTAAAAAAAGAAACCTCAGGGAGAAGCACAGAAGGAGGTCCACTGCCAGGACTAACCCAGAACTAGCCACTGTGTCATTTTTGACCCGAAGACAACACAAAGATTAAGGCACGTTGCATCAAATGGTGCATGGATTTGATTTTTTAAGACACCTTGGTATTGTTTGACCTTTGGAGCGTGTTACTATAATGTTGGCTTAACTGTAACTGGTGGCTTTTGTGTCTACTTTTACACAAAGGTTGGGGAACCAGGAAATCACTGTAAACATTCTGCAATATCAGAAAGAGCTCAGTGCAGTGTCAGAGTACATTGAGGGTACCACGAGCTGATGTGAGATTTGATGACACATCCGCTCTTTTGAAGCTCACATAAATTGTGACAGTCACTGTCAGAATATATTGTGTTATGTGATGTTCTGTTGCAATAAAAAACAGTGTATCTTATCTTATTTAGGCAACAAGGAATATTCCAGTGACAAAGCTTTGTTCCTCCTTTCCCCACTCCTGCTTAATGTGTTGTTATGCTCTTAGCATGTGTGGGAACAAAGGCAAACTGCCAGTTGAAGGTTAACAATAAATCATGGTAATACATGTATATTTGTCATATTGATGTTTATAGCTTTTATTACATCAGTTACAGCCTGTAATGATTCATAGATGTTTTCGGGAACATTAACAACAACTAACTGGCTGCACTGCACAGTTTCAGTATGCTCAACACCAACATTGTTTTCTCTATTAAGTGTAATATCACAATCACACCACCAATCTCTTTCTCTTTTTTTAACAAAGACACAAGACTTCTCTAGACGCACAGTCATGACTGATTTTGAAACTCAGACATTACAGTGTGAGCAAGGTTTTGACTCATATTGGTGTGAAATGCTCAGTTTTGGGAACACTCACAACTGTTGTGGAAGTATTTACGACATTGAAAAAAATCCCATCACATCTTCTAACTGGGACTTGGGACTAATGTTGATTGTGGAGCCATAAACATCAGTGCTACTAGATAAAATAATATGTTTTCACTTGTAGTTCCTCATCAGCAGCCTGGGTTTGTTTGTGTAAATAATGCAGCAAGTCAGATGACTTACACTGTTCCAGGAGCATGTGAGTGGTTTTTAAAAAGCAGCAGGCATCAACTTCCCTCTTGTCTCATTATCCACCCCTGCTTTTTATTTTATGTGCTGACAACAGAACACTGGAGTGTATTTTGTTTATCTGTGCAAAATACATAATACTCATTGTAGTGCAGAGTAGAAATAGATAAACTTGTTGTAACTGCATCTTACAAAATACATTATACAATCCATAATGTGGTTAAACTAGGGACGAGAAATCAACAATCAGAACCTGCAACCTCCTTTATGTTACACATCACAGTAATTTCATTTTTAAGTTGACAATTTTCAATCAAATAAAAATAATCCTTTTGGTGTGCATTTCAAGATTAAGAAATGTAAAGAACATTCAAGTTAAAACAGTACAAAAGCTGTCAGCCTTTGGCTCTGTCACCTCACATGTCTCTCCATTGGACTCTGTTTCCTGTAAAGGTTGAGGGAACTTCCTTACCAAACAGGAAGGCTTTTATGTGAGTGCGCACAACGCCTTTCAAGAGTGTCCTTACTGGGGCTCAGATTGTCTCAGCGCTGACCTTTACTGAGGCTTGTTTGTACCTCTGTGGCAGCTTATATGTTTGTGGGACTTGTAGTTAAATGTCTTCCAGCAGCTTCCATAAACACAGATTACACACTGAAACATGATTACTCTAGTTCAACTCATCTTCCTCTTGTAATCACCAGACATGATTAAAAGCTTGATCAAAAACAGAAACAAAATGTTTATTTTAAATTTTATTTTTATGTGTTTTCATTAAAATGTCAACCAATTTAACAAAGGTCAATAATTCTTCTGTGGGAATGAAAAAAAAAAGGTTTTGAACTGGTCTAGGAGCTAAAAATTTGATTGTTTTGAAATGATGAAGCAGATTTGCAGCAGATTATCCAGGCTCTGAGGAAAGATGCATACATTGCATACACATACATTTTGATCTTGCAAAATAAATGCTTTATTTTGTACTTGGGCTCGTTTTTCAGGGTTGAAAAGGAGGAGGAATGTTTTTAGACATTTTGGGTGCAAATGAATGTAAAGATATGATAGATGATTATAGGGAGACTAAGTCTAAGTGTGGATTTAACCATTGCTGGATCAGTCAAAAATAATGACAGTGATGACTCAAAGGTTTGGTTTATGTTTTTAATTAGTTTGACAGGAAAATGGAGAAACATAAATTAGACTCACAACTCAAGCCTCCTGTGTGTGTGTATGGGGCAGTAACCCCAATAGGCAAACACACTGGCCTACAGGAAGTCTATTCCATGGAAATACTTTTATAGATCTGTCAAGGCCTTACATGTGCAGTGTCCAACCCACTGGTGCAAAACTGTAAATGAGAGACATAAATGAGACAATTTCTTAATAACTTCCCCTTGTGAAACATTGACACAGTGATTGCTTAAATAGCTTGTTTACTGCAAATGTGTAGGCAGTAACACCTCCTCCTGTGGACAGATTGATTTCATAATCATCAGAGATGTTAAAGGAGCAACTTCTGAATGCAAAAATCACCTAATATTCAAATGATTCAGTAGCTCCCTGATGACTTTTTACCACCTTCAGATATTTACTGAAACTTAGAGGATGGTGCTGGACTGTCAATACTTGACATAATCACTATGACAAAAAAACAGAAGATTTAATACTCTTAGGAAGTTGAGTAAAGTATTGTAGGGATATACAGTCACAACCTTTGAGCTTAAGTGTTTGTGTGCAGTGTTAAACTGACTTTTGCTCTTTTAGTTATTGATCTGGTCTAAATGAGAACATGAGGGAAGTCTTTTAGGAAACAAAGACAATCGTGAAATCAATAGACAGCTTAATTCCCACAGATAAAATACAATGAGTTAGGAGTTACAACTGCTGAAATGACTGCCAAGAAGGCTCGATGAAGAGGATGAAGAGGAGATGTCAATGGTCCAGTTGTTTCTGACTGACTTATTCCAGGTGTGACAAATATCAATACATGCTCATGCATTTCTGCTTACATTACTGCACATGAGACCGATGAATCAAATACATTTGGATTTATTGTTGTAAAATGTAATCTTGAATTAAAGGAGACATTGGGCAACCAGCCAGGCCACGTGTACAGTGTTTTTGAAGGATTGACAAAATGCATAGCCATAGTAATGGCATCTTGTAAATCCACAAAACATCATAGACAACAATAGCTCTTTGTTGAGAACTCCACATGACACATATGAGTCATGAAATCTTAACAAACATGTACTGTCTTCACCTGTCAGTTGCTACATTCAGGTGACAAAAAGAATGCTTGTGTAACCTGTAGTACATTACAATTTTAGTCTCTGATCATTATTCATAATAATAGTAATCATAAAGTAGAGTTAACATTTTACACTCTAAGGCAACTGCATAGCATGTAGTGGACTTCCTGCAAGGCCAATTTTCTGTAAAAGCTCATTTACCTATGCTAATGCACATGGAACAAAGCTGCCGTATGTTTTTGTCCTTCTTCCAGTCATTCACTGCACATAATAATCTGGCAGCATGGCACCGTTTATGCCCATTTTCCCCAAACACTCTGGTCTCATAAGCAGCCACAATCCATCATCATGTCCCAGGGGCTTCTCTGTACTACTGTGTTTTTGCCTCATTTTGGCCCTGTGCCTTTTAAGAAGGAAGAACTACTGCCCTGCATTGTGTTAATATGAGTCTATCTAAATTATGAACTGCTCTTTTAATTAGGTACCATTTTATTAATACCCTATGAATCTTTAACCTGTGCTTATTTGCCAAAAATAAAAATTATAGATTTGATCTAGGAGCACCTAATTAAAAACACGAAGCTTGTTGACAGTCATATTTAGTTAAGTCCCTGGAACTGAAAACATAGTTGGACTTTAAAAGTAGATTTCTCAGTGCTTTAAACAATCAAAGAAATTTATTGAAAGCTTTTATTAGAAAGGAATTGTGTTTGTGTGATAAATTGCTCATAAGCATGGACTGACACTGTCATACGTATATATAATAATGAAAAAACTTGAAATCACTGAAGCAGATACGGTGTTACAACTGAGATCCACCTTTACTCCAGAGTTCTCCATCTCCAGACCACTTCAGGGGTTTTGATTGTGTATTCTCTGTGTTCGTCTCACTCTCAGCCTCTCTGCTGGAAGCTGAAAGCAGTGAAATTTCCCCAGAAACATCAATCATGCCTTCATTTCCCAGGGACTCCCTGCTCGTCTGGTAGGCTCCTCTCTTCACCCTAATTCCTCTTATCAGTCTGAGTGGCTCGGATGCATAAATCCCTGTGTCCTCATGGGGAACACAGCTAGGCTGATAAACACACTGCTTTAAGTTCTGCTTAGGAGCCACTGACCTTATCCATGTTTTAGTGATATATTTATGTTTAGAGCTCATTCTAGCAGGTTACAGGACAGAGATATGTGCTGGATTGCAGAGATTTCCCCTGCTGCGAGAAAGACATCAGAAACCTTTTTTTTTTATTTCTTCACCCGAGGATTACAGACTATATGTAAAATGTGTGCCATATTTGCTATCTGTAATCCTAGCAACAGATTCCGACCAGCACTAAATAATTTCAGTATGTATAGTGATTAGCAAAAAACACTCCAGACAAATAATCTGATCTATGAATTCCTCTGAGCCCCCTTACACTGTTGCAAAAGCTATCAATAAAACTGTTGCACTGTCATCATTTTCTGGCACAAAATGGTGGGACCACATTCTCTAGCTGACCAATTTTTTACTCCATTGTCCAAGTGTCCCAAGTGTCAGCTGCTTTTTTGTTGTTGTCATGAAATGTGTTATTCTGTGTGTGAGCCATACACATGCTGCTTTGTCCGTGGCTGACACCATTAATCACTCAAGTATACACAAAATAAGACTGCCTTCTGTGCTTCTGCTGCTGGGGGAATAAACAGAGAGGGCTCAGCAATCAGCTTTGATCACCTTTCTCATGTAAAATCATTGTTCTATTGGTTATCTTTGACTTTTGTCTGGGAAGGAATCTATTCTGAATCAGGAATAATTGTGACTGGGCTTCAATCAAAAGACTGTTTGTACTTTGTTCATGTCAGATGGTAGGTTTGAAGTTTGCTGTCATGAAATCTAAAGCTTTCCCTAAAGACTTTTCACAGATAAATACTGTCTCTGATTCAAAAAACTAGTGTTCTGCAAGCTTATAAATGTTGGAGATTTTAGGTCAATTAATTTTTGTCTGCACAATGTTGAAGTGGAATATTGTATTTTGTCTGTCTTTGATTTGACATTACTTTATTGCCATTCATTTTCTGACATTCATTTAAAAATAAAACGAATTAATATATTTTAGTATTACTGTCATTGTGCACTTAAAATATTGAAATGACATTATTCAACAAATATAGTTTCATTACAGTCATTACATGTTTAAAATGACTTTTTCTGATTTTTCCTCTTCTTCCATATTTATAATTCTTTTGGTCAACATCACTTGACTTGACTATATAAGTGTTCCATAATGTTTCCCCATCTGAATCAAATCATGAGTGTGTGGAAGCCATCATGTGCAGTGGTGTCATGGGAGGGGTGTCCACTGAGTCGTCAAAGGAACACAACGTTGCAGCAGGTTGCAATAGAAGAGAGAACTTTCTGAAATACAGACATGATAAAAAGATCATATGTTGCACTGAGATGTGATGTGGGACACTGACTTAACGTTATATTTTACATTTATGCATATGCTGATCTATTAGGCAGCATGGCCTAATAGACCAATCACTGTCTTCCTTTTTGGAGTTTCCCTGCCTCACATGTTCACACATCATATGAAGGGATGTGCACCAGCGCTTCTGTGAAGTAATTAGAAGGAACTGTTGGTAGATAAATTCATGGCTTAGATCAAACTTAATTAAATTTCAAATACATTTGTGTGCGGTAATGATGAAGTAGTTATTGAAAATTGCCTCCTTATTGGACACACAGAGGACGGGCCGGAGGAGGGAAATTCTCCTTTCACATCTAATATCTTTTTTAGATCATTTGTTTCCTTGGAGACCCTCTTTGAAATCTTAAAAGTCTGAATATAATTGAGCTCTTCTCTGAAAACAGTCTACTTAATGCAGAAATTGACAGTACGCTTCAAAAATAATACGGTGCTTTTAGATTGGTTAATTTGTACCATGTGTGTCCTGATCCTGGAGTGAGTCAGCATTTGGGTAGCTATAATTGGATTTTACTTTTACCTCATGTGGAACCTTTTGAACATGCAGTGTGTCATTTAAATTTAAAAGTAGATGAAATTTCAAAATGTACTGTTAAATGTAACTGGTTTGCCTTTTTTGCAGCAGTTCAGTAAAGATAAGGATTCAGCCTAAGTTACGGGTAAAATAATTGTGAACATATTGCTAAAAAAAATGTTTAAAGATAAAATATAGACTCTAGAATAATTATATAACATTTTCGGCAAAATAATAGGTTTTGACAAAATATGTAAATACTATCTTGATGCTGTCAGAGTACAGAGACATAATATTTTAATGTACTCTATATATTAGTATCCCCACGCCTGCAAATAACAAAAATCATTCTCTCCACAGCAGCTGAAACGGGGGAGATAAATGAATTATAGCGCATTTGGTTTGTGCCTTGGGCCTATACACGAGCTTTTTGTAAACAATGTAAAGTGTTGAGTGGCATTAGCTTGACTGTCATCCTCCCACTTAGTCACCCTCATCAAACCCACATGTTTGTAACGGCACAGAAACAAGTTTGCTGCAGTTGCTAAGCTCCCACGTTTGGATAGAAAAGCAGGCTGTGTTACAGTTTACTGGACAGCACTCATCAAAGGGTTGATAAAAGCAACGCTGGCTTTCAAAATAAAGCATCTCTTCCTTTGTCTGTAATTTCTATTGTATATTGAACTATACCAAAGTCTCCCATTTGATTCTAAATTAGCTTGAAATATTAGACCAAATTTCTTTACTACATTACATATTTGCTTAGTATGTTGGAGTAAATGTAAAGAGAAAAGTTGTCTTATTGGTCCGAAATAGACCAGACATTGTCCACATGCATAAATCGTATCACTTTATTAAACACAATTTTGCTGTTTCATTTAGAAATGATATCGCACCCTAAGCCAAATCTATTAGCAGGAAGTGTTTATCCACACAACAATAAATATGGAATCCACGTCAGCCATCTTCAGTCAGCTGAGATTGTGCTTCCCTATTTACTAAGTTCTGAAGTGCTCCTGCAGACACCAGTTTGATAAAGTGTTGGATACAGTCCCTTAAACACATATTTGGGCCGTAAACAAACCTCAGCCATCCCAGAGCCCCATGTGACCACTGTAACCTGTCATCTGTGTGTGTGAGCAGTTAGTGATTCAGACACAGATGGGGTCATGACTGCAGCTCAGTGTAAATGGACCGGCAGACAGTGAAGTCATACCACCCTTTAGTGGATCTCCTCATTCTTGTCTTGGGGGTTTAGGTCTCCGGGCATGGTGGCTGTAGTGACGGAGGGCCAGAAGAGTGTTTAGCCTGTTGGATGTGCATTCTCATTTAAAGTAGGCCAGCTCCTGCCTGTGAGCAGCTGTGCCAGAGGAACTTTTTTAGCTGCTGTATGAGACAGCATTTAGGAGCAGTCTCCAGGGAAGACTGGGCTGTCAGGACGATGAGAAGTGCTAGGAAAATGCACTTTGTTTGTTTCATCAGCACTGACTATATGCTTGTAGAAGGGACTTTGACTACTTGTTCATGGATGTTTGTTTTTTTTTCAATTAATGTGTAAGAACATTTAAAATAGTCACCAAATTAACCCAGAAATCCATTTAGTGACTTAATTCAGTCCTGAATCCTTTTGCCTTGTACAGTAAGACGTCACTAGTGTTCACTGCCTCTCACAGCAGCACCTCTCCTCCACACTTATTTTTCTGTCATAATCCACTTGGAGGCTCCTTCAACACTTTGACGGAACAGCAATTGTTGTTAAATGGTCTGGGAATCAAGCGGCCACTAAAAACTCTCTCACACGATCTCTCCTAATCTCTTACATTTCTGAAGAGTGGGCAGCTGAAGTGACCTAACTCTTCCAATATTCACACACAACAGTGGCTCTATGTTTCATATATAATATCTAATGTAAATGTAAATGTCCAGGTAAGTGTAGGTAAAAACCAAAGAGAGTGATGATTGGACTATAGTAAAGGTGAAAATAAAAAATGTGAAAAAAAGTGTGAAGCAGAGGAGGGGGTGGAAAATGCCCAAGTGGCAGCAGCCTGTTCCCACTGAGCAGGCTAGGATAATCAGAGCAGGGAAATGAGCCGAGTCCCACGCAGTCCCTGCCAACTGCCCCAGAGCGACTGATGACAAGGCTGATGGATGGCTACGCACTGAGAGCACACTCCTCTAAGAGGGGGTGGCTGCAGGTGGTTGGTGGCCCCCGAATATCAGGAACAGCAGGGGTGTGAAAGTGTGGAAATGTGTCCATTAATGGTCACTGACAGCCCAAAACAAGAAGTCCTGCCTGGTGCAGTTTCCCGTCCAGGTGGTAAACACAGAACTGAGGATTTGAGGTTCTCCTGATGAAATGAAAATAAAATACACAGAGACAAGTGTTATTATGACATGAAGGTGTATTTAAGGTATTGACCTTTTGTGTGTGACCCTTATATTCTCTGTCTGCATCTGTGCTGCTTGATGTGTTCAGGGTATCAATAGATCTTCTAAACAAATTGAGGCCCTTGAGTCTAGAAAAGTAGCATAACAACATCATTCTCTCATTGCCAGTCAGTTCACTTGCTTCAGAACATAAGGGTACACTTTGCAGCTGGCAATGAATACGAATTAAATGAAGTTTGTTTATGCATCTCAATATGCAGCATGTTTGTGTTGCCATAAACACATATAACTTTTTTAGAACCCATCAGTGTGTTGAAACACTTACGTATCCCTTCACCGTCAAGCGATAAGTCTTGTTGAACAGTGATATCGAACTGCTGGGGAAGCTGAGTGCAGGTTTCTGATTGGTCAGGCAGTATCCCAGGCTAAAATACACCTTGTGGGGCCATACCCAGGGAATTGGCAGCCAAGAGAAATAAACCAAACTGCAAACTGTAACTGTAGCACCAGAGAGAAATTATTTTCTCTGGATCTTGCAAATCAAAGACTCCACTATGCTCACACTGGTCAGCTATTTAAGAGAGCAAAAGATGACATGCCTCTGACACGATATGCAGTTTAAAACGGCAATGAGCAATACTAAATACCAAAATTTAGTGTTTTCATTTAAAGATGATTTTCCATTAATGCACATGGTGTGTGATGATTTTGCTCATAATGCTCTGAGTTGGTCTCTCACACCAGACATATGTGACAACATGTGTGTGGGAGGCCAGTGACATTACATGCATCTCGTACTGGGTGCATAATGATGAGTCATTACAGAGTGATGCATATGGCAGAGGGAAGGTTGAGCCAACGGTTTTAAGGAGCCTGCCAAACTGTATCAGGGCTGAGCCGCATCTTACCACTTTCTCCTGAAGTCTTGACAGCTATTGAACATTAAGGACAACATTTCAAAAGAGATGAGAAGTGACTGATGAGCATATCAGTGTCAGATATAAACTCAGCACATAATGGATGTTGATGAATTGAGATATCAGGAGCTAGTCGGTGCATTATCTCTTGTCACCAACCCAATAAAGAAAATAATATTTGACAAAGTAAAGTTGACACTATGTTTGGTTCTCACTTACAAATACAGAGATGAAGATATCACCTGAAGATTGGAGCCCTCAGTTATTTTAGTCTACTTACACACATAACTAGTTAGTTTTACTGTAAATTACTCTTCATTTTAAGCCATTCCTTCCCAAATGTGTGAAGTAAGGAACATATTTTCAGTTTCACCATATATTTTCTTGTTTTTCCCCCATTGTCAGGTTGTTTATGTACACATATTTTTAGATGACACTTTTAAAAAGTTAAGTTTTGAAATATACCGTGATGTGACTGCATTCCTTTGGGTTTTGCATCAGAATCAGGTAATGTTAAAAATAGCCAATATCATCTTTTTCTGTCAATTATTCTGTTGTACTTTGTGACTAGCTCAGACACAGCCTGTACATACAGTCCAGAGTAAAGTGTCACACATGTCCCTATAATTATGACTTTTTAATTGGTGTTAGGTGGATGACAAATGGATAAAATGCCATATCACCATCCATCAGTTGCACCCATTAAAGAAAACAGTGTGAGAGGCAGGGCAGACAATGGAGTTTAAGTATGTAAATGTCTTAAATTTAATTTTTAAAAAGTATTTTGCTTCCTTGCTGCCTTTCTTATGTTTCCCAAGCACAAAGAAAATGGAACTGCTAAGGGCCTCAAGTTGGACCGGATCCACTGACTACAAGGACTCTTATGAATAAATGAGCAGAGCAAAGCAACTCTGTCTAATTCTCTAATTGACCAAAACACAGACCTTGAGGCCAGTGGTGAGATGATGTTGGCCCAGTGTTGGCACCTGATTAAACATGGCTGTGATCTTCACTGTGAGCAGGAGCTAATCACAGCCCTTAGCCCAGCTTGATGAGAATGTGTTGTTTAGCCTGGTCCATTGGTTGAACAAAACCCCCATGTGCATTTAGAATAACATGGATATTTATTTGTGTAGGTGTCGTAGGATCACTTTCAATCACTAGTGTGCACTGTATGTAGCAGGAAGAGTGCAGAGGGCATGACTAAAAATTAACAGAGCATGGGTGGCAACATTATCTGTACCTGCTCTGTGGCCCAAAGATGTAACAGCAGATGGTAATTCATAAGTGCTAATTATGGAAGACTGTAGGCTACTGATTGTATAACTCTGTGTGTTGACCTCCATTTTAATCTGTACCAGTGTTTCTTTCAGTACCTTCAACAATCTTTTTTCACAAATTCGACTTTTCCTTCAGGCTTTGTCACCAAGCCCTTAGTTTTATATTGTTGCTGACACACATCAAGCTAATGAGGCTGTATGCTGCACATGACACGTCACTGTAAGATGTACCGCAGTGAGCTGTGACATCTCAGCAATGGCTTGATGCAGCAGTTAAACATTTTTTTAAACAAGATGCAAGTATAAGGTTATGAAGAATGTTGTTTTTTTTTTCTCTGTTGGTAATGGTTTTTCAAGTAGGTAATTAGGCTGCATTGGGTGCTGTTAGAACTCTGACTTTCAGCCTCCAGGTGGTTCAGGTTTTTATTAATGTTACTAAAAACAGCTGGCTTTCTGAACCACTCACCATGAGCAGGCACAAAAGTTTCTGAGAAAAAACAGCAAGTCACTTTTAGAGAAGTAGCATAAATGCTTTAGCTAGAACTCATTATTATAATATACACTCTCACCTCCGCTTTCCATTTGTCACAGGTGAACTTGGGATACTGATAGAAACTTTAAGGGTTTATGTCCCAGACTTCTGCATAGATCTGTACCTAGTACTTTGTTATTATTTATCCCCATGGGGAAATTATTTTTGTTACAGACAAGACCAGTAAAAAAGATAAAAAGATAAGATTAGAAATAAATAAATAAATAAATACAGTACCCCAGAATCTAAAAGCATCTCAGTAAAAATAAAAAGCATCTTAATTTAATGAATAATAGAAGGAAATAAAGAAAAGCAATCTTTTTATAATAAGATTATATAATAATAATGCTAAATGACACCTATGATCCACCAATTTCATTAGTATAAATCATAATTTTAAAATTTCAGCACATGAGGACCTTTCTCAGAAACTAGAATAACAAAATATGATTACCCTGTACTTATGTTTTCTCCTTTAAATTTCCAGATCCACAAGCTTTTAAACAGAATCTAAGTGCCAGATTATCTCCTCATCCATTCCTTGTATGTTCTAATCCTCCCTGGTTTCACCGCTGAAACTCTAAGCTGTGTAAAGGCTTTTGTACCTCGGGGACTGACATGCACTTGTAGGAACTCTGCCATGCTGTACAGTGAGATAGGCACGCAACACTGTGCTACTGTCTCCAGATAAGCCCAGTGAGAGAAAGCAGAGAGGAAGCATGGCTCTGGTGAGTTGAGTAGTCTACAGGGGTCACTGGCTCTATTATCACTCTTCTCTAAGGCTCGACATTGTTGCCAGGGGCCGTATTATCTGCAGCCACTAGATCTATGATGCAACTGAGTATTCACCCACTTGTCACCACGTATGCTCAATACATTCAGAGGTTCATGAGAACACAGCAAACTGCTCTTTATCTTGAACATTGTAGCCTACATCTGTGCGCGTGACTGAATGTGTTTGTAAAAGCACTATACCTTTGTGCCTTGAGCAGAACCCTCTTGTAATTCCCCCGCAAGCCATTTATTGACTTGCTGACATTGTGCTCTGGGGCCCTAAAGGACCCCTATCAGTCACAAATGTAATTGTACAGCACTTGTCTCACTAACTGCAAATCCACCACAGTTTATTTATCTGCACTGAACAACCTGTCTTTTCTGGGGAAGATCAATTTCTGTCACAACAATTTGAAGTTGTTATGGACTAAAGCATTGTTTGTGACCATGTTGTGATTACACCCTCTAATATTCCATGTGCTTGAAGGTAGAGCATCTTGCTGATTGAGCTCATTGAGATATATGACACAATGTATGTATGTGCCATGATGAACCCCATTCAAAGCCCATTGTGACAAAAAAGCAAAGCAATTATGTTGCAGTGAAAACTGTACATAGCATCTCTGTTCTTGACCTTGATCAAGGTTAACTCAGCAACCTGTTTCTATAGATATTCATTGAATACACATTGGTGATGCATTTTTATCAAAACACATACGTCTTAATTGGTCTACTTTAACATCAATTTCCATTCCTCATTAGATAATTCTTGTTAGTGTCCTGTGTCACACTGCTGCTCCTAATGCCTTTTTAATTAAGGGTGGGTTAGTTAATTAGGATTTTAATGAGCAGATACTGAAACAAATTTCTTAACTACTGCAAATTCTGTGAATGGTGCAATCCCTTATCGCTGTGTGGTATGGACCAAACATCATATTTTGACATTTATAGCTAAAATGGAACATGTCCTCTTTATACATATTGTAAAGTCCTTCTTTGAAATGCTGTAACCTGTGCTGGATGTCAAATGAGTACTTGTATTGCTGTGCAGCTCCTTCTTCAGTCTAAAGAAAATGAACAAGGAATCACTGATATGAACAATCAGAAGCAGGACATGAGAGGGACAGGTTGTAATCAGAGGCAGCCAGGGCAGTTATCTTGTATAAAAATATACAGAGAGTCTCAATATACTTCCAAGCTCTAGCCATAACCTTAAATCTTTAAAACAGGCCAGACCTCGGTTCATGTACAGTCAGGAAGTCCCTGCTTAACTGTGACAGATTCAAGCTCGCTGAGCAAGCAGAACTTCTGACAGAAACATGGAGCGTGTGGAAGTGCTTCCTCGTGCACTTGTGGCAGTTTTCCTCATGGCCAGAGATCATTCTGTGTTTTGTCATGTGTTACAGCAGTGAGTGATCACATGCAGTTAATGTGGTCAGATGGAGCCATTGACCTTGGTGTTAGGGCTTTTTGTTTACCTTACTGTATGTATATGTTTGGTTTTACTGACACATACATTGCTACTGTGCTGGGAAAAATCTTTTTAGTGTTATTGTATAGGAGTCATGGAAACAGTGGGAAGGTTTTATTTGTAAAGAAAAAGTTGCACATCAACAGCTGCATCTCTCTGCCTCATAAAAGTCATTGAATCAAGGATGAATTGTAAAGCACATGACCATGAAACATTTTAAATTGAAACTCTGAAAGAGACCACATTATTGTACATTTCTTGTACTTGACCTGTGAATTGAGTTGTTAGCACCATGCTGTGGCCTGTGGCTCTCCAGGGTAACCCCACTGTTATGTAATGGGAACATAAACTTCACCACACATTGAGGAACTCACATTTGAGGTTTTACAATCATTTGTTTTGTTGAGAGGTGAAACTGCATGCAGTCTTTTAAATGTTCTTTTTGATAGATGGACTCTGTTTATTGCTCTTATTAACTTGCATATAAATCTAATTTACAGAGTTTAGAAGAACTTAATCTAGTTAGTTTCCAAGTGAGAAGTGCAGTGTCTAGGGCTACAGCCACAGTGAAATGCCACAAGCAACACATTTATGATACCAATAAGATGAAACTTCTTTCCTTGTCCCTGTTCTTTCTATTCTCAGTAGATTCCTTTTGAATGTGTTTGTCTTTTATTGCTGTTTCATTCAAGTGGCAGCCTGTCCTCCTGGCCACAGAGCATCTGCAGAGGCAGCCATTATGATTTTGCTTTGGGTTTATAGGAGACCCAGGTCACAGATGAAATCCAAAAATCTCATTCTTTATTTACAGCACTGACAAATCTCAGGGCTGCAACAATGTGGCACCAGTGCAGTCTCACTTCTGTTTTTACTTTCATTTTGATTAGATACTCTTTTTGGGTCAGTGACAAATTATTAAAATGTAAAAATAAAAGACCTAAAAAGACCACATATTCATTTTTTAAAGAATTGAAGTTCCTAATTTAATCATGCTTGACACATACCATTGATTTTGTGCCTGAAATCAAAATAAACTCCTGACTGGGTAACCAGACAGACTGGGGCATATGAAACCTTTAGGGATTTACAGCAGAGCCTCATAATGTTGTCTGTGTGTTTTTTTATGCACAAAGGCACATGTTTGTTCTCTGATTTGTGAGGGTCCCACAGTTATTCATCACAACTAACCCCAATCTCCACTCTGTTGTTTTCTCCCTGTGCCTAAAACCAAGTGTCACACACACTGAGCACAAACCAAGGCAAACATTTACCCCCCCTCCCCCTCACACAACATTACATCATGCAATTAAAGTTGAACATAGAACTTGGGAGAGGCTTATTTCCAAACACAGTGTAAGTGGAAATTGATTTTGCCTCAGCACAACCTCATGCTGGCATTAAAACAAGCCTGCAAATAGGACGATTAATGTGGCAGAACAGACACACACCGACAGAGCACATGCATCAACACACAGCATCAGCCATCAACGGAAAATTACTTTCAGAAGTGATGAATTAGAGTTCCTTATTAGGGCTACTGTAGTTGTCCACATAGCACTAATTATCAAGTCTCTATTATATTATGCATATTTAGTGGTTTGTTCATTAATCACTGTGCACTCATCATTAGAGGTACAAGATAGATCGACATAAACTTGCTATGTATGCAAACATTTTAAAGTAAATTTCAGATTAAACTAACTCAGTGATGAGTCAATCACCATCTATCTGAAAAGTTTTTACATTTTGAGTATCATGTAACAGCTAAACCCTACACACACATATGCCACACACATGGAGGAAGCTGCTGCAGCCACATATGTTTACTGTTAGCAGCTTGAGAGTGCAACACCTCTGATCTAAACACCTGCATGGACATGATTAGATGTTACCAGACACACATCTGTGCAGCATATCACATGCTTCACTGCTCTTCTGGAACTAAAACAACGCTTCATTTAAAATGGAGAAGAAGAAGTAGCTCATTCATTCATTTATGCAGTTGTCATAGTTAAGAATGTAGAACGAGTTTAGAAATCAAATTTTAAATGCTTATCTCTTGTTTGACCCTTGCCTTTACAATATTAAACACAACAATACACATGCTATAACTAATAGAAACATTAAATCACAAGGGAAAAGGAAAAGGATTATCTTCCTTGCACGGTATAGAAAGCTTAATAGAATAGAAGGAGTTTGCATTTTAATGAACTGCTTTGAAAACTTTTTTTACATGCTTCATGCTTTATTCCTTTTTAAGTTTTCCCTGAAGATTTAGCGTTGTCTTCCAAATTCATCTGATTTAGAAAGTCAGATATGCAAAAGAATGCATACATTTAAAGCAGGATTCATATATACATAACTTTTCTGTGAATATACAGCCATCAGATTGAATTGTGGATTGTATTTCAGTGATTGCTCTTTATGATATGGGCAGCACAATGACAAAAGCTCCCACTGCCCATGTAACACCGGAGCAGACACTACAAGACGCCCACCGGGGAAGGCTCCTTGGACAGTTCTTGCTTATTAGGATGGTTGGCTGAGCATGCAGACCCCTAAGGGAAGAGGATGTTGAGATAGTAGGTGGTGTGGGCCAGAATGAGCCACTTCACTTTTCTTTGGCATAGTTACAGCAGGATGAGCAAGGTGAGGGCAGCTGCATTGTGCACACTTCTGGCTTTGTTGGAGGTCACCCGGCAATTCACCTTTTCTGGACAAAGTTAACAGGGAAAGAAGCCAGACATGGTGGGAGATAGATGAATGCTTTCAGGGGATAAATCGAGAGGGTTTGACAGTGAAGACCTTGGAGATGTCAGCCACATGCACAGGCAGCTATTGTTGGAATTATTTCATCTCTTTCCTGGGTTTGTGGAGGTGGAGGTCAGAAGAGTGTGAAATTCTATATGACACTCAGTATTATAGTCCGTCTTTTTATTTCTCTTTTTGACATTCTTATTTTCTACTGTGTAAATCATCTTTTCAATCAATTTTATATTACTTTACAGTTTTCCCTGCAGTGGAAATAATTTTTTTCTCTGTGCAAAAATCACTGCAAATCAATGTCAGTGAGGTGTCCTTTGATTGTCTTTGAAGTGGATTGAGTCAGCTTTTAAATGGACTTTAGTCATCCAGGCAAAAAACACAACAGATGGACAAGGTTATTATGCTTAAAGGGTGCAGACAATTCACTGAATTTTGGAAATGACGCAAGATTTGTGTTTGTATGAAGAAATTGGTGTTTTTTATTAAATCACAGCATGTCAGTTTTTCCACTCAGTCTTTTTTGTGGGCTGTATCATTGACCAAACCACCCGTTGGTCCACATGATCAATGTCCCATGTGAGTAAGTGTGACATTACTACCTTTGGGCAACTGGCAGTGAGTGCACGTGTCCAACGACAACAAAGCCACTGGGCCTGTGTGCTGAACATAAACCCAGTGGTAGTGGTTGTACTGAAGTTTTACAGAACACATGTTGTTAATGCTTGTTGGGAGTGATTGTTGTTTAAAAGAAAAGGACAAAGTACAGGACACAGGCTGAAGACAACAAACAGCATTAATGTACTGTTGTCAGAATCATTAAAGTGAATAGTAATGTTACTGTTTCTTGAAAATATTAGCATTAAACCTAGTGCTATTGAGTGTATTTGAATGTGTATTCTGTTTGAATGTAAGCACTTAAGAAATGACCTCTAGCCTAATTGGCAGTGGTGGGCCGTCAGGGCCAGCAAGGCCTTCTCTGCTGGCCTAAACATGCTCAGAAAAGTAAATTTATTTTATTTTATTTTCATAAATATGTAAACAAAATTTTTCTCTATTCTCTGTTCTCTTTATGTCATATTATATCCACTTAGTTGAGTGGCTTCCAATGTTGTTTATTGTGGTAGAATTTTTATCCAATTATATTTCAGCTAGCTTGTGTTGTCAGGCAAATTTCATTTGCCTGAGACCTTCAGAATCAACAGAGCAGGCCCGGTGCACTGTAAGTGAACGGACACAGTCAGTTGCAACAGAATTTCCACCTTGCATATCCATCCATGCAACTGTGCAGTTTTAACAGAACCTGTTTATATTGCCCTGTGCCTCACACTGTGTTAACCTCAAAGTGAGCTCTCTCTCTCTGTCAAAGCTCAGCAGAGCATGAGCGGTTCAAAAGACAGGAGTCGAGGGAGCTACATACATGTCACTGCCATTCACACTCTTCACTTCTTCATCTTATTCTGTTGAGCCAGCACCATCTAACCTAATGGTACACTATATGTTGATCCACCTGGACTGATGGAGCATAATGGGCTCTTTCATCTAATTCATAAACATGTTCATAAATAGTTCATCATGGGTGGCTTGGATAATTAGCAGGCAGTCCATTCACTTATTAATCCAAACATTTTCTATTGAAGGTATGTATTATATGTATAATTATGTGACAGAAGCTCAAAAAGTGCAAACTTTAATCCATATTTTATAGCAGTGGTGTCAAAGTGACTCAAAGAGAGAATCCTTTCAGAGGCAGAAGATGGTGACATTTGGAAGCTTTTTATTAAATGTTGAAGTTATCACTCAAACAATAATTTACTCTCTTAGTGGAAACTGGTTTTAGTTGGATTTGAACAGTTTTTATTTATTTTTGTAGCAAAAATCAAATCCATCTAAAACATCTTCAAATCCAATAAAAACCTAGTAAATAAAAATATCACCCTAAATGTATTGAGGGGCCACATAAAACATTCCAAAGGGCTGCATTTGGCCCCCAGGCATTGAGTATAATATGTGTGTGTTGTGTGTGTGTGTGTATAGTACAGTTAAGATATTATTTCTGAAAACAGAGATGTGAAAAGATTCAACCCTGAAGCGTACTCCATGTGTCCACCAACATAGGCTCCTTAGTGAGTTCTCTGGTACAACTACAGTTAACTAAAGCTCCTTTAACCTTCTCCTCTATAGTGCAATCACAAGAGAGAGAAGTGACAGAGAGTATTTTGAGATCTCTCTTTCGAAATCTGGCTCTGACTTCGATAGACTTGGCTTTGTGACCATTCGAGTCTGTGCTGGACTGAAGAAGGGAGGTAGTTTAGGGGCATGAGAGTTACAAGGGACAATGAGCCAAATTGTGTCATCAACAGCTTACATAAATCACTTTGCCAGCTTGTTGTGTTTGTTATGATCAGCGTGATTTGAGTGATAGAGCAACAGATTTACTGACATTACACAGTTCTCTGATAATACAATGAATCACAACCAAATATCTTGCACATAAATGTCATTTTCTTTGTCTTTTATTGGGTCTCTGAGGAAAAGAGAAATTTTATGCCCCGTTAACTCCTGAGATGGATATGGACAGTAACATTCTGCATCCCTCTTACAGATAATGTGCCAAAAGCTTCACAGTGTTTGACCATGTCTTCTTTCAACCTGACCTCCCAAAGTACACTTTCTACATCCGTCTCTTACTTTCAGCTGATTTATTAGGGTTCTTCATTTGTACTTTATATTCAAGTCTCCTCACGCAGCTGTCTGTCTTCCTCTGTACTTTTTGCAACTGTAGGGAGTCAGGCAAATGTCATTTTTTTTCCCTTGGAGATAATTGGATGCAGAAAAATGGCAGGAGGAATTTTCTATGTGCTTCACTCTGACAGCCTGACATCCAGGTTAACGTATGCTCACATTGGCACCGGGAAACTCTCAGCCTGACATGGACAATCTGACTGTGTGGAAATTTCTCCATTGCTCCTACACCATGTCCTCTCTGCCCTTTTCAGTCAGATTACTCATTTACAATTCAGAAGTGCTTAAGATGACATGAGGGAGCTGGTAAACATTTCTCTTGACTGCAGTGAGGTTACATGTTTGATTGTTGCTCCTGGTTTTGAATTGGAAGTGTTCAGGTCTCATAACACTAAACACTGTTTGCTTCTGCTCAGTCTCGAAATGTTATTTAAAGCCTATTTGTACTCTGCGGTTTGTTTGTCTGTTGATTAGCTTTAATTAGCTTCTCTGTTGCCTTTTGGGTTGTTTTAATAAGTCTTCTTTCCCACCGCTCTGTGTTCGAGCACATAATAAAGAGAAGTAAAGAAAAACACTGTATGGTCCTATAAAAAAGAGAGTAATAAGATTTTTTGGCCAATTGTGATTTTGCTTTTGTGAAAAGACCCTTGTGTAAAAAGACAACTGGTTGTATTTTTAAACTCTGCCATCTGATCAGAGCATTAAAATCAAACACCCTCAATAGTGTGAAAGACAAAAATGATTGAAAAAGAGATTGTATCTGAAGCCCTTATGTTTGCCCTGCTTTTTTGTAAATGTATTTAAGACTCAATGATGGCACTTGGAGATGAAAGTGTCATTGTCTTTTGATAGTGCTAATCATTTGGCACAGGATAACTCATGACATTCGAAATATTCCTGGGGGTTCACATTTTACAAATAATTCTGTAAGATGTATGTTTATCTTGGCCCTACCTATTAATGATCTCTGGTGATTTATTCAATCCAGTCCAATCATATCTGTCAAACACATGCACGCATCTTGTTATTGTGACTCTGTGGCTTCATCTTTTGTAGCTACAGGCTTTTTGGATGTAGAATATTGATTTGTCCTGTCTAAGCTAAGAGGTTCATTGCACTTTTTCTCTTCCATGGCCGTGACCTGTCTTACAGCTGTCCACTGTAGACAAGCCTCTTTGTGCTGCACTGACATAAAGCGTAGTGTATTTCTCTTTTTTACTAACTTGGTAATAGCTCAGGCTGCTTGCCAAGCATAAAAAATATTTAGTGCGGCCTAACAAGTTGTGAAATTGGAAGCTGTTTTCCAACTGTATTACAGCCAGTGGATGTGTGGGCTTTTTGTTATTGCTCTATTGGCAGTACACGAAGAAAAACTTTTCTTTTCTCGCTCAAGTGTGATAGTTTGATATTTAGGCCAGCATTCCTTTAACATCTCATTTTCTCTAATAATGAACACCAAAGTGTTTGTGGTGTGTATGTATAATAGAACAGTAAAGGCTTAATTCCCAGGATTTTGTCACACACTTTTTTATTGAATAAATTGGACATGATTAAGTTTCTGGGCTCAATCCTTATACAAATAATAGTTTGTATCAGTCACCAGTGGCTCAATTAAAGTTCTATTCTTTCAAATCCTCAGTCCAACTTTGCAACATTTAAATCAGGTAACCACACCCTGGGAAAATGACAAAGTACAGTGTGTAAATTGTGGTACATGTTAGCCTTTATGCCTACAGAACATTTCTTAAAACTAAAAAGGTGAAGCAAATATTCCGGTCATAAACCATAGCTTGTTTGCGATAAAGAAAAAAAAAAAAAGTGTAACCACCCACTACTTTTGTATATACACTGAATTTCATGTGCAAGGCGGCTGTTAAAATGAAGTATGGCTATTTTTTGTTCTTCCATAGCATTTGCTTTTACCACCTCTGTCCCAGGTGTAATGGTATTTGAGCAGTGACCCTGAACAGCGGCTGTAATGTCTGAAATGCCACAGCTAGTACAGTAAAATATATTAAAGATGATTTATGGTTTCATGAGCAGTAAAGGGTTTACCGTGTTCTTTAAAATGAAATAACTCCAGACATTCGGCACACTGCTCCTTTGTAAATGGGTTATGTTTTTTATTTATTCTGAAAATCACCAGTCTGGCTCCTTTTGAAGCACAGTTACATCTCACTGCAGCAACAGAGAGCCTCCCTCGTCTTTGCTGTAGGTGCTAAACTCCGTCATAGACATGTGGTACCATCTTGTTAGTATTCAAACAGCAGCTGCCCTCTGACTCCTGCATTTGTTTTTTAAAGGGAATATAATTAGCTAATGGAGTGTGTCTTACTCAGGTCAGCTTGACGGTGGCAGAGCGCTGGTCAAAAGATTCAACCAGACTTCAGTCTCATTTGTCCTGATTACGATTTCAATTCATGGATGTTGACTGTTGCTTTTACTTTTAAAGAGAACCTTAACCAAATGATTGCCAGAGAACATGGACGAACTGGTCACTGGAGAAAATGGTAAAAACTGGTCAAATTCATGCGTATGTTGAAATGAGACACAACAAATTATTTCTGCTGTTTTCATTCATAGCAGAATTATTATTTTTTATTCATCCCTGCCAAACAACTCTTGAGGTTTGCCACAAAATACTGCCTTCCACTGGTTGGTTTTTATTTTATTGCTAACAGAAGCTACCTGTGGTTTTCATGTGGCAGTTACAATGAGTTGGGGCACAACAGACAGAGCCAAACTTGTGCCGTGCATTTGTGAAGCCGTACATAATTCAGAGCTCCCACAAGGACAAGTGTTAAGCTGCTTGCCTTGTGGCTCTGCTGCCATGTTTTTCTGTGAAGGACAAGGCTTTGCTGCCCACTAGGGGCTCACACAAAGATCCCTTATGCCAGCACAGACAAGGAACATGGAATCATCTGGGTTTTTAGGCTCAAGCTGAACTGTTCAGATGCATTATGTCATAACTGTGATAATCATTGTTATAATCCCTGTTGCAGTTCATTTTTAATTATTCAACTTTTAATTAATATGCCTCAGTAAAACAATAAAAGGATTATCTTTTAAAGAAATAATCTCACTTTAATTCCAGGTCAAGGAGGGTAAAACAACAAATACAGTTAGAGTTAGATTTGTTGATCAGTAAATAAATAATGAGCATTGTGTGAAAAAAGTAAATGAAATAAATTAAGTAAATAGTGAAGTATTGGCATGGCTGATGGCTGACAGGCAGCAGTTCATTAGCCTTGTGGGTTTAGAAGAGTAACTACATGTAATAGTAGCTCCATCAACATTGGGCTGGAAGTGCACTCTATTTCAGGGAAAGGCTGTGAACACTGTCCTCCCTTTGGATCTGGTTTTGGCTCGTTGTGATTGATAAACTGTTTTAAAATATTTATTTTCAAGGAATGTACACACAAACTACCTTACCTGACACTCTCTGTGTTAAAATGGTTTGCACATGTTAATAATGTCTCATTTAGCGTACATCTCTTTTTACTGTGTACTTAGCGAGATGCCCATGTTGGGTTTTATATGTTGCACAAAGGTCAAAGCTTGAACACACTTGTATTCTTGGTATGCTGGTTTACTTGAAACATTAGAGGATTGTGGTCTCTTTCTGTAATGGCTCTGAGATCTGAGTGTGGCCCTGCTCCGGGCTGAACTGTCAGCCTTCCTCACATCACCATGGACAATTGGTCCGGGCTGAGAGGTCACTGCCGGACACTCTACTGTCCAGACGTCTCAGTGGGTTTGTGCTAACTGTCTGGATTCAGCCTCATGCAGAAAACAATCTGCATGAGCATGAACATAATTATTGGCCATGGGATGAGAAAATGACACATTTAAGACAGTTGAGGTATTTGATTTGATGAAACAGTTAAGTTTTCTCTGAATTTTGGATCTGAAGTCTTCCATGTTTTCTCTTTCTTCAGAGTTGAGTAGTAATGTGTCCTGACAGTATCAACCAGTGAGGTCTTGTCCTCTGCAGTATTAGCTGTTGAGTCTGTTCCCATGTTCCCACCTAGCTGAGATTTGGAGACAGGGGTCTTTTCAAGATATGTAAGGAGACAGTGGATGATCATTTGTGCAAACCGTGAAGGACAATTCAATTTACAAGTGTGTGCAAGCTTTAGCTAATTGTCTTTTATTATATTATATTGGAGTTTTAATAGTTATGTAGAGTCCTGTTATACAGTCTTCTGTCTTGTATTTTAGAAATCCAAGGTTGTCTGTGACAGTTTGCTGTTGGTCAGTGACTGCATCAACGCTCACACTGGCAAATTAAAATCACAACTTTACATCAAAATAAATGATAAAAGCACATACACATCATTCATATTATGTTATCTATCAACAGTGGATGCATGC
The DNA here is from genome assembly GCA_036850595.1 of Rhyacichthys aspro. NCBI lineage: Eukaryota > Metazoa > Chordata > Actinopteri > Gobiiformes > Rhyacichthyidae > Rhyacichthys > Rhyacichthys aspro. The sequence goes on along the minus strand of CM072159.1, from coordinate 21,155,013 downwards.
ACACAACCCTTTTTTCCCTCCTCCATTCTACTGTCATAAATCTTGTTGTTTTATCTCTTCCTTTGGCTGATCTCTTCATTATCCTCTGTTGCTAAGGCAGCTTTTTATTTTTCAGACAAGTGATCCAACAGATAAGATAACCATCGATTGGAAGGAAGGGCTGCTGCAGGGGCTGAATTAGAATTTGTCGCAGTCCTTCCCGCTCTTGCACTTCGCAGCCAATTGTCTGACACAAAGACACATCCTCTGAAAAATACAAAAATTTAGAAATAAGAATCACAACAGCTGTGTTTGTGTGTGTGCTCCTAACTGGGGGTCTGTGATATGTTTCTCAGAGTGCAGAAGAATCACTCTCAGTGGCAGTAAATTAGACAGCTGTGGTACGGCCAGCAGAGGTATTAATCATGAACCGCTGGCTCCGTTGGCTTCACTGAGTCCAGATTGACTCTTCTCAAAAGGACCAATTGAATCAGCTGTGACCAATGCTGACTCATATTGCGATGGTACATAGGTGGCAAAAGATCCACTTGTGGATTTACAATTTACTACCAAGCAAGCTCTGTTAAGGCAGGGCAACCGTTTTTGATTGAAGAGGAATGATGATACTTTGTTTGCACTAAACATGGAGCCCTTTGCTTGCCCTTTATGTATTTGTTTTGTTTTAATGACCATTAGCCCATTAATAGCTAAGTCCAAATGTGCTCAGCACTTCTTTTTTCTGTCTTGTCTTTGTGTGTACTGTGTCAAAATCTCTATTTATCACAAGGTATTATAACCTCTTATCTCCCACTCATAGTTTATCTGTTGTATTATGGGAAACAAAACAAATGTGAGCGTCTTTATTTATTATCTTTTCATTATCTTATAGTTTGCAATTAACCTGAGTTTGACCTAATGGTGGTCAGTATACTTTGCATGGTAATCAAGAGTGAAAAATAATTGGAGAGACCACTGCGGTGATGAGTAGCAGGAGTGCTTATTGATCTAGTGAGGGATGTGATGGCAAAAATCTTTCAAGCTATCCAGCCAGAGTGGACACTGCCCCGAGCGAAACATGCATTGATCACACTGGGACAAAACAACTGTATTTTCTGACACATTATCTGTAAGTAGCCTCTGTCACTGAAAAGATCTCCATCATTTGAATTATTGACTGTGTGTGGTAGTTCCATAGAACAAATACTGACTGTTGACTTAAACAAAGAAACAAAACAAATACCATCAATGTGCAATATGTACATAATGGACAGTGCAGCTCATTTGAGGCTATTGAGGAAAACAGAAAGATCATTGCTCAGTATTGATTAGTATTAAAAAACATGACAGTTTTATAATCTTCAATTCAACAACAAATCTTGATGTTCCTAAAAGTAATTAGATAAAGTTGTTTAAATGTTCTCTAGGAGCAAACTGAAATATGGGCTCTCATTGTTTGCACAAACTATACATCAACATACATACACATATATTGCCTTGTTTTTTAGCAGTATTTGTTTTGTTTTTAACATCTTAACACACATCTGCAATGCAGTCAGGATTTATAGCACTATTTTCTAGATCCAGGCTCCCCTGTAGCTCACCTGGTAGAGCGTGCACTATGTATCTGTGCTGCCTGGCTGAGCTGCATACCGTCCACACCCCAGCTCCTGTCGATCCCCTGCTCTCCCGATGAACCTAAAAAGCACCAAAATGAACACTATGCTTTCACGTTTTTTACATATGTTATGCAAATACTTCCTTTAAACGATGTACTGTGCTGTCTTTGGTTGTTCAACAGTGTCTTATGCCATCACCCTGTGGCAGAAGGGAAAGCGTGATCCTAATAGCTAACCCTGGCCTCCTATGGCATCAGTGACTCTTGTCAAGCAGAGTTACAGTCTAGGTTTATGGGGGTATCCCTGCTTCTTGGACGAGCCTCTGCTTCCACCCCTCCCTTCCTTGTGCCCTAGCTCAGCCAGCGTCTTTATGAGCTGTCTCTATCCTGTCTACCTCCCTTAATCTCACAACAGCTATTAACACAGGCATCCCTGGCTCCAGTCTTGCATGGCAACACCGCTGTCTGATCGCCCTGCTGCGGGTGCTGTTTGGAGCAGTGAGGCAGACTGCTGACATGCCAAACAGGGAGAAGGAAAGACATGTCCCCAATGGGCCCTCTAAATTGTGTTCTCTAGCTCAAGTAGCCAATGAATATGTATGTATTTTGTTTACCAGAGAAATAAACACATTTATTTTTCTCTTTCTCTCAAAAACAGGGCACAATTTGTCTTTAAATGCAAGCATGCAGATGTCAAAATAATTACACCCCACACATGTTAGGCATAATCTGGATGTCCCAATGCATGTGGTCAGTGTGTGTGCATATAGTGCATAGAAGGAAGAGAAAATCCCTTCTTAATAGGATTATAACACAAAAGTGAGCAACACACTCAGAGCTGGGTAATTAGCAGATTTCAATGGTTTATTAGATGTTCTTGTAAGTGTGTCACACAGAGAATGGCGCTAGGTCTCATTTGGTTGGACTTGTTTAACTCCTGTATCTCAAGTGCCTGATCTAAATCTGATTTAGACAACAGTCTGAATGAATCCATTATTTTTTTCACAAGTTAAACTTTCACAGAGGGGAGCACAGTGGCAGGGTAGTTAACATTTCAACTTCACAGCATGATGGTGGTGTAATCAATTCTCAGATGGGCTAGTACCAGCCTTTCTGCATGAGCTACGATCTCACTGCCCAGTGTATGAACACAGGCATGTACAAGTGAATTGGTGCATACAAACTGACCATAAGGAATGAATGTGTGAATGGTTGTCTGCAAGTGTGATTAACTGCTGATTGTCCAAGGTAAACCACACCTCATTGCCCAAAGCAACTGGGATCGGGTCCAGCCCCCCAACAACTCAACAAAAAGGGCTGTGAATGAAGCAAGATAAATACTGCATTCTGTAAAAACAATATTTGACTGAATGTGGGGCATGGTGACAGTTGTAGGGTGATGTAAGAGGCAGAAAGTGGAGAATAGTTTTTAGCATGTAATGACCAGTAAGCCTTCCAGCTTCTATATATGCTTCTGTACTTTCTGTTGAAGGGTCAGGGATTAAATACTGTTTAATGGTATTACTTTCTGCTCAGATAAATGGCAACATTAACTACCAAGATCAGACAGTTTGCTTTAGATTTAGGAGTTACATTGTGAACACATTAAGCTTCCATGGGGACAGTATTTAGATTAACCTTAAAAAATATTTCATTCAGTTGGCTTTCCATTTTTGGTATATAATAGTGGCTTTTCTGTTCTGTACCGTGTGAATTTGAAAAAATGTTTCCTCATGATTAAACTGGTGTAATCATGAGTTTGCAAATGTAATAGAGGTCTCCAAAGGCTGTGAGAAGTCCTTGACCAATCTGGCATTAAGATTCAACAGCAGCAGACAACACAGCTGACTCCACCGGGTGAGGAGCAGCCACATTAACCATACAGAAGTATAGAAGGAACAGGAGGAAGCCCAGGCAGCCACAGTACAGATGTCACTGAGCAGAACAGGGAAGACCAGGATGTGGAGACTCCTGGTGGAATGACAGGTCACCTGTGGAGGCTGAGGCCACAACACAGTGAGTGAGTCTCTGTTTTTCCATAACAGACAAACAGAGCATCCATTTTGCAGAACCCGGACGTCAAATCAATCACCACCTAAGCATACGAATAGGACACAACAGATCTGCATCAGGCCCCCCTGTCTCAGATGGCAGGGCAAAGACAGCCTTAGTAATTTGCTGGTCAATGTTAAAAGCTGAAATCCACTTAGGAAGAAAAGAGTTGGGCCATAATATGACCCCAGCGCTTGCCTCAGGAGTCCAATCCCAAGACACAATAGGCAAAGGTATGGCCATCTTCCAGACTCAGTAGGGCTAGGCAGCTTCTGCACCCATGCATCAAAAGTGCTATCATATTAGTGATATAAATTAGTCAAAAGGGTAGCCACTAATGTGACACACCGTGATATCCGCTTTAAAACGCACAAAATAACTGACCACAATCAGCTACAAGACTAGCTGTTTGCAAAACACACTCCAGCACTCGTTTCAAATAAAAATCTGACAGCCTTGTATTAAACTGACAAAGGCTCATAAAAAACGAAGAAAGCCCTCTCGCAGCCTCTGCAGGACACAAATAATGCAGCTCCAACCAACTGGTTATGAAGCTCCAAACCAAATGTGGGAAATCCAGGTGCAGAGCACAGTCCTCTGGCGCACAGAAGGAATGAAATAGAAATCACTTTTTCCCATAGAACTTGATGTCCTCTTCAATGAGAAAATGTATGATAATGGAAATAGTTACATCATTGTAATGTTTAGTGTGGGAGCCCATTAGTCAGAGAAGAAACACTTGGAGTTGGAAAAAGGAGTCCCCATGCATTTAAGACTTTTTACAATATGCCTGTAAATATAGGTGTCAGTTACTCTTATTTGAAAAACCATGCCAGAGTATAGGCTGCTTTTCTTTCCGGTCTTCAGCAACAGTCAATAGGAAGCCTTACAGCTGAGCAAACATCATCACTGGTGTAGCTATCAGATCAATCTGCCCTTTCACACTCTCGTGGAACTTCAGCAATGCTTGTCAATCTCATTGCGTGTCTCTTTCACACACACAAACATGCAGTATATGTGGTTGACAGAAGGTGTAGATGGCAGTGTGGCTGTGATTAAAGTGAGCTCTGTGTGAGTTGTGACCCAGGCTGACCGTGGCAGCTCTCAGATCTGCTGATTAGGACAGTCTCTGCACGGGCCCACATGAGGGTTTTCTCTTGATAAACATTCCCTGTCATGTGGCGTCCTTTAATTTACCTGGCAGCATACTCAGCAATGTGTTTTACAGTAAAAATTAAGACTGTTACTTGATTTAGGTTTGTCCTATAATGGAACTACACACATTAGTACCTGGCAAATCATTTGCACAGACTCATGGGGGATGTACTATATATGTGTAAGTGAAGAAGATATCTGGATATCTTACAAGGCTTGGAAAAAAACGGACAGTGTACTGAAAAGGAAAGTCAAATAATCCACACTGATAAAAATAATAATACTGAAGTCATTGTTGGGAAAATGCTTGATGCGGACAGCGGACTTGTGGGGTGTATGTAACAATGTCTACATACCAAACGGATAATGAATAATAAATTGCAGTAATTAAAGGTAAAGCAGGTAAATTAAATAGAATATTATCTTTCACTGCTTACTATGACTTGAATAAGAACAATCAGTTGTGAGATTTGGATTTGGAGAGAGAGACCTATTAAAAAATACACTATCTTTGTCCTGACAGTGAGTAATTCTAGTTTGTGCACTTGTTGAGTTACTACGATCAGTTCAAATTGTGTGGCTCTCTGCAGTTGCTATGGTTACAAGTTGGAGGAGTAATGGTGTGTGGTATACACAATTCAGTTTCACACCTCTCAGCTAATAGATTATTGAGCAAAACCTTTATATAAAATACTTTGTCCAGCTAAATGGAGACATGTGCTCCACTGAGTCCCAGCCCCAGCCAGACTTAAATGGGATGTCCCTTTGCCACGAGGTGTACCTTTTAAAAGTTAGGACCTGTAAATATCTCATCACTTTGATATAAAAATCTGGGGTGTTGTCTTTGTACAGACTATATGACCCTTTAAGGTGACTGCTGTTGTGATATTGGGCTATGCAAAGAAATTTGAATGGAAGTTTTATTGTAGTCACTCAAGCTAATACAGATAAAATAGCCTTAAAATGGGTTTCATTGTTTTTTGAAAAGAAGGCTCCCCACTCAGAGGTGCTTATCAAAGTGCTTTGTGAGGAAGACATTAAAGGGTGTGACACCAGCAGTGAGTGGTAGGTGGTAAAATAGTCTAGATACAAACTGCCCCAGCTGCCTTCCTTCTTGACTTACTTTATTTGAGTCGTCCTCATTGCCCTCATGTATTTTACATATTAAATGCTTAATTGATGGTGACAACAATGTTTAGACATCACATATGACACATCTACACTTGTATTTCAAAACTAAAATCAGTGTTCCAAGCTGCTGCTTCATTCCTCTCTGGGGACTGGAAGCGTGGGCAGACAACTGATGATCTACAGATGCATCCTTAGTATTGTAGCCAAACAGAAGAGTCAGTGGAGGAGTGATTGGAACAGCCCTTCAGCAGGAGTGGTGATGTGGATTCAAAAGACTCCTTTCAAGGAAGGATCCATGAGATTGAGAAATACCCTAGTATGTTTTTCTAGAGTGGTGTGGTATGGGTTGAGCTGGAGTGGCGCAGAGGTGCTTCCATCGTAGAACGGGGTACAAAAATCTCAATGTAGCATCCTGTACTTTGGTAAATCCACAGCTGTAGTTTTAACAGTGCACCATGGTTACTTAAAGGTGGAGTGCAGTCTGCTGATCTGTGAGAGCCACATTTCCCCTTAGTATATTGTCAGTGAGTCCCTATCACCTTACTTACCACCCACTGTCTGTTTGAAGGCCCACAGTGGATGACAACACTGGATGATAATTATACCTCTACTTGAGAGACTTACAGAGACTGCTCATTCTTGAAAATGCAAGGAACATACATAAGACTTATTTTCATCAGTGCTCAGTCCATTATAAATCAGCATGGCAACACAATAGATTAGACACCACATTCTGAATTGATCAGGATGAAATGAGATGTGTTGAAAGACCCCTGACTGCACATCAAAGCCTGCACCTTCAGTTCACCAATCTCCAGGAACTGATTCATGCGAAGATAACTCACTCCACAGTGCAATAGATGTGTATCTTGAAAATAATATTCCCCCTAGGCAGCTTAATAGCTCTGCAGTTGTTAGTTAAAACATTGTGGTATAGACCTGTGTAGAACCTTTTCATCAGTGTAAATAGCCAGACTAGACCATCTTCTCCTTCTGCCTAATGACCTCTGTGAAAACACAGCAGCTTTTGGTTTCTGTACAGTAAATAAAATGGTAAGGTTATTTAAGGAATTTGTTCTGTTTGAGCCAGCTGTGGCAATGTGGGAGCTGCTCTCAGGCTCCAGTGCTGTGTGTGTTTTCCAAGAGGAAGTGGGTGTTATGTAAAGCCTCCGCCCAGTGGAGGTATGTAGTGCCAGATCAGTTATAGTGGTGGACTGAGGACATACACAGTAAGATCCTTCTGCAGCAAAGATACAAAATCATCAAAGTGAAATAGCTGTGTGCTCCAGGAAAGCTAATGTTGTCAGAGCATTTGTTCTCATTTCTGTGCTTCCAGCCAGCGACTGGTATATATATTTAGATAGAGAAATATTGAGTGTACAGTAATCTACTTTTATGAAAGGCTCCGTAAGTCTGATACAAGTGAATTTAGTGCTCTAACTTAGATATTGAGTGTATTCATATTTATTAAAGAAAGAACCTGTTTCACAGCTGATGTTCAGTGTGCTCTTCTGTATGTTTTCAGATAATGAGGAGAGGCATCAGTGGTGAACTCATTGCACATGCAGCCTACAGCAACTTTAACAGAGCTTTTTGTTTCCCACCGAGGCTCTGACCTCAATTGAAAAAAAGAAGAGCACTGCAAAGAAAAAGTTAGGTTCTTAACTGACTGCTTTGGTCTTGAGGCTCTGGTACTGCCCTTGACTCCTTCGAATCTTAATAAATCTGATTCATGGCAGGTTCAGCGGATTTGTCAGCTTTCCCAGTTTAAACGTAGAACTTTAACAACTTTTTCAGTTGTTAAAATACAAAACAAGACCTGAACTCCTCAATTCGACTTTCCCTTCACCCTCTGCCAACCCCAATTTTTTCTTCCGAGAGCCACATCCTTGTATCCTTTGCTGTGTATTTCCAGATCATCTATGTATATTTTATGCTGACCCAGTGGGTGAGGTCAGGCGTGCAGCGGTCAAAGCGGGCAGCCTTCCTGTCCACTGCTGTGGCTAAAAGCTTGACTTGTGTCAGGAAGGTTCATCTGTTGAAGCAAAAGAAGAACCGCACCCAGAGAGAAATGGCTGTACGGATGAGTGATTCCGCAGCTCTGTAATTCAGCACATTGAATACGGGTTATGTCTGAACAAGTGCAAGTTCAGTGCCTGCATGTTCTCCCATCCAGTCACCCAAAAACTTTACTACTATTTTACTTTTTTCCGTGCAAAACTTACACTGTCTACATTAGAAAATATGTGACATACCACTGTTGATGCATGGACTTTTTCTTGTTACATAGGAGGAAGGTTTGAATACCTAATCCATAACTTTCAGGACTTTCTAAGGTTTTTTACTTAAACACTAAGGCGCTGCATGTAAAATCACAGTTTTTTCACACTTTTTTTTTACCTCAATGAGTTCTATTCTCGCTAACCTCTCATAACAGCATGACATCTCCGAGGGTTTTCCATATTTACAAGACTCCGTAGGTTTTGTTGCTTTGTCACTTTAATGTTGATGTTGAATTCCAGGTCACCTAATTAGTTTCACCAGGCTCCTTCTGCCTCTTAACCATTTTCTCTTCATGCTACATCTACTTCTAATGGGAAGCCATCAGGAGAGGCATCACACAGCTAATTTTAGAAGAAAGTAGTGTGTTTGGGGGGCTTCGAGCTCCTCTGAAGTGCAATAGAATATTATTCCCCCTGTGTGCATGAAGCTTGTAACACTGAAAGGTAATGAAACAACAAGAGATAGAGCTTTATGATAACAGAAGTTGAGTAAGGATTTGTTTAATAACCTTCCCGTACTCCACTCTATTTGTATGTAATTGTCGTGCAAGTGACAGATTTGAAAATGAAAAGAGGATCAGCAAAGTTTTGGCAAACCATTACAGTGCAGGTGTTGAGGGAATAAGAGGTTTTGTGTGTTACGCCTGTGTGACTAAAGACTCTTGTGAAGGCCTCAGAAACAAGTTGAATTGTGCCCAATTACTCCCTCAGTAGTTGTTCAAGGATGCTCGAGTTCATAACTTCTTCTGCACCACATCTAAATCTGCTCTACTCAGGACAATGATGGTGTTGAAATGACAACAAAAGGAACATTGAAATGTGTTTATTGTTTTCTAGAAATCTGTTTCCATAATTCTGCTTTGATGGCTGTATGCGGAGCAGGTGGTGATGAAAACCACATGAATTATCGGACCATTGTATAGCAGGAGAAGAGAAGCAGTCAATACACAAAACACAGATAGTGACAGGAAAATGCTGTTGACTTATTTTTCATCGAAACGAACCATGGATATTAAGCCTAAAGAGAAGGTTTTTCAAAAGCTTGGGAAATGAGGTGAGGAATCCTCTTTTAGGCTTGAAAGAAATAGCTTTAGATCAAAGAGTAATCAGGCTCTGTAGTAACACAATATGCACTTCCGCAGCTCACCTAAGCTCTTCTTTTAACTTCATTTCTTACACCCTGTTGTGATATACCTGTTTACAACATCACAAAGGGATCTTCTTTATTTACACAGTATCTTTTAAAAATAAAGAAAGGTGTAGAGTTTGCCGTAAGCGCTGAACGTGTGACATTTATTCATCTTAAAAGTTTGCCAGAAATTGTGTTCAAGTGCCCATACTGTTCTTTTGTTGTCTCACTCTGAACACTTTCCCAGTTTTCTTCCAGTGATGGGGCTCTCATTATTTTGCATATATTGTAAAGCAAGTATTAATTATTAGTCATTAGGCTGAGCTGTAGTGATTGAACCCAGTCATTATTTTTACATTCTGACAGTTTGTGTGAAACATGCTGATAAATAAGTATGCTGGTCATGCACACCTTCTTAACTAAGATAAATGTGTCAAATGGCCAAGCTTTTCATTAAAACCTCTTCATACATGAGCTATTTAGGCAGCGTGATGGAGAAGGCGGTACAATTCCCCTGCTTCATTTTACCAAAAACCATTAAATCAGTGCGTTGCTGTGGAGTCTGTCACGTTTGAAATCAAGGCGAGAGTAATGCAATTTCATTTCACGTTAATCCAGCAAAGATGATGCAGTATGAAGTGTTGCATAGAGTTGGCTAGGGCTGATATTAATAGTATTCATTTGCACTCCAGACTGGTTGATTGCATCGATTCCTATTGCGATTCTGTAATTGCTTTGGGTTCACACAAGTACTAAAATGAATCAGTGAGTGGGTAAGTTTGAGTACACTGTTACAACTTTAGGTTTAAGTTATTACGGGCATCTATAACTTAAAAATACTCATGAGAGACGCGTTTGATCATTACTGAAATGTAAAAATAGTATGAGCACTTTCTCATAACTGCATTCTATATAGATATGTCAGGAGAAAGACTTCTTCCTCGAGATAAGAGTGAGTTTGGGTCGTGAAGTGGTACCCTCAACAGTCCACGCTGCTCCACAACCGCAGAGCCAGGTAACTAGGCAACAGGCGCGCTGTCTGACGGAGGTGGGTCTGCAGAGCACGCTGCAGAGAAACTGTGACTTTTGAGATCCCAGTATTGCGTCATCTCCCAAATATGAGAGATTTGCGGAATTGAGTGTTAGCGGCTTTCACTCAGACCCAAAAAGCCTGTGATTTCTGTTTTTCTGTGTCAAGGAGCAGTTCCATTCCCTTTCTGTCCTTGTAAACTCACAGATATATCTTTTTTTTTTTGGGCGGAGGGCTGTCTCAAACTCCCACCACGGCTCCCACTGAGTCGGGCTTCCTGCCATATGGTGTGGGATGAACTTGAAAAGAGAAGTGCTGAGGGAATTTCTGCACAGAACTGGGTCACTAAGATGCTGCTGTATGATCGACGAACTCACTTTAACCTTTGTCTTTTCCCAATGGCCAGATCATGTACAAGCTGAAATTATAAATTGATGGTTGAGAAACATTAAAGGGAAGTATTTGATTTTCATAATAAAAAAAAATATTATATGTTACTTAGGGTTTTAAACATATGTTAATTTTAGTGGGACTTTTACCATATGATAATTGCAAATAGCATGGTCACCTTTTAATTTACTGTAGCAGCTGAAAATGAGAAGTTTGTTGTTTTTCCTCCCTCAAGTACCTGTTTGTTCGTGTGTTGATTTGTTATTGTTTTATTGTGGATTCAGATCAGTATACAGTTCTGATTACTGAATTACTGATTAGCTCCATCAGCTCAAGGGCTTTACAATTGCTGGGCAGCCTAATGAATTTTTATAAGCAGCCATTTCGCCCACACTGTGAAAGTTGACATATACTGTATATTCAGCCATCATTAATCTGCACTGTTCCCACTTTGGTAGATATATTGTACATCATATCATTGTTTTGCCAGAGGCACTTTCTTGTCTGTCTGACCTACAAAGGCATTATGCAACAGTCCTTCCACTTCATGGCTGTCTGTGTACATCTCTTGTTATATGTATATTTCAGGTGCATTTTTGAAATTCTGCATGTTTAATTCATGAAGGAAGCCATGTACAAACCAGACTGTCTTTGCCAGTGGAACATGGCCTATTCTCAGGCTGATACCTGTCTGTATCTGACAGGAAAATTCAACAAGGCAGCTGCTCTGACCAAATAGCTTGAAAGGATTTACAATAGCGCTACCTGTCCAGCTCAGTCAGTAAGAAACTCAGTGTCTGCTTTCACTAAAGTCACAGTTCAAGAAGTATTTGTATGTGATAACCTGAACTCACACTTAACCTTTTACTTACCTCTGCAAAAGGGCAACATTTACTGCATGATTTTCCATCATGCACCTGAACAAACTACAACATACAGTAAGCAACAGCAGATATGTTTCTTTTTTCACTCCCAACATTTTCATTTAGGACCATTTCATCTCAGATAAGAGTTGTAAAAATGTCAACTTTTGCAATTGAACCAGCAATTAATCCCACAATTATTTCTGCATGATCCCATTATAATCAGCGATACAAGATGAATATGTGCACATTCCATAAATAAATGCAAACTGTTTCTCTGTAACTTTTCTTGTGCCTCTGCAGTGCAGCTCTATTCTATAAAATAAACACAAACTGTATGTAAACCCAGACAGATGAAGACAAATGAAGTCTCAGCACCCTTTTTCTGATTGTTTTCACTTTGTCAATTTAGAGATTCTCCGCTTGACAGTCAGCACACCTGCTACTGTGCAGTTGCGATGTGCCATTTCTTCACAGTAATTGTCTCATTTTGTCGTAATGCCATGGAGCTAATGCAGGCTGATAGCAGCAGGACTCTGTCACACTCACAAACAGCTTCAGCAGGAGCTCTGCAGAGTTTTGTACCTCCCTCCTTCCTGTCCCACCTCTTATTTGTTTAATTCATGATATGTTTTATGGAACATGCCAAATACTGGGCTCACTTATTAAAAGGTGACAGCAAAGGTCAAAGGTGACTAGTTTTGTGTCGTCTATGAAGCAGAGGTACACCTACTACAGTGTCCTCCGAAGCCATGACTGGGGCAGCAGTGACAGTACGTGGCAGACTGATGTGACACCCTGGTGCTCTAACCCAGGTTCTGTGGTGGCCCTTGGCCTCTGAGCGAGTCAGCAGCACTCGTCACAATCTGCTGTCAGCACCAAGCCTGACAGACAAGTCTCTCAGTCCCTCTACTTAATCTCACAGCAGAGTTCAAATACTGCTATGCTGACTGCAGCGAACAAAAGAGCTGCGAGAATCCCAGAGCCGTGCCACAATGCCTTTGAACTCATGCACCGTGAAAACAAAATTGTGTTTATTTGCAGATTGCATATAACAAGCTGAAGTGGAAACCCTAACTTTTACTTTTCACATAAAAACAAAGAATTCACCAGAAGGGCCAATTATGGAGAATCTACTAGACAGCCGCTGAGTGGTTACTATTGGACGTAGCACAACAATGTCTCATTATCATACTATATCAACTGAAACAACAGAAAGAGCACAGGATTTCCACGTTTTGTCTTGCTTTCATTGTGTTTGATCATATTACCTGAGATGTGTTGAATATAAAGACAGACAGAAACTTATCTAGACTCATGTCAGATCATCCATTCCTCTTTTTCCCTAACAGCAACCTAATAATGCCTCAAACGCCACCTTTTCGTGAGAACACACGTACAGCATCCAGGGTTCAGGTGGAATCCATGGTGCGTCTGTGCTGTGTAACTCCAGTCCTCCCGTCATGTTCATTCTGTGATCCAAGGCTTCATCAGAGCCCGACACTAAGCTTCTCGCCTCTCCTTCTCTGTCACCCGTCAGGGATTTATCTGCTTTCAAATAGACCGCCGCATTTCAGCAAAGTCACGCAAGGGCAGCAGTCAGAGGAGCCATGGTGTGATTTCGGATTTCAAAGCACAGTGTTCATGCCAAATCATCTTCCTCTCTGCTGGTTATGCTAATGTGACATGTGATACAGACAGGGGGCTGATACATCTTTTGCACCTCTCTCTGTTGGGAACAATCTATGTTAATGTGCCTCCAGGGGCAAGTTTAGAAACTGGACCAGTCTTACCTCGAAGCTCAACCTCCAGTGACTGCTCTATTACACTGTTCCCACATAAGGAGACTTTAGGACAATTGGGCCCAAATTGGATTTCTGCAGCTTAGTAACAAAAAAGAAAAAAGACATACCGGCTCATTTTTCTTTATTAATTGACCTTTTTTATTTCATATTCAATTTTAATACATCACATTGATAACTAACCTATTTCAATTTACATAAGTGTACTTCCCTTCTATAATATTTAATACTACAACATGCTTGTTCTAAATGTAAGTTCACATTGAAATATTTGCATGAGGCTAAGAAATAATGATCAAAAAGCTTTAAAACGTAGATTCATTTCAACATAAGGCAGCTATGTGAATGATTAACAATAAGGACATTGAATAACAGGAGTACAAAATCTATGTGGCAATCAAAGTCAATACAGCTTTGAGTTCTGAGGGAAAGTGAGCTTTGGTCTTAAGTCTGTACAATGATTGAGAAAGACTGTAGAGATAAATTTGAGCAGCTGAGATATGCATTTATCTCAGCTGCTCAAAGTGCATTAATATGAGCACATCTGAGAAGCAAACAGGCGAGGAATGATGCATTGACACATGGCAGCCAATGACAACGACTAATGTTTCTCTGAAAACCACTGCCTTTTCCCTGAAACTCAAACACAAGAACTCTTGATGTCAATCTGACTTTTGTTGTAGCAGACATTCTTCAATTATCTGTAACTATCCAGACAGTTTTGAAATAGACTTGTTTTTCTTCTTTGACATTTTTCAGTTAAACACTGTCATTTTGTGTTAAGGCAGACGGCACATAACTTCAAAACCATGTGTTCTATGAATCCACGTGAACCCAAAAACGTGTGTGTGGCAGACATGGGGAATGCTGCCAGCCAGGTGTCTCAGGTGTCAGTGTCTCATCACGGCACAAAGCTGTTTCAGTTACTGTCACACAGCTGCTGTAATAAATGCAGCCTGCACATATTCATCCACAGAGGCAGGATTTATCATGTTGCTCTTTGAATATAAGTTTCAGGGTTTTGTTCTGTAACTTTCACAACCTCTTGGCTAATTGTGAGATTTGCTGCTAATGCAAGCCATATGGGTTTTTCTGTTATAACAATTCATATTTAATAAACTTTCAAGATACAAAGCACTCTAAATGAGAAAGAAATGCATAGTTTTTTGTTGTTGTTGTTTTTTAATAATTGTCTATGAACTGACATGAACTTTTATATTTTTATGATTATTTGCTCAAAATAACAGATGTTGCCATTTTAAATGAACTATGAGAAAGAAGCTAGCACTATGCCATATTACCTGAGAGCCCAATGGGTAAAACAGTATGCTAAAAATGTACTACATTTCTGCTCCTTGTGCATGGCTGGCTGCACAGTGACCACTGACTAGTCACCATCTGGCAAGGCCCAGGGAGGTCAGGACAATGTGAAGCCCACAGGTCACATGACCCCCTCAGCAGCAAGCTACCCTTATAGATACTGGACAGGGGTATCATTAATACAAAATAAACTGGGGCAGTGGCCTGGGAATGGACGAGAGGAGAATTGAAAAATGTAAATTTAAAAAAATGCTAAATTATTCTCTATGTTTTGGATCAACTGAGAGACTTTTTTTTTCAAGAAAAATATCCTAACACAAATGGCAAATGTTAAAATTTACTTTAAATGACTAAATTATTTTGACAACTAAGACGATAACTATTAAAACTAAACATACTGCAATAGTACTTTTGTGTGCCACTGTTTTTTCTTCTTTCTTATTGGGGCCATCTGCATGGCTGTCAAAAATGGCAGCCCGTACATGACTTCCTAAATCAGGGCTGTCCTGGGCTCATGTATTGCTCCTCACATCAATCACTTTTACTCCTTTTTATTTTTTTTCTGTCATTGTACCTGCCTGCACCCCTCGGTCTACTGTAGTCTGCCCCCATTGTTCTTTCACACTCTCTTGATCATCCCTGTCATATCCTGCTCTTTCATTTGGGATCTGAATGGTACAGCTCCATGGGGACGTGTGAAGTGAGTTGGGGATGGCCCTGGGCTGCATGAGGCCAGTCACAGCTGTGTAACCTCAGCCATTTTCCAACCTCACATGACTGGTCGCAGAGCCCCCCAGCACAGTGACCTGTGAACACGCTGCATGCTCACGTCGGCAACCTTAACATCACTACCAACTCATATGGCCCCCAAATATAGAGCTGCCACTCTGATTATGCACAGACTCTGTGATTTGCATCATGGCTATTGTCTTTTTTAAGCACTTTTCATCCTTCCTTTATAAAAAAAACAAAACAAAAAACAAATTTACACCAAATGTCCATCTGCGGCTGAGATGATAAGCTGGTTTAGCTATAACAACCACAGCCCTTAAAATCTGCAAATGCTTTGATAATTATGCAGCTTTTCTTTGTGACATGTAAAAAATAATGGAATTATAATTTTACAAGCAGCTCTGTTTAAAACTTATAAAATAATGTAAGAAGAACTGTTAATCTAACACTTTATTTCAAACAACCAGCTCCAGGGCTGGTGTCTTACTATTTTTGATCTGCATTTCACATCATTTTGTACCAATGATTTTTTTATGGTGCTAAAAACTTTGTTGCTTAACATTTCTCAAAATGTACAATATAAAAAGCACAAAATCACCATTTGTATCATATGTATTGAGTCTGTGTGTCCTGCCCTCTGGTCTATTGCACGTACACTGTAAAGTATAAGTACAGCTAAGAGACAAAGACTTGCAAGCGTCTAATCAGGTAAAACCAGTCTAGATGATTACTGCCAGTGCTTGAAGCTACTAATAGCAACATTTTGATGCTGTGGCAGCACAGATTTCATTCTGGTGACAGGTACTTATGTGATGATTACTCTTTGAAATGGAAACTCAGAATAGCAAACTTTAAATCCTCTCAAACGCCCCTGTGTTTTATGCAATTCTTCAGATTGAGCTAAGGGTGCAGCTGTGATGCTTGAGGCTACAATCTTAAAGGCACAAAGAAAGATCAAGCCCAAGACCTAATTTCAAAGCTTTACATTGCTTCTGCTTTTTCAATCCAGGGGTATTTGGGGGAAATTACTAATCAATAATGCTACTTTTGTTTTTGTTCAAGTTAGACGGATACAGTGTGAGATGAGAGCAGAGCAGTAAGCAGCATTGTAAAGCAGGGCTCTCACCCTTCCCACGAGGCAAAGGATCCCAATGTCAGCAGCAACTAGCCAAATTAGATCTGTGTTCTATTTGGGTACAAATGGCAGCATGGGACAGACAGAAAAACTCAATAACATGAATATGCCTTGTCATTTAATACCAACGTGGGGGGCGCCCACGCAATCAGCATTTTTTACATCAAGGTGCAAACGTAAATGAAAAGTGAGACAAGTAGATGATTGTAATCAATATGAAATATGTCTTCTGTTTCTTTATGCAACACATAATTTGATTAAACTTGTGTATAAAGCACATGACATCGTATTGGCATCAGCTTATTTTTATGTTTTTCATTAAAAAAGTGAACAATGTTATTGGATGTTATTGCTCTGCACTGAGCCTTAAATCAAGATGTCAATGCCTTAAAGGACCTCGTGTGGTTTCTGTATTGAATAAGATGTGCTCCTGCTGTGTAATGCAAGACCCCTCCATCAAAACAAAGCGGTATTGATCGGCTAAATCTGCTAAAAGGTTCTTCAAATGTGTGGGAAAGTGTGGCTGATGAGCTAATGCTTAGAATAACCACAGAAGTTAAATTGTTACTGTCACTATCATCTCAGTGAATTAGTGAGAGGTAAACCTGAGAGGCTACCACTCTAAAGAAAACATAGTGCCCTTTGAGCAAGCATACAATCGTGTTTGCTTGCAACAAACCACTTAGTGCTGACCTTTGTGGCATCACAGTTCTTCTTTGATGCAGGTTTTAAAACAGAGGCTGGTATCAGTGTTGTGTACAGTTGCATTATGTAGCATCTCTGTCTCCACATCCCCACGAAATGATATGACTAACATGGTTCCAGTGAAAACACTGAACCCCAGCATTAAACATCTCAAACAGATAATGGAGACTATGTATAATATATGCAAATAACAATCTAACTGGTTGACCATTGTGTTGTTGATGGCACAAAGCAGTACTGATTTCATTTGTGACATAATTTGGACCATTGTTCTGGATGAACATCAGAAATACAGCCAGGCATTTGATGCAGCACCAGCAATCCACGTGGCCTTGTGTGATAAACATGCCCTTAACCATTTCTCTGCTACACTCTTCATAACTTGCAGCAACAATAATTAAGCAACCTCCTACAATGGACGTTTCACATCAATCACATTTTTGGCAGTTTTTGTGATACTTGTTGTGATACAGTCCATATAAATATATCATATAGAACATGTTGCTGGTATTCACTCCATGCTCCGGCTGTGCATCTGACACAAGGCACAAAGTTGTTCTTCTTCAATTGTGGTGTCATTGGGCAAATCACTTTTTACACTAAAGAGACCCCTCTTGGTTCAGTATCCAGTGCCATTGTGTGACGGATATTTGGCCACTCTCAGGTGTATTTAGAAAGAGTGAAGATGGGTGAGTTTTGGCAGTTATAGGCATTTGCTTTTTCCGCTACAGCTAGACGACATGAGCATGTAAAAAATGTTATTGTTACTACTGTTACATATGGGTTGTGATATACACAACACTTGTTCAACACTAAGCATTTACACGTTTTCAATGCACATATAATACCCTGATGCCTCTTACATTGCCCTTGCAGACTTGTCTGAGCCCTTATTGTGAGAGGTGTTGCAGTTAACAGTGAGTATCAAAACCGGTGGACACACAGACAGATGTGAATGATAACATTATCTTACTGGCAGGGCTAATTATGTTCTTGGCAAAGGTAAATATGCAATTAGGTGAGAGCATAGACCCAGACAGGGTCAGAGGGAAGAAAACAAATTTTAGTGTTTAGAGGCAAACTGACAGTTTACAGAACTGCAAAATCATTCCAAATCTGCATGTGTTTTCATTATTTGGCCAGAAACTTTTTGCTTAATGATTTATTTATGAGTTTGTGAGACCCAGTTTTTGGAAGACATGCACTGGAGAAGATGAGAAATAAGTGTGCTAGAAAACAGTACACTGTGTGGATTATTTTAATGCTACAAGAAAATAAGCATGTTTAGAGCAATAAAAGGGAAATACAAAATTATAAATATATTTTAAATCCCACTTTTGGTTCAGCTGATAATATTCCAGGAACGTACATTTTCTCTTCACATTTGAAAAAGCAGGCTGAGTATCAGAATAAAAGAGAATTTGACACGTTTTGAATTGCATTTTACAATAGCTCCTTCTTGTTTGCTCCTTTTGGTGCTGGAGTAGCCTTCAGTCCTTTCCATTTAAGAGCTGTTCTCACACTGTGTGGGAAACATAATAGCACGACTCTGTCAGAGCCTTTGTGTGTTGTGTGTGGCAGCAGTTAGACAGCTGTGAAAGTAGTCTAATAAATGTTCATCAGACCAATGTCACAGAGTTGCAGTCACATACAACAGCTATTGTCCATCAGTCACTGCTGTTGGTCAGTCACTTAATACTATGCATTTATATTAAATATTAATTATTAAATATTATCAATACCAACAATAAACTACATGTTTCTGGTTATGTTTTCAATTGAGTTTATATTTTATCATTATTACTGTATTATTACATGTTGTAAAAAATTTTTGTGTGTATTAAGATGCTTTCATTGCACTAAAGTTTCAATAATGGAAATTTCTTCAGTAACTTTGCAAGCTTTGATTTTACCCAAGGTTATATTTAACTGCAATTGTACAGTACAATGTCAGTATACAATTAGCCAGAGCACTATAGTCTGTTTTGAAATTCTTCTTACAATATATGTGTTTCATAGTAAGCCAGCTGTCTGATTGCCGTGTGTGATATACAAAGCAGAGATGATGTGTCCACTTCTATTGTAGTGTCAATATCTATCTATACAATCTAATAAAGAGATCAACTGAAATAAATAGAAGCCAATGTCAATGTCCACTTAGAGCCATATTCTGCTTATTTCTTCTGCTGTTGTGGGCCTCTAGCAGCTGCTGGGTCATGGAATATGGCTGACATTTTGCCAGTTGGACTGCTCATTTAATCATTTTAGCAATTTCCCTGCTAATGTGGTTTGGTCCCAAGTGCATTCATTCATTATTGATGGCGAGAATAAATGTCTCTCTAAATGCAATGGTTACCAATGGATTCATCCCACATTGATGACATGCTATTTGTGAGTAGTCTGCTTATTCCTGCAGCATGTTCTATGTTGGGCTCAGGGCTTAAGCACACAGCTGTAACTGACAGGGTTTCCTTGAGTATGTGCTTTCCTTACAGTAAAAAAAAAAAAAATCTTCCCAGATAAGCCAATCACTATGCTGTTAGGCAGCCCTCGCCTGTTGCCATGGAAACTACCTGTTAATATTCTGGGAGAGTTTTCTCAGCGACAAAGGGGAGAGTGCTACTTTCTTGCTACAGAAATCAATTGGAGATTCCTGCAGAAAATAAGCGAGCTGACCAATGTGGCAGGGGGCAGGGGTCCTGTGTAGTACCTGAACACGTGCAAAGTGATGCTTAAGTTTGACCTCATTGACCTTGGCTCATGATGAAGGGCAGCACATGCTCAGTGTGCCTTGCAGATTTCAGATAAAAAATGTCCAGCTAATGTCACCTTGGTCCCACCTCTCAAACTAATCTGGGAAGTGCTTGGTATGTCTTCGAAGAGAGGCAGAGGTTTCTCTCAAGGAGATTGTTTCAACATCAGGCAATTAGAAACATTCTTTACTCTCAGTGCTGGGGGAACTGGTGCGACATTGATCAGGAATCCCATTATTCTGCAGGTTTGATATCAAACAGTCCTGACAATCCTGTCTCTCATTTTTCTTTCAGAGAGAGATTTTTCATCAGAAGAGCCTGTATAATGACTCATTAATTCAACTTTCCACTGGCACATTTCTCTCTGTAAAGTCACATGAGTCAAACGTGATATTATCCAAACAGTCATTCCAGTGACAGATGGTTAGATTAAGTGTGCTTTTAAAACATACATGAAATAAGAAAAGTTTAATTTAAACCGAGCACAAACTGTGAAAAAGTTGAGGAATAATATTCTAATTGAATAATACAATAGAAGAATTTTATTCCTTTATATTTGAGCCAACAAACGTTCAAGAAATCAAATACCAAAGTGTGTCGTTACAGAAGCGGATTTTTTCCTTGTTATGTCTCTAGTGCATTAAGTTAAATCTTCTATGACGATGTTGAATCTGGTGGATCACACAAAGGTGTTGAAAAAAGCTTAGTTAAAAAGGATTTACATGCAGATAAGTAGTGAATGTAATTAGCATTATGGATAGCCACATGCAACCACATATGAATGAATAAACCCAGAGGTGTGTGTGTGTGTGTGTGTGTGTGTGTGTGTGTGTGTTGCTTCCGATTTAGTTTCAAGAAGAAAAAAAAACTTAAAGCACAGCAGGTGTCACTGAGTAATTAAACCTGGTGAAAATTACTGCCAGCTTGTGTTTCTGCATAATCCATCTTTAAAGAGATATATACAAATGTATGTGTGCACTTAATGTCCGCTTCATTATTCAAGTTGCGACAGCAGCTGCATTTTTGTTTGTGAGACTATGTTTTTTTTTTTTTGGTTCTGTGCAATGTTCAGTGATTTAAAGTGGTGCTGAGACTGTGACCAATTCAGTGTCTCACAGCAGTGAATATGAGGAGGATCCCCGGTCAGATGTGTTTGTCTGTGATGCAGCTACGTGCCACTGCACTCATCCAATTGCCCCAGAGGTCACAACAAGACTATGCAGAAATACGATGTCATAAACCATCGCTGTAGCCTCACTATTTGAGCCAATCTCATGCCGCTTGTCATTTTAATCAAATATTTGTGTCAACATCACCTGTGCAGCCTCTATCACTGCCTTTACCCTATTTTACTATCTCTGCAGGGGCGGGCAGACTTTCTTTCTCACCTCTGATGTTTATTGCCCAAACAGCAACCAGGATCAAATATTCTTAGTGCATTTTTCCAGTGCGAAGAAGCCAAGTGTTGGTGAGAGATAACATGTAGAGGCAGTGGGAGGTGGGGAAAGAGAGCACTGCAGACTTGTTTATACAGCGTGATTTGACCGAATGAATAATTCAGCAAAGGCCTTCCTGGCATCCTGAGATCATATTAATAGAATAGTTTGGACAGTAGGAGACGGTGGAAGAGATGGAGCTGAGGCAGTAAGATTAAAGGCCTTCATCAGGGGGATACTGAAGGTTATAAAAATGTGTACTCCTTCATAAATAAGTGAAAGTTGCGACATCTGAGCTTTTTCATAATTTCCGTTTCTTCGTTCAGTGGAAGAGATTATATAATACAGGCCAAGTGCTGTTACGACTGACTTGTTTTATTACACTCTTTAACTATTTAAATGTAAAACACCCACACAAAATATATTTAGCATTTTAGATAAGATTAGATTAGACTTTACTGATCCCACTATGGGGAAATTTACATGTGATGGCAAAAATAGTGTTGTAAAATGTGTAAATAGAGCATGGAGAAAAAAGGCATACACAGACTTTTGAACAAATTTTAAAGATAGAATATAAAAAAACAGGTCAAGATACTAATACCAGCTGCATTTATCATTAACAACCAGCAGTTAAAGAGCAACGGAAAAAAACTGTTTGCAGCCTCTGTATGTCTAAATGAAGCTGACCCCTGGAAGGACTGTGGGAAGCAGAGGCCGACGGGGGAATAGAGGAATTGTTGGGCGGGACACTGGGACTGGGAGCATATGATGGGAAGAGGTCTGAACTCCTGTCCCACTCATTTATAGAAAGAGAAGCCGCAGATGGGATTCCTGACCCTGCTGTGTGTTCAGTGCGGGGGTCTTTTGTCTTAGCTCTGGGATGGGCTTCACTGTGTAGTCCAAGATGTAATTACTGTTTGTTGAGAAACTACATATCCCTCTGTGCATTGTCATTAGTTTAGCACTCTGTGAGGTGTTGCTTTCCATTCTCGTGGAGCCAAAGCTTAATTTCCCATCTGTCACTTACCTTACTTCACAGTCTGTCTGAATTACCTGGATGCATTCATCAGGTGCACCTTGTTTTATAAAGCAAAACAGGAAGCACACATTACATTGTTGCTTCTATCTGAGGAGAAAAAATACAGCTTTGAACTTTTAAATCTGGCTCATGGCCTAATTAGCTTAACTAGAATTGAAGGTACAAATTCTCAAGTTGAGCATAAAGCCAGATGAAGGATATCAAACAAAAGGATGTTTTTGATGATTTGCTGCGGCCTTAAGTCTTTTGTGGTCTTTTGTGTTAAGACTCTGCACTTCACTGGGGCTGAAATACATCAATACCCAATTTACTTTTATTTTTTCATTTTCACTTTTATATATTGGTTACAAGGTCATAAGAGCTGCAGTGTTTAGCTATCAAACCTCCAACTTAAAATGTCATGTTAACTTTTTAGAGCAAATAAAAAATATCAAAAAAGCCTATTCTGGTGCGCTCTTGTCTAATGTCTGTTATTGTTGTCTACAGGTGTGCTGAGCCTACCTGACAGTCTAAACCTGCACAGGGACCAGCAGCGTTCTGGCAGAGGCAGTGAAAGTCATGGTTTCACCCAGGCTGAACTACGCACCCTCGAACAGTCGCTGCTTGCAACAAGAGTGGGCAGCATCGCCGAGCTTAGTAAGTGTCTTTTTTTTTACTCATCTGTTGTACATATGTAGCTTTTTAAAGTGTCCAAAAGTACTTGATGGAAATGTATTTCCTGTAGTGTTAGTGTCAAAAAGTGCCATTAATGTGAAGGGATGCACACTCACTGTCCCTGTGGGCTGTCATGGTGGTCTGTGGTGTACTATCCTCTCACAGCTCGATTTATTCATCTGCCCTGTCCTATTCTGTGACAAACTGATGCCAGAAACCCTGCTGTTACATCTATATCACCAACAGGCTAACTCAGACTGCCCAAGAGACTGTAAAATCCCACATCAGTAGACCAGTGGATTTGAACTTCAAAGCACGGCCTCTACCTTTAACTCTGCCTCCAACTTCATCCTTTTGTCACTTACTAGATCTTTATGTACTTCCACACAATGGCCAGGTTGTAGTTTTGAGCTGTAAGGGATGTCTAAAGTTACAAGAATTAGCTTTGTATCATGCTGAGCCAAACTTGGTTTCCTCAGATGCTTTTTTCTTGAGCTTGAGATCTTGCTGAGACTAATACACTATATAATATACTACTACAATATAAAATGCATTAGTAGAGTAGAGTACTCATTCTTACCGTTTTGCCTAAATGGAGGAACAAACTTGAATCAAGGTTTTATTTTGCTTTTAGTGAAAACATGATAAGCAGATGATGGATTCAATTGTCGGTTTGGAAGCTTTTATTTGATGGCAGAAAAATAGTTCTGAATATGTTTGGCAGCTAAAACCGTGTTACTTACATTGAAGCTAAAAGCAAATTAGTGAGTGTACTTCCTCTAGTGGAAGTGTAAATAATCATTAGCCTTTCTCCTAGATTGCCACACTTTCGGTGAGGTAAACATAAAATCCATTTCACTTTTTCCAAGATGGCTGCATCATTCTGCCTCAGCTGTGCCTCCTCGCCTACAGCTTACACCTCTCTGCTCTGCTCTCCTCTCTGTCTCTGCTCTCTGCCAAATGCTTACAGGCATTTAGTTAACTTCTATATATGGAAAGACTAATCAATGGTACAAGCCAGGGAATACCATGAGTTTGAAGCTGATTATCGGGTGTGAAATGATCGCAGTAGAGCCCTGAAGACCAACTACTGAGCACTGAGAAAAACAAATCACTGCAGAAATGAAGACCCAACATACAACAGCAATAACACAACATGTGCACACTCATTAAACACAAAGGCAACATTTGTGATTTTTGTGGAAAGACAGATGAGTGGAGTCCTGTTAAATGATGCACAGTGAACACCAAACAGTCTTTTCTTCATTAGTTCCAGTTCAGGCACTAGACTTAATGTAAGCATAAGAGAAGACATACTGCATAAAGGAGACTTTTTATATCAAGGGGATAAATAACAGTGAGTAGACCATATGTGCTTTCTGCTGCTTCTAATATATGTATAGCTCAACACATTTTCAGCTGTGATAGAATCCCTGAGAAATCAAGATCTTTATGTTTTATACATCTTTTCACATCACTGTATGACTCCTAGTGCTACTACTGTGGTCCTCTATTCTCAATACACCGAAGCTGTCTGTCATCTCTGTGGTGCCCTGGTTAATCTATGTTAATAAGAGAATAATGTGGTCATGGTGAGGTTAATGCAATAGTGCTGCCTGTTGTCACAAAGCCCTGGATCTATTACCCGATGTTCTGAGCAGATCAGAAGATGGTAAAAAATGCAATAACCTGTTCTATTTACACAATAATCTTTTTGCTGTAAACACATTTGAATTATTTGGATAAAAACAATTTAAAGCTATTAAATCACAATATGAGAAATAAAAAAGATCTCTTAAAAAGGCACACAGGGCTTATTGTCACAGCTGGCTTATTTTGTAAATGATAAATAACAGAGGAGACTGTTAAAGCATCACTTATTATCTTTCTTTGAGGGAAAAAAAGTTCCCTTGTTTTCACCATTATTCCCTGCTCATTCCATGTGCTCCCATGTCCCAGCAGAGCAAACTGTCAGTGGTTGCGTTTGGGCAGTGGATGATGCCGGGTTTTTAAAAAAATTTTTTACAATACATGGTCACGAATAAAATGCTTTTTCATGGGCTTTCCATCTCTGCTGCATGTTGTATATTTGACTTATAGCCTACATACATAGACCCCATTCACACTGACATATTGTGAGCAGGTGTGGCAGAGAAAGGCTATTCGTCTGTCAGTGCAGTGCTGCCCTGAGGGTCATCAAGCATCCACTAGCTAAATAAATGTGTAAGTTAATACAAGGCAGGCGTCTAACAATGGGGCCCTCCAACCCCAGTTCACACAGTACCTCTACTGACCCAGACACGAGAAAGAGTCATGTATGGACTGTGCTAAAATACTTTGTCTTTGCCTCTCTGTCTTATTTCTAGATATTTACATCATTTCACTTTTGAGTTTGTTGGTTGTTTGGTGTTACATGCTGTAAATACAAAGGCAACATCCATTGTGTATTTTTCCTGAAGCTGCCAACAGACTGGTGGTGTATTCTGCTGTGCTTTAAAAACAGAGAAAAGTGCTTATTCTTCAGGGCTGAGTGCTTTTCATAAATATCTCTCTTCGAATTTTGTGCTACTTTAAAAGAGCAAAGAAATGGCGCAGCAGTGTTATTTCCCTTTTTCCGGTGATTGCTTGGCCATGACCTGACTGTGGCCTGTGTATGACTGTCAACATATGGAATATGATTGGTTTTATGAAACAGGCACCACTATATTTGTGCGACAGACCTGTTTTTAGATTTTATTCCAAGAACACTGCACAAAGAACATGTAATTATAACATTCTTGTCACGCAATGAAAAAATATCTTCATCACTTAGTATTCCTCTATTAATGGAGCAAATTGCGTAGTTTTTTTTTTTTTTTTAGTTCTTCTTTAAGTTCTTTCTCTATAGTTTGTTTACATTGCAGATTGGGGAATAAACTGGTGCTCAGGGTAAATGTAAACAAGGTAAAATATCAGTGGATGGATTTATGTAGAAGCATAGCTGAGTGGTCTTGTTTAGACAACATCTGAAATGAAGCAGTATGAGACAAACAATAAATACAGGTTGAGTCATTTTTAATGAACTCTTCAATCAATCAAAACTACATTACATTCTGCTCTTTTCACAGTGCCCAGATGGAAAAATATGCATAAAATGTGCTCCTTAATGACATGGCGTGTAAAGTCATGACTCATAGTGCCCTCCTGTCGTCTCAGCTCTATTATGCCACATCCACATGGTAAATGGGAGATAATGGGTTATCTTCACACACTTGGACAGAGAAGATTTACAGGCAGGTGTTACATTTCATCCTGAGACCGGTCACAAAATTCTCATTTTTTATCATATTAGAGCTAAAACACTTTTCCTACTTTGCCATGCATCATCTTTTACCCTCCTATCCCTTCCTAATCTCATTCAGACTGACCCACTTCTCAGCTCGCTGATAGAAGACTCTATGAAGAATGATTCAGTCAGACTTTTGGACACAATTTTAAAAGCATGCCCCTCTTATCTGTAAACAAGATAGAAACTGTTTTTTTCTTCTTCTTCTTCTTCTTCTTCTTCTTCTTCTTCTTCTTCTTCTTCTTCTTCTTCTTCTTCTAAATCCACATTTTACTTCAGTATTTCAGCATCTCTAACAAACTGAAGGGTATTACTGCTTGACTCCTGAATGTTCACAGTGACATCTGTAATGACTTTCATTCATTTCTGTCCTTTTTTTATATAGTTAGAGAGAAAGAGACAGCTTAGAGCCCCAGGTCAGACAATCAGCAACCATGACGACTTTAATAACCTCACAGGCATCGGTGGTCTAAAGGCCAACAACTGTTTTGGAGTAGATAATTGAACAGGCTGCTCTTATTCTCATGTTAGAGTTTTATGAAAACACAATGAGGGCAGCTGTTTGTGAAATAATAGATGCTGTTTGCAGCAGTGCTGTGATAAACGTTTTAGAGCACACAATGAAACATTTTAGACATATAAGTGCAGTATATGGCATATTGTACTTGTGGATTGTAATTTGTGTCATTATATCGGGTATATAGGGTAGTTCCATTATCAGACTTTATGCATACATTATGACCGTGTGTTTCATGCATGCTGCATATGGAGTACTATATATTTAAAAAACAACAATAAAAAACTAATGCTGGGATGCACAGTGTAGGAGTGGTTAGCACTCATTGGTACAGTAAGTTGTATATTCGATCCCCAGGCAGTCTACCAGGAACCTTTCTGTGAGGAGTCATGCATGTCCTCCATGTTACTGTGGGTTCCCTCCAGGTACCCACCCTCCAAAAACATCATGAGTAAAATTGCCCCTAGTGAATGAATGTGAGAGTGAATGGTTGTCAGTCAGTGTCTGTGTCTAAAGTCAGCCCTGTGACTAACAACTAAGCCGAAGAAGATGTATGAACTAATGGTTACTTTGGTTCTCTTCTTGTATTAATACAGTGATTTTTTTTTTTTTTTTTATGTGCGCAATTTCACACTTTAAGGAATCTCTCTTTTGTATATGTTTGTCCTAAAACACAACTTTTGCTGTTCTGCTGTTTCTTAGCTCTCCTACTTTAAAGGTGGTGCATTTAGTTGCAATTCATTTAAGTTGCACATCCAAAAAAGGGAACAAAAATATGCTCTCAAGTGATATGAATAGTGCAGTACTTTGCACATGTCATACAGTGTATAATGAAAGAATAATGAATGCCACACTTAGAAAGGTTATTTTTCATATTCTGCAGCAGCCTGCTGTAACGACTCAAATCTTGAGTCATTAGTGTTCCTAAAAGCAACGTTAGACTGCAAAGAATGGCATCCATTTACAAGCCCCCTCTTGCAATCATGCAAAAAAACAAAAGAGAAGAACATTTTAGCTCCATTTACTCATGCAAGTATTAAAAGCAGTATTTAAGTGTTTTAGGCAATATTATCAAATTCAAGTAAAGTTACAGACATCATTCTGTTATGTACCACATTATGAACGTTCCCTGAGGCAAAACAGATGGGATCATGCAGCTGCTTGTGCCTGAAGTGCAGCAATTAAGATGAGATACAGGATGTACAATATTACACAGTACCATGATGATGATACAAAAACCTAAAACCAACTGTGTTATGTTTACTAAAGTTACAAAATCAGCATATCTTGACTTGCAAATATGAAACAGCAGTGGGAAACTGGTGTGATTCAAATGAAGCACACTATTAAGTTGATTTAGGCTGTGAACTTAACATTAAAGGGTAAACTTGCTCCAAATTGTATTATTATAGTTTATATGTGTTCCTCACACCTTCAAAACACTTATTACCCTCTGTGCTGTCCTGGTTTACTTCCTGTATGGTCATGTGACCTTATCACGTAATTCAAGAGCAGAACAATTGCAAGAGGATTAGGATGCTTCTAAATAAATAACTCATTCTCTCGTTCATGTTGTTCAGTACTTTATTTGTTCTCTCATAAGGATAAACATTTTTATGTTGGGGATTTTAAATAAGTGGAGTCTATGTTCGGACCTCACTTCATTCACTTTATGCAGCCTCTTGGCAATGGACTAAAAACAGTTCTGGACACATTTTGAATCTTTTTTTGATGCTCTTTGGGTTGCAGATCATGTGTCTACTGGTTCTCCAGATGGCCACTCAGCCTTTGATTGCTAGTCATTTAGGGTACACCCAAATTCACTAGTGCATAAATGTACCATGCTGGCACTAAAAACAGTACACCTTCACTGAGACAGTCCTTTTACTTTCATAAAGTCTGATCATTTGTCTGTTCTCGACAGAAATCACGACCTTCCTTCTCATTTCTCATATTGAACGAGTCTAGCAGTGATTAATCTCCTCTTTAACAGTGCTGGTAAAAGTATCTGTCACTTCTGTGTTGATGATGACATGTCTTGTAATTGACTGTGATTAATAGGTCCTGTGGAATTGCTAATGTGGCCCAAAGGCAGAGCTGTGAGTCGCTTATATTACAGAGTCCTGATGAGATGTCCAGTGTGTGGCATGTGTGGAGTCAATCTACTCTGTGTGCACCATCCTTCAGAGACCGCTGCACGAGCATTTCCTTTAACAGCTATGCTCCATCTTGAGGTACAATAAGAACTGGCTCTAAAGGACTGAAAATAAAGCAACAGGGATATTACTATTCTAACATAAATTTGTGGACAGACAACAACACACGACTTGTAGCAACAAAGCAGCATGGGTCTGGCTTTAAAATGTTATTTCAAAACTGTATGTTCATTGAAAACTATTTTAGATTTAGTTTATTCTGCTTTGATAGATTAGCTTTTAATTATCTCATACTTTATTCTTTTAAATCTTAAGTCTGTAAAGTACATTGTTGAGCACATTAATTAAGAATGTAATGAAACCAGTTGCTGTAAAACATCTTTTTCCTTTCGTTATCATTCACTTTTCATCTGGTCTTGGGCCAAGCCTCCCGCAGCATCAGGCCTCCTGCTGTGCAGCTATTCAGCTCAGCAGTCAGAATATGAATACATTCAAAACTGAGGATATAAACTGCATTATCTGCACCTCATTATACATTTTAGAGTGGTTATCATCTCAGTGTAAGGTGTCAGATTTTTAACTTACACAGCCCAACCTTCTCTTACTGAAAGCAGTTTGAAATGACATTTTAGGTTATTAGCTGAACCCAGACCTTGTGGAGTTTGGGGTCAAAAGGATAACTTTTAATGGGTGAAATGATAGATGGCAGGAAAAAGCTAAGCTAGAAGAGTTCTTCTGAATTCGTCACAGTTTGAGCTGCTGAAGAACAGAATTTAAAGTAGACACATTTAATTATACCTATATGCTATTTCACTAGTTTTTCACTGGGAAGAAGGAACAAAGTTTGTTCCATAATAAGTCTTTCCATGAGGAATGACTTGACAGTGAGAAGAAGACACTGCTGTCCCAAATGACTAATTCAAATGTGATGAAGGACAAACCCAATAGTGACTTAATTACAGCAAAGGAGATGGGAGCAAAACCAAAGTCATAAGAACAATTAATGGAGAGAAAGGACACTTGATTGTGTGTCTGGGTCTAAGCTCTTTCTCATAGGGACATTACACTGGTTCAACCATTCAAACCTGCCACCGCACTGGTGAAAAAAAAGAAAAAAACCTCTGTTGATTATAATAATGGATGGGATGTGCTTGTGGTGTTCTGTTTATACCCAGCAAGCTGTGTGAGACTCAAGGGAGTCCTGTCAGTTCTTCAACTCAGTGTTTTGCTATTGCCTACTTTTTATGACTTGTATGTGCCTGTGGCCTGTGCTGTACCCCTCTGCTGGAAGTTTTATCATGCAAATGCACCACTCAACGAATGATGCTGTACCAAAGAGTGGGTGTCTTGCTCTAAGAAGGTAATCAATATTAACTACTGTACATTTTTACTGGCTATTTAAAACTGTATTTGTAATGTTATATTAAAATAATTGATTACATATGTAATTATTCTTTTGTCACATCAATAGAATGTATTTGTCGGTAGCAGTTTTCCTGGACCCGGTGCAAACTGTGCTGTGAGCAGTTCCCCGTGTTTGTGTCTGACTGGCTGTGATCTCTGTCAGGGGTCTCACTCTGACAGACGGAGAACCTTGGGCAAACTCTTTGTGTTACTATGAGAAACAGGGTTTGCAGACAGAACTGTCTTCTGCACCCTGGGTATTTTCAGAACAAACAGTGCCATTGATGTCTCTCAATATGGAGAGAAGTCTTCATTTGGAAATCAACCCTGAAGTTCTTTCTCCAAGCCTCACAATTAGTTTTGAATGCACCAGTAATGAACTCCTCATTAAATTCCTCCCCAAACCAAAGTTCTCACTAACATTTGAGCTGAATTTCTGGTAGTAACATATAATTTCAATCTTTGATTTGCAAACCTCCTCCTGTGCTCAAGATTATTAGAATTGTAAAACTTTATTGTCTTTCATGTGCTTCCGGGCCCTGCTGTGTATGGAAAGAGGTAATACAAAAACCAATGGGTCACTTTTATCATAGGCATTTGTAATATGAATTGCCCATGAAAAATGCATTACTTAATTTATAGGCTTTGTGGTTTTACAGAAAATACATCTTTCTGTGTCTTATCTTATGCGCTTCAGGTGCTGGTGGTAAGTAAAATACAACGAAATATGAAAACGAATAAAAATGAACAACTTAATAAAGTTGAATGAAATCACTAAGTAGTCAAAGATCTTATTTATATGCTAGTCCAGGCACAACGTGAGTGTGGGTCATTTCCCACTCGGATCAGTTTGTGTGGGCAATATGTGTATGACTAAATGTGTATGAATCAAAGGCTGTGTGAACATGTCTGTTTCATCTCAAGCACTGAGAGTGTTCATGTGTCAGTGGGGTGAGTAGGAGATGGCACTAATGCTTCTGACTCATTCTTTATTCAAATATAGTGTTATTAGACTGCAGTGTGCGGAGCTACCAGAGTCATGAGAGCTACATAAAGACAACGACTGTTCTAAACGGAATGGGTTACACTTCATATGTGTTTCTACAGAGTTTAGGCAGTGGGAGTAGTTTTGATAACATCCACATGCATGCATTGGCCTCTTTAGTATTTCGATGTGTCACTGACATCACTGTAAATGTCCACCAGGTGATTTGGTGTCGAGGGCCATGCACCACCTCCAACCGCTGCACATCAAGAACTCCAGCAATGGGACCCCAGTCCACCAGAAGAGCAACATGACAGTCCACTGGGAGCCTGAAGCCCTTTATACCCTTTGTTACTTTATGCACTGCCCCCAGATGGAGTGGGAGAATCCCAATGTAGAGCCCTCCAAAGTCACTTTACAAACTGAAAGGTGAGTTCAATCAGCAGGTCTCTTATTCACAGTGACCAATATAGATAAATATCCACCAGATTTCTTTCAAAAAAGGTCTTTGTATTTAAGTACATGTCCCTTTAATCTTTCTGCTACATTGTGACAGAGAGGCACAGAGCTAGAATAATGTGACTGTGCTAAAGGCAGCTAGACATGGGGACCTTCTTGCATAAGTATTTTGCCTCACAGTGTTGGGTAAGCTGCTTTGTGGACTGGTCACTGCTGACACTTCCTGAGGCATTGAGCAGATTGATAGAAACCAGAAGGATTTCATTAAGATGGATGGATGGACAGATTCCAACATCTTTCTCTCTGAAGAGATAAAACTCCATTCTGACGACCCTGAGGAGCTGAAGGAATGTCAGATGGAGTGACATGTCAGCAGGCTCTCACATCCCTGGAGAGAAAATTCCCTATTTAACATTCTATAAAAGGTTGAAGCAAAAAGAGAAGGCCGGAAAAAGCAGGTGGGATAAAAAGATAACAGAACACAATGAAATGAGAGACATGAAACAACTTTGGGCTGTTTTAACCACTATTGTTGAGGTGGTGCATTGCTTTTAAAGAATTACAGAAAGTTCTGATATAGTGTTACCTACAAACATTTTATTTATTTTAGTAGATATTTGTCTAAAGGGCTTTACAAAAGAGCAGCATTTACTCCTTGGTATGTATTTGGCAGTAGACAGTATTTTATGGTGGATATTTACTTACTATCTTTGCTCTGGGGTTGTTTGTTGCTTAAGGTCTGCTGCTTATTATTCCACTCTGGGCTTCACTGAAATGTTAAGTATGTCTTTCAGGAAGTAGACATCAGTTAAAGCTTAAGCTCTAAGCAAAGTGAGGAGGCCTGAACTGTCACATTAGGCAGCCAACTGTTAAATGACATGCCAAGACCTTTTATTCTTTTGTCAGAGTTCAAATCCCTGCCAGACTAGAAATGTGAACACAAGGCAATATTTTTGAAAGGAACGTTGATGCACATAAATGCAAAGTGGCATTAATTAGTATGTTGATTAAACACAGCAAAAGTACCGAAGCCGCTGCAAACACCGTAAACATGATTGTACACAATGGCTCCACTCTTTTGGGAGTATAATTTGGTTTAGGATAAGTTTTACATATAGATGCCAATCAACATTAGACAAAGGCCTCAAACAGGATTTTAGATTTAGTATATTCAGAATGGCAGGTTGTTTTGCAAGACTTTTGGGATGATTTCTTTGCTTGTATCCTGGAACACTGAGTTCAGAAAAAGCCATTTGTATCTCATTTGTAACATACTTACCAAAAGCATTCTTTAAAGACTACCTGATAGGATAATGGTCAAAAATGAGCAGGATTTACAATACACAGCCACAGGTTAGACTCATTGTAACCAGATCAACTTCATTTATTAGATCTTGTAACCTGGAATATACATTGAAGTTTGAGAATCAGTATCAAGAGACTCCAGCAAATATTCCCCTCCAATCTGGTCAGTGAAATGGACAGTGTGATCAACAGCATAGTACAGCAGAGACAGGTTTGCTTTAGCCTTATATTCAGTTTAGTGTGGCATATGTAACCACTGATCTGAGTACAGTATAGGTCAGTGTGGATAAAATGATATCTGTTTCAAATATAAAGCCAGTTATTAAAATGTGGGGGCATTGTGTTTGACTAAACCAAAGAAGTAAATAAATTCTTGTGTGTCTTGATGGCCAAAGAGGTGTACTGCTGCAATAAACATGAGTTAGTTTCAATATTAACATAATTCAGTGGTGCACTCAAATAAGACTCACTGATTTTAAAAGATTTATGTAAAGTTCAACTCCCATGAGCTATTTTAATGGGGATAAGAGTCGCTAATGGCTTACCTAAATTTGGAACACATTTAGAATGAAACTCAAGAGTCCATGTGATTTAGGAGAATTGCAGATTGCACACACTCACGCACACACACCCTCAAACACACACATATAGCAAATAAAGAAATATGAAGATGTCAGCTAGGCAAGACCCAGCACTAATTTTGATTAAAGAAGGTAATAGGCTTTGTTATTACATGAATGACTTTATTTTTAAGGTCACAGGAGCAAACTGGGCTTCAGAAAAGTTAGAAATGTATTTAGGGAAACAGGGTAACAGTATAGAAAGCTGCACACATTTTGTTGGTGCGTCAAGTAATGTTGCTGTCAGTGAATGGTTGGAGTTTCCATAATAAACACAAGCCCTAAATAACAACAAAACTTCAGGATACATCAGTTAAGGCTTCAGTCATGTTTTGTATTATTTGTTTATTTGTGTTTATTTTCTCTTTTTGCCCGTACTTGTCATTAATAGTACTTGTTTATGGGATGTGTGGTCAGGGAATGTGACAAAAAAAATCCTTATTTCATGAAACACCTCCGTTTTCCTGCAGACCATTCATTGTTCTGCCACCTCTGATGGAGTGGATTCGAGTGGCAGTCGCTCACACTGAACATCGAAGAAGCTTTTCTGTGGACAGTGATGATGTAAGGCAGGCTGCCAGGCTGCTGCTGCCTGGTGTCGACTGTGAACCCCGACAAATCAAGTAAGAGAGACAACTAACAACTAAATATATGTGCGCAAAGAAAGAAAATGTTCTTGTGTGATCCTGGAAAAAACTCACCTGAACACTACTTGGCTTTCGAAGTTTCACTAACAATTTGCCCCTGAAGTATTAAGCTACTTTAGCATTTAAACAAAAGACAAGAAAGAACATTTGTAAAACAGTACAGTTAAGTTTAAGGAGACACTTCGGCACACATACGTTGATCCATTATAGCCAATCCCTTTGTGTGATGAGCTTCCATTTTATAAGAAATATGCTGTGTCCACCTGCAGAGCCGAAGATTGCTTCTGTGCCACCAGAAAACTAGATGCAGCATCAACTGAGGCCAAGTTCCTGCAGGACCTGGGATTCAGGATGCTCAACTGCGGACGCACAGACCTGGTCAAGCAAGCTGTGAACCTGCTGGGGCCTGATGGCATAAACAGCATGAGCGAACAGGTCCGACACTTAATATACACTGCTTTACAGAGCATACTGGGGATTAAAGGTTGCCGAGTAGCAACTGTATGATCCAAATCAACTCACATGCTGTGTACAGGCTGCGACCTGGGTAATAATAATGCACATATTTCAAATTCATGCGCTACATCACACTGTACCTGCTCCAGATTAAAAATCCAGTAGGTAGCAGGGCGAACTGAAAGCACTTGTTAATGTCAATTTGGTTTTTTTTGGTTTTTACCCTCCTAACTCTAAAGAATAGTGACTGGTCTGCAAAGTGGAAGCTAATAGAGCAATTTGATTTTCTGTGGCAGTAAAGTAAAATTTAAATATCTCAAATCCTTCTGACATGAATGGTAACTGTTTTTGACTGTCTGCTATGGTTGTTATTTAGGGTTTCCTTTTAAGTAAACTTACTCACTAAATAGTGCAAGGCTATATGTTCACAGCCAAGGGACATTTGACTGTGAAATGGTTTAGTAGAGCTCACTGTTTAGATGTGTCTTTTGCTGTGGGCTGTGCTGATTTGGTAGATTCATGTTTGGGAAATAATAAAGAGTGATACAAGTGCAAAGGGACTACTATATCATTCAAGAGTTCATCCAAGTATTTTAGTGTGTTTGAAATAGATCATAAAGCCCTTCACTGAACTTTTAGCTCAGAAAATGTAAAATTATATTGCTTTGTAAACTGATAGATTTGAACAACAAGCACTGTGTCCACTTAAGTTCAAGTATGTTCTATTCTATTATATTGTTAGTTTTTACTCTGCAGCTTGGAACATGGTACTTGTAGGCTAATGTTCCATGCACCAAATAGGGAAATTGCAGGGAAATGATGTACAGCATAAGTATAAAGCAGGACATTATCATTAGAATTATTTATATAAGTTAACTTTGTTTGTGAACATGCAGGGAATGACACCCTTGATGTACGCCTGTGTCCGTGGAGATGAAGCCATGGTCCAGATGCTCCTAGATGCCGGAGCAGACATTAACAGTGAGGTCAGTGCTGAGTTTATTTTTACAACAAAGTTTTATAGGATCTGTGTTGTTTTTGCTGTTCATTTATATTTGTAATGTCTTGTAGTGAACAAATGAACCTTCTTTGCAGTGCTCTTTCCCCACTGTCTGTTTCTTCTCTCACCTGCTCTCAGCATGCTTTGTGTTTTGATGGCAGCTCATTACATCAAGTGCACTCAAAAGCAATAAACATATCATCTGCACACTAACCGCCATGGCAAGTTTCTGCACTGATCATAGTGCAGTCACTTACTTTATTACAGTGAGTTTCAGAGACAGGCAGCAGCCGTATACTTCATACCGCATTAATATTGCATTATGGCTGGATGAGTTAGTGCACTTACTGTAACTTGATGCTGCAGTATAAACATGATGCATGGACTTCATTTCAGATGTTAACTGGGTTGACTTCATTAATCTAAATATTTTCTGTTGGTTTTCATAACTGGTATAGCTAAAAGTATTTGGAATGCTTCCATGTGCTCCATGTTGTGAATTAGTGCTTGTCAATAAAACAGGTGTGTATTGACTCATAGACAAAGCACTACAAGGACATCCTATCAAGCATCTGTTTTAAAGCAGAGTCCTAAAGGAATTTACAAATACACAAAATGACACCAGGCAGCTTGACTGTTTAATTTTCAGTCAATATTTGTTCATGACTCTGTAGTGCTCGACAGTATTTGTAGCCTTTGCCAATGTTGTGTTTTTCTCTCCGGTTTCACCTCACTATGAGTAAAGTTAAGACGGAGCTAGTTGCAGATGTGGTGAGGCATCCTTGTCCAGACAGGCACTCAATGTATTACAGTTCTCACATGTTGAAAAGCAAGGTTGTTAGGTTTATGAAGGTGGTAGAATTCAAACTACTGACAATTTCCTGTGAAACTCAAGAGGAAAATCTGCCTCTGCCATCCTGCCCTCTATCACTTCCACTTGTTCTCCTGCTTATTGCGTCTCACTCCTCCTCCCAACATCCCTTTGCCCTGAGCTGTTTAATGTTAATGGCTGTATATCTCTCTCCCTGAACCTTACCTATGACTTCCCAGGTGCCAAGCACAGTAAACAAGCACCCCTCAGTATATCCTGAAACGCGCCAGGGGACACCACTCACATTCGCCGTATTACACGGACACGTCCCTGTTGTGCAGGTAGAGACTATCTGACCTAATAACATGTGGCCCTTGCCCTGACCTTTGCACCTCACTGATCATGTTATAGCTAATGATGATGATTACAATAATGGTGCATAACAATAATAACAATGCAACCTTTCTCTTTTCCTTCTGTGATTCCCTCAGCCATTTGCAGAGGAAATTACTTACGAGGTCATGTGACCTCTTTTAAATAAGATTTAAATAATGTATGCTATATACATATGTGTGAGTCACCCCAACTCTGATTTACCATAACTGAATACTGCTATATCAGTACAAAACACTAACAATATCTCAGCCCAAGCAGCCAGATATACATGCTAAAAATAGTAGAACACACTGCTGATACACTGTAATATTACTTATGTAGTTGCAGTAGTGTGAGCTGACACTGGCTGAATGGCCAGAGTGAATTCCGCATTACTTCAATTTTTAATATCCACAAGTGAAATCTGAATTTCCAGAAAACATTTTGTTTTTCCACAACACTGAGAAGTTTTTTCTCAGCTCGGGCAAGACAACAGCAGAACAAGCCTCCACAAGAGAATTACAACTAACAAGGAACTGTAGCTAGAAATGTTACTGAAAATGTATACAGCCCCGAAAGAGCTGTAGTTGAGGTTGCGTCTTGTCGAACCTGATGGTAACACAAGGTGTCCTTCTCCTACTTGTTTTCTCTTTCCCTTGTGGTTTGTTTTCTCATCCTGTCTCTCTACCTCCTTTCATCCCTGAAACAGTTGTTGCTGGATAATAGAGCAAATGTGGAGGGCGCCCTGCAGGATGGGGCTGAGAACTACACAGAGACGCCACTACAGCTGGCTGCTGCTGCAGGTGATCATAATATTCATCTCTAGATCATATGTACATGGTGTACATTCAGTCTTCTATAAAAAGTAAGAAGCAGCTGTGTGGTAGTAGTGCAGGTGACATCAAGTGTGGGCAGCCATGTTGCTATGGTAGTGAGCTCTTAAAAGAGGTCATCAGTTGATTATGGTCATTATTAACATTCTACTCTGAAAATATTGATAAAGAATCCAAATGAAAGAAGCAACACAATTACAGGATGTGGAAAATATTTCTTGTGAATAGTGAAAGACATTCTGTGCATAAGATGGCAACAGGGTCACTCTTAATCTGTCAACTACCTACTGTAGATCATCCTCCAATTTATTTAAGACAAGCAATTATTACGAGATTAAGGAAAAGCTTCAGCTGAAAATGTAGAAGATAATGAATGTGTTTTATGAACTTTACAAAGCAAAATGAATATGAAATTAAAATCACTACTTTGTTTTTGTTCACATTTAATCACATTGTAATCACTAATCATACACACTGCACTAAAATCTGTCTGCTCTTTAGGTAACTTTGAGTTGGTGAGTTTGCTTTTGGAGAGAGGGGCAGACCCGATGATAGGGACCATGTGTCGAAACGGCATCTCCTCAGCTCCTCTTGGAGACATGAATTCATACAGCCTGGCTGCAGCACATGGCCACAGGTATATAATGCAATCCAGGCTCTGTTATAGACAAGATCCAGGCTGCTGTGATACACCCATTACCACAGTATTGATCCATTTACACACCGCTGTCTTGATCCATCTGCTCCTCACATGATACCGTGATTTATGAGAGGCTCATGGGTTTTGTGCAGAAGGTGACGATAAGCACTGCAATTTATTCAGTGCCACTTAAAGCTGAGTTTAACCTCATTCTTCTGCAGCAAATAAGATCAAACCTATTAGCATTCTGGAAATTTAGAAGAGCCAGGAGATGGAGTGGAAGAAAAAGCCAACAACACAATGCAGTATTACTGAGACATTACATATTCATGCATTCTCTTCATTGCAAGGATATGTAATGAAGAGAATAACACTGTAGCACTTAAAAATATATAGATAGCTTAAAGAACAGCCTTCGTTTACTCTTTGAAAGTACTATGATTCTTTTACCATAAATCCACAATTGATTGGGCAGTCAGCCCAAAAATGTAGTTCTCAAATACATAAACTGTTGGAGAGCATTTCTCATTGACATTTTTGTGGCCAAAAAATTACAATAGGATATGATGTAACAGGACACTTAAGAGGGACTCTCCTCACTGAAGCAGATGGTGCACTGATGATAGGGCAAAAAGCTCAGGTTGTGATCATTAAATTTTGGGTCCATTCTGTTAAAGTACGACCCCTGTCTGACATATACATTCCTGAACAACAACCTATTATGCTATCTTTAACGTTTATGTCTGGTTTAATAAACTGTGCTGTAGTGCTACAGAGTTCACAACTATAATTGTGGTTAAGTCAAGACAGACGTTTTGACTGTCATCCAGGCATGACACCTTTATGAGCTTAATGTAAAGTAATCCAGGACGCTTTGCTCATTTCCCTGGCTCTGATCATCCACTAAACAAATTCCTGTCCCATCATTTGACTCTAGGCTTGTTTCCCAGTTCATCACCCATCCTCCTCACCTCTTGTTAGTTATCTTTATCTTTCTTATTACCCCCAGGAATGTCTTTCGGAAGCTTCTGTCCCAGTCAGAGAAGGAAAAAGGGGATGTGTTGTCACTGGAGGAGATTCTAGCTGAGGGGTCGGATCCTGGTGAGAAGAGGCTGGCCCCACAGGCCAATGGTGGAGGGACTCTGCGAACAGGAAAGGCCAAACTGAGGGCTCTGAGAGAGGCCATGTACCATAGCGCAGAGCACGGCCATGTGGATATCACCATAGACATCCGCAGCTTAGGTCAGATTTACTAATTCATGGTTCAGTGGCACACATGCTCACTCTCTGGTGCCTCCAGCTGTCCTGGAGATGTGCTCATGCTGTGCCTGTCCTGTCTCGTCCTGTCCCGTCCCGTCCTGTTCTGTTCTGTTACAAACCTACCCTCAGAGATTAGAACTACAAACCGTGAAAGTGTCTCACAAATAGGACTTTTTAAATTTGAGGTGAAAATAGCATGGGTCAGAAGTGTGAACATCACTTTGAAACACAGTCCTTTTTTTATGTGGCATCTATCAGCTGACATGTAGTTCTTTACTCCAAAGACCCCTCTCCAGTAGTGTTTTAATAGCATCATTACCTCACTGAATATTTATTTGAAAACATTAGATCTGAATATTCTTATATTCAATCCAAAATATTCCATGTAATAGTCTGTCTCTCTCACTGTACCCGTAAAAAAAACTATACAAAAGTAGAAGAAGAGAAGACAGCAGTTATTGTCCATGTTGTGTCAATTTAATATCAATATTGTGAAATGACATTTTCATTATCAATTTCTTTTCTTTGTTCATTATATTTACTTCAAACAAAATATCACTGTAGTACATAGGCATCATAGAAATACAAAGTCTATCATTCCTCTGAAAAAAAGTAATTGGGTTATCATTTATGAAGATCAAAATTATTATCAGAATGAACTGTAATGCATATATATGATTTCTATACACCATCCATTGGCCACCATGTCAGTGACTGAATGTAACAGCCATTTTTTAACTGGACACTCTTTTATGGTATCTGTCTTTTTCCGCCATGCTCTCACAGACAGTTGCTACTTAAAACCTACTAACATGATGTGATAGAAACATGGTCGGTTCTGGAGCCTTCTAAATTTTTAAGTCAGCTTCGGATTACAACTCTTTTCCTCTTTGGTGCACCAAAGTATTGACAGTGACTGTGTTGATTTTCTCAGGTGTTCCCTGGACGCTTCACACCTGGCTCGAGACCCTGCGGACCTGCTTTATCCAGCACCGGCGGCCACTG
Source organism: Rhyacichthys aspro (assembly GCA_036850595.1). Taxonomy (NCBI): domain Eukaryota; kingdom Metazoa; phylum Chordata; class Actinopteri; order Gobiiformes; family Rhyacichthyidae; genus Rhyacichthys; species Rhyacichthys aspro. The sequence goes on along the minus strand of CM072159.1, from coordinate 21,114,010 downwards.
ATTCAGGGCCTGCTCAAAGACTTCAGCTGCATCCAAGAGGAAGAGTACACAGAGGAGCTCATCACACACGGCCTGCCGCTCATGTTTCAGATCCTGAGAGCCAGCAAGGTCACACCACCTTCTTTAATGTAGATGAAAAGAAAATGCTCATTAGACAAACATCAGACAACATTGCTGCTCTGTTAGAAGTACTAACTGTGCTCATCTACTGTAGGCTGTGATCACATTAATAAGTCTCCCATTTGAATATACAGCATTTACTTTTGCTCCAAAACAAAATTATCATGTATTTACATAAAATGTTGCCCCAGATAGCCCATAGAAAGCAGAAGCCACACTTTTATCTGTGAAAAGGTTTTCCACACCTGTTGTCGCTCACTCAGAGTGTGCATTTGCCTTTTGCAGAATGAGGTGATAAGTCAGCAGCTGTCTGTCATTTTCACCCAGTGCTATGGGCCTTTTCCCATCCCTAAGCTGACTGAGATCAAAAAGAAACAGACGTCACGCTTAGGTAAGAGACTTAATTGTGACTCTTCCTTAACATCTGCTTGGAATTATATCATGGTCGCTTTGATCATCAATCATCTGCTTTAAATCATATATGGTTGATGAAGTGAGAGGAAGGTTAGCTTTAAGAAGGTGAGACAGAGCTGACAAATCTGTTTTATACAGAACTCTGAAAACCATTATGTGTCTAGCCAGTAGAGTTTGTTTTTGTTAATGCAGCAAATGGTTTTAACAAATGAACTGACTCTAGGGTAACTAACTTATATAATTCACATTGGTTCCCATCAAAATGTCACATAAAATGCCTAATTAATGTTAAGAAAGGCAATCTGGTCATTAAATGTTGTTAGGTAGCACATATTAGGCAGCTACTAAATTTTAATTGTTCAACTTTTCATCCATTTACCATCTAATCCAATGGCAAATGAGATACCTTTGGCAATATGTAACAGTGCAATTCAATAACTAGCTGAAGTCGCAAGTTCCACTGCACTGTTCTTTTAAAAGTTTACTTCAATCAGATAGACTACTACATTGTGCTATAGCGCCATCTTGTGTTTAGTTTAACACTATGACCATGTGATATGATTTTGTGCTGAAGTGAATATATGTTTCAAAACCAGCTAATTTATCAACTCTAGGATGCACAAAAATCTTTAACATCTACATAGCAAACTAAACCAGCAGTTTTTTGGGGGGAATGTTGGGGGAATTAAATGTTTGTTGATAACACATGCACAGAGGGATGACTTTGTCCTCGATGTAATAAATGTTCCCATTTCTCTAATCTTGGCTCCACTTCTTTACTTGCATAACGATGAATCATTTGGCTCCTTATCTAATCCTTTGCCATCTTTCTCAGACCCTCACTTCCTCAATAACAAGGAGATGTCTGATGTTACTTTCCTGGTGGAGGGGAAGCCATTTTATGCACATAAAGTTTTGCTGTTTACAGCTTCAGCCAGGTTAGACAGTCTCTTACCTCCCAAAAATAAACATGGCACTTCTATTAATTCTGGATTCCTTTTTTCCTTGACACTATTGCATCTAATGATTTTTCATCGTGTCTAGGTTCAAGTCTTTGCTTCAAAATCGACCAGCAGCAGAGAACACCTGTATAGAGATCAGCCATGTCAAATATACAATTTTTCATGTAAGAACACCAATGTAATCCAGGTTGTCTTTTGCCTAATCTAATATGTAGACTACTAATATGTATTGGTGGTGTTCTGTGTTTTAGCTTGTCATGCAGTATCTATACTGTGGAGGCACTGAGACTTTGCATATACGAAACACTGAAGTCATGGAGGTAAGCGAGCCTTAAGCAAAGTCTGCTGAGCAACAGCGTGAGCATTAATGTTTCTGTCATTCTCTTTGGCTTTACTGTTCTCTGCAGCTCTTGTCTGCAGCAAAATTCTTCCAACTAGAGGCCCTTCAGAGACACTGTGAGATCATCTGCTCCAAGAATATCACCACTGAAACATGTGTGGACCTCTACAAACATGCCAAGGTGGGATATTGACCAAAACTAAAAAAAAAAATATTAGCTGTAACTGGGCACAGATAGAGAAAAAGGTTTTAAGCTACAAACAAGAATTTCTGAACAGATAAAAAAAAAAAAAAAAAAAAACTAAATTCAATTTAAAGTCAATTTAGGATTTAATTTCTCCTCCAGTGCTTTTGGGGCTACATATTAGATGCACAAGGCAGCCACTAAACACCATCCTGATCTAATAACTCACTCATGGGCTCTGACTGGTGGATTGTTTTCAGTCATGTTGGGAGACAGCAAACATACCATTTAGAAACCAAACAATGGGAATAAGCTAGAGAGTGAAAACTAAAATTAAAAAAGGACAAAAACTGAAGATAATCATTGTTGTGTTTTCTTCCCTGATCACATCTCAAAAGTCGGCTCATTTTTCCTGCACTTTTTAATCTAAAAACTGTTTTATTTTAATATTGTAGTTCCTTGGTGCTCCGGAGCTAACAGCTTTCATCGAGGGCTATTTCCTAAAAAACATGGTGCTGCTGATCGAACTGGAGAACTTCAAGCAGTTGTTATATGAACCACCTCCTCCTGAGAGTCCCACCTCCTGCCCTGGCCTCGGCACTGACATCCTTCATGATCTGGAGAAAACTCTGGCAACACGAATCCACTCTATCCACCTGTCCACCTCCAAGGGCTCAGTGGTGTGACCCTGTCCCCCTCTGAATCCATGCTGCCACAGAATACATCTATTGTCAAATGTCCTGCTGTATAGCCCGTCCACCTGTTTTAGCCCGACTGGCCCTGGAGTGGAGCTGTCAAATGTGGTTATGTCAGTAATTACCCTTTAATTCTGCCTGTTGGAGGTCTCTTTGGGGATGTTAATGTGTTACTGACATACATGACACAATAAGTGAGAGGATGTTCTTGCCTTATCAGTGGGTTGTCCTCTCATGGCTGTTGGCTGCCATACTAACGTAACCCACTTCAACTTTGTATTGTATTTCACATAGAAGATTTGCATGGAATACATACTTTGCAATTAGATTAGTAATTCCACCAAAACGAAGCAGCTTCTAACAAAGGACTTGTGTTATTTTTTAACTGGATGCAATTTCACTGACCCATAATATCAAGTCAAATATTACCCTGCTCTACAATAAAAGTAACAGTAACTGAGTAGTAGCAATGCCAGTAGACAATCCTTAGAACTTTTTTATTGTATCGAGGTTTTTTTTTTTCCCATTTTCACGATGGATATGTTTCACTGTGTCACCCACTGTGTGCAGAGCTCCAGCTGATTAGATGAACTTCCGCTGTGGCCAACACTGCAGTGCTGACTTGACTTTGATGGTCCACTCGGTGAAATCTATGCTGACATATTTTTGAACTGTGGTTATCCTACTACTGAGAAATGAACTTATGATAATACGACGCGCACTGACTTTTGCATGACACCTAAACTGAGCTGCCCTGATCTTGCTTTTTATGCAGAGCTTACTTCAACCATTTTTGCAAAGGAAAGGCTGCTTAACTTCTTATCTATTGGAAAACAGATTAGATGAGATGAAGATGGATTTCAATCACAGGGACTGTGTACAACCTGAAAGATGTGTAAAAAAAAAATTCTCCTACACTTGACTGATGACACAAGTCTCGTTGAATGTGCTCCTTGAACAGTTTGTTCTTGTTGTCTGTGTGTCTCTAATTTTTCAAAGTTGCATGTTTGACTTGTTCACTGTTTTTCTTTATGTGTGCTTTTTGTGTAAATGGTGGGACTGAGTAGGGTCCTGATTGTAAGGAAATGCCATAATATTCAGTCATCTGTTGCATTCCAAATGGCTAAGGTTTTGAGTCACTTTCAATGTTAGATTTTACCTCTGCCCTATTACCTCACTTAGTATTGGACCAAATTATAAAGAGGAGTTATCATAAATGGTCAGACATGCAATATAAATGGTTCACAAGAACAAGCACTTTGATTACAAGCAGAGCCAGTATTTAACAAAGGACCAGTCCAATACCTTATCACTGATTAACACACTTAATAGGCTACAGCTGATTGTGACAAGAAAGCAGTATCCAGATAAGCAACAAACCAAAAGAGAGTCTTTTCTGTTTTCAACATAGCTTGCAATGCAAATGTCTCCAATATGTTCTGATACTTTGTTGTCATTGTCCTTCGAATGACAGAATTTCTTTGCAGTATATAGTATATATAGAGATAAATTATGTTGTAGCACAGTCTAAATTTGTCTGGGGCCAAAAATTGAAGGAAAATCTATAAGAATATAAGAGTTCATTCTAAGTTCTGTATATAGGTACAAAAATCAAGATTTTTATTTTCATATTTACATGCATAGCAGTATACTGTATATTTTACTTTACATTCTAATATTTTGTTTATCAAAAGTGTAAACTTCTATAAAAAAGATGCATTACTTTTGAAATTAAGCAATATTTCCATATGACTATAATTGTGTTGGGTAAAAACAGGTTACAGAACTACAAATGTGAACAAAAGGCTATGTCACTGAAGATGCATTATCATAATGTTACTATTTTATGACATCCCATAAAGTATTTTGTGTATTTCTCTCTTCAATGGCTTTAAAGCTGTATTGAAGTCTTATCCTTGCCAACATTTGAACTGAAATGCCTGTGCAATGCAACTTTTAGAGTTAAACAAATCCATAATGATGTCAAGCACTTTTTGTGCCAGTGTTAGTGTAGCCAAGAGCATTAAGATTTTGAGAGTGAACGTAGCATCATTTAGTTGGTGTTTTTGATGCTAAACTGGGTCAAAGCTATAGAGTAAATGTTGGTTCGCATGGCTCTTCTTGTTTAATGTTGTTGAGAATGTGCTCTAGCCTCTGTACACCAGCTTTGTCCTCTGAGAATTATCCCCTTAATTTGTTGAGCATTTGTTTGCCTGCATATGTGTTCCTGGTGGGAAACATTTTTTCCTAGATGCAGCAGATGCATGGTTACACACGTAAAATTACCCAAAAGGGCAAGTTTTGCAGTTTTACAGTTCTGTCATTTCATGACATGGTTTTGTGGACAGCTAATAAATGACCACACTTTAAACCATGAGCTATTTTTGCTTCATTTAGCTGTGTCATTCTAGTTGTTCAAAAGTTCCAAAGTATTTACATAACCTAATAATCTGCTCAAATTTGGTTCTTCCCCTGGAAGAGAACACAGCACCCACAAAAGCCCCACTGTGCCTCAAAAACCACCAAATCCTCATTAATTAATCAATGTGGAGAATGTGATTCAATGTGGAGTATTTTTATGGAATTCTCCACATACCAAGACTGCCAAGTAGATGGTCGGCATTAAATCCCAAGAGGTCATATGGTCTAGGCTTACTAAACTGGTCTAAATGTAAAGGAAAATATATGTGATCTTTTTGGGGGGGAAACTTACAAGGAAAAAAAAGATTATAGGCCTACATCCATGCAGTGTATTCAGAGAAAGTTCATGTTTAGTGGTAGGGCTATAGGTTTATGGAGGGGGAAAAAATAAAGACATGCTTCTGAACAGCTTATATTTGATTGGTAAACAAAAGCTGATGTCAAAAGATTACCACAGTGATAGTCGAAACTCTAGGCTATAGGTCTACCCCAGATCAAGGCCTCACCTTTTTCTTTTAATACAATTGTCAATATTAGAATAGATTTACCTGTGGGTAATTGGCAAACAGCAGATGGCCATGTTCATTAAGTTCTTTTTTATTTCTTTTTAGTTTCTTTATTGTAGTAGTAGTAGTAGTAGTAGTAGTAGTAGTAGTAGTAGTAGTACTAGAGTTTTAAGATTATAAAAAGGTGGAAAACGATAACGATTAGGTCGACTGGCACCACCAGATGAACGGAACCATTGAACGGATCTCATGGAAGTAGTGATCCACCGACGACGGACCGCACCGTTTCTGCGCCTGCGCACTGAAGAAGACCAGAGCCGCCCTTCCTCCCTGTCAAGCAGCACTGCAGGGTCGCGCGGACGTCGACTCATAACAGCCCTGAGTGGTTGTATGATTTATATGTAAGATTTTTAAAGACAAAATGGAGAGTCTACAACGTGTTGAGAGTGGTAAGTCGGGGAAACCTCACGCGTGAACAATCTATCACAAGTTATAGAGTTCCCTTTACGATTGTGTGCGTCCGATTTTGAACATGGCGTACCCCGCTCACTGAGATGGCGGTAGTTCGCTGAAGTGCTACTAAGCGCTACTGGCTAACCCTATAATCTCAGCGACTGATGGATACCTCGGTACATTCATCAACAAAGTGTCCACGTAGATTGCTTGAAGACGTAACCATTAGCTTAGTAGTGCTCTGATTAGTGTCTGTTGTAGCGTTAAACCAGGGAGGCATTTGTTACTGCTAATTAACTCTGGGTGCATTTGAAGCCCCAAAGCTAAATAATCTCCAAATAATGTCAGTCGGCCTGTAAGTGCTTTGAGGCGAATTGTATATTACACCATACTGTACTTATGTTTGTATTAAAAGTAGTAACAGACCAAATGTTTTTGGGAAGCACGTAATGTCACCACTTACTGGCGAGCATGTGAAGCGCTTCTGTATTTTCCACACGCTTCCCGGACTCTGAATGCATCTTGAGTCAGGTGGAAACTGAGATGTAGGAACTGGGCGACAAACAGCGCCAGATGCACATTATTGTAAACTTTATTCTTTTATTCATTTATTTATGAACAAAGTTAAGTCGACTTATATTTCTCATGCAAAAGCAGTGAAACTGAGATTTTCATCATAACATTACCTTTTTTTTATACCTATGATTAGGGAATATTAAATGCCATTAATTTAAGAGAATTTAATACTCTCCTGAAGTTAACCCAACAATTAATTTTTCAGTGGCACCCCTTTCTCTGCCATCGCTTCGTCTTTTTATACCTCCACTGCGCCTGGTCTCTGCAGCCATGTGGCAGATTGTACAGCAAGGAGATGTTCAGGACTACGGGATGGTTGAGGAGTTCATCAACAGCGTTACAGAAATTGTGCCTGAGCTGCTGAATGCAGATCAGAGGGCCCAGCTCCTCCTAGGTCTCCGTGCACGGGTAAGATTGCGTTCTGTGTTATTGTTTTGTTGTGCCTTGTTGATGTTAACCCAATACTCAGAATACTAAAATACTCTCTGTCAGATTATGATCTTATGCTATGTCTTTCCCCTCATGTGTGGAAACTGAGTATATAAAGTTTGTTTGTCCTGGAACAATGACTTATTTGCAGGTGGTTCTTGAAATGTGTCGAACTGACCAAACAGACATGGAGTCTATTGGGATGCACCTGGAGCGGATAAAAGCCCTTGTAAGCACTTGGGCAGCACAGGTTAGCTTACTTAGTCCAGCAAAGTTCTAATGGCATTTGTCAGATTCTTTCCCTTAACTCTAGCTAAACAATGCTTATATGTTTTCAGCCATGTTATGCAGAAGTTGAGTTTCCAGAATCCAACTTTGTGGATCAAGTTCAGTTGCTGTTGAGTGATCCTGCAGAAAAACAGAAATTTTTTCAGGTATGTGAATTGGATACACGACTACATTATGTGATGTGGTTGTATTCAAGTCTTTTTCCTAATTATACAGAATTGAACAGCCAATATGTTTGTTTGTTTTTTTAGGATGTTTTCCCAGTTGGTTTTGGAGCTGAATTTGAAAGTGCTCTACAAGTCTTAATGTTGGATTTCTTATCTAGATTAGAGAAGCTATTTCCAATACCAGACATTCAGCAGGTATTTAAAACACATTTACCCACTGACCAGCTTCTTTATCGATTAATAAAGCTCAGTTTAGTTTAGTCAAGAAAGTTTAATTTGGAACCTGGTCAACATCGGTGGTTTTGTCTTTTGCCTAGACCGCCTCGATGCTTAGTGCTGTCCCATCTGCCTTGGAGGAATGTGTTCACTCTGTCCCAGACCCCCAGCATCTAAAAACAGTCCTTCATTACCACACATCACTTGGGCACTTGGATTTATTGGGTAAGTATTTATACTTTTGTTTTTTTGTGTTTATGTGAAATGAAATTATGTTCTATACGTTTGCTCTTTGCTTAAAGCCTAAATTTAATTTGAATTTATTTGTGGTCTCCTTTTCCTTACAGATGAGGCCCAGACAATTCCATTATCATTTGGAAACTGCATTCTCTCCTCCCTCTCCCTTCCTCAGCTGGAAAAAGTTGTAATAGATGCAGACCAAATACAGCTACAGCCACCATCTGATCAGATTCAAGGTTGCGTGACGGTCCAGGTAGAGGGACAGACTGTAACTCTTTTGGACTACATACAGATTGAACAGCCACCAGATTTGATTGAGCCTGATGATCAAGAAGAATCTGTAAATGAACAAGAAACTGTTGTGACAGTTAAACCAGATGTGGAAAATGCATCTATTGAGGATGACAACACCTTAAAGCCAGCTGCTTTTCAACCTCTGAAACAGAGCAAACAAGTGGAGGTAAAGAATGAGTCTTCACAAACAGCTAAGAGACAAAGAAAGAAATACCCCAATAACAAAACATGCCCTGTTTGTGAAAAGTCTTTCCTACGCGCAGCTGCCATGAGACGGCACTTAGAAACTCATTCAAAAAACAGAGAGCTCAAGTACAAGTGTAGCCACTGTGATAAACAATTCAGGGACCAGTATGACATGACCCGGCACAACATGCGTGTTCATGAAAAGGATGCGAGTAGCCCTCCTCAAACTGAGGATTTGGAAGATCCTAACATGTCCATTAACTCAGAAAACAAACACTGTGGTCTTTGCGGTAAATATTTTGCCCGTTATGTAGATATGGAGCGACACATGAAGTCTCATTCAGAGGACAGGCCATATAGTTGTCCTTTTTGTAAAAAGAAATTTAAAAATCCATATATTTTAAAGAGACACCAGAACAAGATATGCAAGAATAGAGACATAAAAAAGCCTATTATCACAGCAAAAAAGAAGGAACTATCTCATTCAAACCAACAGCTTTCATCAGAGGGATCAGCAGAAGGAAAAGTCTGTCCAATCTGCAGCAGGGTGCTGCCATGCACTGCTGACATAGCCAAGCATTTAAGATCACACTCTGAAGAGCGCCCATTTATTTGTGTTACTTGTGAAAAAGGTTTCAAGTACAGGGATACATTAAAAAAGCATCAGATCATTCATGGCCATGAGGGTATTAGGGAAGAAGAGAGCAAGACTGTGGAGCAAATCTTGGCTGAGGCTGACATACTAAGTTGCAGTGAAACCAGTGGCATTGATCAAAAAGAAAATATTCTTGATGCACCTACAGATACACCCCAGGAGTCCTCTTCTACTCCTCAGCAAAGAACAAGGAAAAAAGTTCTTAAAGTGTGCCCTGTCTGTTCAAGGACATTTGATAGCATTAAAACTTTCAACAGACACCTGCAGTGCCACACAGATGACCGGCCTTACCATTGTGTTCACTGCAAAAAGCGGTTTAAACACATGCATGGGTTAAAAAGGCACCAGATTTATGCCATCTGTCACAAGAAAATAACACGATTCATGTGGAAGAAAGAACCAAGAGCAGGGACAAGCCAAGGTGACAGTACAACTTCTGATTCCCAACAAGGGCCACCACTTAAAATACCTGTGTGGTGCTCGAACTGTGGTAAACATTTTGAATACCTTTCTGCTTTGAAGGAGCATCAGGAAAATGTTTGCAAACTGGACACAAGGGAAATTATGAAATGTGATGAGTGTGGGAAAGAATTCAAGAGCATGACAATGCTCAAAGTGCATCAAAGGATTCATGACCCACTTTACTGCAAAGAATGTGGAAAGATACTGGCAAATGACGCTGCATTTGAGAGGCACAAATTGATGCACAGACCAATGCAGTGCACAATGTGTGACAAGACTTTCACTTTGTTAAGACGCTTGAGGGAACACTACGAGAAGCAGCACAACTTCACCGGGCCATATCCTTGTGGACAGTGTGACAAAACCTTTATGCAGCTGTCATACCTTGCTATTCATGGGAGAATCCACCAAGGAGAGTTTCCTTATGCCTGTGATTTATGTCCTGAAAAGTTCAGGTCTTCCAATTGTCTCACAGTGCATCAAAGAAAGCACACTGGGGAGAAGCCCTTCTTGTGCTGGCAGTGTGGGAAATGCTACCGCTCGGCATCAGAACTCACTGTGCACATGGGAACTCATTCTGAGGAAAGACCCTGGTCGTGTACACAGTGTGACATGGCTTACCGCACAAAGCTGCAGTTGACGAACCATGTGGAACAAGTCCACATAGGTGTAAGGTACCCCTGCAACAGCTGTGGTAAGCAGTTCATGAAGGAGACCTCTTTGAAGAGGCATGAGCTCATCCACACAGGTGAGAGGCCTCACCAGTGTACAGTCTGTGGTAAAACTTTCCTGACAGCCAATGAGCTGCGGCTCCACAACAGGTATCATACAGGGGAGCGTCCATACAAATGTGAAGTATGTGGGAAAGCCTTCATCCAGTCAGGCTACCTTAAGTCACACATGCGCATCCACACAGGAGAGAAGCCGTTTAAATGTGACATATGTGAAAAGGGCTTTCGTTTGTCCTATCACATGAAGAAACATAGGAGAACACATGCTGGGAAGGCAAAGAGCTTTATGTGTGAGGAATGTGGGTTATCATTCATCCAAAAAAAATCCCTTTGGGAGCATTCTCTAACTCATAATGTAAAACTGGAAACACCATTTACTGAAGAAGTACGAATAGAATTTCAATGAAATATTCTTAAAGCCTAGTCTTAAATATGTTAATGTCCTTTCTAGTGTCAGTCAATTCGGTCTTTATCTTGCCTTTGAGATCTTTCCTTTTCATTATTTGTTTAATGTTTAAATCCAGGTATTGACATGCATTAAGTGTAAATATCAGAGTTTTTCCATCTGAATGGTTTTGTTTTGTTTTTTTAAGCAATGGACCAATGTCATCAAGGAATTTATTTTGTACCATCCATTACAAGTGTTGCAGTAAGAAATGACAAAGAGTTAAATAAGACAAATGCCTTTGTATGTGTTTCTTTTTTTGTTTTGTTTTATGCTAGAATGTATTATCTACATTATTATAACTACTTTAGAGTTAACTGTTCAAAAGCATTTGGAACATGGGCGTGCACCATCAAGCATTTGAACTGGAGCTCTATGCATTAGTCATTGTTTTGTCTTTCTTTGACCAGACGATGGCGGTAGAGTCGTGATAATGCGTCATCAGGAGGGCTTCACAGGAGAAGCCTCATTGCCTATGTTGACTTTGTCTATATAAAATAATGGCCCCTCGGTTTTCCCCATAAAATCATTTTTTAGAAAATATAAACTTTAGTACAGTCTTCATAAAAATACTGTTTCTTTAGATGGTGATATCAAAGAGATGCCTGTTGGTACTCCATGATTACATCATGATAGTTTATAATCAGTTGTTTATGGAGTGATCACCTTGAGTTTGTTTTATCCAGAAAATAAGTTTAATGGTGTCTGTATCTGACTGTTCACTGAAGGGGTAGCAGCATCAGTAAGAACAGCATCTCAGTCTGATCCTGCAGAAACTGTTCACATCAATGAGTCAGATACTCTCCAGGGTGTTGAGAGCAGATCACTTTTTTAACCCAAAGCATATTGATTTATATGAGGTTGTAATTGCTTCAGTGTGTTCTGGATTATTCTCCTCGTAATTGAGGCCTGGCAATAAGCTCTTTCCTAGACATAGTCTTTGTTGTGCCAGGTGGTGGGCAAGGAGTCCTGCACCCTCCCAAGCCACGATGAGCAGCCAAACACCAAACTGAAGATGAGGACGACCCCAAACCACTCTGGTGTGTGATAAGTTAGCAGTACATATAAAGAACAAGCTCTAGAGCACAGTGCAGTGAGGCCTGCCTTCTGCTATGACTCATAGTTTTTGTGGATTGAGGTTAATTTTTATTAATTTTAAAGCTGGTGACTCAGCCTATTTCAGTACTTTGGTTGTGTTTTTCACTCACAAACATAATTCAACTTATATTACAAAAATTGCTGGTATGTAAGCGTAAATGTTTAAGTGGCAATAAGTCATATGTTTGCACTTCATAAGCATCAACATATATAGTCTAAAATTATTCAAATTTGATGCTTGAAGTGTTTTATTGCAGGGAAATGTCATTTTTTTACATTTGTCTACTGTGTAGAAGGAACAAAGAAAATGATTCATCTCAAAATGTATAGGCAGCTGTGTGGACAACAGGGCCACACACGTAAAGATATAAAGAGGCACTTGAAAAGAGAAGCCACTAATCTGAAAATAACAGTTTACAGGAAGTTGTTGTATAGACAAATGTATGTGGCGGCTCTTTTATATTTGTGTCCTGAAATGAACCAGTATGCCCAACAATGCCTGATATCTTGGATAGGCCTACAAGTTACTCAGTGCTGTAGTTTTTGTGAACTTAGGTTGATATGCATCTAGAAGCTTCTTTTGTCTTATTCAAAGAGTCCTACAGTTGTGACCTTGTCTTGTTGCCTGTTCATTCATTTGCTGTCCATACTGCTGTGAGCATCTATCCCTATTGCACAGGCATTTATCTGACAGAGTAACTTAAAGGATTTAGTAAACGGGATCAAATGTAAAGCCCAAAGTATAACGTGCACAAATGGCTACAGTTTACAGACATGTCCAAAAGTGACACAAGTGCCAAAATTAAATGAGCATAACTGTACACTGATTGTTACACTTGTGTTTGAAGATGTACAGTTTTTAGTAATGATCAAAGTGACGTGAACAAAAACACTTAGCTGTGAGTGCTCCTCTCTACTCCAGAAAGGAGTGGAAACAAGCCTTTCCCTGGTCAATGAGTTCACTGGGGAGGACGTTTTCTTAGACAAGGCTGCAAAGGGGAGGGGACTGTGGGGTTTAAAAGTCTTGCAACTGAGGTGAAAAGAGTTTGAATGAGGGAAAGAGAAACCTGGCACCAGGACAGTTGAGAACACTGGGCATTAGAGACTGTGAAGAAAAGGTCAACCCAGCCCTCTTTTCCTAACACTGCATCAGTAGATGTAGCCTACCGCACAAGCAGACTCCCAGCATCAATGCTGCCAGACCACAGCAACAGTGATAGGAAAGTCTGTGAGAAAGCATTTACACGCTAACTGGTGTGTTTTAACATTTTCAAACGTGGACCTAAATGTAATTTTTTACAGCGATGTTCAAATACTGACACAGATGCTTACAGGCATCAGTGACCGGCCCCATCCTTCATCTGATGGTAACAAGGTCATCCTCTGATCTCAAAGCAGCTTTGTCCCCATAATCAGCAAAAGCATCATTATCATATTCCACATAGTATCAGCAGCTCCTGACAGTGACGCAATACACCAAGGACAGCAACGAGACGCTGCTCCATGTTCGTCTCTTTGCACAAATAATCGAAGTCAGGCCTCAGATTAAGGTCAGTTTAATAAGGACGTTGGTTAGGGTTATGGATCAATGCCTGGATTCAAGGTAAGTCATAAAAAGGTCATTGGATTAAAGTTTACTTATATTAACTGACATATTTATGTTTAAAATGTGCAGCAAAAAATAAAGCCTGAATCTCGCGCTACCCATTGATGCCTGTGGTTGGTGTGTGGTGTTTCAGGGTCTTACTGTCACATAAGGACGTATAATCGTGCCTGTCTTTTGACCTATTTACCTCAACAAGTCTAACAGTTGCGTGTCTTATAGAAAATCTTGTCCTCAGATTGAATGTACTTGTGATGCACTTCAAATCTTTCATGACTGGATCACTTCTCAGATGAGTCAGATCTTGATGTTCAGTATTGGATCAGTGTTGATGCCCTGTGTTGGAGGAGAACAACTCCAACAACTTATTACAACTTATTTGAGGCTATGGGCTGTCAGTGCTGTTTTCTATTGACACAGTGAACACAGGAGGACAGGTGATCCTGTTTTGGCTGGTTGACCAGAACCTCTCTCCTGTCAAGTCGCAGAGCTCATGATCTATTTTCAACACAAGTCCTGTACTAGCCCCACCCAGTAAAAGCATCAAACAGGTGTTATTACATTAGTTGTGTGTTTGTAAAAATCTGTCTCTGATGTGCACTGTATTTCTATAGAATGTCCCGTTTGACACTTACCATACATTTAGTTTTTATCCAGCTTTTTATTAGCTGCTGAATACAGTAGCACAGTGGTGACTAAGTGGAAACATGTTTGAAATCCGTTTCAGGGCGACTGTCTTTTACGCAGTGCCAAATTACGCACGACACTCACTAGCACCAGGCACAGAAACGTTTAACTTTAACAGCCTCAACTTGCTCTCGTGTGCTTTTAGTGAGTAAAACAGAATAGGACATTTGTTTTTATCTGATCTTAGCCACCAACCAAGTCTTAGAGAGATCAAAATTCAATCCCGTTCTAAGAAAACAGACAAATGACGTTATTTGAAAATGTGCCCAAAATCCTTAATGAATAACTTTGGACGAGTAGGAGGCAAATGCTGCCCCAGCTGTTTCCTGTTGAAAATGTCTGTGTAATGTAGATAAATGTGAGGGATTTTCTCTCTAAATCCGTCTCCTGTTCGCTAAATCTCACTTCTCCAAAACGAGCCTGCGCAATGGAACATAGTCGGAATATTGAGATCTGACATTGCCTGCATCTCATCCTCTTTCGCCCCCTTTTTAATGACTTCAAACAAGTTCATTTTCGCCGGGTTTTGTCTTGCGGAGACCCGAGGGGATGTCTAGCGCTATGTCCTTTCGGTGGCATTTATGTGATGTCTTCAAGGTAACTTACCTGATTTCCTTTGAAATAGATTATCACATTATTTTTTAACTTGCTCGATTTTGCACTGAGCATCCTTTCCTGTTGTAATCTTCATTAATAAATGAATTATCCATTCTTTGAGATGAACTTTACTGGATTTAGAGGTACGGATAAGGTGTTTTAATTGTGACTGATCATCACTGACAATTACAGTTAGTTGTGACCTGCATGATTTTGTGATATCCTGTTCTCTTCACCAGAGTGCGTTCCCTCTGCTTTAACCGACTTTTTCCTTATGATATCTTGACAGGAATTGTGCAGAACTCTATGCGCGATGATTAATGGCTTTTCATCCCCACAACCTCTGTGTGCCCTGCGCTCTTTTTAACCAGAAATCCCAAACGCAGCTCTGCAACTTTCAGTCTAATTACTGCAGTGTGCATGATAGAATGTAGCTTTATGTGAAATATGATTGGGTCCCTTATGTACATGGATAACGTGTTTATTGCCCTCTTTGTGTATTTTCGACCCTCTCAGTTTTCTTCCGCTCGGTTTGGCCAAAGAGCAGTTTTCCATCTTAATTTTTGGACCATAAAGCTCCGGGGTTGGCTTTCACTGTTAGTTTTTTTTTCTTTTTTGAATTTGGACTATAGTTTCAGAGCAAAATAATTAGACGATAATGTTTTTAATCAAATCATCAATAACGTAAATGCATTTATTCATGTGGGGCTGTATACTCCCGGTATTTTACTGAGAACATGTGTCAGCGTTGAGTGGAGTGGTGGCATGCAGAAAAGTAATTTGAGTGGGCGCGCACTCAACTCCTGCACAGCATCCGAGCACTCCTTGTCAAGTTTGTATTTAGGATAATGCATTGTTCTTCATAGGCGATTCTGCAAACCAACGTTGCCCGTGCTGTTTCATCAGGGCATTCATTCATGCGTGAAGTTTTGATGTAGAATGATTGTACATTGCAGAAATACTGACTCTCTGAAGTTGCCCAATTGCTTCAGTGTTCGCCATTCTGTCAGCGATGGCAAGCTAAGATGTGCCTCTGTTTCTTTTTGTGCACAGAGTGTGATGAACTGTATCTTCTATAGCCACACCCTCTCACTACTGCTGTGCGTCCTCACCCTGACTCCGACGTCAACGGGGGTGGGGGCAGAGACGCTGTGCGGGGCGGAGCTGGTCGACACGCTGCAGTTTGTGTGTGGAGATAGAGGCTTTTATTTCAGTAAGTGCACCTTTTTATTTATTCATAAAGGTTGGCTGTATCCAAGAGCTCTCCTCCTCCTCCTCCTCCTCCTCCTCCTCCTCCTCCAGCAGCTTCATGAATAAAACACCAGCTATAGTTTAACATCTTGTATTGACTTTTTTTTTTTTTTTTTTAACTTTCTTTCTTTTTTTTTTATTTTGTTTGACCATTAAGAAGCCTATTGCCCTAAATGCATTGGTTTTAATGTTCTAGTGAGTGTTGGTAAGCCAGAGTTTTTACAGTGGCACGACAGAAGAGTACTAGATTTCTTTTCCCATTTTGAAATAAAATTATTCGCCACAAATCTAGGATGGAAATGATTTTGGAAATTTTTTTGTTCGGGTGCAATTCTAGCAGTGATACAGCAGTACACAGCAGTTCCTACAGTACTCACCTGTAATGAGCTGTGTGTGTCAACGTATTAAAGGCTGGTTGTTGGATTATCTTTTCCAAATGAACTTACATTGAATAGTCACTGAAATGCATGTCAAACAATGTTCTTAGAATATACATGTGTCATTTCTCTTCCTGATACCAGCCTGTTGTTGGTTTCTTCCCTCACAGAACTGGGTAGAGCAGCTGTCTGGCAAAGCAGGCATCCACTGTTGCCTCAGTTTTTCCCACTTCAGTCTAACCATGATGAAATAGGTGGCTCTCTGATAAGTTGTGGGGCAACAGTGTTATAACAACAGTGGGCATGTGATTCTGGGTGTCCTTAACAATCACATTCACCATATTTTATTTTTTATTTCACTAGCCTGTTGCAATTGTTGAGTCAATCATCTTTTTAATTCTGTAGTGGATGCACACTTTGAAAATTTGGACTGAACTTTAAAGCTGGGCAGAGACCAACTTATCAGTAATTAATAATACAGACTATACCCCCAACAATTTTAATTTAAAAGAATGCTTACACTGAGATGTTTCCATAAATCAGGTATGTCAAAGCAGCGTTTGCCAAAAGTGTGAGCACAACTGAACTATATACTGAAAAGCTCACTGGATAAGGGGCCCTTATGTAGTCCAAGATGAAATATCCAACACTGTTTGGCATTTAAGAGACTTCACAACTGTCTGTCTTTGTCAGTTTGGTTTAAAATTGACTGGAGATAGAGAAAGGGGTAGACATGTAAACAGCATATCACTTGCATGCACGCACACAGGCATTCACACACAACCAAACACACAGCTAGCCCTTGTCCCTCAGCAGCAGGGGATTATGTGGATTACAAGATGATCAGCCCCTTCCCTTCCTCGCTAGTTTTACACCGGACCCAAAGAAAGCGGAAGGCACTGAGATCCAAAGAAAGACCTCCTGTGTCCTCATATCACTGCAAAAAAAGGTGTCGGTTTTTTTCATTAAGATCTGCACGAAAATCTCTGACCTTTCTGTGAATTACTGCTCAGCAGAACAAAGAGGCGTCTCATGAAACGACAGCCAGACACAGCCTGTCACATTTCCAGATGTACATTAGGTGAAGGGAGCACACAGAGGATTTGAGGATGCTGAGGACCAATTTAATAGGCTTCCTGATGAACTTATTAAAATATGCCAGCACTGACAGCCTTTACAAGTGATATGGATTGGATAGTTTTGAAGTATTGTAAAAGTAGTATGCCATAAAAATATTTCAGCATAAATTCAATAAATTCAACTGTTCCTACCTGGACAACTGCATTGCAAAGCTAAAAGATATTTCATTGACATCAGTGACCATAATGCATTTTTTGGACTGGAGCAAACATAATAGCTCCAAAGATAGCTTCAGCTTGACTCACAATGTCTTGTCGTGCAGAGACTCAAATAACAGATGTTCTAATCCAACCTGTAACACGCCTTTGCTGTTGTCCATGATCCTTGCCCTCTCTCGCATCACCAATATAAACAGACGTGTGGGGCATTGGCAAAAATATTGGTTACTCATTTTTGTTTAATAACTCTAGCAAAAAATAATTAAATACAATGATTTATTTGAATTATAGCAGTTATTTACAAATTCCAAACATGTAAAACTGTTCAAATCTTGTAGAGCTGACTTTTATATGCATGTGTTCACCAACCTGCCTGAGATGATTATCCTGCATGTTACAGCCAGCGCCAGCTGATTTTTTTCTCCCTTTCCAGCTGTTAGTGCAGCAGGGTTTCGAGCTATTTTCAGAATAATAACGGATGTTAATTTGTAAGGCTTTATTGGGAGGGTTTGAAAAATACAGCTCGGCCCATGAGGCAGAGCCCCCTTTGGCTTTTAGCTTCCATTATATAATTGACCCTCATTGATCTCCATGCACATGTTTGACATTCATTATCTAACACTTATTTTCAACAGGTTCCAGGCTGGCTAGAGCCTGTCTCCTTCACTTGACATTCATTCCTGTAAGCAATTTAGACGCACCAACACACCAACTAATGTATCTCTATGGAGGCAAGGAGAAGCCAAAAAGAACCCACTGTGTTTTGGAAAGAGGATGCTAACAGCTCAAATGCTTTAACCACCCAAAAAACCCATTAGTCAATTGATGAAAATTCATCAATAAGGAATGACAACAATATAGCAATAACTTGCTCAAAAAGTGTGGATATAAGTAATTAGCTCCATGATCATGTGTGTCAAATACTTCTCCATCTTCAGATTTCATGGAGCATATATTTTGGAGTAGCTTAAGATGTGGGTAAATCCACTTTCAGTCCTCTAAATAATGCAGATGCAAAGTGTTATTTTTAGCTGCCACTTCTACCTGATGTGCAAATAGAAAAAAATGCTGCTTCCCCTCCTCTCTTTGACACCTCAGTAGATGCAGTTACTGTCAGTCTGGGGAGCCAGAGAGAGAGGGATGCCTCTTCCTGAATGACTGGAGCTCTCTTCATCACAATATTGTAAGGACAAGGCAGACAGAGAGCAGAAGTTAATGCACTTTGTCAGCACTGGCAGGCATCTGAGCCAAGAGCTATTAAGTCTGAGAGGGAAAGGCATTTCCTCCTTGTAAATGCCATATTAAATTATTATTATTTCATTTGGTAACAGGGAAAAGCCCATTAGGGCTATATAGCTTAAGGTGAGCAGGGAATTGTAAAAGTACAGTCAGAGTTTTCCTTAAACTACCAAAAGAGAATAGAGTCTGGGAGGTAAGGGAATTGAAAATGGAAGTAAATATTGGCCTCATAATATCATGCAGGCTTAAGTCAAAAGTTGACAACTGCACTTTTTATTGCCTCTTAACAATTTAACACACAATAACAAGCAAAACCAGAGCATTTGACGCTGAAAAGTTTGTGACATAGCTCAGATTGGCAGCCAATCTTTTCTTTACTCTCTATGTCTTAGAAATAAAAACAAATAAAAAGAAGACTGAGAAGTGTGGCAAAGCCAATGGTTGTGCAGCCCCAAAGCCTGTCTAACACATCCTGCAGGTTGATGGGGCTCAGAGGCCTTGTGGTTTGGCGTCACTGGAGTGAAAACTATATGAGCCAAAATGGCTGTTCAGGACATTCTCAATAATCTGAGGACTATGCCCCATCTTAAAGTTCCTGTAACAGTAAACTCCTTCCCTCACATTCTCAACCCCGATCCCCCACTCATCTCCCAACAACATAACAACCTGCTAGTTGTGGGGTTTTTTTAATTATAGAAGTTAAACCAAACCAGTTTGCCACTGTAAAGTACAAATAGGCTACATTACATCAAAAGACAATTTAGAGCTTAACTTAAAGTTTGAGTTTTAAGCTTTAGACTGATGCTATCCCACAAATATTTCTCTTTTGTTAACCACAGTGTAAATGCATTGCCAATTTTTATCCACATTTCAGTTTGCCTCCTTTTTCTCTATTTAAGTTTTTCTTTTTCATGCTGTTTCCCTGTGTAAGCAGAAATAGCCAGCGCTGGAATAGTTACTCAATAATAAGCCACAACAACACTTTTAAGTCTTGTTTTTTCACAGATTATTCCTATAACAATATTTCTAAGGCTTGTTTTACTCAAATAAGAGAAGAAATTCTGCAGTATATGCAGTGTGTAGTGAGTGTACATTGTGGGTGTTCATATGTTAGAGAAATCTTCCTTGTGATTACCCAAAATTAGTTTTATTGATCCTTTAAAGCAATATACAGCTGTTTTTTGTCTAAATTTATTGTGAGGTAGAGTTAGCAAAATGAAGACAATATTTAATTCATTATCTCTCTCTGTCCATATATTTGTGTAACAGGTAAACCAGCAGGCTATGGCCCCAATGCACGGCGGTCACGTGGAATTGTGGATGAGTGCTGCTTCCAGAGCTGTGAGCTGCAGCGCCTTGAGATGTACTGTGCACCTTCCAAGACAAACAAGACCCCTCGCTCTATGCGCTTACAGCGCCACACAGACATGCCGAGACCACCTAAGGTTAGTACTGCAGAGCACAAAGTGGACAAAGGCACAGAGCGTAGGACAGCACAGCAGCCAGACAAGACAAAAAGCAAGAAGGTGAGCATGGCACTGAACAGATACACTTCCACAAAGGTATTCTCTCATAAAAGTGTCAGATTAGGTGTTCTTTGGTTTATTAACCTTTGCCAAATACTCTATTAATTGTTGATACTGCTACACTTTGATAAAACTCACAGAATCACACAAAAACATTTTGTATTTTACCTCCACTATGTGGCACAAATAAAGTGTTGTTTTCTTACTCTTAATAATGGTTTTTATGATGTCAAGTTAGGTTTAAGCTCAGGCAGCAAAGAATTTAGCAAAAACAACAAAGTGATCTTAAGTGCTTTTTGTTTTGTTTTGTTTTTTACACAGAGATCAACACACGGCCACAGTCATTCATCCTTTAAGGTATGGAGGAAAAATACTCTTTTGGTTTAACTCACTAGAAGTGTGTGTCAGAAAACTTCTATACATATAAAATTGTATGCAATTGTTTTGATTGTGATTCCTAGAGGTTTGTTAACAGATGGTCAGATCCTATTATCTTGGCCAAACACAAAGAGTGAGATTAACTCCTGTAATCCTAGAAATTAAATGTGTGCTTTTTACCATTCTCTTAAAAAACAAAAACATTAAAGAAACATGATGTGGAGTGCAGACCTATGAATATTATGCTAACTGTCTCTTTCTTGCAGGAGGTTCATCAGAAAAATTCAAGTCAAGGCAACACAGGTGGCAGAAATTACAGAATGTAAAAAAGAAGCGGATGGACAAATTCCCAGCAAAGGGAGTGGCCTTACCTGGTACCCCTGTGGAATGGTTCACTGTAAACCAAACAAAGTCAAAAGCCAACAGTGGTCCCATCGTGTTGTGTTGTATAGGGGTTGTGTGAGGTATCTTGTAATTATTTTATACACTGCACCATTCCATATTGGGAGACATTCTTTGCTAGACTAGTTTAGCTGCTGAGACACGAACAAGCGCTGATATACCTCCATGTGAGAGCTGCAGCATCCCTTGGCTCCAGGAGAGAGGAAATGGGTCTGCACTTCAGCTGATCACATAGCGCTGAGCATGTATGAGAACTTTGCAGAGGAAAAACCTCTACCTCTGAGAAAGTGGATTTATGTACTCCTTCTTTAGGACAGGATACTTACACCATACTATCATATGTTACAGTTACTCCCCCAGAAGAATATGTTACCTTAGAATACAGTTGCACCATCTACTGATGGGATTTTTAAAAAGTTAAATGCAAAACTGTGTTCATTTTGCAAATGATTCTTGTCATTGCACTTATTACAGCTTTCCAATAAATAAAACCCTTCCTTTTAAGAGTTTACATTCAGTCAGGGTTTCTCTGTTTGAATGGAGTTGCCACCAGGTTTAAGTTAAGTCCAAATCCATCATAAGCCTCAGATCTAAACAAATTCTGTTACTATAGCTTAAACCCTTTTACCAGAGATTGTGCTAAAGGTGGATGGTAACATATTTGACATGAAACTGTGTTTTGCCTTTTTCCTGAAAGAAGGAGAAAATATGCAGCATTAAGTTATTCTTTGCCAATGAATACTGTTGGTTGTTAAAATGAACCAATCAATTGTTTTAAAAAGCATTTGGCCCGAGTGTATGGAATACGTTAAATAACAACATTCATGCAAAAGGGTTTTTTTAATGCATCCTTTTTTGCTTCTCAAAATTTTAATTCACCAGTGATCAACAGGTGAACCCAACTGGAGGCCTGTGTTTGTGTTCATGTGTGAGACGTTTTAGTAGTGTCTTGATTAAATGTATTTGAAGTTAAAGATTTACAAATCATAGATAGCCTACACTGAACCAATCCCAAAGGCCAAAACAAAAAGTGGCCCTTACACTACTGGAAGGTTATTCAGTATTAGATCATAATAGTTGTATTAAAGCAAAGAAATGTAATTCTGTAGTTGTCAAATAAAACATGACATTATGACCAGAGTGCTGCAAAATTCAGCAGTATTTTTCCAAACAAACATGTAAATTAAATGATGAATTATCTGGCAACAAGAAAAAACAGTATTATGTGAACATACATCATCATCATAAAATCCACAATTTTTTTGCTACATATGCACGTATGCACACATGTGCACATACAATCAGTCTTTCCTCCAGATATTCAGGTTGAAAAATATATTTGCACAAGAACTGACATTAAAGGCTGTTTGTATAACCTTCATTCAGAGTAAACACATCTCACCTCTGACTTTGCTAGTTTATAATCAAACCATCTATGTTAACCTATGCATTACTATTATTCAATTTACACTATGGTGGGTTCATCTGTATTAGGAACCCTATCCACTGTATGGTGCTATTTTGTAGTTTATTTGCAGATGATAGCTAAGACAGACTCAGACAGAGCTTATATTGGAGGTCTTCCCTTTTGCACAGCCTTGTGGCCACTATTTTAATAGTGTTTTTATTTGTATGCTGTTTCAATAAGGTAGCATTTTAAGCGAGTAGATGCATCAGTGTGAAATCTGTGAATGCATGGTGAAAAAGAATAATAAAATATCATGTTGTCTCTGAAGGCAAGATGCTATATTTTCTACTGTTTTTAGATGATTTTCACAATATAGATCCCTAATGCCAAATAATGACACGATGTACTGTGAACTTTCAATTGTGTGGAGATTGTTACAAGTCAGTTTTGTGTCTAGCTTTAAAAGCCATTGTTTGAATTTACTGGTCTAAAAGATCAATTTGAGGACAGGTTCATGACAACTGACATACATAAATATTAAATGATTTAAACCTCTCTCACATACAAGTCTCACATACTGTTTTGACCCTGTGCAGCTTCTGTAACCATTGGTAATGTGGACCAGTGTCAAGTTATGTGTTGTATTTGATGCAGATTGCCACAAAAAAACAACTTCAAATCATTTCTGAACCTCTTCAACATTTCTGTCTGTCACATGTTAAATCGTGAATAAAGCTGAATGTGGATTTTTGTGAGACATGAGTCTGTGAAGTGTTTAAACAACATATTTCCAAAGCTTATGATTCAATGTTTTGAGAACAGTCCTGTTTTTTCTGCTGCTTGGTCGCCTTCTGTAGCAAAAAGTACTGACAAAATTGTTCACCATTCCTGCTGAATAAACCACTTGTCAACATCAGAGAAATGACTGGAGAGTTATTTAATGCAGATACACTCATAGACCTCACTTAAGACATGTTCTCTCTCTTCTGAGAAAGAAATGGAAATTGAAAGAGAGCGTTTCTCATATAAGTGTGGTGTGCGTATGTGTGCTGAATGTCAAAGTGATACCCTCTCAGAGCTGGTAATGTGCCAAATCCAACAGAGCAGGGTGTTCTGCTCCCTGGGGCAGGAGCTGCAAGCCCAGCTCTTTAAAGGATGCTCAGGATGCTGGTCACATGAGAAACTCATTTCCTGTCTTTTTTTATTATTTTAGTTTGGTTTTTTTTTTTTGTTTTTTGTTTGTTTTTTTTTTCAAATGTAAAGCAGCAGGTTCATCCCAAGCCTCTAATGGCACAATTTTTTTACCAGCATGAATTATAATGTCAAATTGTGTGCAAAAGTCAAATATCAGTAACTAAGCCAAAACAAATGCACTCATGCAACTATAAAACTGAATGTGTGTACTATAACACAAACTTAGCACATCTACAATTTTGTTTGTAATTTTGTTCACTGACTAAAGGAGTGCAACAAAGTAAAAATGTTTGTAGAACACAATCTATCTCCATTGATCCATGTAGTCAGGTTCAAGTGCATCTGAGGACACAGATTTGGACTGAGCCATGAAATACAATCTATCCACACTCTTCAACTCCTCATCTTAAGCACACAATTGTCTTTTGAATGACCTTGCGGTCTGTTTTACTACACTCACCGATTTCACTACTTGTTCTCTCTTGTAGTTGTTCTACTGGTTACATTTCAGGAAAAGTAGCTGTAACCATTCACTTTTTTTTCAACAGGACTCACGGGAATACACTTTTTTTTAACATTTGCTGCTGCTCCTGTCAACTCAGCAATCCCAAACACACACTTTTATCTTGGGAGAGCAGTAAAAAAAAAAAAAAAAGAAAAACTATGAGCTGAGTAATAAATTTACAAGTTGCCTAGTAATAAAGGACCAGAAGTGTGCCATGAATGAACTGTGCAGCAACGGGAATATTAAGAGTTACATTTAAGAGGTTGAAATCGTGTGTAAGCCACTGGAGAAGATTCTCTCTCAATTTCAGTTGACAGTGGAAATTCACTGAAGTTTGATTATAGCGGGAGAGTGTTGGCTCCACTGTGTGATTTAAGAACCCATGATGTCAGAGTCCTATTTTCCTTGGAGAGACTTTCATCAGCTGCATTGTTCCAGGAAACTATGGTCTGTTCACTGGGCAACAAAAAAGCTTGCCCAAATGTGACAGCACTCACCTCTGCTGTGTGCAGCCCGCAAGCATCTTGCACAACTCCTACATTAACATATCATCTGGTTCAACACGTCATAGGTACCCACTGCTTGCTTGCTGTGACATATTTTTACCATTTTATTGCCAATGATAAAAGGCGGGTTAAATTTCATATTAAACAAGGGAACGATGTGTTAATTGAAGCATAGTAAAACTAGTAACTACTGCTAAATTTAATAAAATAGAAAGCTAAGTATAGTAAGCAAGTGAACATGTTATATTGTGACGTGTGATCAGTAGCTTTTATTACAACTGGATAATGACAGGTCCCTCGAATCTTCTTTGAGGTTCTGAAATAAAAGGATTTTGGTTTGAACAGACAAATGTTACAACTGTGTATAAAGCCCACCCGTTTGGTTGGGCTTCTGCTGGAATTGCCCTCTCCCTGTGGACGAGTTCACTTCTTCAGTAGAAGCTACACATCCTCCAACAATAATACTTACAAAATAAAGGCTGAGCGCTCCAAGCAAAATCACTTGAGCTGGCTTCAATAGCTATTACACACGTCCCGCTTCTCTATCCCCTGAACTATGGCTCCTGTGATGTTAATAAGGTAATCCTACTGCGCCAAGAAGCAGCTATGTCAACATGGAACCTCTTTGACTCGCCTTTAATCATCACTGTGCAAGACCTTTACGTAGGGCAGTGACATATCAGATTCTCCTTTTGTAACTGCTCATCATTTTCTGTGGTGTACAATGACCCCATTAGCGACATCAATAGCTTGACTTGAGACATCTTCATGTGTCACTGTCAGTCCTCCATTTCAGGCTTTCACTCATCCATGTAAAGCCTCTGATGGGACTCACTATAAACTCTCTGTGGGCATCTTTTATAACTGTGGTCAGTCTCTTCTGGGATTATTTCAGCATGTGGATTTAAAAGAAGATAAAGTAAATAATTCCTGCCCTTTCTTGCCCTTTGAGCCCTCTTGACCTCACTGTATGATCTGAATAGCCACGACCCATTGATTTGTTCTACTTCATCCATTTGAATTAATCTGATTAAACAGAAATCGTCACACAAAGACTTGACGTGTTATAACCTGTGACTTTCTAAGATAGATATATCTTTTCATATGTAAATATTTCAAATAGTGACCAGTTTCCCTCAATATATAAGACACCAGTGAGCACTGACACAACACCTGTTAAAGCAAAAAAATTGCCAGTCTATTGCAAAAGCTGCATTTAACTAAAGCATAATGTCAGGCTTTTCTGTCTTGTTTACTCTGGTCCTGCTCTCTGAGCTCAGCAGCCGATGGGTTACTACAGCCATGCCTACAAGCAAAGTCGAAGACAACAGAGTGGATCAAGATCGTCTGGGTTTGGTGCTTAGTGATGAGCCCATTTCTGAGCCAGCCTCTGTAATGCACAGGAGGAGCATTGATCTGGATAGCAACATCAGGGATGACAAAGGAAGACCCCAAATCATTGTTCTCTCAGTAAGTGAGCATCATAGCATCATTAATGTTTATCCTTTGTATAACATTCATAATTTTTATACATAATTGTCTGTCATGCATTGAGCATTGGTGTATTACAATCATAACCATTTAAAGTAGAATTTAACTTCTAGGTCACAGAACTGACTTTGGGTCAAACATCAAGGCACTACTCCATACAGCTCTGAACTTGTTCCACGGCAGCTCTGGAAAAGCGGGAAATAGCATAAAAAAATAGAATCACAATGGAGAAAAGATTATATTTTTGTGCTGCCTTGAAGGTTTGGCGTTAGTGTAAAGACAGCTGTGCCTCCTGTGTGTCATGAACATGGTGGTTATCTCTGCTGTAATTGGGAACAGGCAGTACTGATGGAGAGAAGGAAGCCTTCTGGATGAACTGGGCCCTGGAAGAGAACAGGCCACTGTGAAACAGTAAAAACAGGGAAACACATTTGTTCCGTATGGGTGCTTGTGGCTTGAATCATCCAACACCTGTGCTGCAATTGAAAAGATTATTAAAGGCTAGTGGGTTTTGCTACACTCTGGTTACTATGGGAATGTGTGGGGTCTAATTGTATTCTGTGCCATTACTGATCACTTCTGCTTTCTAGGACATGCAGATGAAAGGACAAGGTCTCAGTGGATTGACCAGAGCTTTTTCACGAGGCTCGCCTCTGCTCATAGACCGAAACTCAGACCATTTTCCTGAATACAGTATGAAAATAGATCGCAGAGATACTGACCTTGACAGTAAGTATTGTGGACAACTCTCTACATCTTGCATTTTTCTCAGATATCTGATATGGTAAAATATTGCAAGTATTGATTAGGTACTTTGTCTTTTCTTTGCAGTGCTTCGGTGTATGATAGGAAGAGTGTACCGACCCTGCTGGGAAGTATAAACTCCCTCACCTTAAAAATTACTTCAATCAGCTGAACATGACAGAAAAACTTGAAGCCTTACTGTGTAGCAATTCAGAGATCATGTAAAAATAAAAGTTTATTAAAAATTTAAAATGGCAAATTTACAACTGTGTTGATCAACTTTGTTCAGTGATTTTACAGGTTGCCAAAGCAACAATTTGAATTTAAAGACAGTATATTTTTGCAATTATACTGTAGGTCCAAACAATAGAAGCACATCTTAAAGCAACCAAACACACATTTACAAAGACCTGCTTCAAACAGTTGCAGCCATGTAACGTTTTTGCACATATAAATTAATGAAATGATTATTGTCAGCAAGTTTCATGAAGGAGGTAAATTGGTCAACCTTTTTATTTACATTCTGAAGAAGTTTGTTAGCTTGCCCTGTCCAGGTATCAACTTTTTCTTATTTGTAGCCTTATTCATGATTTTACCAGAATTTCTGACAATAGTGAGAGGTTTCTTCTGTGGAGGCTCATTTTCTGACCCACCAGGCTGGTCAGTCTCCACCTGTTTCCTCTTGATTGCCTTGATTTGGACGTCCATGACGGCTTTCTTCTTGTTTCCAGGGACTGCACCCCTGTTCTGGGCATTTCCACTCCTTGCCCCAAAAGCAGCCCCCTGCTGCAAACCACTGTGCTCCTTATTTAGACATTCAGATGGAGACTTGGCTGAAAAGATTAAAACAAGGCCAAAGTGAATGTGACAAGTGTGTGCATGCCAAAAAAACTAAAAAAAAATTGTGACGAAACTGCTGACGTTAGCTGCTAGTCAAAGCAGGCCGTATGGTTATTCTGTGCAGCTGAAATTTAACATTGGTCATGTAACTTGATGGAGCCAAGTCTGAATTCTCACAGAACAAAAGACAGAGGGGGAAACAGGCAACAAGAAAGTATGCTCTTTAGTTTTTACTACAGGTGTGGGGGTGAGTTGCTTTGATAGAATGGGGATTCATTTAATGGCTAATGTAAGTACCAGTCCCACAGCTGGGAGTAGGAAGAGGTCAAGGCTGAAGCTGAGAAGGTGCACCTGGGCCTCAACCCAGTTGTGTGGCGTCAGAGGAAACTCAAGTCTATCTTAGCAGAAGGAGCACTACATGGCTTGTGAGAATAGGCTGTTCTCTCTATACACTAGGCAATAGAAAGTATCCAGTGAATAGAAGTGTAAAGGTGTACCTGTGTGTATGTCCTCAGTGGGACATTTCTCCCTCACTGCTGGCATGTAATTGCTTTTGGGAGCTGGATGAACACAGGTTGGCACCTGGCTGGTGCTGGGAAACTCCAGCACACGGTTCAGTGGCAGCTCATCATCTTTGTAGGTGCAGGCAAACTGAGATCGAATTACTCTGTCTTTAACCTGAAGAGAACCAGTAAAAGCAACAACAGGATCAGTGACTCTCTGACTGCCATTGAATTGGCCAAGATTTCCACTGTTATTTACTCTTATTTACTCTTTTTAGATAAAAGACAAAATGCTTGAATTAATCTTGAAATTATTATTTAAAGTCACATCAAAGCTATAGAGTTCACCCTTTAGGCCCATGGGGCATAGCTGGGAGGAGAAATCTGCAGGAAAATTACAACAAGCAAAGCTGGGTGCATCCATGAAGCACAAAAGGGTCAGACTGTTAGCCCAATGAGTTTCTTGACCCAAGTTGCATGTTCATAAAACATCTCAAATACCCTTGAAACAAATGGAAGGGATCCAGTTACAACAGGTCAAAGCCCAGTGTTCAGACCCTCATTACTCAGAAGGGAAGGGGCACTTTATCTCCAATGCACTGCATGACCCAAGAGTGAGATACAAACATGCCTAATATACTTCCAAAAGTGGTGTTATATGGAGGATGGATGTGCCCATCTTACCTGCACAGTGTTACCCATTACATAAACATTTATGATTAAAGAAATGAGTAAAGATTAGTGTAAAGTTAAGAGGAACACTAACTTGTAAAAAAGCTGTCTCTGTGGCTGGCAAAAGCAGCAAAAATATGGGAACTATCCCAAATAAAGAAACTAAATCTGTCCATCTCTCTGTGTGCCAGTTGACGTCAGTGCATGATGAAAGTATTGGAGAAAGTCTGGGATAAAGTCATTCAGCAGACAACAGGAAACAATAACCTTTCAAGTTTCCCTAGCTAGTCGAGTTACGCGACTGATATGGCATCTTCAAAGTGAAATTGATGCAGAAAGCTTCCGCTCAGGAGTTCAGGAAGCGGTGAGCTGCCCAGGGACCATTATAGCGCACTCAAACAGGAAGGCAGCCAGATTGTGGGGAGCTAAAATGACATCTGCTAAGGCAATCAAATAAAGAAACCATTTTGAAAATTGGGTTTTGCATTTAAAATGAATTCATGTGGTGGCACACCTTGAGTTTTTAAAGAGCTGTTATATTTTAATTTTTTTTTTTTTAATTTAGTTTTATAATGGAAGCAAGTGAAACTAATCTGTAATTCTCAAACAAAGCTCCCATGAAACAATGGTAAAAACAGAAATGCTGAGCTCAAACCCAGGAAGCAATCATATCAGTATCAGTATCATGTACAGCACCTCAATATGAAATGCAAAGTAAGCAAAAGTGGCTAAGATGTGACAGTAAAATACTCATCTTGATGATTGGTTTATAGTTTGAATGCACCATAACATAGTACATCTGTATGGATTTGACCAGCATCTTTTGACTAACAGAGCTAAAACACAGCTGTGTAAATGAGAACAGTCTGTTAAGATGTGAGCTTTAGCTATGAAAATAAATAAAACCACAGAGAAATTACAGGATGTGAAGACATTATTTTCAGTGTTTGTACTTCTGATTCAATTTAAACTAAGTGATGGTTTGGGCTTAAGTTTTTAGAGACAGGGGCCTATGTTACCTTGGGTTTAAGCAGGTCTAGGCGACTTTGGACTCTGTTGCTTAGGGGCTCTGGAGAGCATCCAGTAGACACTTCAGGGGATCTAAGAACCAAGAGTGAGCAGAAAGACAAGAGGCTTTACAAATTTGAAAAGGAATATGTTTACATGGTTAAATTAACTAAAGCTTTATCACTGACATTAACGTGTTATGTTTTTTTGCTATATTAGTGACAACTTCTGAGACGTAATCCAACATTAATAATATGTATGCTCAGGATGAACCAACCTGTATAATGTGAACACACAGACGCCTTCATTGTCATTGAGTATGGGCTGGTCCTCTGACAGAAGGTCAGCCTTGTTTTGACAAGGGGAAGCTAGGGCTTCTTCATCAAGCATTGCCATGAGGACCTTCACAGTGTCCCTACCTCCAATTGCAGTAGCATGATTGATGGCATAGACTTTTGGCTAGCACAACATAATCACATTAAAGTCATGTCAATAATTTTGAAAGGGTATATCAAAAGTATTTGCGATAAAAACCTCACCCTGGCTGGACTTATTCCTGTCATGCTTTCATTAGCAGCTGTTTTTTTAATCTGGTGTAATTGAGAGATCCTTTCCTTCAGCTCCTCTGCCGTTGTGTCAGCTGCTATGCACACAGCATCTCCACTGCTGCGTCCCTTCACAAGCACGGCTCGGATAGCAGTCACAAGCCTGGCTCCACACGCACTAACAGTAAGAGTTACAAGAGAAATGCACAATTGGAAAGTTGTAATCACTCTCTTATACACAGCAGGCACACATAAAACAAACCAGAAAGAAAGAAAATCCATGGCTTAAGCCTGAAATCTCATAAAATACAGAAGATTTACTTTCAGTTAATTTCAATGAGTTGAAAAAAATGCTGAAAGAAAGAGTTTGTCCCAAGTCTTCAGTGTTTTATGGACTCAGAACCAGGGGCTCCACAAAATACAAAAATCAAAATGTCCACATACCAAGACACATTTATTGTAATTATTAAATTTGGCAGCTCCTGGGAGTGCTAAAAAGAACAGCTTTAAATACTTTATCTCAGTCATTACCGTTAAATAGCTGAATTAATTAAAAAGTCACTTTTGAGGTCATGCTAAAGACTTCAACAATGTTATTTAATATGTAAATGTATTAAGAATCTGTGGACATTGAAGTTTGAGGATCTTCTTAAGATAACACAACACAAGGAACACATTGTACAACAAAGTAAAGCTTTGTTGAGGCAAAGTTCATGTTCATGAATCTAAAGGTTATCATGAAGAGCCTCCATGAAAGCCATTACAAGTGTTCAAAGAAAAATTATAACTGGCTTGAGCAGAGATGTAATGTTCACAGGTGTGATTCTAACATAAAGGTGTTTGCCAGATTTGTAAAGAACTCATGCAAAAGAGTCGACACAAAGAGGACAGCTTAACCTTTTATCTGATGAACGCACTTCCAAAAGATTTTAACTTGGAAAATAAACCTGAACTTTAGTTCCAGGGAAAGGTAAAGCGATTTTTGAAAGAAATATAGCTAAAACAAAATCAGGAGTTTCCATCTGACTTCATTGCCAGAAACCAAAAAGGTTTTCTTGGAAACCCTGTACTCCTTCTCATGAGGTCACAATTTGGTTTTTTGGATAACATTAAAACACTTAATTTAAAACATTTTGAATATTCCTTAATATAAAAAAAAACCAAAACAACAATGACAAAAGGCCTGAGTTCCTTGGTGGTCTCTTGCTTTAGTTCCAAGAACATATCAGTGATAAGTTGACAATCTTTTGTTCCAAGAATTTGGAAGATTTTCTCACATTTTATAATATCTCACAATTATTATTTGTGAGATATTAAGTTGATATCACTTAACACACATCAGTGATGAGTGATATCAACTTAATATCTCACAAATAATAATTGTGTGAGATATTATAAAATGTGAGAAAATCTTCCAAATTCTTAAAACAAAATCTGTCTAATGCGAGATACATGTAGAATATATCACTTACCCTGTCCTGGCTCCACACATTTGCCAGGATATTGTGTTTCATTTACTACTTTATAATACATCCTCACCTTACACTGCAAAAACATTTTACCCAGTTAACCCTAAATGTCACCATAAAGTTTATAAATCCTTTTTCCCTTAAACAAAAAGGGACTCCAGTATGGACTCATCTGTTCTGAAATGGGATATGCACATGTATGATGTACAATCGTCTGATATTTTCCTCACATCTACAGCAAATCCTGTCTGTTCTAAAAAAGAAATACATTTTGGTTAAAGCAACAGAAAGACAGGGAGCTGTTGGAACCTGATTTAGTTGCACCATTTACCTTGGGTCAGGAATCTCGCCTAGTATTTCTTCCAGGTTGTCTACAAATTGGACAAAGTCAGACAGGCCTTTGACATGTTTCCTTAACGGATTGGACTCCGCTGGCGCATAGCCCTTCCCTCCGAGCTGGATGGCTCTCACGAAGGATGTCACAGCCTGAGCACCCACACATCCCGGGAAGGATTACTCAAATTAGGTCACAGTTGGTTGTTTCATCGTTGTGTCAAATAAAAACACCTCAAAATGTGTCTGTGTCTCTGTCTCTGTCTTACCAGAAAGAGGGAGGTGTTGTTGTCATGTGCAGCATGTTTAACATTGGTAAATGCTTCACGTCCAAGACTGCGGTTTGGGACATCTAGTGTAAGTGCCATGGCCATGTCATTCTTGGAATTCACCAGTAAACTGAGATAGGAGCAGAAAATCCTTCTGACAGCACTTTTGAGCTGTCAAAATCAGAGCAAAACAGGCTTGGGTATGCAGATATTACATTATTTTAAAATAAACTTCACTGCCCCCAGTTGATATCCAGGTACTGATTTTTTTTTTTCTAAGTACATATACTTACATCCACAAATCTTTACTATGCAATATTATCATTGTGAAATAACTGTTTTACTCTTGTATGGTTCAGTATTTTGATGTTTTGATTGGCTGCAGGGGTCATTGTAAGTGCATACCTCTGAGCTGCTACTCCTCATTTTACTGGATGGTGTGGATGGGACAGAAGAGTCCTGAATCTGTGCAACTTCAGTGTTTCCTGATAAAAACTCAAATAGCTGTGTCTAGGTAAGAGGATGAAAAATAATATAAAATCAGTTGTCATGCAATTTTAATGAAGCCTATTCATCCACAATCACATCATTTACACCATCTTGTTTACCTTGCTCAAGGGCAGCTCTGGGTCAAAATCCGTTCTCAACTCTTTGTACATGGAGAAAATATCCAACAGGTCCACCGTGTTGGAGCGTTTCAGGAAGGATTCATACTCCTCCAGAATGAGATCATAGCTTTCCAAGTGTACAGCACAGGGCAGTGGCAGATTAAGTTTTTGTAAAAGCAAGCATTTCCAGGCTACCAAGACATCACTCAGAACAACTTTGAACTCTCCACTTTGCTGGTCACAAAAAGAAAAAGGATAAGTGCAACAGCCATGATTATTGGACATGGGCCAATCAGCTCAAAATGCAGAAAGCCTATGCCTGATGGTTCAACTGAATTAGCAGGAGAACACATTTTCTTTTAGAATAATTTAAAGAGCTCTGATGGAATGAATCTTTACCTTCTTATTAACTTCAGCCATAGCTAGCTGAAGGACCATAAGCATGTCATCAGCCCCATGTATGGTGGTCCTTTCAGACTGCAGGACTCTGTGGCACTCTCTCCTGAAGGTCTTTACCATCAGTCTGAGAAGCTCTTCTGGTGGCTGCATTGTTTTTGCAAATAGTAGCTACTGCAAAAGCCTACAAAAAATACATTCTTTGCTTAATCAAAACTGGTGCTTTTATTTACATTTTATTTTGTGATTATGGCTTTTGAACAGCCTCCATAAAAGTGAATGCTGAATAGCCAAAATGAACACGCCCCGGTGTATCAAATGTCAGTAGGCCACGAACAAGTGGTGAAGTCGGTGAATAGTGGACACAAAGCGAATGTGAAATGCATCTTACCTCCAACAATCACTTATAAAACACACAACAATCTAAACTGTGCTAAATGAGAGTCACACAAAATGTCGAAAAATGTGCAAACTAACCTTTATTTTTTAAAGTCGCCCCCAAAATCACACATCCACAATGCAGCTGTTTGAATTTTTAAACACCCGGTGACGTACACAAGCCTTCAACCAATCACAATGCAGCGGAATCAGCCAGCCCTGTGGATTTTGTTAAAAAAAAACAACAACATTCATCCCATGTTAAAATACCAACATATGTTTTGAGTACAGTTTTCTTATTTACTATATGTTTGATATAATGACATTATCGTTAATTTTTTATCCAATGTGATGTCCACGTCGTCTAAAGTTCCCCTAGACCCGGCTGGGAAGTGGTACAATCCGTGTCGTACCCGGAAGTAGATTGTAAATATGACAGACGCGCGTACTGTTTGACTCAACGAAATAGTAATAAAACTTAATGTCTTCACCACTTCCAGGAAAGTCTACTTTATAAAAGCAGGGGTAATTACGATTTTATCGGACTTACATTAATCTTGTGATTGGCAAAATGCGCTTCTGTTGATTATTGTTAGTCTGAATGTATATTTTCAGTGGAATCACGTGTATTGCCATCACCGTTAGGTATAGTAAAGCTTAGCTACCCAAGATACCAAGAGGATTTCACTGTTTCCCAAAGGTATTACACATAAAAAGGCTTGTAAGACAATCAGACGCGTATTTTTTGTGCTGGTATAATATCACTCCCCAATACTTGTGTATTTAGTCACAGTTTAGTCATACTGTTGACCGTTGTTTTATAACTCCGTATTTTTCAGTCACAATTCCTTAAATCACAATGCTATATGAGGCTTACTGCTTTTTGCTCTCTCTCTCTCTCTCTCTCTCTCTCTCTCTGTCTGTTTTAGTGACTCATTTGAAGAATACTTGACCAAGACTGATATCATGCAGGAGGACACTAGCCGCAGTCCCAGCTACACAGTTGTGTGTGATGACTATGTGAATGTTGTAGAATTCAGCCCATTCACATCTGGGACCCCTGTCTCACTCTTAGCCTATGGTGGAAACCAGTATGTAGTGGTGGGCACCTGCCTCTTTCAGGTAAGACTGTTGCCTTTTTAAACAACTTATTACCTTACTTATTTCTGCAACATAAACCAACATGTTTTCACAGGAGGAGGATATTGATATTGAGGGAGTTGAATTCACTGTTCTCCGGGCTTTTCATCATGAAGTGCGTGTTGATGCTCTTGCATGGAGCCCAGAGTCTCACCTCGACAGGATACCCAATATCAGGTCACACATTACTGTATTAAATAGTGTTATTTTAAGTGAAAGACTGCATTGTAATAAGCTCTGTAACTAAACAGAAACATGACAGGGTGCATAAAAACACAATAAAGGGAGAAGTGTTATTTTTTTGGTCTGCCCATTCACCTTATTAGCAAAGTAGAATTAGGATAGTGATTATTACCATTTAAAATGTATCATGATCATAATTTAGTGCAGAAATGCACTATTCAGTTCATCTTATTAAAAGTCTGTTCTTGATGGAAATAGACAGTTGTCTAGCAATCATGGAAAAAGTCGTTGACTGCCTCTCAGTGTTACACTGCAGCTGCTAGAACATGAGCCAAGTTATTTCAGGTGGCCTCAAACTGAGAGGAAGTAGCTGAGTGTAGATTGTTAGAAAGTAGTTTCATCCTAATTGGAGAGGTAGCTGGAATATTTTGTATATACTCTGGAGGTGTTGAGGCCCTCTGTAATTGAAAGAGAAAGGCAGCATTAATTCCTTGGCTTCTGTGGCAGGGCCTTGGAGCCTGTCACATGCGCACATGTTATTGCACCAATGAATATACTTTCATGTCCCATCACACCCCTCTGTCTGCGTAAAGCCATGCCTTCCAGGAAAAGTATATAATTTCCACGGACTGTCCCCAACAAGAGCTGATGAAAGGAGCAGACTTCTCTATCTCCACATCACAAACCTCACATATAGGGATTGACAATATGCATGTGCACAATGAATACATTGAAAAGCACCACTAGCATCAACATTTGTGGACTAAATCATTTGCTTAAGTTGCACAGTTTCTTTCATATCACATGAAACACTCCAGCGATACCATTTACATCATTAACAGATCATATGAGTAACATTGATTATCTGGTAACCTGGTTGTGATATAATAGGCGTGTACCTCTATGAATGTAGTTTTAAGATAAAATGCTGCCTTTCTGTCTTCTAATGAGTATTTTCTGATGCTCACTTTGGTTGCTCTTCAACAAAGACCATTATTGCAGTCAACATGATTGCTCAATCATAAAAGCAGCTTTGACATTAAACAAAAACGCATGCTATGCCAAAAGCCAGAATGTGTTCCATCTTTTAGTCCAAAGAAC
This sequence comes from Rhyacichthys aspro, assembly GCA_036850595.1. Classification (NCBI taxonomy): domain Eukaryota; kingdom Metazoa; phylum Chordata; class Actinopteri; order Gobiiformes; family Rhyacichthyidae; genus Rhyacichthys; species Rhyacichthys aspro. The sequence continues at coordinate 21,077,477 of CM072159.1, read as the reverse complement.
ATCACTGCTTTGTGGGGTTAGTTGTCCTTTCCTAATATAATCTAATGTGCTATAGCAGTAATACCTCAAAGCACGTTAAGGGTGTTTGTAGTGACATCATGCCAAATCCATCTGGCCTTACAACTGAAAATGTGTGAACCACTGTCTGTTTATTCTGGTCATATGTGTGTGTTTTTCTTGTCATAAATGAGTTAGTGTAATTGTGTGAATAATTGCAGGCGCTGGTATATACTATGGCTGATTAGAGGAAAAATCCTGCATGGCATTGTAAAGCTTTTAAACAAAGACCTTTGTAAATGCCGTGAGCAGTCTTGTTTTTCTCTGTGTTCTTAGGTTGCAATTAAAATCTCCCTGACAATGTTTCTTTTGATCACGATCCAACCAATAACTGGCCACACGGATTCTCTTGTAAAAGAGATATTAACTCTCATCTGCACTGTATTGACTATCATTTTTAACCTCTTTTTGTAGATTCTGCACTGCCGCAGCTGACAAGAGGATACGCCTATTGACTTCTGATCTTCAGGATAAGCATGAAGTCAAGGTAGTACAACATCTGGAGAACATACGCAAAAATTGCTCCCATCAGTGTTCTCTTTTTCTACTTAGCATTGACATTTGGTGCCTAGTGATATACTAAATGTTGTCATAAAACCAAAGTAGAACCAATTGTGAGTTATGTAAATCAAATCTTTGAACACCATATTATTTACTTGTGCAAAGCATTTTTGTGAACATGCTATTCTTCTTTGCTGCTGCCTAGGTGATGGAAGGCCATACTAGCTACATTAACCATTTGGTGTTCGAGCCCACAGAGGGAAAACAAATTGCTTCCGTCAGTGATGATCACACTTGCAGGTCTACCCCTTTTTATTTCTGTGTGTTCCTTGTTCAGTGTTCAGATTTGGAGTTCTGTTCTTTGTTAATGGCGCAGAAAGTCCTGACTGTGTTTCCATAGTGAAACATGATGCTAAGCACAACATGCTGCGTATGTGCGTAGGCATAGAGCTGCTTTGTAGCTTTTCTAGCTAATTGGTTAAATATGGAAATCCAATTAGTTTTTGAAAGATTGACCTTTCCAAAGGCCTTCCCCGAAGTTTCCTTCTCAATGTATGGGAAAAGGAAAAGTGTGTTAGTTTAGGTTAATTCCTGGATTACTTACAACCCACCAAGGTACTACTACAGGGATTTAATCATTTGTGCTTCTTATATCTTTAATCCATAGAATTTAAATATTCTTGGATCAAACCAGTTGTCAAATTGATTATGCACTTGTGAATAGAAGTTAAAATGTGAACGGATCAGGGTTGCTTTTAGTAACATAGTGAAAGCTACAGCATTTTAACATCTAGTTGGATATTAAAGCTTTAAGATCATTGATCAATACATAACATAATACCAGAAGGAGTGGATCTTTTCATTTTTTTAATTTACAAGTGACTGTTCAGGTTGTAACCCACCTCACACTCAGAGCTGCTGGGATAGTTAATAATGATAATAAAAGTTTATTTAGTTCAGTTGTTATTCAGCCTTTTTAGTTGTCCTGACCTAAGCCCTCTCACTCCTATCATCTCTGCTCTTCCTCTCCTTCCACTGACTGTCCAGAGAAAACATCAATGTGCTCCATCTGCTGAAAGATTTAAATTCTGTTATGTTGAGAAAATATGGGAACAAGGGATAGATCAAGTTAACAGAAGAGAACCTTGAGTCAGCCCACACAAACTGAGCCGCAGCATGAGAGGAAGGGACCGGTCCTCCAAAGAGGGAGGGAGGTAAAGTGTATGTCTGCATGTATATGATCTCATGACCTCTCCATCACTGTTACTTTTGGCAGCGCTTAGCTTTGTCATCACTGTCCCCTGCAGTTGTGGGAACTGTTCTAGTTGCCAACATGCAATATGACACTGAAGAGTCTAGGCAGGGAACCAGATTTACTTCCTCAGGAGAGATTACATTTGGTTCAAATAGTCTAAACAGCTCAAGGTAGCGGCTTGGATGAGTTGGTTGACTCTGGCATCATGCGCCACCTAGAGATCACAAGTACGCACTGCATAGTTCTCAAGGGATTTGCGGTTGACTGAGTTTGTTGATGTACTGAGAGGACAACGCACACCTGCTGCCGTTATGTATATGGTTTAAATCATTTTGTTCTGTTCTCTGTGGTAATCCTGTTGTTTTTATGTCATCTAAGGACATTTATAGCACTGGCCTGATATTTTGTCTTTGCTAGCAACTAACGTTTATTTTCAAGTTTGTTCAACACATCTGTTGTGTGTGGTGAAAAAGCTAATCTAATGCCAATTAAATATCTAAATTGAACATTTGAAACATTTTAAAATAATAAATGTCTTGAAAAAACATGTTGTAGAGAGGGACATTGTGCACTTCAACCCTGGCTGCTCTTAAAGGTGTTTGGGATTGGATCATATTGTTCAGCTTCTCCAGTTCTCTCCCTGCAGAGAGTCACCCTTGACTATTTACCCTGTTCTGTATAATAAATCAGATCACACAGTGTTAGCAATATTTCCTGTTTCCCATGCTTTTGGGAAACCTGTAATACTTCTGCTTTGCTGTTTTCTCACTTAGATAATGCATGAAAGGATTTCAGATGTCCTTTTCAACTCTCTTTTAGATGAAAGCAAAGTGTGATTGCATGATGTGATGTGTTTTATCTAGATGTGTTTTTGTGTCTCATGGGTTTCACCTCATTCTCTAAAGGTTATGTTTTTTTGGGAGCTGATGCTCTCCATTGATGGGCAAAGTGGTTGACCACAGTTTGGCTGTTGGTGGTGTGGCGTGCTATTGAGCACTGCTTGACTAGTGGTCTAAAAGAATCAGGTTTAGCTGTTGTTCTGCCAATGTGGTCTGGGTTTTCTCCCTTAACCTCCCTCAACTCCACTATAGTGAAAGTTCAGGTTCAGTGCACACATGCACAAAGTAAACACAGCTTGTCCTTCTGCAGAGGAGATGAGGCAGGACTTTTATTAGTATGTTGTCTGTATCAGACTGTTGAGAGTCAATCTCTAACTTTACACTTGCCATTTAATTCTTTGAAGTAAAAATATGTTTGGTCAAAAAAAAAAAATCATTAAGTACGGATCAGATTTCAGATTCAATACAAAAAGGTAATTCCCAGAAGTTCCCTGATGACACAGTCTTTGTTGGTTGTCTGGCTGAAGGGAATGCCTTGGAGTACTGGAAAGTCATCATGGACTTTGTTGACTGGTGGGAGTACAACCACTGGCATCTCAACACTGCTAACAAAAAGCAGAGGGTGACTGGCTCATGAGAATTAATACCCCCAGACACCAGTGTTAAGGTACCTTGGTGGTGTTTTCAGGGTGTTAATGCAAGGAAGAGCGGGAGGTCTGGGCCATAGAGACACTTTAATATGAGGTCTAATGAGTTAGATATTTGTTGGTGAACCTAACCATAGCACCAACAGGCTTTTGTTTTGGAGTTTTGTGTTACTAATATGTATATATAACTATCTAAAGGGTGTGGGACCTGGATGGAAATGAAAATTCCACACTCAGACTTCGTTCTCCTGGTATTAGTGTGTGCTGGCATCCAGAGGAGGTCTTTAAGGTAAGAGACAGCTTTAAAGTGCTGCATTACATTCCTTGAAATGCATGTGGTAGCAGTGTTAAAGATGCTAAACCTGAATGACCTTTTTCAGTTAATGGTGGCAGAAAAGAAGGGCACAATACGGTTCTATGATCTGGTCACCCAACAAGCAATTTTATCACTGGACTGCGGCCAGTCGCCATTAATGTCAGCTGATTGGTGCCTTACCAATACCATTAAAGTTGGGGCCGTGGCAGGAAATAACTGGCTCATCTGGGACATAACCCGCTCCAGGTCACTAGGCAAATTATTTTCACATGGGAATTATGCTGTGTTAAACTTTGCTAAACTTTGTATCTTATTTTTGTAGTTATCCACAAGAGAAAAGACCTGCTCACATTGATAAAGCACGTCTATTCAAGTAAGATTTTTTTTTAATCTGGCCAATTTAATCACATGGTGACTAAATACACTGTATTTCAAATTCCACTTGGTCATATACACATTCATTTTAGTAAAAAATCCATACTTGCAAAGAAAAATGTACATATTCATAGAGTGGTTTATTGGGTTTTTGGGTGTATCTTAGGTGGTCACGCGCTAATGAAAATCTCTTTGCAACGACTGGATGTCCCGGAAAGATCAGTAGTCAGTTGCTTATCCATCACCTTGGACATCCACAGGTTGGTTAAACATCTTTTTCTAAACTTTCTATACTTCCTTCTTTCTGTACTATACCTGGAGTCACATACTTTTGTCTTTTAGCCTGTGATCATTGGATCAGCAACAGTGGGATCAGGCCTCAGCTGGCATCGCACTCTCCCTCTGTGTGTGATTGGTGGGGACAGGAAGCTTTGCTTTTGGATGACTGAAATGTAGCTTTCACAAGCACTTTTCTGGTGCATAGCTATGTGTTTTGTTTTTACTTTATAAAATTATTAATAAACTTTTTCTGAGAATATCATCAGTGTTTGGCTGAAATTTGGTGCTTTTTTTGTCTTTGTAATTTACATCAAGGCAAAAAGACTTGAAAGGACACCACCTGGTGGCCAGCAAAATCAAGAGCTAATTTCATTTTATGCCCTCATTATTTTTTTATTTTGGAATCTAATGGTAAAATAGTGGTTTACTTTGACGATGTATTAACTTAACAGACTCTCAGTTGAAATCTAATGCATTTTTAGCATACTATAACATTTTGTTCAGAAGAACTGGGTTTGCTCTCAGTGATTAAACTTTGCAAGTGTAAGGCCTGAGGACCAAGTGAAAGTCACGATCCTAATCATAGCCCTGAGGATGAAACTAAGCCAACAAATCAAGGAAACACTTGACTTTATTGCCATGGAAACCCTCTATAAAGTTGAACATTGTAGTTCCGGGCTTACAGTTGCATAGGGATTTGTATTAGACTGGATGGAGAACGAGGAATTATTAAGTGTTTGAGTTGACTTTTGGTTGGAAAGAGCACGTTTGTGTGTCCTTGTTGACTTATAATAGTAGATTACTCTTTCGCCTGCTTTATTCTTTTTTATTCACTGATTTTTCTTCTAAGGGCTGACTTGGAGCGTGGAGCAGGGCTTAATTTACCATGAATTGAACTTCAAAGAAATAAAAGATTTGCAATAAAAAAGTGTTTCTGATGACCCTGTTAATGCTATATGAGTCCAGAGATGGAGATGATTTGTCTTTTCAAGCGGAACCAATGACGTCTGAGATTGTGATGTGCTTTATCGCCATTGTCGAGATCAAACAATGGAAACCAGTCAAAACCTCATAGACCAGATTTTGGAATCACATGAAGAAAAAAAAATAAAGCAAGAAGAGCATCTGTCAGCAGTGCAGCCCTGTGGACCGTGCTGTGGTTGACTGTAAGGTCCCAGTGACCTGGCCTTTCTACGTGCTGGGCTTCAGTGTGGGCTTTGGCCTTGACTTAAAAAAAAGGAACATAATATCTAAATCATTCATAATTATGTTCTTCCTTTTGCTTAATAACACATGACGATAAATGGCTTCCATGAATTCCCCAAATGAAAATAGTTGGTTTTGAGTTAAAAGCAAGAACATTGCATAAAAGTGTATTGTGTTTTTTTTTTTTCATCTGGTATTCCTGCTGACTGAATGTTGAACAGGGACATGAAGTTTATTTGTTCAATGCAAAATTCAGTAGTCTTCTTGAAAAATATATATTTATTTGTTTTTTACATGATCTTCACATAACTTGGATTGTACACAATACACACGTGTATTTAATCTACACTGCTACATTTGGGAACTCAAGCACCCAGTATAGGTTTACTCAAAATGATTTTGCAACCTCATGAGCTAAGCTTTTCTATGGCGTTCTGAAGAGTCTTAAGGTCTTCCCTCATCTGGCTCAGAGCATTCTTGATCTTGCTGGGCTGGTCCAAGACCTCCACGGTGCAGGTAAATGGGTCATAACAAACTGCGAAAGGGCGCTCGATGGTAGCAGCATACCTCCTGTTGGTAAAAAGAAACAAATATAACTGTCGCCTCTTTAATATCAAGCTATTTGCTTATCAAGTATGTAGATCATATTAAGATAAACTTAGATCTGCAAAATTACTTAGTCACAGTAGCGCCACAGAACACAAAACAAACAAATATAATAAAATGTGAATGAAGATGGAGTTGTAAGTTGTAATGGATGCAATACAACGTATAAAGGCAAGAATATGACATTTAAGAAAATAAATGAAAGATAGATTATGTATATAGTACATACTGTATGTATCAGGGATATTGTATAATAAGGTGCATTAATGGAATGAATGGGTCTTGAATGATTTGTTGCATGAGGGTGCATTATTGAACAGTATAAAAGATGTTGTGTACTCTTCAAGGTTATACAAGAGGATAGTAAAATAGAATAAAATTAAAACTACATGTTTACTGTAGCCACGGGTTTAACAGCTTTTTATTTTTCTTTAAATGTTCACCCCTGTTAAAACAACTAACTTATGCTGAGTTTTAAGTGTATAAAACCTACCTCATCTTAATCGTGGCATCTTCAAAACTTTCAGACACAAAGTAAACGGGCTGGTATGTTTGGTCCTGGTACTGCTGAACTGCTGTCTCCTCTGGGTTGAATGGCTTATACTCTGGTTCATTAGATAGGGCATACTGCATAGCAAAGCAGAAATTTTTCATCCATCATTTAATCAGGCAAATAACATACTGAAATTTTAGTTTAAGCAGTGCAAAACACTTACAACAAGTTCTCCATAAGAAGACAGGAGTCCTGCCCCATAGGCTTTCACAGTCCCATTCTGTTTGCAGAGTCCAAACTCCACAGTGAACCAGTACAACTAAAACAGATGGACATAATAGTTCACACAGAAATACAGCAACTCAAAGAAAGACGACTGTAAACACAATATGCTCCACTAGATGGCGCAGAAGATAAGTCAAACGCACATCACAGGTTCACCTTATCAGATAATTTACCAACACATTTACCATGGTTCATTAAGACGTTTCACATAATTTATCTAAAATGTAAAACGTCTTCATTCAAAAAATAATGAATTAACAATACAAAACTCACTGTTGACAGTTTCTCAATGTCCTCATCTGATGCTCCAAGTGATGCCAATCCAATCTCCTGAAATAAAAATGAAGCAGTATTGTATAAATAGTAAAATTGTAACAGCAGTATTTATTTTTGGAAAGAATTTTTACCTGTGAAAACTGAGCAAACTCTTTATCTGCCAGCATGGGAATATGGCCAAGCAGTTCATGACAGCAATCTCTGTAGGAAAAAATATAAAGTTGTTGGAAAAAAAACTGTATAGTCAAAAACTGGCTGTCCATAATATCAGGAGGACTCACGGCTCAGGGGAGTGCATGGGTGCAGAGGAGTGACGTATGTACTGAGTGCACTGAAACACTCTGAAAGCCAAACTAGCGAGGAAGTCTCTTGCTGACAGCAGGCCAGCTACTGGACGCAGCTGGAATCCTGTCCTCTCTAGAATGACAAATAAAAAGTATTAGTGTCTAGGAATTAAAATATAAAATATTAATCAATGAATGCATACCCTTTTTGTAGTCTATATTATTATTATTATTATTATTATTATTATTATTATTATTATTATTATTATTATATTGCTTTATTACAATCTCTGTCTTCTAGGTTTTACCTTTCAGGAAGGCAGAAATGTCTCTGAGCTGAGGGATGCGCTCCTCGTTGTAGCCACACTCTGCCTCAAGTTGTTGCAAACCATCTAGAAATTGGCGACAGGCCAGGCTTGGATAAATACTCCGAAGCTTCAGGTAAACCTCCCTCCTACAGGCACAATAACAACACGCCAGCATTACTCCAGGTTTTACTGTACTGTCCCTACCATCTGTAAAGTCATTCTTACCATGTAGACACTTCCTCTGCTGTGTATTCCACAGTGGGTAATGGGTCCCCCCTGGAATAACCACAACATATATATCAGATATCCTTTCCTTGTTTAAAACTACATGTAGACAGGTATTCTTTTACTCTTATCCTTACTGTTTATATGCAAAGGCAAGTTCAGATATGAACGCTCGTCGTTTCCTGTATTCTGGATCACTGTACCCCTGCAAACATATGACATACTATTACAGCCTTTCTCCACTGACCTTCTAAATATGTTAACCAGAAGAATGTACACATTTAAAATCAATAGAAATGCAGAAAAAAAAACTCACTGGATGGTCATGGTCCATGTCAGGATCAAATTTGGTTATTAAAAGAGTGCATCTGTCCAGGTCTTTGAGTTGTTTGGGAAACCAGGGAACTGTGATAATAAGAGAGAAAATAAAATCTGTGCAGTTACAAGATATTAGGCTGGATTTCATGACAGTGTGAAGCTACTGTAGTTTGTGGAGTAGTTTTTTGAAAATCTTCTGACCTTTATCTTCTGCGACTGTCCGCACATTGTCAGCCACTCTTTTGAGTGAGTTAATAAAGACATCAAGGTCAGACCTGTGAACCTCACATTTCATGAAGAACTCTAAATCTGAGCTGCTTTTTTTCAACTTCCTCCCGGGTCGACTTTCAATGTGGAGAAGTTTAGCTTCAAATGTCTGTAACATTAACAGAAATTATAACCCACTTGTAACCAAAATTTTATTCATTTGTACATTTCAAAAAAGAATGTTATGAAAACATACTTACAAAAATTCATTCATTCATTTTCTACCGCTTAATATACAATATTATTATTATATGATTATAATGTACTTTTTTCTTGAAAAACCATATGATCCATGAAAAGTCATCCTCTTTGCTGTATTATTTTTCACCATATATAACACTAAATCCCCCAAAACTATCTGCTAAGGCATAAAAAACACCCATATTTCTTTATATCAGTGGCTTACCTCAAAAATTTTTCCAGTTTTGAAGAACCCTGCATTTTTCTCATTGCTGAGAGCAAACAGGACGTTAAGACTGACCCTGCCATCTTTCTCCTCAAACACAAAGTTGTCCCCAAACCTGGAGGGCCCCGGAGAACATGAAGAGCTGCTGCTGCGGTCACGGCGTGCATCCTCAATCAGACTCTGCTTCCTGCCACTGAACGGCACAGGCTGCACCCCACTCTCAGTCTTCATGTGTGAATTCAGCTGTGTGTCAGGCTCCAGTGTCACTCAGACAACAGCCTGGTGCGCTATTAAATACCCTGTCATCTAAAGCCTCTATGGAAATGACTTGCGCAAGTACAGCGTTTGATTTTTTTGGACTTCTGCGTCATGATGCAGGACACAGAGCTTTTTGGGACAAAAATAGGGCTCTTATAGAAAGAATTTAAAGGATAAAAATATCCTCCCAGTGCTGTCATTACACAAATAAGTGGTCTGAGATGAAACATATTCTTCTGTGTGTGTTAGGAAATAGCATTTGCTGACATCTCACTGTTTTAAAATCAACAAACATTAAAATAAAAACAGAGAAGGCAGTTGGTTTTGTCCATACTTTTTGAATATATTTTTTAATAAATCATGGCATACATAAAACCACTGTATTAAGTATGAGTGCTTTAACTCACTGTATGATTTAAAATGCATAGAAAATAGTAACTTGACACGTCCATGACACCAAAAATTATACATGTTCACATTTATGGTTTTACAAGTTTAGAAAAAAAGCATTATCAGTAACATATATAGCGTTAAACACATTCATCAGGTTATTGTCCTTCAACATCTGCTAAATCTGCTATGACTACAGTAGAATTGATGGTTAAATGATTATAGTAATATAGCCATGGTCATATTTAATACAAAGAAAGATATTTGGCATGCTAGTATGAATAACAGCAAGAAGCCAGCAGCAAAGTTAATTCATAACTTCAGTAAGATTCAAGAAAAAACACACAATTACTCTAGTTTTCTTAGGGCTTCACACAGTTTCCCCAGCTCACCTGAAACGGAAAAACACATAAATCAGAACTTAAACTTGAATGAAAGCCATCATTTATTGTGTGTTCATTGGCTACTGTTGTGGCACATACTGTTGATGTTGTCAGCCAGGTTCCTGAGTTGCTGGGTGTTATCCAACACTTCCACACTCTGGGTATATGGGTTGTAGCGTACGGTGAATGGCCTAGGAATAGTGCTTGCAAACTTCCTGTAGACCAACACGTTAAATCAAATTTGGTGGTAAACTTTGCATACATAGATCAAAATAAATGCTGACGTGAATTGTATGAGTAGCCATTATTACCTCACTTTCTCTTTGGCATCGTCAAAGCTCTCAGCAATGAAATAAACCGGCTGGTACTCTGTAATTGGGTATTTCTGGACGCTGGTCTTTTCTGGCTCAAAGGGTAGCAGCTCGGGCTTGTCTGACAGGCAGTACTAGACCAAACACATTACACAAAGTGCAAAGGGTGCTTTACTGTGATTTTATTACACAAAAGTCTTAATGATAAAACAGGAAGTGCAGCATGATTCAGAGCTTGTTGTGTTTTCTTGGAGTGCACATCCTCTGACACAGGCTGATGTAACGTGTGACCCTGATGGTGCATGTTTTCCTCTTCCCCCACTTACCTTGTGACCCACACCCTGCTGAGCAACCTGTTGTGGCCAGTCAGACTCCCCCAGTGACACAATAAACCCGAGTCTGAGTGGACCACTAACCCACTGCCTTTATCCTTGAGGTTGTGTAATAATCTGAAACGGCTGACTGGGGGTTGGCACACTTATCTCACTTCTATAAGGGGGGTGTACATAGTGACAGCAATGAACTGTTTTTACGTTATCCTATTCTCTCCCATTTTTACCTGCAGCTCTCCAAAAGATGAAAGCAGACCAGCTCCATACGCTTTGACCTCAGAGCCTTGCTTGCACAGCCCAAATTCCACAGTGAACCAATACACCTAAGGACAGACAAGAGGTAAGCAAAATGCAGGTCTAAAGGATGCTCTTACAAGACATAAAAATTCACCTAAAATATCCACTAAACTACAGCAACATGCTCTCAGTTTAAGCAGCCAAAGCCTCAAGTACAATCAACCATCTTTAACATCCTGCATACAGACAATATAATACTGCTACTTACAGTAGCGAGTTTCTCAATGTACTCATCAGGGGCACCAAGGGAGGCTAGACCAATCTCCTGTTATAGGAATGAATTTTTATATTTAAGAGATAGATCATTTTAATTCCAGCAGCTTTGAATTTTCTAAACAGACAAAAAGGTAACATACCTGTGAGAACTGGGCAAAACCTGGGTCAGCAAACAGAGGAACATGTCCCAGAAGCTCATGGCAGATATCTCTGTAACACAAAGAGATATGAGTAAGTAAAAAGATGAATTGGGGTTTTTTTTGGTTTTGATTTTGTCTCAATTAATACAAAGGAGCAGCCATCAAGCCCTCACGGTTCAGGGGTGTATGTGGGTTTTGAGCCGTGACGAATGTATTGTGTAGAATGGAAGACACGAAAGGCAAGCCCGGCCAGGAAATCCCTGGATGAGAGCAGGCCAGCCACAGGACGGAGCCGGAAGCCTGTGCACGCTGCAAACAAGGGACAAAACATTAACAGTGAGTGTTTGATAGAAACGAATATAAAGGGGTATGGTTGGGAATGGCGTCTGAACATCTATGGTCACATACATTCACACTGACTGTCACTGCTATTGATAAAAAATAACGTACACATCAGGAAGCGAGACACGTCCTCCAACTGAGGGATGTTGTCCTGCCTGTAGCCACAGTATTTCTCCAGAAGGGGAAAGACACGGTTGTGCTCGCGACAGGCGTGAGTTGGGTACAGAGACTTGAGCTCCTTGAACACAGTGCCCCATGTCGCCTTCTCCTCCTCTGTGTACTCCACTTTGGGTATGGGCTGACCACTAGAGCACAGAATGTGATTAAACAACCTTTCAGTCAAAAATTAGCCTCATTCACAGTTGTTGTTCTGTACGAGAAAATGCTACAAACAGGGCAAAGTACTCTTATCTGCATCTCAGCTCTGAAATGACGGATGTTTTATATATAAAAAATGTTTTTTATCACAGTATAAAAAAAACGAATTATAGGTCGTTTCAATCCATTGACCTCCTATAATTTGCCAGCCTTTATTTACGCCTGTGAGGCAATTGTAAGCAAGGACATACTTATTAGGTTTAAGTACAGTTACATAAACACAACATTGTAAGAGTAGTTACTGTCTGTAGTTGTAGGCAATATCTGCAAACTCCTTCCTGCGAGCTCTGTACACTGGATCCGTAAAGCCCTAAGGACACACAAACACAAAGAAAAGCCATATTAAAAAAGCCACAGGTTTATTTCCTAACAGAGGCCTGGCCACTCGCAGCTAAATCAAAGAGTGGAAATCCTCTGCTAGGGCTGGGCCCTGTGGCCTTTGACAGCATTATGCACTCCGTCTCTAACACGAGCTTGCAAATACATATTCAAATCAAGCCTTTGTAGAGTGTTTTTCACCTCATAGTGAATACATTTTGCTTTAATGATGGTGGTAAAAGAGAGCAATTATCTATAATTATAGGGGCTCAATTAATGCAATGACAATTTGTGAGTCCAGATAGTTTCCATTAGAATAGATGGCAGAGTGCGTCCTCTTTACAGCCTGGTCTTTCATAAGACGTGCGGGTGTGAGTGGGTATGTATTTACACACACACACACACAGGCAGGATGTGGCAAAAAGAGTGATGAATGAGTCAGTCCTTACTGGGTGATCAGCATCAAGCTCCGAGCCATAACTGAGGATCTGGTTGGCAAAGCGATCTAGGTCCTGGATGTCATTAGGGAACCACGGCACTAAGGAATAATAATAATAGTTATTAAAAAGTACAATTTATGTTTTTATTCAACAGCATTTGTGTATGTCAACCACATTGAGTTAAATGAAATCTGACAATTTGTTTTAACAGTTCAAATGAATATAATACCTCCTATATTTTTGGCTGTTTGTAGTATTTGTTTGTAGTTGTTGCTGTTTGTGATATTAATTGTATTGTATTGCTGAGTCTGTGTTCTGACCTTCACAGACACTGAGAAATATATTTTTAAAGCAACAGGAACATTATATTGATTATGGTGATGTAAGTCCTACTGAATTTGGTTTAGGCACAGCATTTTGACACTCGGCAGAACATGGTCATCTGTTTCTTCATATGGACTCATTATGCTCAAAACTGTGAGGCCAAATCATTCATCTACATTTGTGGCGTGTGGTCCAGCCTGAGGCCCAAACAAATCTGTGCCAGGCTCCTCTGTAAACAGACTACCTCCAAAACTGGCCATAAATATCCCCTCATCCACTTGACCCTGACCGACAGATTACACTGAGGTTGAAGCAGGATCCATGGTGGCCTTATCTTTCTCTGCCTGCCATGACCTTGGCATGCTCTTCTGGCCTGTATGAGTCTACAGCCAAGACACAGAGCTACTTTGTTCCTACCAGTCCTGTTGGCCTCAGTAGCTAAACCAGTGTCATTCTGGAAACAACTAATAAAAAGCTCTACATGTGGGCCATTGGCCATCAGTCTTGTTGGCGGCGCTGGCTGTCCATTAGCCTGTCTCAGTGGAGTTCATAAAGCATCTCACAACACTGGGCTCTGTCACAATTGTCCTATTTTACAACATGTCAGATTTTGAAATACTTTCTAAGGCTACAAGTATGTAACTGACCATTCTACCGCTTTTTTAAACATAAAAAATGTCTTATTGTTTTTCACCCATTATTATGAAAAGGATAAAATGTTATTAACAATTAATGAAATCTTTTTTTTATGTGTATTTCTTCTATGATGAAAGTAAATATATAAACACAATGTCAACTAACTTTTATTTCATTAATCTTGAAATCTTAAAATGATTACAGGTTGCTGACTTTTCTCACATAACTAACCATCCTAAGGATTCATGCTCATATTGTTCAGTGTTCATCTGATGCACACACTTACCGGTGTCCTTTCTTTTGTTGCGTGACAGCTCATGCACGTGGCCACTTATTTGTGTGCGCAGGCTGTCGATCACTTCATCTAGCACCTGAGAGCAGGAGGGGTCCACACTGATGAAGAACTCGTACTGTTCTTTGTTCATTCGTGATGGACGGGACTCAATGTGCATCAGGTTGACTCCCTTCTCCTGCAAAAAGACAAAGATAAAAAAGCGTATTTATTTTATATTATATAAAAAGAGTTCATATTTATTTATTTGTTTTACTCTCATGTAATATACACACAGCAGTGTTTTATAAGGTCTGGGTCCTGCCACTAGAGGGCATTATACAGTAACTAAAGTCTAAGGTATTTGTCAGTGGGAGTCCATCACGACCTGGGGCTAGAGCTGTTTTGAACTCTCTTTGTGCAGGCTCAGCCAGACAAATTAAACTTACAGTATAAAGGACTCCAGGGCATATTGCAATGATTTATTGCTAAGGCATCAATTAAAAGCATTGTGCCAACATCCCGCCCCTTTTTGTTCTGGTCACTTAAGATGTTTCCAGGATTCAGAAAAAGTGGATATTCTGGAAACAGCATCACCCCTCAAATATGCATTTTTGTTCTTAACAATAAAACACATGTGACTCGTGCTGGCAAACCACATGTTTTTATACAATAAATACACAAAAATATGCTTTGTAACTGTGGGGTGTAAGAGGGAGTACGTTGTTCTCTCTTCACTATAGGCCAAATGAAGAAGAGGGCGTGAGTGGGGCCTCCTCTTTACTGCCATCTGGATCAGATTGTGTTTATCACAGCTTTTAAAAAGCCATGTGCTCCTGCATCCCAAGAGAGTGCTTACAAGAACAAGCAGCACTGAGTACAGACTGGCATGAAATATGTAAATGAAAAACTGTATTTGCCATGTATTATATCATAGCAGGGTCAATAGTATGCTTTATTCTTTAAATATATTAAATACTTGAAATTATATTTTATAATTTATTTTTAATACTGTGAAAGATCTTGGATACTGAAAACCATTTCCATCAGCCTCATATATGAACTCCTGTTGCTGCTCCCTATGCATTGCTTCCTAGGTAATGTTTACATGTTATATAAACAAACTATGTAAAAAAAATAAAAATAAAAATCTGCATTTTGTGATGTTATATTTGCTATATTTACTATACTTTATTGAAGACAATAAACCAGTTTTGAATGACAGTATTTATTAATATTGTCAGTATCTTTCAATATTGTTGAAAGGTGGACAAAAAAATGTTTGCATACCAAGTGCCATAGTCCGGTTTAACCCTAATTCCTAAAGCAGAGGGATGCAAAGATTTCTGTACCTCTTTGAGCCGTCACTGAGACTGCTGATATGTCACCCTGATATGACCCTATGTCAGGTCAGATAATGGGCTTTGAGCTGTCACATGAAGCCTTACAACTTTGTCACATGAGCTTAAAAACAAAGCTGGTGAGTAGGGTTTTTAGGGATATTTCAAATGTGACACATTGAGAATATTCTGCAAACTACTAACCTTTTGTGAGAGAATGTAAAAATTGCTGGATATTTTGAGGGTGTTTGAGTGTTTGTGCAGCTCATGTTATGCGTTTTGATGGATGAACGTGATCTGGCAGAGAGGAGGGGGTCATTTGGTTTTTTTCATGGATAAGTTGGAAAGAGGACATTGGGGGGGTGGAGCAGGGGAGGATCAGCAAAAAGGGTGCTCATAGGTTTAAAGCCGATGTTTACTGCTGCATTTGGAGAGCAGATTTTGGCACATACTTTGTATTGATCGTATACAGTCCACCCGCAGCCCCACTCCAAAGGATGCATCAATCTGAGAAAAATCCATTCATATTTGATTTCTTTAATCTAAAACATCTTGTTGCTATTTCCCCTTTGTTTCTTTTTGTCAAAAGAAGAACCATGCTTGAAACTGAGAAAGGACGAGTTATAAATGAGAACAAAATTGTGGTATGAAAATGTTTACTTCAAGCCAGACACATACATACACAAAAGGAAAATTCCGACTGTGTTGTGCTAATTTGTACCTTTTAAAATTTGACTCAATAAATGCAAACATGCCAATAAATATCATATTAATTACTTGTCCCAGAATGTGTACATTTGATGTAACTTATTTTTATTTTAAATTTGTCAAAATATCTCACAACAGAAGACTTTGATGTTGTGATGTGACCTCTGAGCAGATCAAACAGTCATTTTATGTTTGCACAAAAGTGACACACAAACATTCAAGATAAACTGAGTTTGTTTTGGGTTAGAAAAGGCTATGAACTTGCATGAACTAACAAAAATATATTAGTGTATAATAAGTGTCTGATCATTATTTTTTAATCTACAATATACATTCTTAGTGCATAAATGTACAATTGATTTTTTCATGAGACACTGTCCCCTGTTTGTTTCAGATCTTCAATGGTAAACATAATGTAATGTGTAAGACTTGTTTTTGCTGTAAAAGAAACTTTCTTAATGAGGATGGATTCACTACAGAACTCACATGATGCAAATTAGTCATGTAAACACAAGCAGGGTGAAACCTTAAATGTTTGTTTAGGGTTTTCTTTGCAAGCAAGAAACACTAATTTTAGAGAATAAAATCTCTT
This sequence comes from Rhyacichthys aspro, assembly GCA_036850595.1. NCBI lineage: Eukaryota > Metazoa > Chordata > Actinopteri > Gobiiformes > Rhyacichthyidae > Rhyacichthys > Rhyacichthys aspro. The sequence continues at coordinate 21,060,858 of CM072159.1, read as the reverse complement.
TTAGTCATAAACAGCAAGTGTGTCAATGTAATGCAGAAAATTATAAACAAAGAGGCACCATATCAGTGGATTAGCAGGGAATAAGGGTTACCTCAAAAAGTTTCAGGGCCTTGGCTAAAGCTCCAACCTCCTCTTTCAAGGAAAAGATGCATGAGATCACTTCAGACTTCTTGGTGGTCTCTTCCTCCAGGTACATAGAACCTCTTCTCTTCTGCACAGAAGAGATTGGGCCAATACTGGTCAGAGGGAGAAATACTGCAGCTTTGTTTGTACAATAGTATAGTATAAACAAATCTCATATTTTACCTCAGATACAAAATAATACCCAATTACTCTCATCCTCATGTGCATCAAAATCCTTAATCCATGTTATCTAATAGACTTTTCTGGGTTGTTGAAGTGTTGTTGAAGTTGTTGAAGTGGGTTGTTTTCAACCTCCAGTATACAAAGTGTGTTAAAGTGTGTTCACACGTTAAAGCATGCTCACCTAAATCTAAGCACGAAATCTGGTTCTATGCCATGACAATAGGTATTTTAAACCTTATATTTTATGGCATGCCAGTCTCAAACCTTTAACCTTTGCTCTCCTTTGAATTCTGCCATGGCCATTTGTTTGAGCACTTGCATCTAATTCACTCTATATCCAAGGATAGCAGTAAACAATCTTCAACTTGTCCTAAATTTAAAGACATCTGCAGCTTCTAATCTACAATATAACACAATTGCCTTTCTACAGAATGTATTTTCAGGTATTTGCCCTCTCTATTCATTCAGCTGCCTCAGCCAATGCTTTGTCATTTTGGCCATTTAGCCACCTGTCTGGAATATTCCAGCTGCAGTCACCACAGAGTCATCAAAGGGAGAGACTTGTTAGGAGGCATACACTGACATATATTTTAGAGCAACAAGTGTGTCCAAATATTATGAAAAGAATGATTTACCCTAGAGCCTGTTTCTTCCTCAGTCTGGTGCTCTCCATTGATCCTCTTGTACGCTGCGTCCATCCTGTGCTCTAACAACGTGCGCTGATACTGACTTGAGTTAAGCTTCAGTCAAATTTGTGAGTGCACCTCCTGTTTTAGTACCTCTCAGTTTTAACGCCGGGCCACGTGACACCACACCCCTTGTGCATCGGTATGTCACGGGACGCTTGTTGTGAAACTGAATTACAATGGTACATCTGGTTCTTGTTTTAGGTTGTCCCGGGAATGCGTATATGTAATGATTTTTATCCACATTATTTGCTATAGGCCTACATCGACACACGCCTCTGGGGTGCGCAGTTGCCCGTTTGGAAATAAATTGTCCATGATGCACTGCTTTTAACCATCTTTTCTCCGTTTCAGATTAAATAAGAGTGCGAATGCTGCAGCGTGTTTTACAAGCACACGTGGTGACCCGGGAGGGTCTGGAGACCCCATCACGAGTCTCGAGGTCAGTTCAATATGTCCTCGAGCAAAACATTGATAGGTTTATTGTATGTATATTCTGTCCAATAAAGTCAAAGCCAAACATACCTTTAGCATCAGTAATGCCAACTCCTGATCATAGTTTGAGCTACGTGCTAGTATTATTATTATTATTATTATTTTTATTTTTTTATTTTTTTTCTTAACCAGAATTTATACAAACTTTCTAACTGATTCATTAATTGAGATGCGCCTATGGCACTGTTTAGATAGAAAAGTACCTGGTCCTCTGCCTCTCCATTTCTTCAGAAGATTATTAATCATTGTAACCCAGACAGAGAGCTTTATGCAGCCGTAAGAGTGGGTATAATATTGTCTTTTTCATTTTTTCTTTTTCTTTTTCTTTTTTTTTCATTTTAATTGAACACACTCAACTTCTTTCTTCCTTTTTATTTGAATCTCTTTCTTGTTGAGTTGTGTGTATTTCTTGTTAAGTATAGATATATCAATGAACCCTTAAGTTTAATTTGTTTTTGCTTTCCTCTATCCTGTCATAATTTTAGAAAAAGGCATACACTAAAAACACTAAAATAACAAAGGCACTTTGTAGGTGACTTTTTACCTTGAAAATATAACTTAAAACATACAAATTCATAGCTTCCATCTACAATACAAGATACTCCCAAACAGGCACCTTTCCTCAGGAGTAGGGCAGACCAGGTTAAGGGCATGTTATGAATTTTTGAATCCTTCATATATTATCTACATCACCAGCTGACTATATACCTGCCCATTTTGTACATGTGGCTATTGCCAACAAAAATAAAAACTGGTCACTGCAAACATCCGATGAAGGCTTTTTGACATGAAGTGCACTGTCAATATAAACATTTGTGATTTAATAAAGTTATTAAAGTTACTAACAATTAACAGTTACTAAGATAGGATTAACCTAAAAACTATCTATCTATGGTCAAATCAGAATTGTTCTCACTTGGGATATTGTACCCTAGTATGAATTTTTACAATGTGTGGGTCAGCATGTAGAACGAACGCTCCGAATACTTTTGATGTGTGTATGAACAATGTATGACAAGCATTCATTCTTTGTTGCCTGTGTCTGATTTTGTTTTTCACCGTTTTGACATTTCTGTAATGATAACAACAGTAGTGCAGCCTGTGTGCAGTGCAGTGTCGTGCCTTGCCATGATGTTTGTTGGCTCATCAGGTTCCACACGGGGGCAGTAAAGGCGTGTTTTTGTCAAATGAGAAACACAAATGGTAGCACAGCAAAAAGGCTTTTTGCAAATTATGGAACCTTTTATGGAAATGTTATTGACAGACTCAAACACTTTTCTTTGTTGAGGCTCTTAAATTCACAACTAAACTGAAGATGTTGGACTGACCATGAATGTGGCAGTGAGAACTCATTGTGGATCACTGTGACCTTACCCTGTCTTTGAATTTGAATTTAATTTTCAGATTAACTAATTCACATAATATGAATTAAACCCCTAAGATCACACAGTGTGCTCTTTTCATTGTACAGTACAGAATGTGCTTGTACTGTTTACTCTTAATAAAAGGGACTGGGACAACTGCATATTTATCAAGAGAAGAGATACAGTTTGTTTGGAAAGGTCTGCTCCATAGGACCTCAGCCCAATTTAGACACATACAAAGATCCATTATTACACTCATGATTTGCCAGATGTGTGACAGATTTAATGCCCTGCGCTACAATCAGAGGGCCATTTTAAATGCTGCAACATTTTGAAAGTAAAGTTAATTTGATAAATGTAATAAAAGTGCTGTCATACATGCTGCTGATGTCATCACTGAGTCATGCACAAGTAGCAGGAGTTCTTACTCATGATAATCTGTTATAGAGTTGTGCAGTTTGTAATTGTACTTTCATGAGATGTCATTGATTAATGGTCCAGTTGATAGACATCCTGTGAATGTTGTCCACATGTGCAGCGTCCACAGGGGTGCTGAAGAATCCACTTGAGCCTTCCAGCAGCATTGTGCAGGCTCTTTTCTGTCTGTGTAGAGCAAGGGGGGGCAGAGAATAAAACTTTGAGGCTTAGCAGTCCTGTTGTAAGAAGAGTGAATGAGAGTGGGGGCCTTGCAGCCAGCCACATGGGCTGTTCTCACTCATGATAATGAAGGTCTTTCTGTTGTTCTTAACCTCCTTGCCGCATGCTGGGAACGGGCAGCCGTGCGCCCGCTGCTTACAACAGACACGTTCTGTCGCTTTATAATTGAATTTTACACCCAGAAAAGTCACCCAGTCACTGGTCATGTCCTGGCTACACGTGGCGCTGACAGCAACTCTCCCAGGATCCACATCATATCAAGGAAAAGATAATTCAGATGATATTAATGGCATAAGGCTTTACCATTTATGAAATATACTTCATAACAGTATTGTAGATCTCCAATGATACTGCATCAGATGTGTCTGTATTATGAATGGTGCAGATCTGAATAAAAAGTGGGAAAAAAAACATTTTAGGAAGTTTCCAAAAACACTTAATAAAGTTATAATAAAGTTCCTTTATTTAGATATTAGGTGAACAGTTACAGCTGCTTATTACTTGCTGCATGTAGAAAATGTGCATCAGGTAACACAAAGGGGTAGTGTTACCTCCAGCTGGACAGTTTCCTAAACATGTGCTAAGATGCAGATTAGATTAGTGCGCTGTTTTCCTGAAATTTCAGCAGTTTAGTTAAAGGACTGAGCTGGGGGTGTATTAATGATGTGAAGAGATAAAGACTCCCTCAGGCTCGTGCTGTCGTAGCAAGGACCTGGGTCGCTGCCCTCCGCAGCTTCTGACCAAACACAAAAGGTGTTTCCTCCCAGCGGCCGTAGTCACTTTCACCTGTCACTCAGACTTCTTCAACATCTCGAGGTCTGTAAAGGACGGCTCCAAGTGAGCATTCAAGTGTAACTAATGGCTCATCTTGTCCCTCCATCACCTGCGTTATTCAACACAATGCTTTGTGCACTTTGCTTTTCATTTACTCTATAAGTCAAAGGCAGATATGCATTACCAAAAAGATTATCCTAACAATTTATAAGATAATCAGTTAAAAAATATTAACCTGAGTTACTGAAATCAGTATATAGTTTATAGAGTATCAGTATGTTAATATATTCTAATCAAGTAACAACTAGTAACACAGAGTAAAACAAAAATCTTACTTTAATAAAGACCACAAAGGCTGTTGTCTGTCATGCATTTTAACTCCTACATGTTTACCTTTTTACACTGTCCTCAGGTGTATTTACCCAGCCATCAGAATGCATGTACAGTAGATGGAAGGACACAGTGTTTAATAGGAAACCAATGACTGACTGACTTTCACACTGTGTGGCATATAATGTTGAACCACCTACACAACTGTTGACATGAAGCACACACAATGTGACTACATGTCTTCAGCTGCTGATCACAAGTCAGTTCTAACTTATTGTTACCTTACAGTTTTGTTTTTTGCTCCACTTTTCACTTAGGCTTTAACTTAGGCCTTAAATGTATACAATTGTTATTCTAAAGGTCTTTCAAACTATTAAAGTAACACTGTCTAACTGTTTTTTGATGCAATAAAGTTACCTTCCTGTGGGAGCACATGTAACGTTGGAGAAACAGTACTCCACATGTCTGATATGTGTAGTAGTAAAATCCTAAAAAGTAATGTTGGTTTAAGTTTGTATTTCACCGAGGAGTAGTGTATTTTGCCATATCAAATAAGAACTCAAAAGTTATCCAGAAATGTGTTTTGCTTTTGTTTTTTATCACATAAAAATTTAAAGATGTTCTAATTTAAAAAAAACAATAGCAAATGAGTACTTCTTATAAAGGGAGTGAGTGCTTATGCAGCAGGAAAATGAATAGTCACTTACCACCTGTAGAGCTATCAGTGTATGACCAGTGTTAGGGGATAACTATAACAGTTTTCACCAGCAGAGGCCGACATTCACCCGGTCCCTTCTTTTTTATAGGTCCCTCCCCAACTCGGCTTTGCTGCCTTTCCTCTGTCTCCAGCGACGGCCCCTCTCATCAAAGCCATAACCTCTCCTAATCCACCCCCCAGCCCTGGTTTCCCTGGAGACAACTCAGACGAGCAGGTGATGCATTGACAGGGAGCAGATGGTTCCCTGTGGAGGTAGGCATGGCTGAACAATGCATCCATATCCATCATAAAGTCTGCCTAACTCTCTGTCTCTCACTCTGTCAACTGTACATAAACATAACTTCAAAGTTTTCAACTTTCCTTATTGTGCTCTCATTGACACACAAACATACATAAAGGACTTATTTTAATATCCATAGAAGTACACAAAGGTCGAATGTAGAAATGAATAAGAGTTTGTCATGTGTAAGTTGACTTTGGTTAGTTGCTCAGTTATACAGCATGAAGGCTAGTGTAGACAAACTATTCATGTGCACCTTGGCTCCCTGTTTGTCTTCTGCAGGTGTTTTCTGGCATTTTGCTCAACTAACTCACTTCTTTAAAGCCCCTGTCTCCACTGGAGATAAAGTACAGACACCCCACTCTTCGCGTCTCTTTCTTTACCCTAACTCCTGAATAATCCAGCAACAATACAGGGCTCAGAGGCAGTGTGCAGCGATTTGCCAGAGGCCTGCCTTGTTTTTGGGGTGCTGCAGGGGGAGGGGTTACCATTATGAAGAGCTACTAATGCATGTAAAATACTGTATTGTTTTGTTTTTTTTTTCGTTTTTTTTTTTTCAACAAGTGGGAAAAAGTGTGCCGTACTATACAATAGAAGCCTCAAAGTGCTACGCTTAACCCGCCACACCTGGAGCACCCAACACAGAGCGAGAGTCCATATCTCCTCCCCTACTTCACCCATCATCACTGGCAGCGCTGCACCTATCAATGCACTCTGTAAGGAGCTTGGCTGGGCCGTAGGAGGAGGGGGTTGCCTGTATTCACGGTCTGACTATGATAAAGACGCACAGTGAGGAGCCATTCAACAGCCCTGTGCCCATAATGGAGTCACTAATAGGTGCCTCTTCATTTAGGAAAAGTGTTTTCTGGAGGAAGAAAAAAGTTTTGGGAAAGCAACAATCACTTTGTCTATTGCCTTGTGTATGTAAAATGTATGCAGCTCTCCACCCCTCCACCCTTCTCTTTCTGCTGTCTCTTTTACTTCTTTAAAGAGCGTCATCGGTGAATAGACTACATCCATAGTTTGGAGTCTTTCTTTCATCCTTTCTTGAAGTTGATTGCTGTGTTCTCAAGTGAGTCCACAGAGGAGGCATAATTTAGCAATGTAGTTTGTTTCTTTCTCTTGCCCATGCACCATTTTTAAAATATTTTGTACTTCATAGTTCTTTGGTTAAGTTTTAAGTAACCCTGGATTTATGAATAAAGCAGATTGGATGAATAATTTTAAATGTTTTTACCAAGGCTCAAAGAATGTGCATCGTTGATCATCTTTCAAATGTTACACTATGCTCTTACGTAGAATACCTTTCACGTATTTTCTATGTGCTTGTGAAATCTTTTGTAGGTAGCACCACATATTCTTAAAAAACGGAACAACAAACTTAAAATGACTGGATAGTTTACAAAATGGAACCTGAAGAATGTGCCTAAAATAACTAAAATAAAATTAAAAAATAAAAGTTGCAAACTACTTTTCATGTCAGAAAAAAAACTAAGTTTAAAACTAAAAGTTGTTACCTATAGTTATTTTTATCTGCCAATACCTCTACCCACTGCCATCCCCCCACCCGCTGGATCAAAATCACCAGGGGACCAGACCTTTTGGGGGAGCTGACTAATCTTGAAATACTGAAACCATATTGAAAAAGAAGGCTAAATTAACAAATACTGCCAGCATATTGTGTTGCATGTCAAAGGGCTCAACAGACAGATTGATTAGATGAGGAAATAACGGAGCTAACCAGGGGACAGGACGAGAGGGCAGCAGGGTATGGTAACCCGGGTGTGTGGGACTCCCCGCAGGCCACCAGCCAGAGTCGTGCAGGTCACTGCTCTTTGATTCTGGTCCCGCAGTTGACAAAGGGCAGCATGCAGTGGACAGGCCAGCCTTTCTTAGAACAGGTTGACCCCAGTAATGGTATTGTATGTGTTTGTGAGAGCCTTTGTTTTAATGATATTTATTTGTTTGTGTGTGTAACAGAGGTAGAGAGAAAGTGGGTGTGTGAAGTTGTGAAATCAAATTTCTTGTGCACTAGTTTCCACTGAGAAAATAATGGAAATAATAATGCTTTACACATTGTTTCCACTTTGAACATTCTGGCAGCGACCTAGGAAATGCAGAGGTAGTATAGTGATAAACAGAGTCTGTAGTGACAGGAGTGTAAGAATGTTTTGTCCTGTTAAATGTTGTCCAATCTCTTAACTCTTAAATTAGTGAGGTGAATTTTAAAATAAAAAAGATCATTCTTGGTAATGGGGCGTAATGGGAGCTGTGTGTTGTAGTTGCTAGTGTTTACTGGTCACCATGGAAAACACACAGTCTCTGCCCTTCTTGTTAATATTCTACTTCTCCTCTAAGAGCATATTTACTGGGATTGTCCTGCTCGACAAAATCGCAAAATGAAGAGCCTCAAACTTAAGACACTCTCTAGATAATAAGCTTTGATTGGAGATCCAGATAGAGGGCTGTTCAAGATGCACACAAACACACACGCGCGCGCACACACACACACACACACCACCACCATGCTCTGATTTGTGGAATTGATAGGGCCCATTGTTTCCTTAAAGCTTGCCTGTATGTGCCCTGTAAAGTAATTACTGCCAGGAGATTTATGCTTCTGTATAGCAGCCCAGAACCTGATCCATGTTTTGTCTGTAGCTGGACTGAAAGGCCTTCTCTCTGCTGGTCCTGTTTCTGTCCTCTGCCACCCTGTTAGGCTGTAGGACTATGGCCCTGTCCTGTCCTTAACTGACTGCTTTACTTTATTGTAGCCTTTGTTTTTGAGTCCTGTGATTAAAAAGCATAGGTTTCATTATTGATAATTTAGCAGCCAATAAGAAGAAATAACTTTGTCTTTGACATGCATAACTGTGCTGCACCAGCTCTACAGGTTGGTAATTATTAACAGGCACAAGTTATTTAAATGGAGTGTTTTAGCCTCCCACCGAAAGGAATGTCAAAGCAATTCTGCTTAGGTGTTCTCTTTTTTACTCTTTTATCCTGTCACGTTGCTTTTAATGTACAAGGGTTTTCTCTCTGATTAAGAAAATGAACAAAATGAGAAGACATGTCATCTGTTAAGAGGGGAAAAACATCAGGCAGAATTGCCAGAAACCAGGATTTTAGGAATCCTCAGAGGTTTTTGGCACAACCCAGGCGTTCCACCAGCGTGAGCTTCTGTGATACCCTCCACCAGACAGACACGGTGAGTCCAAGCCCACCCCACCATGCATGTCTCTGAATTTACTGACTAACTCCCAAAAGAAAGACACGTCAAACGCTGCTGAATGAAACCCATGTAGAGAACATGAAGCAGAAGATCCATAAGAGCCGGAGCATCTGTCCACCTTCTGACACTAATGAATGTTAAGAAGGTTAGCAACTGGTGTGCACTGTCCCACTGGTCATTGTGGCTGGTGGTGGCAGCGCAGATTTGCTTTTGTCAGGGTGCGCCAACCCCTGGTGAGAGGTCTAAAATGGCTTGACTACTGCACACAATCCCAGCACCAAGAGTTGCCATATTGATCCCATGCTTGCAGATTAAAGCATAAAAGAAGCTCTGTCCTGACAGCAGGATTCCCTACTGACTCCCAGAGCTCATTTCAGGGTCACAGAGTCCTTGCAGTCTCCTGACCCGGACCCCAACGTGAACACACACAAACACCGGCGTGAGGCAGGACAGAAACCTTTTCTAGGGATGAACCCCATTACACAGGATTGCACGGATGCTCACATTCATTGCTCATTATAGCTGACCCTGGGCTTTCTCTCTCTCAATTTGCGTGTTCTCCTATTATCTCTGTGGCGCTAACCTGGCCAAAGCCATGCTGAGGTGATCACCCTCGCCTTTTGTTTGCCATTGATAGCTCACCCATTTGCTTGATTGTTTTCTGAACTGGAAGTTGTAAAGACTTTTCTGTTGTAGTCCGACTTGAGTCAGAATGAGTTTTTTCTTGTTGCTGATCTCAGAGGATGCAGCATACATCTCTGGCTCTCTGTTTAATGCCTGTTCACTAAATCAAACCTTAATTAAATGCCTTTTAATGTGCACTGACTCACAGACAGGGTGTGATTAGGTAAAAACTAAATTAATAATCATTGAATGAGTGTACTGTTCAGTGGTGGAAGACTCCCCAGAGACAGACAGATGGTAGCAGGAATCACCAGAGAAAGGAAAATGCAGTGTGGGAGACGGGATAAAGTAAAGACCATCCACCACTTTGGTAATTACCTCCAAATTGGTAATTTGAGCTGGCCTGTTCCACCTACTCATTATTGATAAGACTGGCCATAAATGACTGCACTGGTCCCCACTGCACTTCCTTTGCATTGGAGTCATTTTAGCCCACGCCATGCATCCCAGTGATTCTCACAGAAAACCCTTTAAGGTGGAGTTTGCATGAAAGGGAGGTGGTAGATGATTGTGACACATGCAGAGTGGAAATCCCATCTGCCAGAAACCACTCTAATCTCATCATTGGGACTGAACAAGGAAAAAAGAGCAGCAATCACTTTAGACAACCCCTCTATAGGATTATGACTTTGAATCATAGGTCAAATGATGACATCAAAGACAACACAAGTGATTTAGACAGTATTTTCCCAGATTGTTTGGCAATACAAAAAATTGTACATTGGGCAATGTAACAAAGAGCATGATACCCAGAAGGTTTCCTAAAGCCATATAATCAAAGTATGTATTGCAATATTATTCAAACTAAGCCTTCTTAAAACAATAGACATAACTACAGAAACTGTGCATCTGAAAAAAACACACAAATGAGCACAATTTAGCAGGAAATCGCTAATTTTTACCTTTGCTTCATTATTAAAGTGCTAATATAGCTTCCATCAAAAAAGTAAAGCTTCCAAAGAATTTATGGCACAATAAGTATAATCAAACATGATGTGATTTGTTAAATAAAACAGCCTAAATGAAACTGAAACCTTTTCGACCAGCCCTGCCTCTTTTGAGTCCAAAGCTGGTGGAGAGCTTACACATGCTGAGACACATTACACTCTATTGTCCATCTTTCCTGCAAGTCCCCTTGTCACCCACTCTGGGCTGAGGTTACTGCCCATGAATGAAGGGTGAGTTCTGGGAGGATCTGCTCTTTTGCTCCCTGGAGTGGACCATCTCTGTGCCTCTGGATGCTGCCACAATATCCAAAGAGAGATGGATGAGCTACTGTGCTGACTGCAAGGCATCGGCTGGTTGTGTGTCGCCAGTGATTGATGAGTTAACACCGTGCCCCCACTCTTTAGGTCAAACTGATGTGCCCTGACCATAAGACCACCATACTGTCCAAAGAAAGCTACAGGATCAAAAGAAAGAGTTAGTTAAGCAGGGACCAGGCGTCTGGTAACCTGAGCAGATGGAGGACAGCGTGTGTGGGAGAGGAGACTCCATTAATGAGTGCTCCTTGGTTTCTGTTGGAGTGTCTCAAAGCACTGTTGATCAAGACAGAGGGGGTTTTAATGCTCCATGTGGGTTTAAACATCTCCTCAGAGACTTATTGCTATAGAGGTTGGACATAGAGTTGCTGACAGCACTTATTCACTTATTCAGTATTATATCTAGATGTAGCTTTAATGTTTAATGTTTATATCCAACTTTTGTCTTTAACTGTTAAATGTCTTTTTATGTTCCAGAGGCCCATCTATGTTTCCTTTGTCAACAAAGCAATTTTATGGGATAGAGGACTCTATAACCACAACGTAAGTATCCATTTATGTTCATTAGAAAGGATAGGAAAAATATTACAAGACAATTTATTTGTTTCTGTATGTTGCCTACATTGCAATAAAACCAAATTTATTCTGTAAGACATTCATATAGTATGTTAAAATATAATGCAAAACATACTAAGATCTTGGTATGGAATATGAATTATATTAAATAAACTTTTTCTCAAAATATATATATATACTTTTCTAATGTTGTAGTTTTAGTCCTGCTCTTTATATTCAGAAGTATAAACTTTAGCACAAGTAGCTTTAGAAATGGAGAAATAAAAAATTGAGAAAAGTTTCCATTCTACAAAGTCAATTTTAGTAAAGTTGTTACTTTTATATTACTTTTATTTGTGCCCACGAAGGAATTACAAATGCTGCAAATACCATAAATATGTTTATAGATTTGATCAAAAAAATTAAAATAAAATAATGATTTTGGACAAACAAATATTGAGGTGTAGCACAGTCCTTTCTCTTCTTGGACACACAAATCTCCACCTCTCCCCTCAAAAGAATCTCAGAGTGGATGCACCACAAGTAACAGTGGAGTTGCCATGGCTACCACCGAGTTGGGTGAGCTAGCTTCCTGTCTCGGCCTCTGGTTAAACAAACAAGTAAATCTCCAGACAAAGGCACTGGCTGGTCTTTACAGCCTCATTTACATCTTCACAGCCTTCAGCAAGTTCATCAGGACCAGGTTCACTCATAGCCATTCTGCATTTCCACTAGGCTCCTCGAAAAACATATACATCACAGCGTTATTGTGACGGTAACACTGCACCCGTCCTGCAGTAACAAGCACAGCCGCCACTGTCTAAATAAACTGAATGCTGACGAGAGGCTGTTGACCTAGCAATGCACTTTATATAAGAGCTGCACTGTTGCCGAGGACACAAGATGCAACGGGACGGCACGGGTCAGAATGTACAGGTGCCCAAACAAACTGCCTCAGACACAACGCTGCACACTACAACTTCAAATTTCAACTCGATGTGTGCTGCTCATGTGCTTACTTTGCTCAGATCTGAGACTAAAGACAGAAAAAGCACCATCCCACAAAAGATTTAAAATATTGAAGACATGTAGCCTATATAGATTTCATCACATATCCTAACACAATAAATGTATATAATACTATAACATACATAATGTCATTTTTTGTCTGCTGTGTCAGAACAACAAGCATGGTAACAGAGTTAAAAAACAAAAAAACAAAAACACTTTTGTTGCTTGCTTTGTCCAGTTAACTAATTTTCATGGTCCTCTGTTACCAGCACCTGACATGATCATGCTTCCTGTCAAGTCATCATTGGTCTGTTGTGTTTGTTGTCTCAAAATGTAAGAGATTCAGGAAAAGAGTTGACTAGCCCTCTGGCACTGCGTGGGCCTAAAAAGCAGGGTCATTGTCTAACTATTGAAAGTAGAAAGTTGCTCTGAATGCTAAGCTGCATCTGAGCCTGGTGTCTGACACGAGCTGATAATCAGATTTACTCCACTGATTCCGCTGCACTTCACAATGTGGCCCAGTGTTGTCGTCCCCAGCTTTGCCTCTAACCGGCCCCCTCGCCAGCATCCCAGCCCTCCGTGCACCCCTCCTCCCCCGCAGAAAAGCTAATTACACCCTGCAGAAACACAAATCTCCATGATTTAAAAAGTCACTCTTTTTCAGTGGTTTAACCTTGTTAGGGCCTAAGCCTGGCTTTCTTGTGCAGCAGTTCTGTGAAGAATTCTCTGTTCCTGCAGACGCTGGGACATAGACACACTTCTGTCTCTGCTCATGGTTGTCAGCCTGTCAGAGGGTTCACTGTGAGGCACTGTCATTAAGATTGTCTTTGTGTGTCATTACTTGTGTATGTGTGTGTATCAGAGTGTGTCTAGAGGTGAGTTGGGGGGTGAAGGAGCACACGCAACTCTGTCATCTGCAGGCCATCTGCGACTTTAATAGACTTCCTACATTCATCTAGTGTTTCTTGTACATCTCAATCAGGGAGCCGTTGACCACAAACAGGCTAGTAATGACATTAGGCAGTTCTGGCTGTTTGAGAACAGCGTGTGGGTTGCCTGACGCCAGGAGGTCAGCCTGTCTCCTGGGGGCCTGCACTGACCCAAAGGAGCCCACACAAGTCTTATGGTGTTTAGCGAAACTACTGTTACTTTGTTATTTTAATATAGATTCGCACTAAATATTATGTACTCAAGTTTGTCTGTTTGTTTGTTTTTTTACACTATTCACTTACTAATTAATCATGACACATTCTGTTTGGCAATTTTAGTATTTTAGTTTTGTGTAAAGTTTATAAATATATTAATTTTATCATCTTCATCTAATAATGAGTTATTTACTAATGACAAATACTTCATTTTAGACCATATGAAGTTATTTCTACTCTATGACTGCAAAATGGGACATAATGTTTGTTTGTGTTCTGAAAACAAGTGATGAAAACTCTGTGAAGGTTGAAATTATGATCATTGGGTTGTCTTCAAAGGGCACAAAGCACTGTATGTGCTGTTTGTTGCGTGTGTGTCTGTATTAACAGTGCTTTTGCATAGGTTGTCATTTCACAATGTGTTAGTGCGTGCCCAGACCTGTTCTGCAGAAGGTCATGGTTTGATGGCACAAGTTTAGGCCCACAAAGCCCTCCACAGCTTTTTGACTGACATGTAATGAGGCGGTCATTCAGGACGAAGGAGAGAAATGTCGCTGACTCTTATTTCCCTCTTAACATCACAAGAATGCAAATCTTTAAAGCCCTAAGATCTTAGGAAAGGGAATCAGTGGAGATGGTGCAGGGATTTAAGCTGATCCTCCCTGTGTGAGTCACAGACAGTGACCCCACCTGTCTCCCCCTTTTTCTCTCAGTATGAATGTCCTTTGGTTCCTCATTGTATTCAAAAAAAATCATCTGCCATTTGTTTTCATTGTGTTTTTAAAGCATGAGGACTGGACTTTGTTTTGGTGTCTGAGATGCTGCTTAAGTCCAAGTCAAATATACAGTAAGTCCTCTGTCTGTGTGTAAGCACAACTCACAGGGCAATTTATTACAGATGTTTGCTCTCTAAAGGCCACCAACTGAATGAATCACTGGCACCAATGCTGCGCTGGGCTGCTCTTTATTGGTTGGCGTGCTGCAGGCAACCACCCAACATGCTTTAAATATTGACCATCCCTTCTACTTTTATTTTCCAGTTGAATAGAGCCATGTTCTCGCATGTATACTCCAAAGGGTCCTATTACCCTTGAGATAATCATCTGGCTCTTTATCTTAAAGAAAAGTTTGGCGGTGAAAAATAAAATGATAGCAGTAAGATAAGTTTGTGTCCTTAGAAACAGGTGTGTGGTTTGTGCTTCCAACACAAGGGGGCAGCAGTGACATCATGCATCGTTTGAAAATCCTCCAAACAGTGTTGATATAACACAAAAGAAATTAGAAAGTATTGACCTCAGTATTACAATCTACTGTGTTAGGGCTCTTTTTTTTTCTTTTACAATAATGTAGTGTGTCATTATACTTGTAAATTATTTTTGTAATTGTTGTCAAATTTCTATTAACTAATAAAAGCGTAGCTTACAAATGAAAAAAATATTTAATATAAGTTTAATAATACATGTTTATATTACGTATACATATTACATTACATGTTATGTATGTCATGTACATATTATGTAATATCTTTGTAGTGGCTATTTAAGATCAAACAAATCCAATGGCCACCAACTAAACTCAACTCAACAACAGAAAAACAGACTTCTGTTGGTTTATGTTCAATTTAGTAAACATATAGAAATTGTTGTTTAATTGTTATATGTTTATCTTTCTAAATGGTCTTCTGGTCTTATATTTTTCAGGGCCGTTCTGTCCCATGTCATGGTTCCTTATTGTGTTCCCGGTTCCTGTCTCACATGAAAGCCCATCCTGAAGACTTCAGAGTTCCATGTTTCTTGAGCTCCAGGTCCAGACCGCTGCCTCCACGTCAAGAGAAGCGACATACACAAATACTCACTACCTCAAAGCATCAAACACTTGATGGTAAAGCTTTTTAACAAAACACCTGGTGCTTTCACACCACCTCACACCTCATTCCCACAATGTCAGGATGTGGGCTCCGACTCCTTTGACTCCACTGCTCTGCTCATTAAAAATGTGTCCTCCCGTTTCTAACCCCTCTGGAGCAGAGCAGGTAAGGGCCACCAAGCTTGTCGTTAGCACTTAATCCATCTCTGTGGTTGTGTATGATTAAGTACTGATCTCGGACATCCTTTCTTGGTGAGGAAGTCCCCACAGCGCCGCCCTCCTGGTGGTCCCCTCATGAGAATGAAAAGCCTGGGCCGGGAGACCTGCCGCTCCTTTCAGAACCAGGCTTCTAATGTGAAGACATTTTTCCCAGCACTCACCTTAGCTTCACAGCAGGCCATTGCATTCAGCACACTGGCTTCTGAGTGAGTGTGTGTGCAGGGTAGGAGGTGGGCATTTTCAATACTAATTATTCTACCATATGGTGGTCAGCCTTCTCACAATCATACTTAACCCTGCGCCCTGAAGAAAGAGGCTCTGCCTAACACTGTGGCTTTGGCTTTGACACAAGTCATTCACATGCACATCAACACAGCAACAGCCAGTAGTTCACGTACGCTGTGTGTGTAACAGATGGGAATGAAAAAGCATTGTGAGAGATTCGGTGCAGAAATGTGCTCTCTATTGCATTCTCTGACTCCTCTCTATGGCAGACCCCCAGGAAACAAGAGTAGATTGTTTGACACCCTCCAACTCCCTTCAACAAAAAAGCAGGAAAGAAAAGAAGGGGTGTTGCAGGGGCAGAGAGAAGAATGAAGAAGGCTGAAGTGAAATGGGCGGCACTGGTTGGAGTTGATGTTTGTGAAAGAGAATCCTAGTGTGATGAAATGAAATGTTGGGCTTGAACCAGAAACACAATGAGTTTTAAAAGAAAGGTGGTAGATGGATGGCGGTAAACTGTACTGGTTTGGTGTAGCTTTTGAACTATCAATCAACTAAAAATAAGTAGCTGTATTTTGTTTTTCAATTCTACTTTAATTCTGTCTTTTTCTTTAATTATACAATTTTGGGTCTGTATCGAGCAAATGTTTATATCTATAAGGGAGATGGGGATAAAAAAAATCATGGTTCTTGGCAACGCTGTAAGAAGCAGTTATTATCAAGACTGGTTTGCACTATCCACACTAATGCTTTGGTGTCATATCTGTCCAGTTGCAGAAGCATTCTGACATCCTCTTGGATGTCCTTAAACAAAACCATATCATATTAGTGATAGTATTAAAAAAAACAATGTATTGACTAGTCTTTGGCCACAACTTTTTTTTTCAAAATTCTGCAGATTAAACATAATTCTAAAATATAGCGGAAATAATAATTGAGATAAATGTCCTTGCAAAAATGTATTTAGTATGTGTGTTTTTTCTGAGACTATGGTCTTTTTCAGTTTGTGGGTACTCACACTGCTTCCCTTGTATCTCATTATTATTATATAGTTGTTGTTGCATTGGGAAATGTGCAGCTGTTCCAATGGGCAATTTCAGACTGCTTTTGTTAGCAAGCTGACACACTCAGCAGGGAAACAAGTGTTCTAGCACTGGGGAAACTGGGAACAAAAATGTCACAAGCAGGTTGGCGTACAAAGATTACCCCCTACAAAATCATTACCATCTAAACCTATACTTTACAATTTCAGAGAGTTTGTGTAATTTTTCATTATTTATCTATGTTTTCTTATCTAGGATACATCAATCTCAATGCAAACAGAAGAAAATGTGGTATGCTACTTCAAGGTCCAGTGGCAGGACATTCAACTATCATTACTCCTTATCTTCCACCCCATCCAACTACACCATTGCCCATCATTAATCCAAACAGCTGTCAGCCTGATCCTGGAAGCCATTTGGGTTATGATGTCCCAACAGCTCTTACCTGCCTCCAGACCAATCCTGCTCCAGAGAAAGACATTGGTTTTCAGGAAGATGAAGCCCCTCCACCTGTATCCACCCCAAACCCCACACACTCACAGATGAAGCTGCGTCACAGTCCTACCGAACAAGAGCATTTACTGTCTCCTGCCAGCATCTCACATGGCTCATTATCAGATTTCAGCCGTCCACCTTCCAGCTTGTTTAGCCGTAGTATGGATCTAACAAGTGGCAGAAGCAGCATCTTATCTTACAATACTCTGGTAATATACAGTCCTCTGAAAAATTTGTCTCATTTTGTTTGACTGAAATACATAAGGGGGTAGGAATGCAATACACTTTGTGCTTTTTGCTATTTTAAACAAGACCCATTTAAAGGATGTGGTTAATAGACATAACTTAAGCTAAACAGAAAATAGATGTCAGCCTGCATTCATACTCCTGTTGTTGTTTTTTTTTGTTTGTTTGTTTGTTTTTTGTCTTTGCTGTTGAGGAAACCATAAATAGTCTGGTAAGATAAACCAAGATTGTTTTGTAAAAACAAGAAACGATCCAGCTTGTTGAAACTATTAAATAAGCTGTTGTGAGCTAGATGTTTCAATTACTGCAAGCCATTAAGCACATGTTTATTATGAATGCCATAATTTAGGTTGCCATGAAAACCCCACTGGCCACTTATTTTGTTAACATCAATAATTAAGAGTGTGTGATTGTAAAACATATTTCTTTTTCTGAATACTGCATTCTCTAATTTTTCAAAATTTTTCTTTCCGTTTAAGCAGTTAGGTCTAGGAGCTTCAGTCCAGACCCACCACCCCATTCTTCATCTGTGTTGCAGACACCTGCTGCTTCCTGCCTTCCATCATTACCTCACCAGTCTCCAGTAAACATGTCCACTACTTCTCCAATCTCCAAAAATCATATACGTCAAACAAAAGCTCACCCACAATCCCCAGCCTCATCCATTCCTGCATGTGAACCTAAAAGTAGCAGGGCAAATGCACAAATGATGAAGAGTCCCCACAAAGAAGCAGTGTCTGAGTTTGGCCACCAAATGACAGCCTCTGGTAATGACATGGTTACAACGACTGTTCCAATCACTGCAAGGTCTTCCTGCAGCCCAAGCCCACAGATGCCCATTCCTGGTTTATTGTCTTTAAATCTGACGCCCTCTCCTACGGCTAGTTGTCTAGGGTCGCACTGGCCTGTCTTGCCTCCCATCTCAACCATCCAAGGTAAGAATGATATCTTTTCCACATATTGGTTGTTCACAGTCTCTTGCCTTTTGGTTCCTGCCCACATTATTAATGCTCCTTTGCCCAATACATTACTGGACATCAACCCATTGACAAAGATACAGAGAGTAATATGGACTTATGATAGTGCTGCCTCCATCAACACAGATTGTGATTTAAATCTTCTTCCACTATACAATAACACAGAAAGCTTTTCTTCTTTCTTGAAACCAGTTATAGAAAAAGTGCTTTTGATGAACTGCTGGTACCATTTTCCCTGTTCAAAGGCGTGAGGCCCCAACAATAGAAGGTGGGATCCCTGCCTCGTGTGCCGTCTCTCAGAGGCTCGCTTGCCCCATGCCTGCTCTTTTTTGTGGGCTCTGAGAGGGAGACGTGTAGCCTATGGTCATAAATCCACACTGACCACCCCTCGCTGATGGCAAAACATTGAGCGGGGCAATCACAATAGAATACTTCTGCAGCTTTTCTGTGGCTGCTAATTTACCGTTCCGAATCGGGATAAAAGATGGGGCCAGTGACATCTGACTCCTTCAGGAACTTTATGAAAGAAAGCAAACAATGTGTAAATTGTGTAGGGATTTTCTTTTGTCTATCACAGACATCTACTGTTCCCTGTGTGGTGCACTGCTGCAAGGGGCTGGATTGGAGCTCCTGATTCCCTTTTAGGCAAAAACAGAGTGAAGAGAGAGTCACTGATTCATTCTACTGAAGATGGAGGCAATTCAAGCCTCATGTGGCCAGAGTGTGGCAGGATGTAAAGCTTCATGTATAAGTCTACTTTTATGCAAGTTCAGTCATATTATCTGATTTTTAGCTTTAGCAATTTCTAACAGTGAACCATTGTAACAGCAGTTGATGTCCAAAATGTCATATGTTTAAAATAATATAACCATAAAAACACAGAAACTCTTATTGAAGTAATGTAAAAATTACAGTTCCACACATTAAATGACTTTTTAATACTTTTTCTATCACTGTTAACTACTGGTTTGGTTTTCTAACCTGAAATCTCCAGACAAGGATTGTCCTTTATAATGATACAGGGCACTGTCCTGGCCTGCATTGGCCTTTTCCTCCAGGCACTTCAACCAGGAAAAGAGACACACAGAGGAAGTCTTGTCTTGCTCTAAGTCTGTCATATCAAACCCAGCGACCTCCCACTGTCACCCTTAACCTCCCCTAAAAACTGACTCAGTAAGGCCTTGGTCGGCTGAGAGTGACAGCCGGGTTGACAGCAGCAATATGCTTTGAAGTGCCAAGTCAAGTCTTTCTATTGTGTCTTTGAGTAGAGCAGTGAGGCGCTCGAGTGCACAAAAACACGTTGGTGTGTGTTGTCCTCGTACTTGACTGCATAAAAAGTGGCTTCATGTGTACATTTATCCTCGTCCATGTGGGAAGAGACAAAGAAGCTGAGTTTGCCTTTTTTGCTTTTAAATCCTCTGTATATATTACCCTCTATTTGGCCAAAGCTGTTTTGCATTTCTAATGTGAGAAAAGCCTTGACTGGCCCTTTTCAGGATCATGACAACACACCACTCACAGAAACTGTTTCACTTGTTAATCCTCTGCTTTCTAAACCTGGCAGAGTAAAACAGTTGTTTGGATGGTCTGAGGATAGATAAGTAATTGCTGATTACTCTGACAGATTTTAACACTCCTATAAGTGAGGTCTCTAGCCATTTGTGCTTCAGGGCACAGTTGCTTCACAGTCTGTGTTTATAGTGGGTGAGATAGATTATTTTTACCTTACCTGGGGGTCCCCTCTCATGGAGGTCCAAAGGCTATGTTGGGAAACCTGGAAGAGATTGCTTGAACTAAGCCACTACAAGATCAGGAAACATCTTAGGAGCCTATCATACATTATTAGTAATACCTCCTTACAAATATTTAGTACAAGACCAGGAATTCATAACATACCCTGCAAGACAATACATGTGACAGCTGTACATTTTTATCAATACTAAGCTATATTTTGTATATATCTACAGAAGAAAAATTCAATATAATTTCTGAGTATTACATTGAGGCTGGCAAATGGTTGAATTGCACCCTCATTTCAAATTTCTGATCTCTTCCACTTTATCTGGTAGCTCACAATAAAACCAAAAGCCAAACAATAAACTTTTAAGCCAGAAAGTAAATGCCTGACGACATCATGTTATGGTAAAAATACCTCTCTTCTGCTGCAGGTCGTTGCAACACAGCAGCCTCTGGCTCCTCTGGGGTGAGTTGCATTCAGTCAGATGCATTTGAAGAACTGGATGCCATTGCCCCTCGGTCAGCATCCTGTTCATCCCTAGATCAACCCTCAGATTCATCACAATGCCCTTCCAATGATACAGGTAAACAGCTGAATTAAGAGATCCACAAAAGCATATTTTTTTCTTTATTTGATCCAAATAGTTAGTTACTGCACTTAGATTACTTTTTGTATTTGCTTGTTGCTTTTTATTTATCAGTCTAGTAATCTTTTCTTCCTCTGTGACTCATGTCTTGCTCCAGACGGATAGCTTAGACAACTGCTCACAGCCAAGTCATTGTATTAGCTGATGTTGCCCAACAAAAGCAGAGTAAATGTGTTGTGTGTCCATGCCTTGGCCAGATAGTGTGTGTCCTGGAGGTGTTTGAGTGAGACACAGAAAGAAACATAAGCCACCTCCCTCACTGCCCGCTAATCCCTGACAAGGTGTTTAACCTGCTAGCTTGACCTCAAACTCTGTCTGACCCCACTGACCTTTGCCCAGAGGTTGTGGCAGAAACGGTCCGCTGCTATAGCAACCACAGCAGGATAAAATCAGCTCCGCTTTTAGAGTAGTCTGCCAAATGTGAGAGCTGATTGATTTTCATCTGAAATTTACATTTGTATAGTTGGAAATCTTCAATACCCAAAGTGGCAAATGCTATGTCTTATCACACTAACTAAATGGCAGTCACTGCAAAAAAAAAAACATGGTAGTTTAAGATAGTGATTTATTTCAAAAACACTAAAAGAGAACCAAGTCAGAAAAGGCTAAAATCATGAAAATCTAAATTGTAACTCCATCTGCAAATGGACAGTACAAGGTTTGCTTAGTTACACTAAAATCAAGTTGTAAACAATAGACATATATATTTAAATAATTTGCTTGACCAAAGAAATTAAAAAAGTAAAAGTTGGGCTGGAGTTGTGTGTGGTCCTGAGTTGTAGGTCTGCTGTCTGAGTGGGTGGTAACGAGTGTTTTCAACATCTTAATCACAGATCGTCAAAGATAGTCATTTCTTATCTACGCTGGTGTTTGCTAAGTGTCCTTCAGTCTTTTGGCTACTTTCAGCTAATGATGGACTAATACCTGGCCTAACTGAAAGTGTGTCCCACTACATTAAGCTACACTCACAGTTATCCCAGGGATTTCCTCACAAAGACTCATTTATCAGCTAAGGCAACCGTTCCTTTTCTCCTC
Source organism: Rhyacichthys aspro (assembly GCA_036850595.1). NCBI lineage: Eukaryota > Metazoa > Chordata > Actinopteri > Gobiiformes > Rhyacichthyidae > Rhyacichthys > Rhyacichthys aspro. Next base: position 21,038,872 of record CM072159.1, on the reverse strand, counting down.
GAAGGGATTACCTTACCAAACATCAGCACACCCACACATATGTGACGTCCCACTCTGTATCGCCTCACAGCAGAATTCAAGTGGCTTTTTTCTGGTTTTCTGAGCTGTGAGTTTTGTGGGCTACCTGCAGAGGAGCATGTTGTCTAAAATCCGCTCAGAGGGGAACAGCAGCTCCACACCCAGCTGCATAGGCACTGAGCCACACTATCACTGATCCACTTTTAATTGGATGTGACAAGGAGAACTTTGGAGCCCTACCAGGGCCCTCTCTTTCAAAGGACTAATAAACCTATGTATGAAAACCAAAGAAACAAAAATAAAAAGCATGTGGGAAAAGTAATAGAAATTCTGAATGTTGAAACAAAAAAAAAATTCGAAATGAGTCAACTGTGCATCAGAGACCTGAGTTCTAGCTTTTCCTCTGTGCAGATGTGTCTCCCGGGCTGGCAGCACTCACTGTGGGCTGTGACTCTGGGAATTTGAGCTCCCTGTCCCGCGTCCAGCTACTTCTACTGAACCGTCAAGAGCCGGACTCTGTGCTGAGTCCTTTTGGTTTTGATGATGATATGTTGCCATCAGAGGACTACCCAGACTACCCTGATCTGGAGATGAATAACGGTAGGAAAAGTAAATGCATCAGGTAAAGACCACCATGGTTATACTATAGAAAGTGCATACACTTGTAAAAGGAAAACATAAAGCAAGTGGAAACTGCATCAAGAATGGTCTTCTCACAAAAAGATCATTAAAAGGCCTCAGAAAACTTTCAAATTTGTAGTTACCCAGCTTTAGAATTGAGAAGGAGAGTGCCTTTTGTGTTTTGGGAGTGTAATTGTTATTATTTTTACATGAATTTGTCTAAAAAGTGTCCAAATTACTGATGGGTATCTCCAGCTCTGTCAAATTTTTCTGACAGTTTGAAACAGATCGTTTGATAAGCAACAACCGTCACTTTAATAACTGGGGGAGTCAGACAGGTGCGCGTATGTCGAGACAAACAGACATGACACTAATGCCCTTGTTCTAACCTTAAGAGTAGTCAATGCCTTTGTGGCGTTGTGCCGCTGTCTTTTAAGAGCTTTGACACCACCTCTCATCTGCTCATCACTCTGCCCAGGGCTATCAACTGCTGTTCCCCAGAGGTGTGGTAGCTTAGAGTACAGGTTTATAGGTATCAGAAAGAGTTATATTAGCAAAGATCAAACTGGTATAGTAGATCATTAACTCGGGAAAGTCCAGCACTGATGAAACTCTCAGAACTAAGCGGTACATGCGTAACAAGGGGAAAGGAACTGAGAGAGTGTGTCAGGAAAACTAATTTAGGCTTTAGACATTACTCATGAACTGACAAATGCACAACAATGGAGATAAAGTGACCTTTAAAAGGCCTGTTCTCTCAAATTACAGCCCTTTGCCAAGATGGTTTTAATCGTTTGTCTGTGACATCTATGCATCACAAAATGCTATATCTAAATAGAATAATGATATACATGCAAAATATATCAGAAAAAAATGGCCTTGTGGTGGCAGGTGTGTTCCAGCTCAACCATTTCTTTATCAGTTACCATAGGGAAGTATAAGTATTCCTGCATAAATTTTATAATGTATGACAATGTGCACTTTTCTTGTGGAAGTGTTTCTTTCCTCATTCAGTGCCTCCAGAACAATGTTTGCACCTGGCACGCTTCTGTAGACAGGTGTTCCTCTGGGGTTTATTGCTCTGTTTCTGACATTATTTGCTTTGAGATTAGGAGGCATTATTGGAGCTAATACACTACATTAGTCATATCTGTGCACATAGAGCCAAATACAAAAGAAAAGTACATGTAAATGTGTGGCAGAGGCTAACATTTATGTACACAGAGAGAACCCTGTCTGCTTGCCCTCTTTATACACACAATTGCTTCCTCTGCCTTTTGCTTGAAGCTGTGTCCTGTGTGGTTTTGTCAGGTGTTTGGAGGCCCCTCACAGCTGGCAGCATCTCTGAAAAGTGTGGCTCCATGGGGAAAGTCCAAGAAAACAAACTGGTAAGTGCTGCTCACCCTTGTGAAGTTGTTTTTCTCTCTCTACCCTCCTCCACTGTTCATCAGATTTCCACCAAAAAGAAGGTAGCGCTTTGTTAAGCAAACATTGGACCTTTAAGAACTCTGTTGCTGTTAGACAATAACTCCAAACCTGGCACAGACAGCCTACCTCCCGGACAAAAGACCCCATTTACAGACTTGAACCAACATGCATTTATAACTGTCGTTCCAGTAGGTCCAAGCAAATTGTTGTTGATAATTGAGACACAATATAACAGAGGGCACGCGGCGTGCAGCAGGTGTGTGGTTAATCAGTCATGGGCTGCAAGGGAGGGGGGGTCATGACTGTACGATAGCACACAGCTCATTGCTCTGTCACAAGGGGGTACGCTCGGCTAAATGCCCGACACAGTAGGATTCTTTTGGAGGATTCACCAACACTAGGATCAGACGGGGGTTGGCGGGTGAGGGGTCAGGGGGTAAACAGGGCTTGTGCATGCTGGGCTGCAGTGGAATGGATGCAGGTGCTCTAAGTGATCTACGATTAATCTCCCCTTTATGACGAATCAGAGAGGGAGAGCGTCTGAAAAGCATGAATGAGCCTCATAAGCCCCCCGCAATTATACCAAACCACAATGAGTAGTGCTCAGAACAGGAGTCATACATCCATTTACATAATACACCTCAGTCAAGCACGTATCCCCACATCAGATTAAGTTCAACACAGGCAGATCAGTTTGTATCAGTCGGAATAAAGTATTTTATCCTGTCTAAATTCAAATTTAAAGGTATTAATTGTAACATGCTATTGTGCTACATTTTTTTTTACATTGCAAACAGCATTATTACTGTTCAGTGTTTTTGAGATAAACAAGAGTTTTACATTTCTTTTTCAGGACGACTATGAAGGATGCTCTGGCTCACCTTCTTCATGGATCATAGACCCAAGTCCGTCATACAACATGTTCAAATCCTCCAACTCGCCCTGCAACTCCAGCCTCGGTACTGAAACATACAAATTGTAAACTGCTTAAACTGGTTCCCTCTTGTGCGACTAAAACAATACTAAATCAATACAAGAGCTCTACTTTATTATTAGCGTCTGATCCGATAAAAGCCTACTCTTTCCCTGTTAGCGCTGCTTTATTAGGACCCATTGTCTCTTCTCTGCCAGTGCAGTGTTTGGCGTTCCCTTGCCTCCGGTACACTTAAGCCCACTAATCCTTGCTAGGGCCAGCTGGCTTGCCGTATCATCTTCACCTGTGTGGCCGCCTTGTGTACATTCATGAGTGATGGTTCAGATCCCATTTACAGTACAGACCACTGGAAAACTGGTAGGAGAAAGGTCAGAAGTACTGCCACTACATGGAAATGTAGAGCCACTCTTGAGCAAACAGCATTTCCTCCCACCTTCATTTGACCACATCTGTCACCAGTGACTCATTTATCTACTATTTGTCATAGTGCTGTGGCGCTAATGGTCCATACCACGGTGTATTCCTACAGGAAGCTACAAAGTCATCAATCAGTTCAAAAACTGATTTGTTTGAGGGCAAAGCTGCAGATTTTAAAAGCCTGGATTTAGATTTTATTAATTGCCCCATAATATCTTTGCTCATTATGATCTGCATGAGACTAAACTCTTTATTTTATCCATCCAGTGGTAAAAGAGAGGGAAATACTCTTTGTAACTGTGTTATTGCAGATAAGAATTGCCATTTTGTCAATGTGCTGCTTTAATAGCATCAGAAACATCTGAAAAAAATGAAATAAGTACATTTTATTTTTACTTTTTTTAGTTCTATGTGATATACACATTTTAAGGATTTACTTTTCCACTTAAAAGATTTACAGTTTGCTTGTCATTCCTCCAAACAATAATGAGCTGTATAAAGTCTGAGGGGCTGTGCGCTCTAACTGAATTTACCTTTGATTTATGAACTTGTTAAATTTGAACAATGTGGATCCTTTTGTCATAATAAACAAATGGTGTTGTGTTTAGCTCTATTTTTATAGCCCTTAGCACACTTTAACATTTAAAACAGGCCTAACTCTGTTTTACAGCCCTATTTGAGTTCTGCTAACACCACACACTAAAGAAGATGTCACCCAGAATGTCCTGGTGATGGCTTATGTTCCTTGACCTTTCAGAGGCCAAAGGCATGGTCACTCTCTGAGGGAGGAGTAAGTGGGGGGTCATCACTGGGGCATGGGGAGGTCAAGCCTGAGGTCTGTCAAGCTCTAAAAGATGCCCAGTGTGTGGCATGTCTTTGTGTGAAAAGGTGAGATTCAGTTACCCCTGAGGTGTGAGCAGTTTAACTTTTCAGCGTGACTCCTGGTAATAGATGAAATGACCCCATTATGACTCCATAAAACCCCACAACAGAGATGATGGGCTGTGACCACACCTGCTTAGAAGATGATTGAGATGTTCATTTTTATTTCACAATCTAAGTTCATTGCTTCAGATTTATTTATTTATAAATGAAAATCACATCTTAGATGGTTTATTTTGCGACAACTATCTCCTTATCTGCATTATGCCTCAATATCCACAACCTGCAATGCAAGGAGGAAAATATATTTATAGGGCTAGTAATAAAGTAATTGTGGTAATTATCTCCTTTTTTTAGTTTAGTTGCAAATTATAGAGAGATTTATTCACACATTGATACATTCTGTATTTGTGATTGTTTTTGTCATGAACTATTCTAAAATTGTTGAATGTTTTGAGAGTAAAGACATAAATCAGCAGGGATAAGTCGCTCGTGGGCCACAGTGGGGCTCATAAAAAAAGACCTTTGTCCAGCTTTGCTCATCAGGAATTCATAGGTAGAATAATCCCCCTCAACTCCCCCATGATTGTTTCAGGATGGTCACCCCAGTGTTTAGCATTCAGCTGTTATTGAAGATGTTAGCATCCAAATGAATGTAATACTCTGCTGGTCCACAAAGAGCACTAATCTGAACTGACCCTTGTGGGTTTCGCTGGGTTGAGGAAGCTACAGGACAGATTAGACTGAGAAACACAGGGATGGTGCAAGCAGAGATTAGTTGTGTACTAAGCAAGTACCCCCCCCCCCAGAGGACCACACACTGTCAGTGTAGCCATGTCACTATTGTCTCTAAGCCACTGCAGTGGGGAAGCACTGGCTATTGTCTCCAAATCCATCCAATCTCCACAGTTTATCCAAGTCCCCTTCCCAAAAAAACTGAACTCAAGCTCTTTGATTGGCACTTGTCAAGGCTGATAGAGAGGATGACGTGTTGGGAAAGCTGTCGATAAAGGGCCGTGAATGGGGAATCCCCTCCCCATGAATAATAATTTGGTGCGGATTTTCCTTTTTACTCACCCTGCTTTATTCCACTATTATTCTGGGAGATAGAGAAGTAAAGGCTCTGGGTGGCATCTGTGAATAGGCTTGGCGCGCTGATTGTGCTACTGATGCTCATCCCTTTCTCAAACATGCAAAAAAAAAAGTTATAAGTCTGACCTTCTTGTCTCCGCCTGGTGAACTGGATGTTGAGGAGAAGCGTAAAGGCCACAGTGTGTTTGGCCAGTTTGTGCAGGTCTATTGTGTTTGGTGGCCTTTTACAAATCTGTGAGGAGATTTAACTTGGCCACTCACAGCCAAATCCAGCTATCTACTGTGTTCAGATGCTGTGGTTGGTATGGTAACCTGCTTTGTGTCTTTTTGATGTCCTCTGTTTCAAGCCTGAAGTGATCAGTTATCACTGAACAGCATTCATGGATCAGCAGTGGAAGGTTATAAACAAAAGAAAGGAATAGTAAATCATTTATGCCTGGTCTCAATCACCTTTCATGAGTGCACATTTTATGTATGTGGATGTTTATATGTTATGTGGTATGTGAGTTTTTGCCAACCAATCATATTGCCTTTTTTTGAACATGTGTGTATATATATATATATATATATATATATATATATATATATATATATATATATATATATATATATATATATATATATATATATATATACACACACACAAATTTATATATATATATATACATATATATTTCCTTCTTTGACACATTTATCTTTAGGAGACAGTTAAAACCATATACATTTGAGTGCTGTGTTAAAATATGAAAAAAACAACACATTAATTATATTGTGCTCAAAAGATAAATTATTTGATGTATTTTGGTGACATGGAGACTTGGGCCTCAATGGCCACATGTGATTGTGTGCAGTGTGGTGGAAGACAACTTGTCAAATGAAACATGGCTCCATCAATCTATGCTGCTGACCCCTGTACACTCAGCAATAGAATAAATGAATACACGTCAACACGTTAACTTGGGCGTGTATTTACGAGGACTGTTTATGTCTGCTGCACGTCACCAGTTCTTCTGGTCAAGCTGTCCATTCTTCATGAATAAAGCTGTCTTCAATCATGTATCACTTAAGAATTATGAATTAATGCAGCAACTCAAGTAACACACTCTAAATTGTAAGCATTGTTGGAAAAAAAAAAGTCAGAAATGCAAATGAAAACTACGAAGATATTTAAAAGACAATCCAAGCCTTCCTTAGAATCCAGTATGCATTGATGTTGTTCTTTGTCTCTACACTTATACACCAAGAAGTGTATTCTGTGGACTTTGTATTCAGAGATAATAAGACTCTTAATTGGCTGGTCTGTGACAAAATGGCTGTTTAGGTCTTAAGGAGGGAGAGACCAGCCTTTACTGAGGCTCTGAAAGAGCTGCAGACTTTGACATTTAACAGAACAATGTGATGAGAATCAGTGTTGAATAAAGGAACAGCAATAGGTTTTAGTGTCTATTTTACTACGGTAAAAAAAGCATGAATACATATGAGGGTTTTAGCTTCTTTGTTTTTATGTTTGTTCTTCAAAATGTTGTTTGTAGTGACTGTAAAATGGGATTCCTTGTTTCAGGTTCCACTGAGGACGAGGTGGTCCCAAATGAGGAGCAGTCCAATTATTCAGAGTTGAGAGATGAGGATGAAGGAGCGTCTTCTACAATTCTTCAAAATGGAACTGGAGAGAGTGGCAGAAAAATGAATGAGAGAAAAACAAAAGTGCTCAAAATGTTATCCAAACTGCAGGATGACACCCCTCATCAGTCCACAAGCAATAAAGGTCACTCCAACTTTGAAGACTGTGAGTAAAACATACACAACAAATAATAATAAATATATATATATATGATATGATGATAATCCAAATGCATTTATAAATATGTTTTGTTTGTTGCGTGATATTTAGCCTTACTGTCACAAAGAATGGGACATTCTCACTCTAACCTCACTTTGAATATATAAAGTCTAGGTGAGGTAAACATTTAGATAATTTTAGATAGAAAGTTTATTTGTACAATACACTGAAATCATAATGTTCCTTTCTTTATAACTAAACCTAAAAAAAGGCCCACAGCAATTAAACATGATATCAGTTGTAATTATGGAGACATCATTCAAAACAACATGAGAAGTCAGAGAAGTAACATTTAATCAAAATCATCTATAAGAAAAAAAATAATCTGTTTGCAATGCTCTATTTGTATCACTTATTTGTTTCTAAAACACTTTAACATATTTTCAAAGTCCCCCTTTACCCCTTAATTACAACACTTGATTTTTAGAATTGCTTTTTCCACAAACAGGCCTTTAGCCACGAGTTCCCTAGTTTACCTCAAGCACCTCATTTCCAGCATCATCCAAGCTTTTATGAGAGTGCATGGGCTCGCAGCTACAAGAATCAGCACCCACACCTAAGGTCAAGGTTAAGGACCTGACCCTCTGCAGAGGTCACTTAGGTCAGAGTTCACCTGTGAGAGTGGAACTCAGTAATCAAGCAGCATAGAGAAGATGGCAGCTGGACTCAGTGAGTTTTTAAACTTAATGTGATCAGATTCAAGGTAGAAATATAACAAATTAAGTGCAGAATGCGTCTAACAACCCATATACCCAAATGTGAAATAAGATGAAAAACTGTTTGCTGAGCATGTGTGTATGACTGTGGTGTGTTGACAAAGCGTGCTGTGGAACACTCATCACTCATTGTTTTGCCTTTATTATTTCCTGGGGGCGCTCTATTTGAGTGTATGCTCTCTTGTTCTGTGTTGCCCCTCATTAGGTGGTGAAAAGGACTAACTTGTCATAATTGGTCTTGTTTCATCCAACACTGGCCAGAGGATTCTCAAAACAGTGAACTCCCTCCCCTATACACTCTTCTATTCCTGTATCCTGCCACTCTTCCAGCCATTCAACCCTGTGACCCTCTATAGTTTCCAGGCAAATTGCCAACTCTCACAGTCAATAGCCACCAGACAGCCTTAGACAATATGTTTTAAATACAATTTATAAAATTAAGTTAATTTCAATTGTGAAAATATTTTAAATTTGTAGAAGTCCTTGGATTAGACCTGAAGTATACCTATAAAAGCACATGTCCTTCTTTTACTGACTACTTTCTCTTCACGGCAGTTAAAACACAATGGAAAGGGTTGTATGCAAAAAAATGAGACCACAATATAACATTTCACTTATTTTCTACTGCTTACTCCCGTTTGGGGTCGTGGGTTGCTGGAGCCTATCCCAGCAGCTTTGGGCCTTAGGCGGGGTACACCCTGGACAGTGGCCAGTTCGTCGCAGGGCTGACACAATATAACATCCATCTTATTATTACATAAACTGGGCTGGAGGTAAGAGGGTGGCATTATTTGTCTCACAGAGGCACCGCTCCTCCCCCTTACCTATTCCAAAAAGACTCAAATGTGTGTGTGCATGTTTCCGTAAGTGCTTCAAAAGGATTGTTTTGAGCTTTAGTAGGAAAACAAACAAAGACACACGCAGTGGCTTCCCTCCTGCCTCTGGCTGCACGCCACAAACTGTCTCTGGCCTCACCACAAACCACAACTTACGCTTTCTGTGCTCTCATGCACAGTTTGCCATGAACACACCCAAACAACCTCCCAGGTCCAAATCATCTGTTGTATTGCAATAACAGATTTTTAGAGATAACCTCACAAAACAAAATCATCTGCTATTATTGCCCTCCTGCTCCTTGACATTGTGCCATTAATAAGGCCATTGTGGAGGCCGCTCTCTGTTTGGACATCATATAATAGACTCTTTGACAGATTTACTTTGCCCTCTCCCCTTGTACCCGTTCCTTTTTTCTCTCTTGAATACAGCAGGTATACTGCACACTGCCGTGCTTCAATAGGTGAGCTGTTTGTTTTCCCAGTCATTGTGGACTGATTATAAATACATAGAGGGATTCCACACTAAAGGCTGAGCAAACACACGTTACATAAAGGCACCATATTATATGCACACTATATACATCTACAAACACCTCACTGGCCCCTGCTTTAATGCGCTCCAACTAACGCATTTTTTGGTTTGTTTGACAGATATTTTACTTTTTACCACATTCCTTGTGGAAAATACAACACTACATGTGCTCACAGCTAGAAGATGAATCCAAATTGTACACTTGATTATAAAACTCATGCTTTTGTTGTATATTGTTATAATGACACATTAACTGTAGGTACCTAATGCATAATTTCACCTTTTAGCACTTTTAGGGTTTTGGTCACAGTTGAATTTAGTTTGTTGTGACTAATTAAAGATAACCTTTCAAATAAATGTGATATTCTAGGTCAGAGATTTTGACAATAACTTAACACATGGGCAATTACTAAACATAATATATTGTGATAATTTTGCAAATAGGATAAACTTTTGGTTTGGAGTTGTACTGTTTGTGATGAGTTCTGCAGGGGTTCCAGGACATTATTTTTTACTCAGTGCCGGGCGGCCATGAGTCCTTTTACAACACCTCTTGTTGGTTGAATCAGTTCAGTGTTTGCATTATTTTAATCAGATAAGATTGCCATCTTTACCTTTGATTTGAAGCTTGTTTCAAACATCCTACAATATCTCATTTAGTACTATTGTGACATGTTATACATGCCCTGGAGTAAAGGTCTGCCTCAGCTTTCACCTTTCTCTTTATCTCACAACATATTATATATTTTATGGCTGTTATCAAACTCCATATGAGGCTTAAATGTCCCTTAAACCTAAGACAGTATATAGTATAGTTACAGCTTACTTTAGACTCTTTTATCTGTGTGGGGGTGATAGGTGTTTGTTCTAAATTCATAGTCACATACTTTAGAGCAGTATATGTGGGCCATGTTGCACTCTGGCATTCTTCTGCTATTAAAAAAGGAGGTCACCTCTTCTCTGCTGCTCAATATAACCTTTGTTAAAGGAATTATGGGACACTATCCAGTGTTGAAGATGAGCAGAAACAAAAAGTCTGGGAATAAGCGGGAAAACAAACAAGACAGCATTAAAAAAACAAACAAAAAAAAACCCCAATAACAATAGAGCCCTATAAGGGCCTTTTTGAATATGCATTCCAGCTTTGACACTCTTTCACTAATCATGTATGGCTGTAATGTTTTGTTTATCCACTGTTTGTTTCTGTATTTGATCAGGAGTTGTGAGATATTGTATGAAATGTATGTTAAAAAATTGTTACACATACATATACATACATACATATATATATATATATATATATATATATATATATATATAGTAAATATTATTTTGTATTTTAGTTTTTTGTATTGTACATTGTGGTACTTACTAGAAGTATTAAAGTTGGTCACCTGTCCTCACTGGCTGCAGAGGGGAGTATAAATCATACACAGATGAGTACCAATATTTGTCAGATGGGCACTCAGGGGTGTTTTTCATCTGTCAGCTGCAGACGTGGAAAATGACATCCAAGTGTGTGTTAAATGAGTTGTGACCCGGCTGTTTGCAGCCTGCCACCAGTGCCCAAACCGTGACTCTGCAAGAGAAAAGGAACAAAACAGAAAAACAAACGCCGGTGAAAGAGTGAACCTCCCTGCTCATCATCATCATCATGGGCCTATTCTTCCTCTCTCAATTGCAACTGAATCGCCTTGGTCTCATTACAGATTATGGCCTCAACAGAATGACTCTCCCCTTTCTCTTGCCTTTCTCCACACAGGCCCTGTCTTGATTAACATTTTCTGCTAGGCTTCACACTAAAGGCCCAACCTGTGCGCTTTAAAGGCATGGTGAAAAAAAGCCATCAAGCGCTGGAGTGGAATCAGATAAGGCTATCAAGCAGTAGGCTTTACTGCCTGGGCTTTGTCCCTCTCCTCTGCCCGCCTCCGCTTCCTCCCTCAATCTCTCACTCCACTGCACCTATTGTCCAGCTGACGGAGTGCTCTCTTCAGCCACAGACCCCAGCCTCTCTGCCTAGCCTTTCTCTGTGGAGTTTGTGTTATCCTTGTCCTGCGTCCTGCCATATTCAAAAATACTCTGACGATACAGCAATAGTGGCTTGTGTCAAAAACGGACAGGAAGAGGAATACAGGAGCCTCATGGAGAGCTTTTATAGATGGAGCCAAGAGAACTGTCTCATTCTAAACACATCCAAAACCAAAGAGATCGTCATTGACTTTAGGAGCAACACACTCTCAATTCAAACTGTGACCTATAAAAAAAGAAGATGTCCTGCTATAAACAAGCTGGACTGGTCCATAAATACAGATGTACTTTATAGGAAAGGCCAAAGCCAGCTATGTTTTCTAAGAAAGCTAAGGTCTTTTAATGTAAACAAAGAAACTGCTGTAAATGTTTTATCATGCAGTATGAGCCTTGGTTTTTTTCTATGCAGCCGTCTGTTTGGGGCAGTCACAGAAAAAAGAGATTGTAGGCAACTTGAACAACTAATAGTGAGGGCTGGTTCAACTGTAGGTATTAGTTTGGAGACATTGGTTGAAGTCATGGAGCAACATACACACAACAGGGCAGATACTTTAACAAATAACTTGGACCATCCCCTGCATTGGGCTTTTGAACAACAGCCAATGGACATCTGAGATCAATGAGCTGCAGGACAGAACGCCCCATGAACTCCTTCCTCCTGACTACACTACGACTGTACAATCAATCATAGACTGTATAATCAATAATAAAGTCTATGGAAGATGAAGTCTGAATCAATGCATTTGAACAGACCTAACAAAAGAATTTCCTCTTGTGGATTAATGGTAAAAGTGATTTAAATATTATGATTAGATTGGTCATTTATAAAGAAATTTATATAATACATGGTAATTATTCTCAAAACAGTGATATAGGGTTTTGTAATTGGTCCAGAATGCCCAGCTGAACTAATTGTAGAAAGAATTTAACTTTGCATTTTGGTTAGGCGGTACATATCTCTTTGGACAGTCAGTCAGCTGCTTGAGCTTCTCCAGATGGCCAGCCCTGATCCTCAAACCTTCTTGTTCTCAAAAAAAAAAAAAGAAGAAGGTGGTATCATTCACTCTGCTACACAGGCAGCTATTTCACTTTAGCAGATTGATCTGTGGGCTTATCCAGGCTGTATGAATCTGAATATAAATAAATCCCTGGCCAGTCTTGGTCTAAGCAGGGACTGTTTGACTCCAGAGCTTGGTGCTAGCTCTTGTGGATATTTGCAAACAGATGTGTGAAGCCAGCTCATAGGTTTTTTGATCAATCAAGCTTTAACAAGTCAAGTTGACTAGATGTGAATGTAACATTTTGCATGTGAAAGGGCGAGGCCACAGAAGGCCTGGTTTTGATTAGGCCTAAGCTGATAAATGGCAGATCCGAACAGCCCCCTGCTATTGCAGAGAAACCCCAGAGGTCCAGGGGTATAGGTCCAGACTAATATCAACTCTGTTGCTCTTCTTTCTTCTCCAAACCAATGAATAGATCTATTATTCAGTAGACTCATTCTCATCTTCTAAATTGAAGTGGCAGCAGCTTAAAAACCCCCATTTTCCAGTCCCCCCTTTTCCTCTTGCTTTCCCAAAATTGTCTAGTGAAATATTCATGGCTGTGGTTAGCTATACTATACTATATATTTCACCCATATACATTTATATATTCTCTTTCCTTTAATTGCTCATTCGCACTAATGATGTTTGGTAACAAAACAGATAGTAGGAAGTGTAGTCTGATATGTGGTCTGTCAAAATGTATCATATAAATAGAAGGTTTCGTCAATAGATAGTTGTGTTTCTTTGTTTACAGTTGACTTTTTGGCAAAGTACTGCATTTTCAATCAGGAGAAGCTGGCTGAGTACAAAAGAGCTTTTGAAGAAGTAAGTCAAAAGGGATTTAAGTCCATTTTGTTTTCTGATGACTTTTCTCTGTGTCTCACTATGCTTCTTCCTTATTACAATTGTCTTAGGAGGACAGAGATGGGGATGGATACATTTCCTGTCTTCAAGTTCTTTTCGCTTTGAAAAATATTATCCCACCAGAGCTGCTGTCTGAAGAGGAAGAGATCTATGTCTACAGGGTTTGTCCTTTATATGAATGACAAAAGGTGCTGAAAACTCCTGGACAAAGACAGCTAGATGTCATGTGTTTTCAGATCCTGGAGATGGTGGACTTCAGGGTGACAGATGGACTCGTGGACCTAAGGCTGTTTGCTGTTATTGCCAGCTTGGCCCAGAAGATAGCTAACATGGAGTAAGTATGTATTCTGTGTGTGTATATATGTATATATATGTGTATATATATATATATATATATATATATATATATATATATATATATATATATATATATATATATATATATATATATATATATATATATATATATATATATATATATATACACATATATATATAATTATTATTATTATTAAGACTACTACAACGGCTACTGAAGACTTACAGACTACCAGGCATTGCTCTGGTTTAAATGTGGCCCCATCACTGTGTCAGTATTTTTGCCCATATGCTGCAGATTCCCACACACAGAGCTTTTTTTCATGCCCGAGGGGTATGGTTTCCTACACACAGGAGTTTGTGAGGCCAAGCCTACTCCGGAGGTCTGTGAGGGTCAAGGCCCACTACCAAAGCCCAGGCTCCAGAGTGAGAGCTCTCTCTCAGTGAGGACAGAGCCTGGGTCATGGGTCCTCAGATTTACGGCCACTCCTTTGTGTTGTGCATTAGACTGACTGCCTCACTGACGCTGAACAGCCATGGTGTCTGCTCTGTATAGAACCAATTATAGTAATGATAATGAATGTTCATATTAAACCCCTTCACTCAAATTCTGTTTTGTAATACAGATAATAAGAAGAGAGAAGATAACGTTCATAAAACCACCTTCTACTGAAGGAGAAAACAATAGCATCTTTCTGTCAACTGGATTGATCCTCTTACCTGTTTCAGTAAATCCTGTTGTCTCTAATCCAAGATTAGAAATGAGCAGCAACAGTAGTTACACAATCAGTCTTTCTGATCATGTAAGACTTTGAAATCTAAGTCGGTCTATCCCAGATTTGTCTTTATTTTCCTTGTCCTTTTGCTCCCAACAACTGCACCCTGCCCCCTGATTCTCAGCCTTCATCCTTCTCATCTCTGCAGTTTGGTTTACTTTGCTGTTTTGGCCCTTGACTTGGCCCATCTGTCCCTCTGTAGGGCATTGTGCTGCCCAACAAGTCTGCCTCACACCACTCTACTTTTTCAATGGGCAGGTGACATTATCTGCTGAGAAACATTCCCAAACAGCTCAGTTGGAGCCAATCCTGCTAATCATTGTCGTTATTCTCATTCTTTCTGTCATGTTGGATGTTACATGAAGTTTCCTTGCTTCTCCAAACAACAGCATAAAATAACTCAACAATTGAAAGATGGTTATTTCCATGTGTTTGAGGAAACATATTTGACACCCTGTGTGACACTGTTTTTAACAGTCCATCTCGCTCAACAATGTGTCGAAAACAACTCCAACTCTTGTTTCTGTCATGTCTATCTAGGTCAGACTACAGTTGCATCCCACCATCCCATCCACACTGTATACTGGCTCCCAACAAGGAGACCGCCAAAATTTTTGGCATTACGTAAGCAAGAAGTCTGCTGTTTTGGCCACAGCAGGGTGCCAGAGGAGTTCTGACAAAAGAAAATGGGTTAGCCTGCTATTATCCTCCTCGTGGTCCATCACCAGTCCCCTTGCCCCTCGTTTATGCTAGCCATTATCACGTCAGTGTCCTTAGCACACCAGCATTTGGACTCTTTTACTGCAAACCAAGTGCAATTAATGATCATTAGCTGCCCTGTCTCGTTTCATCCCCATCAAGTCCCTGCCTGCATTATGGTTGGCAGACAAGGGCCAATCACAGTTCTGGGAGCACTCAGGCGTGGATTGCACTCAATGGCCCAGCGCTTGTCCATTCTTTGCACTAACAGGCCATTCAGCCCACTGTAAGGAGGGGCTCATTAACACTGGGCGCTCGTTAGAGAGGGGATGACAGTGGCTATGCCACACGCTGGACAGGAGAGTTCTGTCCAAGCACAGGCGCTTGTGTCTCTTTGTAATTATCTAAGTGGACCTAGATTTAGTTGTTTCATGAGTGGTCACATTGCAGTGTGTGCCCTAAAGTGCGCCCTGGTTGCTTTTCCCCACCCTCAACTCCTCTCAAACCCTGCCTCTTCTACCCCACACCCACCGACGGACAAATCAGTGCAGTTTTATCCGTTACTATGGCGGGATATGTCTGTGTACCCGTGCATTGTTTGGCCACTGTGAGCAACCACAATAGACTCAGAACACTTTACCATCATACTGCTGCAAATAAACCATTGCATGGGACATACCCGCCAAAAATCACCCACCCCGTCATCCACACTGTCCCCACTCTGTTTAGATATTAAAGACCTTTTGTTTACTTGTGTAGGAAAATTGGGGAATTGGTTTTAAAATGCTCTTGGTTGTCTGTTTAACATTGTTATTTTGCCCTTTCTTTTCAGCGAGTTTATGCGCTCTTTAATCAGCAGCATAGACTTTCACTCTCTAGAAGTGAAGCTCTTCAAAGCAAAGGTAATGTAATATTGGTTGTTTTTGTTTGTTTTGTTATTTTTTTTGGGGGGTTGTTTTGTTTTTTTGTTTGTTTTTTTGTTCAAATAAATACTCAGATTGTGCACATGACACTCTGACAAACACCAGACTCTTGCGTGACTCTGTAGGTGATAATGAAATTAATGAAATACTGGTGAACGTTTGAAGACCAATTCCAAAGCATGCTTTGTAAAGCTTGCTTTTAAAGTGAGGCACTCTACCCTTCTGCATAGAAATGAAGGAAGCAAGCCAGCAAGAAAAAGAGAGGGGTGCTTTTCCCTTTTCATAGATTAGCATGGCCCTAATCTCATTAAAGTGCCCAGCAGTGAACATGCCGTCCACTCCGCCCAGCCCTGTAATCAGTCTGAGACATACAGTACTTCTCAGATGGACCGGCACTGGCCTTCCAGCTGGCCGCTTACGAGCAGGCTTGGACCTCTTTCACACATCAGCCACTGAGAGGCTGAGGAACATGAAAGCCATTGGCCATGGGTGTGCAAAGTGAACCCCTGGCCAGGTAGGGAAGCTCTGTAATTATAGAGCTGTTAGGGATAGGGCTGTTAACAGGAGAGCAGCGGGGAGAATGGGCTGATTGCCTGAGGGATTATTCCCTCCCCCAACAATTATTACCTAGACTGACTGCATTAACTGTGCAAACAGGTGCACAACCAAGGCTACAAACAGACACTTGTAATCTGAGGCCAGCCGAGTCAGTAGCACACACACCATTCTTATTCTGACAGGTACACATTCAACATTGGCAAGAAACAGCCTTAGTCACTTTTAATGTTGTGTGTATTGTATCATGTAGAAGCTGTTCCTTTTCCTTCTGGAAGAGCAGACAAGTGAGGGAGCAGCCCAACAGAGGTTCATCAGCCCAGAGCAGCTGATTCTGGAGCTAAAGGCAGGGGGGATCTATCTGGAGCAAGAAGCAGCCATTAGAGTGGAGCTCCAGCGGATTCCCCCCCTGGATCTGCTGGACTTTCTGGCCTACCTGCCTCTATTCATGCTCATTCACAAGTCGGTCATTGCCAACCCTCTAGATGACTCCAGTAACCACTGACCCACACCCCCACCCACCACCACTGCCATCACAACAATCACTGTTGACCTCAGCATTGCTCCTGCAGCTGTAAACTTTCATTATACAGTCTGTAAAAACCTTAGGATACTGGGATGAAGAAATACAAATGGCTTTAGTTAAGCTGTAGAGCTGTCTATGGTGCTGAAATGATCCAAACTCTTAATAGGGTATACCTCAAGTCTTTACAGAATTAATGCTGAGTGGTTAAACTTGCAGGTTAAATAAAATGTATAAATAGTTTATAAAACCCACAAATAGCAATTTTGTTCTGAAGTTAAAGGAAAAAGCTGATAGCAGTAGAGATATTGGCTGTTGTACACATCTATTCAACAGAATCTTCATCGACAAATGATACTAAAAAATGTACTCAACTAATATAGCTGGACTCTTTGTTTTGCCTCTGCTTTGCCAATTAGATATGGCCATGCTCTCCTGTGGTTCATGCACGCTTGAGAGACCGCCATAGAGAAAAACATAATGGACTCTGACAGGCAGCAAACTACAATTGTTAGATCAGGGACATCCCGCCATTTATAAGCCTTTGCATAAAAAAATACAGACTAGGCTTTAAAACTAATTATATAACACAATATAGTATTTCACATCTAAACTCACTTGTCTTTTTGTGTTAGTAATGTCTGGGGGTGGATGCCAACAACTGAAAATTGAGTAATATACAAATAATAATAATCTTCCACTGTTTTGTCTTAGAAACTTAAACAGACTAAAAAATCAGCTTATAATCTGTTAGTAACTCCTAGTAGTTTCTTTGAATAATTTGACGTACTGTAGGTCAACTTGATTGTAGTAGGTGCATTGTAAATTGCTCAAGGGGGGCAAAATCAATTGCATTTAGCAGTATGATTTCAGAATATGAGCTGTATATGTGAATTTAATTATTGTATGCTCTAATATTACATCTCGGACATTAAATGTTGCCACAATGTTGTGTTATAGGTTTACTTGTAACTCGGCTCTGTTGTGTTTACCTGATTGTGCTGCCACTCCTCAAAGGCTATAGGTGGATACAACATCAATATTTAAAGAAGGCAACTGTGCATAGTAAAAAAGATTAGAAAGGAATTAAGAACGGTATATGCCCATCTCAATCATACATACTTTTTGAGGTGTTAAATTAGTTAATAAATGTCCCACTTTTCCACAAAGTCCATCTTGTCAGTCAATGTAAAAAACTTCCTAATGTGTTTCGGTAGCATTTATGTAACAGAGGAGCGTGAAAGTGACAGACAGAATGCTGCGGTGATTGTGGTGTGCGCTGCAGTCTGGAGGCACACGCCAACTGCCAGTTCAGCTCCGTGTCTGCACTCGACCACCACACAGCGCCTATTCACTCATTAGGGCAGACACGCGTTCGACTGCAGCCTCCCTCCAACTTGTCAAACTTCGTTTTGTCCCAAACTCCATACTTTCAAATCTGTCAGGCTAAAGTGTAGCCTATGCGTAGCCATCTGTATACCTTTTCCACTGTCTACCCAATTAGATGTTTTGCTCTAAAAAAGAAATAAAAAATAACAAATAAGCCAAAACATAACGTTTCAAAATAAATACAATTCAACTTAATTACATGATTTAACCATAGAAACTGGGTTGCATGATGCAAAAAAATGCCTTTTTTTTTAAGATTTAGAAGTCACTGTTGGGCTTCACTTCAAATACCTATGGGACAATTGACTGTCACCTAGCGCTTGGAGCATTTTTACTTTTATTAGTGCAAAAAACAAAAACAAACAAAAAAAAACAACAAGACATGAAAATAAGTTTGTAAGAAACATTTATTTTTTTGTCCTGGAGTGTAGAAAATATGGTTATAGGACTTGTTTTGAACATATGTAAATGTGAAGACAGTATAAAAGACAACGTATGGCCAGAGTTTTCTGTTTGGACAATAGCTGCATACATTTTGATCATTGTACTTCATGGCATAATGTAATACATTGGTTTTCTATTAAATAAGACACATTGGTGCTAGAATAATATGTGGAGTGTCAAACTCCTTCTGGAAACCTCGAACAGAAGGGCCAGAGAATAATAGACTATGCGTCTACATAGGCAGGAGGTATAGAAACAACTGCACAATATATAGACAAACAATATACAAAAGTAGTGTACAAAACATCTATAAATCTCTTACATACAAAAATATTTTAATATATTTCAAAAAACGTTTAATATATATATTTTTTATAAATCCGCGACTTGGAAGCATTTCTGTTGAGAGAGAGGTGTAGCCTACCACATAGGCTTACATGGACTTCTGTGATTGGGTTTAGCATAGTTAAAGAGCAACGTGTTAAATAATAGTTAGTGTTCTGCTGAAGAGCACGAATTCACTTTGGGGGTTTGAGTCCGTCGTGGACAAAAGCGCTGAAGCTGGAGTCCCACGCTGTCAGGACTCGAGATTCATTAATCCTTTGGCGCTGATCTCTTGATGTCCCCGTGTTTCAAGACACCAAGGCCGTTTCTGTCTGGGAGGACAGGGCTTGAAGGACGGATGCAGGACCAAAACGCGTATAGAGTGCATCTTGTTGTTCAGGACTGCAGCCTTCCCCAGGACCATCCAATGGCGCACCATGGCAATAAAATCAACAGTATTTTTATTTCTGCCAAAAGAAAAGTACACAGATTAAAAACTGTTCTCTTTCTAATTCAAACAAGTTAAGTGTGGTCTGTGCAGCCAGTGGATCAGAGGCTCACCTCGGACAGTTGCTCAGAACCAGTTGGTGAAGTCAAGCAGTTCTTGCTCCTCTGGACTCAGGGGGTCGTAGGAGCCCTCGTCTGAAGAGTAGGACGACACGGGCGAGCCGGCCATAGAGTTCATATCTGCGGAGTATCCTTGTGACATAGTGGGCGACAGGACGCCCGACTGAAAAGCCGCACTCACGGCGTCGTGTTCGTCCAGCAGCTGCTGCAGCGCACGAATGTACTCCACCGCAGAGCGCAGCGTCTCTACCTTACTCATCTTCTTGTTGGCAGCGCCGTTGGGGACGTGCTCGCGCAGCGTGGCAAAGCCGTTATTTACCAATTTGACTCGGTTGCGCTCCCGCTCGTTCCTGCGCGCAACCGCATGCGGCTGTTGCTGTGGAAGCGTGTAGCCGAACCCCGCGAAATTCAGTCTCCGTTTGCAGCGTAGCAGCTCAGGGGAGGATGAACGCTGCCTCTTGGGCTGCTTGGACACGGACTTAGCGCTGGCCTGGCTGCTGTCGCTGGGGCTCAACGGGATGCTTTGTGCCGCCGTCGAAAAGAAACACATGGGTGGCATCAGCTGTTGTTGGCTCTTGTTAAGTTCCATCTTGGCAACGAAATCCATTCTTAACGAACACCGAGTTATGCCAAGTCTCTTGGCGGTGCGTCTCGCTCGTGCCTTTCACGTGGTGATGACTTGACGCACACTTCTTTCAGTGGGCAGTGCTGTGGGTTGCTCCCTCGCGCGCTCCTCAGAGCTGCTCTGGGACCTCACAGAAGACGCCACTGCTTTTCAATCGGTCTGTCTGTCCGCTGGCCACGCCTTTTTGTCGCGTGGATTCACCTTGGGCTCCTGCCCTTCTGCCGGTGCGCTGCGCACGACGGACGCGTGCCACTTAAAGCACTAAACAAACAATCGCTGCTGACTTTTTCTCTCTGTGTGTAAGCAGGGGAGAGGAGCCAAGAGGAGTAAGCTTCTATTTGTTTGATAAAAATAAATACAATAACATATAATGACCTACAATTAAACAAAAAAAGTGCATTTTAATATCTTTACCAAAATCCTTTTGGTCAATATGATTTTCTGTGCAAGTCCTCATTAAACGAATAAGGGCCTATGTATGGAAATACATGTCATGGATGTTAAGTTAAAACCGCTTGCAATCAAATTTGTTAAATTTATTAAGGAGAATGTTTTCCTTCAACCTTTTGTAGATGTGGACACACAGTTCACCTCAGTGTTTAAGCTATCTGAGGTTAGCGGGTGGGGTGTACTGGAGTTCTGCATAAATCACGCTTCTGGACGACTGAAACGCAGTCTAGTTTTATTGTCGCGCATTTGAAAGCTTTTCAATTATAGACGCATTGTGCAGCAGAGGCAGAATTTTCCACTTTAATTTAAACAGATCATCGGCCTCGCACAGGCGTAACGGAGGGCTAAAATGTGCAAAGGGGCCCTCGAAGCAGTTTGGGCAGGCTTTGTGTATGATTTGATACACCCGATATGGTTACAGTAGCGTCGACGTACTGTGTTCTGCCCATTATTGTTGCTTTGAAAAGTGCAGCATAATAAAAGACGTTCTTCAGAGTGGAACAAAACCCAAACCGAACTCCTCCTCTGTGTAGGCTGTATCCAGGTGTGTGTGCGCATGGAAACCACGCATAAAACTGAACACGCGCTGAAGTTCTACTCAAATGAACGTGTGCAGTAAATGTGTGTTCACTGGGCCCCTCCCTTCTCTTTTCTTTGTTGTTTGCGCCTGTGCTAGTAGAGGAGGGGATTGTAATAAATTGTGTATTTTTTCTGAGTTGGCAGTACCATTCAAAATGAAGCCTGAATTGAACCAGGCCCCACAAACGCTTTCTATTCTTTCCCTCCCCCTTCATCCCCTCTTCTCTGTCTTTGGCCCCCAGCAAGAGTTTGAAAAAGAAGCGTGGGTTCTATTCAGCGTCCCCCGCAGCCCTTTGCCATCGTATGGCTTTCTGAAACCTATCCATGCCATGTCAATGTGCTTCCAGAGTCCAATTAGTGTTTTGTGAGGACTCTGTCCTCCTCTAGAGACAGGAAGAGCGCTCACCACTCAAGGGGCTTTCCAGTCACAGTCCAAGGTAATAATTACATCTGGGGACCAGAACTCAGTTTTAACCACTTTTATCCAGTTTTCTCTTTTCATTTATAGTTGCTCGAGATAGGCCAAATAAAACAAATATTACCAAATTCCCATGATAATATGATGATGAGAGATGAGAATAGAGAAGATGAAATGAATCGTTTAGGCCTCAAACTTTGTAATCTATTTGCCAACTACGTTTAGTTCTATAAATTAGCCTTGGACAGAGTGGCCTAAATGGCCTGTAGTCTACACAACTACGGGCTTGTATCTTCTGACTGACAGAAAACTTTGTTTCTGTTCTGCCGGAGATAAAGCTGCTAAAGACTTCCCTCTAGCGGTCAGCAAAAATATTACTCTGTGCAGCTGTATGAGGCCCGATACCCAAACGACAAAACGACGACAAAGCGGCTCTGTTTCATCCCTAACCCAAAGACTTTAAAGAAGAATGACTTCTCATTTCATTCATGAGCAAATACTTACTAAATCTATATATACATACAAATATTTATTTATTTATTCAGCTATGTTGCCAATGCAAAGTTCATGAAAAAGCCTTCGAGCTTCCGTACTTATGGTCACGTGCATTTGTTTACACGGAAGCGTTACGCGCCGTAGTCAACTTTAGCTTTGATTTTACGTCTAATTATCTGAATGAGTAATCCAGCGTGTGTTGCAAATTATACATAAGTGTGGTTTTATCAAGTAGGGTGTTCGCTACATTATAAGGTTTGTTTAGCTTCTTAATTTCGGCTCCTGTGAGCTAACTAAAGTTGAATTTATGAGACCATTTTAATCCACAAATGTTGGATCCACGCAACAAATGAAATGAGGTCTCTAAACTACGTTCAACGGGTTAGCTTGGATTTCACAGGGACTCTTTTTCCTCACGCCATCTGTCTTGGGGATGCAGACAACGACTCGGTAAGACTTGACTTTTAGGCTTGAATTACCCAGTTAAGACCATTTCGTCACTATCTATTAAATGTTTTTTTCTGCCCTTTATTTACTATAGTTGAACGAGCTGGTTGTAGGAGACACAAGTGGGAAGCTACTGGTTTACAAGAATGATGACTCCAAACCATTGATCACAAGAAGCTGTGTTGGCATGGTGAATTAAAAACACAAAATGGGAATAAAGATAAACGTTTTAAATAATATTGTGACTTTAATTACTTTTATTGTGTCAGCTGACCTGTGTTGCAATTGGAGATGTATGCAACAAGGGCAAGGTACATTACAACATAATTCATTTATATACTTTTGTTTAAAGTCAGCATTTATGTGTCATACTTTGTATTATTCTAAATTGTGTTATCCAGAACTTTGTGGTAGCTGTAGGAGCAGAGGGCTGGTTTCACCTTTTTGACCTGACTGGTGCCATTACATCCAAAGCTGATTCAATAAGTCATAATGAATCACTGTCCTCTGACGACCAAAGACCCCTCTTCACCCAGCATATACCTGCCAACACCAAAGTCATCCTTATTAGTGATATTGGTAAATGCAGTAGATTTAAACAAGTTTGAACACCTTCATTTTGTCTGTTGTAATAAACTGAAATGTTCGCGTGGCATTAGATGGTGATGGCCGCTGTGAGCTGGTTGTGGGTTATACGGACAGAGTGGTACGAGCTTTTCGATGGGAGGAGCCCTCTGATTGCTCAGACTTAGGATCTGGACAGCTGGTTCTCCTTAAGAAATGGCTTCTGGAGGGCCAGGTACTATCTAAACATGTTGGTGTTAATTATGAATTCTTCCCAGTATATTTAGTGAACACTGACATTTCTCTTCTTCAGGTGGACAGTTTATCAGTGAACCCTGGTCCAGAGGGTTTACCAGAGCTCATGGTCTCTCAGCCAGGATGTGGCTATGCTATTCTGCTGTGCTCCTGGACACAACAGGACTCATCTGGCTTTAGTGAAGAGGCCCCTGCCACCCCTGGAAGGTATATACATGGAATAATTAAAAATAACTTGAAAGTAAAATTTAAGACTTTTTTATTCACAGTGAGGGGCCTTCTCGGGATGTAGTATTGCACCTCACTACTGGGCGGATTCATAACAAAAACGTATCCACACATCTCATTGGCAGCATAAGCAAAGGTAATTCATTAGACCCATTAGTTTAATAAATTAATGAATGAGTTGCTTGTATAATGTTAATATTATATACATTACTTTTTTAATGGCCACTACAAAACTGTAGCATCTTTTCCAACAGTATTCTGGCTCCTTTAAACTCTTAAGCATTAGTGCATTTCTTGTATGTGGAATAAATTAAGCAATTTTATTTCAATGATAGATTTTTATTTTTATTTTGTTACATTAGATTTTTAAAGCATTGACATATGTATTACTTTCAACAGGATCAAAAGAGGAATCTTCCAAATGTGGTCTCTTTGCTCTTTGTACATTAGATGGTAAGTTTAATAGTATTTAAGGTAACAGCATTTTAGTAGTAAACACAACTTTGTTAGTGAACAAAGAAAATAGGACTTTATAAAAGGCTTATGAAAAGGCTTTCCATTCTTTTCAGTGGAACTGATAGTCTGTATTGTACACAGATGGGTGTTTGCCATCAGAATATCATCCTCCACCTAGAGAAAAATAACGAGCCAAGAGCCTTAGAGCTGCTGTAGACTCCACCAATGCTTAAAGCAGTATGCATTTTTCCACAACATATTCTATCTTGTTGACACCATCATGAGATAAAACTATAGAAATATGCATGTAAAATATTGGTCTTCACTCCTTCATTTTTAACTGTTTTCTATCCTTTTCACATATGACTTATCTCATCATGTTCATGGTCAGTTTATAAAAAATATTTTGTTTATATTGATAGGAACTTTGAAACTGATGGACAGCTCTGAGCAGTTGTTGTGGTCAGTCCAGGTGGACCATCAGCTCTTTGCTCTGCAGAAGTTGGATGTCACTGTGAGTCTTTATAAATTACATGATGCAACTTGTTTTCACTTTTTACTTTTTTTATTATTATTATAACCTACAAAAAAATAGAAATTGCATAAAACAAATAAACTTTGTATTAAAGTTCTGTGCATGCCTCTCTCTAGGGAGACGGGAGAGAGGAGGTAGTAGCATGTGCTTGGGATGGTCAGACTTACATCATTGACCATAACAGGACGGTGGTGCGGTTCCAGTTTGATGAGAATGTTAATGCCTTTTGTGCAGGTACATCGTCTCATATTTGAAGACGTTTTTTATTAGAGCTCCTAGTCCTAAATCACCAGTAGGAGGCAATCTTGAGCTTCAAATTTAACTGTTATTTTGCTCCCTCTTCAGGCTTCCCTCCCTCCCTCCTATTTTTTTTCACATCTTTCTGTATTTTATTAAGATGGCCTTTTTAATTGGAGCTACTCTGAATTATACAGTGATAAGAGCAACAGTAAAAAAAAGAAATCAATTTAGCTTTTTATGCTCATATTGTGTGTAAAAAAAAATTTAAAAAAAAGAAAAGAAAAAAAGTTCCCTGCTCTGTTGATTAAGCCAGATTACTTTCTATGTTTGTGTGGACTCTGGCCTCAACAAATGCAATTTTGTTGATCTATTTGTCTTTGCAGGTCAGTATACATGCAAGGAAGGTAAAAACAGCCCTTGCCTGGTGTATGTAAGCTTCAGTCATAAAATCTACATTTATTGGAAAGTGGAACTGGAGCGAATGGAGTCCACTAATCTCGTGCGGGTGCTGGATGAGAAACCCGAGTTCAAGAGTCACCTCAAGGCGCTGGGAGTGGGTGAGTAGAGAACATTGCTTTAAAGTGTGTAATTGCAAAAGACAGTTCAGAGTAGGGTCTCCTTCATTAAATTCAGAAAGTCTCTGATTTGTGTTTGTATTAAAGTTATAATAGGAAGGGTTTCCACAGAAAGTTAAATAAATCCTCACACAATAGAAGTCCCTTTTATTTCAAACATGTGATTTATATTTCTTATAAGTTACAAATTCACACATCTGATTACACCTACACAATTTCTTAATACACACACAGGGATCATTTTACACACACACTGTAGCAACTATCAAGGCCGCTACACACACAAAGGAAAGATAACCACTTGAGTAAGTTGCCAAGACTGCAAGTGTTTGCCCCCTCAGCCGTCGTTACGCAGGAGGAAGTCTGAGGGAAAATGTAATGCTATTCTCTCTACGGTGTATGCCTACTGATCTATAGTCTGCTCATCTTGCGCTAAATACATTTAACTATTCCCAATAAAGCTTTAATCCTAGCCTTTTTTCTTTGCTTGCATAAAAATAACATTTCTGCTGTGTAAGGGCATTTTTTAACTGACTCAGTAATTTGGTTAATCGTGTACATAACAGTTATTTATTCCCTGTTTACTTCCTTTGATGCCATTCATCCATAGTTGAACAATAATTTGCTCCTTGAGCGTGTGCGTGTGTGTGTGCTTCCGTGCGTGCGTGTTCAAAGGTCATGAGATAAATTATAAACAGCGGTTAAATTACAAATTAGATTGCAAATTAGCATGCATGGGTGGAAACTATTAACAATAGAAACTACTGTGTTGTTGTGAAAAGGTGATGTGATAACACTGTAGCAGGATTATCCAAAAGGTTGTCATTGCAAATTACAACAAGTTCAAGTAGATTTACCTGAGCCCAGTGGTGCCTCTTTGTCACTTCCTGCCACCTTTGTTAATTATTCATCGTGTGGGCCTGTAGTGTTTCTTTTGACTAAGATTTCACAGGGTTGATACCAAGCCCCCAGTGGAAAATTGTTTGAAGTTGCCGTCTAGAAAAAGGGAAGTAGAGCGTAGAGGGGGTGGGAGACAAAGAGAACTGAGGACAAGTGAAAAGAGGAGTAAGTGTCAGATATATAGAGTGTGGGTGGGTGTATTTATGTGTCAGCTTTTAAAATGTAAAAGGATTGTTATTGAAGACACACAAACACCATACAACCATGCTATGTTCAAATGCACAGTGTAGATTTATGACTAAAACAACTAACCGCTTGCTGCCTTAGCTGTCACCATGTCACAGAAATGTCACCAGGAGCCTTTAGGCTCCTCCCTGCTGTTCCATTCTCTAGCCGAAGGGTGATTATGAAGAGCATGGCACATCTCCATCCCTACGTAGGAATGGTTATTAAATAGGGACATGATTGTTGCTTTTCAGGTTATGTTGATTGATGCAAAGCAAAAATGTTTAGCAAAAGCAACTGGTAAGAGGAGTGTACCCTGTACATCAAGGACAGGGCTATGATTTTTATTTTTATAAATGCACCACACCATGTATGGAGCTTGTAAGTTGTTTTGGTGCTTGTAAGTTTGATTTTTCTGGAAACTAGAAAGCATTTTGTTTCTCAGCCCACTTTGTAAATCTTCAGTTTGAAATTGAAACTCAGGTTATATTATTGAATATGCCAACATAATGCTGGGGTCTGTAGTTAAACTTCAAAATCAAATGTTCCTTGTATGGTTCTTTGGTCCGCACAGTGCCAACAAAGACCACATTTGTGTTTTTCGTCCACAGATGCTGAAGACTCAGCAGCGGTGAAAGCTCTGGTGTCAAATCTGCTCTACAAGGATGTACAGATGTAGCAGTGTGGCAATGACTCCTCTGACTGTAAAGACTGTTAATAAATACTGTGTGTGTGTTTTTGTTTGTGTTCCCAGCAAACAGACATGTCAGGCTTCCACTGCTGTCTGTAATCTTTGTCTGTAACAGTGGTGATTTGTACTCCCGGCGGCTGTTAAAGAGACTTCTAAACGCTCACAGCATGCATAAACATTGTTGAGAAAATGTTAACATACTGTTGTAAACTGGTGTGTGAAACAAAGGATCAGTGGCCATTATAGTTGTTGGAAAAGCGTTTTGTTTTCTACTAATGAATTGGAAAAACATTTTTCTTATTAATTATTGTAAGGTTTATGAAGCAACATAGATATTACATAATTCAGCATTTGTTATGTAACAGGATTTGCATAGCCGTAAGACAGCAGCATTGTTTATTAGCTAAGCAGCAAAGTGGCTGCAGGGCATGATTGGCTTTATTTGGGGAATCACTGTTTCCCATGGGAGGATCCTATAACTGCCTCTCCTTTTCTCATGTAATATACATGTTGTTGTGCCTTAGGGTAAAAACAGGCTTAGATGTCAAGGTAGACCAGAGGCTCTCCTCTCTTCTGTAACTGTGCCCATCTTTGTGCCACAAAGATTATGTGAAGGGTGATGTGGCCCTGCAATGAGCTTTTTTTTAAAAATTAAATGTGTTTATTCTTCAGTGCAGATTAAATAGATAGATCAGAAAACAACACATCTGCTGTTTGTCCTTATAAGCAGACAGCATTCCTGTGCTCCAAGCTTGCTCTGATTCATATTGTGACCTTTAATGGTCAAACTCAGGATGTTGTCTGGAGGCAGCTGCTTGTTGTCTTAATGATCTTAAATGCTTTTCATGGATTTAGTTCACATAATTCAGGTCTTTTAGTTTTGTTTAAATATGCACCAATCTTTTGTTTTGGTTGAGATTTAACAGAGAAAATGTGAAGCAAAGTCCCCCTGTTTTCCAAAAAAAAAAAAAAGCTGGACATGCAGCATTTTAGAAGAAGAGCTTATCTTGTTTGTTCACAACATAATGTTTTACTATTTTTATCACTAAGTTCTTAGTAAAATTTTCCTTTTTAAGACACAGCCTGAAATTATTACCATCTGGGAAAATGTGTCTGGGGAGCCTCTCTGTGTGCCATTAGCCCTCTAGAGAGAATCAGAATATCATTGTACAAAAGCATTTTTAGAAACTGCTGTAGATCTATCTTTGCTGTGACCACTAATTTCAGGTCATTATACCTACTTAATTTCAGTATACAAGGAAGCTATTCAAAATAATTTCTGACATTTTAAATATTGCTTTGCATTTAGCAGGCACAAGCACTACAAAACATGATGCAATAAAAGACATCAGGCATGTGACATTATACTAAGTAATTTAGTCAACATACGCAGCCACATATGAATCATGACAGCAGGCAACCAGACTGGCTGCAGGCTGAAGGCCCATCCTTCCATAAACAGACGCTACCTCTTTTTATGCAAATATTTTAACACAAAATTTTAAAAAGATTTGCATTTTTAGAATACATTTATTTTATTTTCCTTGTTTAATTTGCTAAAAGATATGTGGTCAAATCAAAACCTGGTGAATCTGAGGAGACGGACCGTCCAGTCCATACAAGGCTTGCTGCCTTTTTCCAATTTTATCTGCCAGGTCAAGTCAGGCAGTGCCTGTCAGATCTTCTCTCTGTAAATACATACAGCTGTTGGCGCTCAGACAATCTGCCTTTAGTCTCTGAGTGAGAGTAGAAGATCATCCACAAATCAGTCAACCAGAGTCTGTACCCATAATCTGTGCAGCTGAAAAGACTTCCTACTCTTACACACTTAAACAGCACTAAAAGGACATTAAGCTCATAATGAATATTAATATGTAATAATTTATCTTCTTTATTATGCAAATGTTCAATTTAAAAACACTCCAAAGTACTAGCACCTTGACTTACTGGTATGTGATGGGATTTCAGTCATTTTGAAAAGGGTTAATTAATTTTATTGTATTTGGCACCGTTCTAGAGAAAAGGAAAAAGTAAAAAAAAAAAAAAAGAAAATCCCCTTTTTATTTCAGCAGCTCATATGTGGTCTCCACTTTGACTACGGCGTGTTTAAGCAGACACAATCATTTATTCATATTTTAGTTCTGCTTTTGATTTGGTAATGGCAACTGATATCTAATCCATCTGTTAGTTTTATATGTGTTTTGGTTTTTTTTACTTGGAAGAATACATGAGGATCATGATCATAAGGATTTAAAAAAGGTTGAAAAATCAAACATCACTGTGACATAAAGGTCCAATTAACTGCTATATCTGAGGCACATTTTTGCTTAGTTTGTTTTAAGTTTTAAATAATAGAAGACCGTCTGAGCACACTCTATTTAAGCTCCTGAAGCCCCTGGTGCCATGTTTGGGTAAGGAAATTTGGAGCTGATGCTGACTGACAGACAGCTGGACCCCCAGCCCCAAAAGGGGAGGACTCAACGTGACCTGTCCAGCACCAGCACCAAGCCGCTCAGTCACACCACTGATTAACAACACCCAATTTTGTCCATGTCAGGCTTAATTCTGCACAGTTGCATCATCCAGTCCTCCGCGCTGAGGCATCGCTGCAGGATGAACAGCACAGCAGGCAGTTTCTAAAGCATCTGGCTTTATCTCTACATATACAGAAATGATTCTTTTCTGCTCCTTCAGTCATAGCAGTCTACAAATAGTGGCCTTGTTCTCCTGTGTTATATGTATGTCTGTTTCTATCATAAAAATATCATAGCATAAATAAGACATTCATCTTGTTGTAGCTTGTCAGCGTTTGATAATCTTTTTGATGTTAATTGGCATTTTGACCTCCACTCACCAGTGCTGCATTACGTTACACAACAGCTGCCTCACCACAGAGACACGGCTCTCATCAATATTCTCTCAACAGTATTTCTACTTCACTGGGTGGGGTTAAGGCTTGTGGGTTGTTCCCACTGAGTTTCTATGGAGTCTGCAGAGTGCTGTCTGTCTGGTTTATGTATCAGATGCTAGCAATAGAGACTGAGGACAAAAAGAGATATTTCTGGCAACAAGTACATTTCGTATGTGACATGGCTTACAGACAGTCTGGTGTGGGTGTGAGTAGGCTGGAGGCAGACTTGTGGATCACAGAAGTGGGTCAAAGGTCTGTGACAATTGGTTAGTCTATTCTTCCCTGGAGACAAAATAGAGAAATGTCTAGTCTCTGGTGGAAGGTTAGGCTGTAACAAATAATGAAATCATAAATTATATCACACATCATAATTATGTAATGTTTATTAAATTATCCAGATAATGAACAAAATCATTCTGCTTAAATAGCCTACATTACCTTCATGTGTTGTAAAAAATAATTTGGACAAATTACCCTATTCTTCAGTGGCTTTTTATAGAGAATAATCACTTTTTGACTTCACCATTTTCATATCCGTGCCGCCTGCACTGCAAACACCTGAAGAAAGATTTATCACTGATGACAATATTTCACCAATCTGAGACATGTTACTACTGCAGTGCTCCAAAAGCTCAAGGCAAAATAAGAACCCAACCCTCCTTCTACAAATTTATTTTATGTTGGTTGATGCTTGTGAGAGATGACTTTTTAACACCTTTATCTGTTTCTGGACCAGAAACTAAAAACAATGTAACTACACTCACAGATTTCAATGTTACTTTCTCACAGAGGTGTTAGCAGCTTCTTTGTTAACAGGATGTGGTGTGCAGAATGACTCAAAACAACGGTGGGAACAGATTCAGGGGGTTGTTAACAATAACAAGGTTGGTTGTAATTGCCTTCTTGAAATTCTCTTCCCTGATGTTCCTGGGCTTAATAGCGCAGTGGTCTGTCATACAGATTTAATAAAAATGCCATTGCCTGACAGCTCTACAAAGCATAAATCCAGATTGTCATTCTAGGACAACGCTGCCCTGTCAATTTAGAAATACAATGCCAATTACATGCACATGTGAGTGAGAATTTGCATTGCATGACTCTTTTGTTTAACCAGATATTTTTTTTCTGTATTTTTTGTCCCATACTAGTTACTGTAACTCTTTTAAATACAAAAAAACACTTAATAAATCACAGAATATCTACTTCTCTGTCTAATTTCTAAAAAGTGTTATCAGTGTTTGGCTTGATTATACATATTGCTCCAGTAAAACTAAGATTCAGCTCCTCTGGCTGAATTGCTGTAAAACCCTCCCACACCCAGTCTGCTCTTTTATTTGATTTATACAGAAGTAGCTTTGGAAAAAAAAAAAATAAATAAAATATTTTTTTCCTGGCTGTCCAAATAAATCCCTTGTGCACAGCCAACTGAAAAATTACGACCACAAACAGACAGGGCTAGGCAGAATACATATTTTTTTATTAGGCAGAGAAAATACTGTTTAGATCAAGAGAAACACCAAAAATAAATTTCTGTCATACACTGATTCCTCTCACACAGCGTGGGAAGGTCACTACATCAAAGAGAAACGAACATCTGCAAATCGAAATGGTTTTTGTAGCACAGTCAAAAGTACAGCTCGGGTGTCATTAAAGCAAAGGGTGATGGCCTCAATTAGTGTGTCTGAATCTCTGTGCCCTGAAAAACACAGAGGCATGAAAGGCAGGTGGCGCTGCAGCAGACAGGATAGAGTTCTTTTACATTGTCACTCATAATGAACAATACAGCAGGCGTAAGGGGTGTTGAAAAAAAACATGTAAAAGGTAGTAAATACACAAGGAAACCTATGACATGTGGAGCAATGAACGGGAGAGCTTTGGCACAGAGAGTAGCCTCAGTCAATTAGTTCAAGTCTCCTAAAAGACACCAAGAGGGAAGGCAGTTGGTTTAGCTTTTGGCAGCTGGTTCTGACCTGGGCTCGGTGGACCAACTGAATAGGTATGTGCCAATGTTAAACACAAACCATAACAAGGCAAGGCTCTACTACAGGGGCCTACTGATATAGAGCTGTAACATTTATATCAGTCTGTCTTTTGCTGTAAATTTTAAGTTTGAATCAGTACTATTGGGGACTTTCCAACATTGTCATATATAATTAGTGACACAGGAAAATGTACAGCCGCAAAGCACATTTGAAGAAGATATAGAGCAGTTTTATTAATTTCAGTGTTAAAAAAAAGTGTAATGACAAACAACATCATCATTATACTATTATGTTTATCGTGATTTTAGATGCATATTTGCCTGATGTGGAGTGATCAAGTACAGCTCAGGCTCAATGATTAGTTCGTAAAGATTCAGGTTATGGAAAGCTCCAGCTCAAAGGTCAGCAAACTCCTCCAATGGAAAGGTCTTATTCAATAACACACATACAGGCCCTTTACACAATCACACTACACAAACATGCAGACCTGTACATTGGCAGAACTTCACAAAGTCATGCAGATGGAATGTTTGATATTTCTGAAGCTAAGACTGAGTCAAATGTATTTGGTCAATCCAAAGTCTATCTTCAATAAGAAAGGATTTGGGGGGAAAAAATAAACTTAGCTAGGCCATTGTTACTGACTGGCAGTGAGCTTCTGGGAAATAGGAATCCACACCAGTCTTTGTTTGAGGTATAAATGAGAAGGACCTTTACAAAGCAACAGATACATACTTTAAAACTGGGGGTAAAAATTCTATATTTAAGTCTGTTACTTCAGAGGTAGCCTTATCCACAGGAAATCACACAAGACTTCATCAAACTCGAAAATTTTGTTTAAACACTTAAAAGGGCCCCTGAGTACCAACCATTTCTTGTTTATTCTTAAACATCTAAGAAAAAGGGTTTAGTTTGCATTGTTTCTAAAATTAGACCTGTAAAACCATAGTTACTCTGTTGATTTAAAATAGTTTTTGAAGAGTTAAACTACCAAATATGAAGTAATTATCATGGAGGGCAATATTTCTGACAATAGAGTACTGTGTTCTCAGACCCAAAAAAACAGATTGCTCATAACAGGCTTTTATCTGCTCAATAAACTAGACTACTTTAACAGAAGAGATTTGTAGTGAATGCTTTAGTCCTACCAATACAATGATGTAAACTCATGAGAAAGGCCGTCACAACTTCTCAGAGATCAGACTGTCCAGGGCATCACACCACATGACGGTGACCAGTCAAGATACAAGCCGTCACCCTGTGTCCGGTGAGGCTCACAGATTCTTATTGGTGTCATGTTGGCACTGACCATCAGTCGAGGGGGTGAGAAAGGGCAGCGCCTCACTGCAGCCGTGCAGCTTCAGGACCCGGCTGTTCAGGTCCACACAGCACTGGGACAGGAAGATAAATAGTTTGAGTCATTTAGTATAGAGCAAAAAACATGAGACAACTTATGTACACTACCCATGTGAGCTGTGGTGTATATTTGAACAAATATTTAAAACAAAGTAAATCATCAGCAACCTGTCAGCACTGGTAGAAAATATAAACTTTTTGCTGTGCCTCTGATTTACTCCAAGCAAAATACAGAAAAAGGTTTTGCCAGGAAAGGTTGTTTTTCATGGCAAAGACTCAACAAAGTTTAAGCCCAGTACTCAGACTGAACAGAATTTCTCAAAAATATCAACCATATGCAGCAGTTGATAGCCTAAAATAAGAATGCACCCTCGCCTCTGTTTGCTAGATACCATTTCCATGGGATTGAAATAGCTTTTTCCCCAAACTCTTCACTTCACGCTCCACTTTAGCTGCTTGCTATGCAGCTGAGACATAGCTGTAACCGGGTAAGATGTCCTCTCAACAGGATAATAGCATGAAGTGCTTCATTTAGCTTATTTAAATTCACATGACAAATTTGGAAGCTCGTTCTGTAAAACACTGAGTGGAGGAAATATGATAAAAGACATTTTTGTTAACCAAATGAGGGCCTTACTTTAAGTTCCATTAGGGTCTGAAGACCAAGGCACAGCTCAAACGTCTCATCCTCTGAAAACCAAGAGAGATAAGAGGAGAGAGGAATACAAGCGTGAAAGAAAATCACTTTTGTTATTGCTTTATGGGCTCTCATTCATTAACATCCTTCCAAGAATATGCATACATTAGACTCCAAGTTAAGTCATTTGTGCAGTTAAGTAAGTGCTTCTTTTGTTAATGAGTGAGAGAAAATGCTCACAGTGTGATGAGTGGGACAAAACAAGCTTCACATAAACCGTCAGAAGACATTTTGACGGATTTAAATACAGGGATATAACATGTCTCTTTGTGATGCTGCCATTATGTACAAAAATGTAAATGTCAGTTTAGTCCCATCCTTTAGCATTGAAAATGAACAATAGTGTACACTCCAAATGATCTATGTAGGTTTACCTTGTACATAGGCTGAGCACTGGAGTGTCTCTGAGCCCAGCTGTAGCCTTAGACCAGTCACAGAGCTGCTCACACCACAGGGTGAGCCATCCTTACAGGGCACCAGTCTGAAATACACAAGCCCCAAGGGTTATAAAGTTAAATTCTTCAATAATATCACAATATTTGAATAAATTCTTTTTTTTCTCTCTCTCTAAAATATCAATCCATGTTACTATTATTATTATTAAAATGTTTCAAAGATATACAATAGTTTGAAGATTATACTGAGACTTTAAAAGTCACAACTTAAACTGAATGAGTGCCATTCATCACAGAGTTTTTACCCTTAGTTTTAACATAGATAGGTTTCTGAAAACAATTTCTTTAAAAGTCTATGCCAGCTTTGCAACAAGTATATGGCTTTTCTCATTTATTTTCCAACATTTGTTCAACATTTGTCTTTTGCATCGTGACGGTAACAGTCTGTCTGCACATTGTGGGGTATGATTGTGCCCACAGTTCAGAGCTTACCCGAGCCGCTGGCAGCACGAGCTGGAGATGTGGTTGTGTTGGCTGCCGGTGTTGATGGAAGCCTTGACTTCAGTCTCACAGCACTGAGGGAAGACAGAAGGGGATTTTGATGTCACAGTGTGATTTTCCACTTCAGTCTGGCACTAATGCATGCAAGGAAACAATTAGTCACAAGCACACATCGCCACAGCTCTGGGGAGTCTTTTTAGACTAGATCACTTTTGGACAAACTGACATTTGGTGCCCAATGAACAAACACATTCACTTTGCCAAGCTCGCGTGGGAAGTCCAAGATGGCTGGTGACCAAATTTTCAAAAACAAATCCCCCATTAACTGATTCATCTGCCAAATTATTTTTCTTAAAAGAAGTATGTGACGTGAATCCATTCAGTTTGAAGTTTAATGGCCTTAAAGTTAATAATTTAAAACAAGGAGGAAATTAAGCTGATGTATGGTGAAAATGTTGCTGACTTCTTCCGTTAATTGGCACTGTTTTTTAACCCTGTGTGATCATTAATGCATCACATAACCATGACTATATCAAGAGTTAGTTCACAAAACACATATACAGAAGCATGTTGTACTGATTATATGAAAGGAATGTCAAATATCAGCTGTTGACACATAAAGAACCGTAGATGATGAAGCTGAACACAATTAGTATGACAGAAAGTGCTGAATCTTCTCAATGTATGAATTACTCCAGTAACAACCTCTTTTTAAACACATACAGTATCTACAGTATCCTTGTATTGATTCCTAGCACTGAATGAAAAATTGCCCTTTGTGCCATAGATGGTGGCACCCCTGTGAAATATCAATACAAAATGCCAGTAACAACAACATTTTTTGTTCATTGTGTTAGATTCATATTATTACATCCAGAAGAGTCACAATCATATAATTCAGTTCTCATGGCCTTTAAGAAAAGGCTTTGAACTTCATTGTACCTTTGACCAATCCATATTTAATTTTGAATGCTGCCACTTACAGTGACTATACACAATGCAGATATTTGCAGCCGAATACAACTACATTTAGACTATGAACATATAGACTATGAACGGATTGTGTGCATCTGATGTGGTGAATGGAAGGCGGCTGAAACAGGTTTTCACTGCAGTATATTGCTGTGAAAATGTGAGCCCTCCTCCAGGTGAGATGAATGAGTTGGTGGGACTGACGTAAAGATGTAGCTAACATGGCTAACCACTGTGTTATTAGGAAAAGGACACATTGCTGTACCTTGCACTGGACAAGCAGAGTGGTTAGGGGACTTTTTTCAGCTATCTGTCTGGCCCCAGCTTCACTGGTGTCGTCCTCTTCGTCTGACCGCAGGCTCCTCTCGCTCTCCTCCAGAGACTCCCTCTCCTCTGTCGAGTCATCAGCTGTGCTCTCACTCCTTTCCTCTGCATCTGTGGGTCCATCTTTGGTGTCAGCCAGCGGGGACCGGACTCTGGCGTTGGGATCTCGAGCCTCTCCTCTCAGCCGAGTGATATTACCCTCCAGAAGGCGCCTCTGGACGATGCTGTGAGGTTGCTAAAAACAAAACACAATTGGTGTTGAAATGACAAGATTTTCTGCAAAGAGAAAGGAGATTGGTGAAGAAATATTTTCACAGTTATCAAAAATCGAAGTGATGTTTGAGCTTATTATGCTTTTTTGATGCTACATTTTATTCCATGATTCTTGCCTACATGTTTCAACACACCTAGTACTTTTCCACAGTAAAGAGAAATGTATACAGTGATGGTGCTTTTATTTGTGTATTTATTATTCGCCACTCCCCTTGAGCCTGGGTCTGCAGCGGTTTTCTGCTGTTTCCCTGTTAAGAGACTTTTGTTGTGAACTGGTGCTATAAAAGATTTTAATTGGATTGAAATATTACAAATCTTTATCCTCCGCCCAAAGACATGCATGTATAGATCAATTGGCAACTCTAAAGTATCCCTAGTGAATGAATGCGAGAGTGAATGGTTGTCTGTCAATGTTCGTCTCTAAATGTCAGCCCTGCGACGAACTGGCCACTGTCCAGGGTGTACCCCGCCTAAGGCCTAAAGCTGCTGGGATAGGCTCCAGCCATCCGTGACCCCCAACGGGACTAAGCAGTTGAAAATGAATGAATGAATGAATGAATGATTGAAATATTACAAATCTTTATCCTACACACTAGCTATCAATATTTCCCCTCAGTGAAAGAGAAATTATTGGGTCTAGTTGACTCATAACGGTGGGTCTGAGAATGTTATTATATGTATATGACATTTTTAAACCAACACTGTGTAACTGTTTATTTCAAAATACGGAGCCTGAAAATCCTTTAAATTATAGCCTTAACATAAAACCAGGGAACAAATTGCCCTTTTATTCCTTCAGTGGGCACACAACAGAAAAGTTACACAGTGCTGATTTACAGTGCAAAAATCAGCAATTAGTCGTGTCCAACTGTGGCATTATTCAAATATTACATGAACCATAGAGGCATGAAACATGTGAATTTCCAGTGTTTCAAAACAACATGTGGCCAGTGAGTGGCTGTTCTGTGTGCTCCATAAAGTAAATTATATTGAGGCAGGCCTGCTCCTCTAAATCACATTGCAGCTGAACCGAACTGAATTTACAAAAGAGGGTCACAAAACTCTAACTCTTATTACTATATCAAGTTGTGCTATTAAATCTTGTCTGGGTTAAGAAGTGTTCAATTCCATCATTGCACTCATCAAAAGGGATTGTGATCAAAAGACATTTCAGATGAACACACTTTAGCATGGTAAGTTTTATCCCAAACATCCTGATATCAGCAGAAGACTTATGATGTGATAAAAATGTGATTAAACTAGTGGAACTCTCACATCATCTGAAAGTCTATTAATATGCACCTCATACTCACACTGCAATATGAACAAACAGTGCAGAATTTGCTGTCATAATGGAGGGATTTTCCTTTTTTATACTTTTATATGGCTCTTTACTGCCCTGCCAACATTTGTTAATAATACATAATACCCCTGTAGATGCACTCATTATTAACCATAAGAGATGAAAATGATTGTCACAGATGGGAAGACTATTGCGGCATCATGCTTCTGAAAAATGGTCCCCTTTAGATGCGCAGACACCATTTGTAGTTTTCAGAAACCAATCAACCCAGTCGATTGTAAAAAGATCATTTTGGAACAAAACTGTATTTTATATTCTGTGCTCTCAACAGGTCACAAAGACTGTTCACAGTGACAGCGATGTACTGTCAGAGAGATAATGGTTGATTATAAATGCTGGTCCTCTGTCTCGGAGGACACTCCTTCGACAGCTGCGACTTTTCTCTCTGACCCCTATTTAGCAAAATGTGTGCGTACAGATTGGAATCGCAGAGATGGACTGTTTTTTGTCTACTAATCTGCCCTGGTTTGATCATCTGCTCCATTAAAATTGAACAGCAATGTTTTGTAAAATTCCTGACCAAACTTTAAATAAAGCATGGGACAGTTTCACAATCCATAAAGACATATGGACCTCTGATGGTGACAGTGGACAGGAAACCAAATGGGAAAGCATCTTGTCCCAGAATCTTGTCTGTGTGGTCTTGTAACTTTTTAATTCAAGACTATGGTTTTAAAGAAGATTTCAGGAAATTTTGTTGTATCCCTTTAAGACTGTAATCACCACAATGTCAGAGTTTAGACCATTCGTCCCTCCTCAAGCTGCAGCTGCATCTGAGCATCACTTTGTGGTCTTATAAACAGGCAGTAATGATTCCCTCCTCTCGTCTCTTCTGCCCTCTGCCAATGCCCTCCTGTTGATATGCTCTCTTTTTGGAGTTTCTCTGTTCTCACACACATTTTTCTGCTCCAATTTGCTTTTATTGCTTTGTTTTTTCTCAATATTTAACAACCTTTTCTTTATTATAATAATTAGGAATAAATTGAAATATCAACCTAGCTTTCATTTTAAACTCCTGTGCACTAATCAAATTCAGTCATGTCAAATGTCACAGTTTTAAATTCAATTAATGGACTGGTGACATATGCGACAGTGTTTGCTTCACATGTGTAAGAATAAATGATATGTGTTGCCTCATCGTGGAATAACATTTTTATTGCATTGACAAAGGCATTGTAAATTGAATCTAATAGACAATAAGCACACATCATCGCTCCATTTCAGTCTTATTATGTTCCCTGTCTTCTGGTGCTAGATGAGCCATATCTGCAACAGGTTTGGCATATGACTAAATCCTGTTAACAACAAGATCTTTTACACTGCCACATGTGTCCTAGTTCTGGTCTTTGTAATAGACTTGAGTGTGGACACAAATGCACAATGTTAGAGTTATAATGAGATTCAAATTGATCTCTTGTGTAAGTGGAGCGGTGGATTGCTGGACAATCTGGTGATATACAGTCAATATGTGTTGAGGTGCCCAGGTCCCGGGGCAGTAGCTCTGATCATTTCTATTTCTATCTTATGATTTCTTGCACTGTTTCAATTTTGCATTCTAAATCTTGTGAGAAGAGGTTTTGAACAAATATCTGCCATCAGGGTGACATCCTTCATATTAAAGATTTTGCCTTGATATTTTACACAGAAAGACATACGGATCGCTAAATATGTCTTTTTATAGGTACATTTTGAATATTTGTCACAGATATGAACAATTTTATCAATTCATTACACATTATATTAACAGAGAATGAATGACATTGAATTTAATAATAGTGCTTTTACTCCCCCATTTCATGATCTGAAGTCCTTTTACATAGCTCTTTGTGTACTCTTTGTGAATTCTGGATGAAACTGTCTCTCAGACTCTCTGCTCCTTTGAGGCAATTCAGACATGGACTTACTGATATTACTCATGGGTGCCCTGTTGAGACCCCAGAGCTTGAACCAGTTCAAACCAGTCTGCCGCCAGTGGGATGGACAGACAGAAAAACAGTCAGTGTGCGATGTGCCTGTATTTCCCTCTATGTGTGCCAGATTAGAGGCTAATTGCCATGTGGACTAATTATCTGACTGTAGCAGGCTCCTCTCGCTCAGTCAACAGTGATGTGAGCTCTCTAATGCCCTCTTTCTCATTGTTATGGGCGTCCCCAGTGGCAGACTTCCTATCACATTGACCAGGAAGCTTCAGCAGCATCCCATTGTCCATCATTTTATCCATTTGGTGTCTTCCATATTAATAGTTATTGGTAATGAAGCACACAATACTGACTACTTCAACAGATGTATTCATCTCTTTTCCTCTCATTTCTATGTGTGCTATCCCTTGCTCTACTCTGTTGTTGGGCTTGTTTTGTCGTTTGCGTTTGATGGGGTATTTTTAGCTTTGTGCACTCCTACACAATGAGGGAGCAGCTGAGGCAGCATGGTGCCACCCATCCTGATTCCCGTTGGCACAGAGTGAGACAGGTTCACACTAACATCCTCTGCCTATACCTAATTTCCCCCTAGCTAATAATATACTTCACTGTGAACCAATTTGGCAGGGTTTGTTTGGGAAAGATCATCTACAGGGTTGTTTGGCCATCTCTGAGTGGCATTGTCAAGATGCATAAAAACTGTTCCAGAAACTTGGGCTGTGATTGCAGTATGTTCCCAATTAATCAAGATTCTCTCTGAACTAGTTTTTAAAAATATAAATTGATACAGTGGACTTAGAGTTGATTTTTGTGCTGCTCACTCATCAGTTCCTCACATAAAACCCATTTCTACTCCTTTTGATCCTCTCAAAAGATACTCCCAGCACTCAATTAGACAGCCCCCTCTACTCTTGCAGAGTGCCAAACACTATTCTGCACACACAAGCAGATTTTAGAGCCACTCGTATAAAAGTGGACCTAATCACAAATGTCATGGAACAAAATGTAGTCTTTTGAAAGTAGTCTTTTGAATCTGATGTAATCAGCGGACGGAAATGACCTGGCCCTAAAACAGTACTGAGAACCTCAACATTTATTTCACCTTAAAACTATTACAATAACTTTTAAGAGTTTAACATGTGACCATTGACAGCAGCATATTATATGACGTAATGTTCTGCACATCTAACATGCCATGTCTACTTATTTGTAGTTGAGTGTACAGAGGTTACACAGTAGTTACACAATCATTTAGGTCACGCTGAACCCAGGTGTTGAAGTAACTCAGGACGTTCTGTTATTTTTTATGTTTTAAATGTATGAGAACAACTCTACATTGTGTTACATAAAAACATGGCTAGTCCTCTGTGACCTCATCTCGCATCACCTCCTCTCAACCACTGCTCTTATGATACAACTCTGGATTCTGCCCTTTTCATGCTCACTGCTCCTCACTCTACAACATGACTGGATTGTGCTGCTGCTACTGCTGCTGAGACTGAGAGGACCTCGGGGTAAAGTGCAGCAAAACAAATTAGATCTTACATAACAGCCTCTGCTGCTGTATTACACACTAGGCAGGGGTCTGTGTTCAGCATGGGCACTCGCAAGAAAGCAAAATGGCATACAATCGAATAGCAACCATCACTACCAGTGTCAGGTATAGATATTTGAAGAATTATTAAATGTGGGGGAAAAAATTGAAAAATTACCCTTTTCCTTTTATTCTCATGTTATTTTTTAAATATATGTTTTTATTTTGTAAAAAAAAAAAAAAGAAAAAAGGATTCAATAAAAAGGATTTTGATTAAAAAATAAATAAATAGGCAAAACTGTGGCAGGTGAAACATTCACATTACTGTAATGTGATTCTAAAAAAAAATGTGCTGGGCAGTTTTGAGTTATTAGTCCAAAGAAAAGTATGTGTGTTGACCCAAGTCAGTCCATCCCATCTTTTGATTGCAACTCTCTGGTGGTTGCCTGGTAACCCCTCTGTGGCATTTGAAATCTCTCTTAAAAATGAGTTGTAAATAGATTTTATTGGTAGATAAGTATTCATATTCTTACTCTTTCTGTCACCCTGCTAACATAATGTATTCCCTCCCTTTCTTGTCTGTAGTGAAAAATATGTGAAGACAGCAAGGAACCACAGCTGAAAATGTAAATGAACTCCTTTAACCTAATGGAGGTGTGCAGAATCTGAATTTCTCTCATTTTATGTGTTGCTAAATGACTACGGTTTCTACTTCAATCCTATTTTCTTTAATTTGCTATGATTTTGTTGTGATAAGCATTGACACATGAGCATAATAAATGTGAGATTTATTGTAAGGGGAACACATGGAAGAATAAAACATTTTTTATGCTGCAGGAAATTTTAAATCTAAAGGCATCATTGGAAGAGTACACACCATTACTAATGCCACCTAGTGACAGAGTGGAGGCAAAGTGTGTCAGAAGGGGGGCTCTCATGAATTAGCACTGTTGCAAGGATTTCCTTCTGTGTATAAAACAGTTTCAGGTTGAGAAAAGGCAGAGTGAAAGTAGAAATGGTTGAAATGCCACACTTTATATGCATGCCTGGCTCCCACCCTCTATAGCACAAGCACAGATGCGTGGTTTCCTGAATGTGAAAGGACATTTTGAGAGGCCCTGCTCAGTGTACTGTAACAGACTCTGACAAGTGCTGTTTGTTTTATGCTGTTCTTATAACAAGTTGCATTTTTTTGTGTGCTACACAGTATAATATGGTACATTATCCATTTGCTCAGTGGTCCAATGTCTACTTATAAGAATCACATAAGTCAAGCAAAGAGAACAGTGGTTGTCAAAGTGGCATGCATTTGTGGTCCAAAAATGCTTCACGTCTAGGCATTTCACCTTTTACAATTAGACTTTAGCCGCTAGTTGTCTCGAGCTTGAATGAACATTTCCACTCACCAAGTCTTTAGATGTCCCCAGTCGCTTGAGCCCATCCAGTGGCAGGAGGTCAGCTGAGTCCTTGTGTGTGAACTGGGTGGCCTGCTTGAGTCGTCTCTGCTGGTGCAGAATGGCTTTATCCCGAATGGCTAGCTCGCTTTTCTTTGCTTCACTCATGATCATCGAGCAGGTTCTTCCACTGGTGTGCACAGAGCAAAGTCTCTAACCTCTTAGCAGCG
The DNA here is from genome assembly GCA_036850595.1 of Rhyacichthys aspro. Lineage (NCBI taxonomy): Eukaryota > Metazoa > Chordata > Actinopteri > Gobiiformes > Rhyacichthyidae > Rhyacichthys > Rhyacichthys aspro. The sequence continues at coordinate 20,995,569 of CM072159.1, read as the reverse complement.
CAGAGTGAGTTGATGAGCTTGAAGAGAGTAGTCCAACCCACAGTGATGGTAGATCCTCTTATAGGTCCTTGGCAACTAAACAAATCCCTTGCTTTACCTTTTCCCAAATGCTGCTACCTTTCCCTTTGGGTGTGCTGTATAGTCCTTGGTATTGTATTTTAAAGAGGTTGAAGAGCTATTATCCTTTGCTGAGTTCTGTTGTTCCTCTTATGAAGGCATGCATCTTCCTCACAATGTCAAGATGTATTGTGTCTTTGGCAGAGGCTGTGCGCGGCTGTGGGGTTGCTGTGACTGACTGACTGAGTGTTTTTCCCCTCCCCTCTGTGCTGTCTGTCCTTGGCTCTCTTTCTCTCTGCTACGCTCACATCTCTGCTATCTCTCTCTCTCTCTCTCTCTCTCTCTCTCTCTCTCTCTCTCTCTCTCTCTCTCTGAACCCTCCTTTTTCCATCACATGCCAGATACAGACAGAAGCATGCTCAGCTAATAACAGTGCATAATTAGTCATTAGAAAATACAAACCACGGTGTGTCATCACTTCAGGCTAGGCAAGATGAATAACAAGGTAAATAAGCTGTTTCACACCTGTCATATGTCTGTGTCTTGGGTGTACCAATAAAGTGTAAGGAGCTTTTCACAGTGTGGTCTTGTCATTAAAAGTGATGGTATATCAGACAGCCTGTCAGTCAGTATCTTGTCCCTAATACCAGAACAGCTTTCTTCATTTGTCCCTTGAGCAGTGATTGACTTCTGTAGTCTCACTGGAGAGGTGTGACAAAAACCACTGTGAACTGACCCCTCGCTCTCACACAAGATCAATCTGGACTATTGACGTCAAGGATTGATTTCTTCATTCCTGCCTCAGATTAAAGAAGCCCAATTTGATTGCTCATTCATCTGTCTATCCACAATAATAAAAACTATGAATACCATGTGTATCTTTGTGCGTATGACCTCTGTGATGACACATTCATGTAGGTGTGATGGTGTAGCCTACAGGTCTGTAACACCTGCATGACCGAGATCGGTGCTTATAATATTAATATGATAATGTGGAATGAAATGGATTCCTCAAAAACAAGTGTCTGAAAGAATGTGCATTTATGTTGAATCTAATGAACCCGATTTAGAGGGAGGTCTTTGTGAAGGTGAAAATATGCCACTTAAAATACTGCCTACATTTACAAAGTATTTGCTGCCCCCTGGTGGTCATCTAATTTTCAGTTTTTCTATTCCTTCATTCCTCAAAATGTGATGGTTTTTGAGAAAAAAAAAAAAAAAGAAGCAATTAACGTATGGAGGGAGGACACATCTATTTATTTGTATTTCCCAAACTGAAAGTCAACCTAAAGAGAGTGACAAATATACTACTGTAGGTTTTTGTGTATATTTACTGACGGCATTAAAATTATTCCACACTTTTCAAGATTAACATTTTGCTTATGTATTCTCTGCAGGAAAACATGGTATTTTCTGCAAGAATGAATGGGCAAATTCAAGAACAAAGCATTTCATAGCTCCCTACATGGGGCATTATAACCTAAAGAGTCAGCATGGCTCTCCCTGGGGTTTGATGGGAATGGATGCAGATTGGTTAGGCTGTTTGTGCCAAGATTTTCTAAAGTGGATCAAAAACTTAGAGTATGTTCTCACACCAGGAGAAAGGGAGGGGAGACAAACCTGCACTGCCACCGCACGATAATAAAAATTACATTTTTTAAAAAGTCTTAAAGAAAAGCCTCACAGACTACAAGTTTGAAATATAAAGATTAGAAACATATTGACAATAAAGATCACTGAAAATCACCTTTATTGACAAAGTGAAAAAAGCAAAAGTAACAGAATTTACATTAGGTGCCAAAAACTCAAGAGAATTAGAAATGAATATTACTTTGAGATTAAATCCTTAAACTTACATACTTCCATTAATAATCAAGTTACTAAAATGAAATGAATTAGCCTTGGAAGAAAGAAAAATTACCGCATTACTTTCAGCTGAAGGAAAGTCTTTTATTATATTGCTTATAGAAGGCACATATTTTTTACTCGAGAAAAATGAAAAAGACGGATGCAAATGTATAACGGTATAATCCATCTGGTTTTCCCTCAGGAGCTTTTACAAATACAAATTCTACACCTCATAAAAGTGGCAGTGTAAAACCAAAGCCATTTCCATATTTATCTATCTTATTTACAGTGCATAGTACCAAAACAATTTGGTTTCTGAAACATCTTAGCTTTGTAGAGTAATAACAAAAAGAATGTCAAACTGGAGTGTAAACATCAAGAATACTGCGGCCTATAAGGGCATGTTGTTACATTTTGCAGCTGATCGGTAAATTACGTCATTATAATTATGCTACTTGTTACTGAAGCTCTGAATTGTTTAAAAGTCAAGAAGTAGAGTGTAGTATATTTTGAGACATCAACATTAGGATTTGAATCTGGCATAACAAGTACTGCCATAGCTTTTTAATAATGCCACAGAATTCCATTATGTGCAAGAATGGTCTGAAGAACTTCTGCCTAGGCTGTACCTTCCCTTCAAATCACAGTAGATTGGGAAGGTAAAGTGAGCAGAGCAGCATGTTCTGTCCTAGAGCCGGAAAGCGCCTGAAAGCCTCCCAGGCATCGGAGAAGATGTTATACTTTAGAAAGACACGGTGCTCAAGGCTGGTTGGCAGGCTGACATCACGACTCATGATGTAGATGCCGTCATTGTGTAGTGTGCATGTCAGATTCAGACCTGATTTGGATGTGTTCTCCTTCAGCTGGATCCATTCCCCTGTAGTGACATTGTAAGACTGCACTGTCAGCACATCTTCAGTCTGGCTGGGCCGTCGTCGCCGTGGCTCCAATTCATGAGTGTATCCTCCCACCAGGTAAATAGTGTCCTCTACAGAGAGCATCTGCTGCTTTCGGATGTGTGCCGAACAAGAACGAAACACCGTCCATGTGTCAGAGGTGGGGCAGTAGCAAAGGACATTTGTATTCCTATCTATTGAACATATCAAGCAGAGAACATATTATATTAAAAAAGGCTAAACTAAAATAAATACTGATGTGCTTTTAGGGTATAATATATATGAATATGTATAAAGCACTGAACACCTTCCATCTACTGCACTGCAAATAATTAACTAAATCTACCATCAAAATTAACTAAACAATAAAATTACACAGATGGCAACTGAACTACACATACCTCTTGCAGTATATCCACCCATAACATAAATCATGCCCTGGCATTCACAGGCAGAAAACTCAGCCAGTGGGTCAGGCATGGAGGACACACACGTCCACCAGTCTTGCTCTGGGCTGTAACACTCCACTGTGCTCAAACACTGACCTCCAACAGCATAGAGTTTTCCTTGAACCGCCAAAAGCTTGAAATTTGACCTTAAAAAAATAAAACAAACATGATAAATAAAAAAGAGAGAGAGCAGTACTCACTTAATGTGGTAAGAGGTCATAATGTCTATTTACCTTTTCTGGTTGAGTGGAGCGACCTGGTTCCATTCATTCCGACAAGGGTTGTAGCAGTGTACAGCAGAGATCTCCTGACTTGTCATCCTGTACCCTCCCACTATGAAGAGGTAGTTGTCCAGGACAGCAGAGCCATACCCTCGAACATTGATCATATCTGGTGGCAGGTTGTTTGCCAGAGGTTTCCATCGCTGTTCCACCTCTCCGTATCTCAGCATCGACCAAGGCTCATCCTGATCAGGCACTTCCAAAGACAGACAGGTGAAGTCTCCAATTGCCACCAGGGTAGCCGTTCCTTTCATGCGCATCTCCTTGACTTGCTCTCTTACAACAGATGGCAAGCTGCTAAACTCTGGTCGCCTGAGCATAGGATGATAATAGCAGGTCATGTACTTGAGACACGCATTGCGCAAATCATGAGTCCCGTAAACCTCAGAGAGGCTGTACAGCTCCACGCAGTTCTCCAGCCGGATCTCCGAGGTTAGCTGCTTCAAGATTGAGGTGACCTGTAAGAACGAGGCCGTCTCGATCAAGTCCTCTAGAGTCTCATTTACAATCTGCACTTTGGAGGTGTTGATAAATTCCAGCACTAGCTCCAGCCCTGGGACACTGAGCCCCTGCAGCTGCACTGAGTCCTCCGTGGACTCTCTCATACCAGAGCTGTACAATGCTCGGAAATAGTCGCTCTTCTCAATTAGTTTTTTCTTGTTTACCTCGTAGATTTTGTCATCCATGACAATGGCCACATTCTGGTCCGATGACATGTTGATCTGATAGTCTACCCAAGTAAACTCTTTTCCTTTATGGCTTACTTAAGTTGATTTTTCTTGCTCTTTATGAGCTTGTAGAGCAAGTCACCGTTTACATTTCATCGGGGAGGTCTGTGGCCGGTCTATATATGGTCATGCTCAGCCCATAGATAGACATGGACAACTTTCTGTGGCCGTAGAAGCTAACTAAACAGCAGCTGCTGGATGTAGCCTACCAAATAACCTGAACAATTGTACATTTTTCTCGATTAATCAAATCTCGACAGTCGCAATTTAATCGGTGCGTTAGACAGAGGTCTTGACTAATTAGTGTATACTAACTCCAGAATATAGGTTTTGACGTTTCCCTTTGCATTCTGTAATCCTTTTGCGGGATGATCCCGAGCTGTCAACTTCACTGTTTTGATTCGTTCGTTACGTCATTTCCGTGTTTTGTATTTCTACCTGCGGTTGTATTTACGCCACCACAGTTATGCTGCCCCCTAACGACCATGATTAGGATTACATGCTGTCACAAGACTGTGGCCACATGAAAAACTGTTTGGATTTACTCTGTGATACCCAAAGTCACATGTTGAATCCTCGCTTCCTTTTGTGCGTGTGTTCTTTTTATCTTGTAATTTTGAATTGGAAAAAACAACATTTTACACGGGCCTACTTATGCTTATAGTTTATTTTTTCAGTTCAGTGAAGAGCTTGAGTCAGCTAAAGCTGCTCTGGTGCAGTGAAAGGTCAAATATCAAAACTCAGATTTCAATAAAGATTTTATAAGCGCATTCTACAGACTTTGGGGGTCTCTTAATCATTAAGACTGAAAAAGTTAAACCATATTATAATATGGTTGAACTTTTTCATATAGTAAAATTTAAATTAAAAAAAATATATATATATATATAAATATTTATGTTTTCCCCGCCATGGCTCGTGCAAAAGCCACACTGCTGGTGAGTCCCATAAATGCAGCAACGTTTTTAAACTCAGCAGGTGAAGTGATCTACTGTCTGTCTTGGACTGTCACATAACGTGTTTTATCACTGCAACTGCTTGAGAGCGAGAAGTAAATAGGAAAAATGAAGCCCACAGTTGGTGCTATTTTAAAATCAAACTCTGTTTTTGAGTCGCTGCATTACGGTTGTCAATGGCAGCAAAAATTATGTTATATTTTCACCCTTTATTGTTGCATCCAACGGGATACATTTGGCAATCACAGGTTTTAATGTCTAGTCTTGAATCGTTTTTATTTTACTGTCAGCACCGGAAACGCCAGACAACTCATGTGGACTTGACGCGTTGTGGGTGGAGAGAGACATCAGGCCGATGCATCAATGACAACGACTCCAAATCAGCACTTCGCTCTCGGCCTGATTGATGCCTTTGTCTCCCGTGGACGGACATCGGACAGTTTGTGATCCGAGCTGAGGATGTGGGAGCAGGCGTGGGCCCCCTGGTCCTCCAGCTGTTTCCTTCTCTATGTCACCGCTCATGTTGTAGCATCAGTGGACGGAGACCTGCGGCCGTGTGAAAAGGTGAGCGCACTTTGCTGTTTATCATCTTCCCTCTCTTTTTGTAGCATCCAAAAATGGCTGATGAGCAGACTAAAATTAACGAACAAAGGAACACACCACTGACTAACATAACATTATGTGTATATGTTCATTTATGTTTTGTTGTGTAGACATTGATTTTTGTGCAGACAAGAAAAAACAATTTCACACTACGTTTTCTAGCTTTCTAATGGCTAAGCAGTGTGTCTAGGTCTAAGTGTGAGGGATCCTCTCTTTATGGTGCTGAAGGGCTCAAATCGCAGGTCCTGATAACTGCCACCTGGCTCTATCCACCATGCCTCTGTAGGCTGTCTTCCGTGTTGCTGCTAGCCGAGGGAGACTCCAAAGCTGCCCGTCATTCAGTTCAGTGAAGAGCCTGAGTCAGCTAAAGCTGCTTTGTTGAAGTGGCAGGTCAAATATCAAAACTCAGGAATAAGCAGATATTGAAGTATGTGTCAAATCTGCAGTCTAATTAGGGCCTGCCTGTCCAGTCGCCAACCAGACTTTGGAGTCCCTTTAGTCATTAGAACTGAAAAAAGCTGACTTTTGTCTATAAAAAAGTCTTTTGCCCCTCAAACGCTTGACTCACAGGATGGCTTGACATGTTGCTGAATTTTACCCTTATCTTCTGCTCATCAGTCTCCATGACAACCAGAGCAAGTCGCCTGGGAGACCAGCAAAGAACATTAGCCCATGCCTTTTTTATCAGTCTTACCTTTTCCTCACTGTCAAAGCATTAGCACCTGGCATTTTGTTTGTTTTGTAGCAAATGCAGGCAGCAAGTGAACTTTTGTGCCGATTGCCCTGTTACATCTAAATTAAGCTGTTTAATGCTCACTCACAGCCATCCACTGCTGTGTTTTTATGTCGGAGGGGGGAGGGCCACATGAATAGCCATGTTTGTTGCTGCAGAGAGGTGATTAGTCACATAGAGGAGCTCAAGCTTATCTGTGCAATGCATACATGGACACACATCTGTAAAGGTGTTTCTTTTAACAAATCACAGGTAATTTTTGCAGTTGATGCAGCCAAATTAAGGTCTGTGTTCTGCAACAGCCAGAGTTCTCTGCTGATTTGGTCTGTCAAGATGAACAGTAGATTTTGGTGAGGAAATTGAGATTATCCAACCAAGACAATGGACTAAGAGGAAGTTGCTTTAAACATACAAAGAAAGCTTTCCTTAGTGGTTTTAAGAAAAAATTACATAATAGCTCATCTAATGTTGAAATATAGATTTACGGGTAAAAGATTTCCAAACAAGGATGCACAATCAAACAAACAAACAAAAAAATAGAACATTGTCTATCTTGCCTATGTCTCAATTCACATACATATGTTTTGAATGTGATTTTAAAAATAAATAAATATAAAATTATAAAAGATAATAAAATGTCACAGAAGGTATAAATTACCCAATTGACTTTTAAGTGTCCTGCATTTAAATGCCACACATGATTATGCATAATGTCACAGCCGTAAGTCCTTTGGAAGCAACATGATGGCCTGCTTTTAACAGGCCATTACTGGCTGTTACCCTGGCAATCGGGGTCAGCGACCACAACTGCCATAAGTACACTCTTTTGTGAGACCAACATTCATGTGTAATCAGTATCAGCCATCTGCTGGGTGTGTTTTAAACTGGTTTTGCAGGTAGACTGGACAAAATGGTCTGGAATTTGTTTAAGTATGTCTTAATGGTTTATTGTGTTTTTTATTAATATGTGTTTAGACAGACTACTTCTACCAGTATACAGAGTGTGACAGCACAGGCTCACGATGGAGGGTCGCCATCCCTCTCAGACCAGGCTCCTGCTCAGACCTCCCACCTCCAACCAGAGGAACTGACTGCTGTGAGTCCAGGACAGTAACAACGATCCTTATGTTTATCTCTCTTTTTCATGTGTTTCTTTGCTCCTTCTTCCTCCAGCTTTCTCTTGTCCTGCTGGGATGTATCTGGAAATGTCTACGCAGCAGTGCACGCCATGTGCTGCTGGCTCCTACTCACTTGGCAGTGGCCTTCGTTTTGACCAATGGGATGCCATCCCTGCAGGTTTCACCAGCATGGCCAGCTTCCTTGATACTGGTCCCTCTGGAGAGGACATTCAGACCTGTAACAGGTGAAACTGACAAGTGCACACAGCCAGGCAATCAACTATAGTTTTTAGTAAACTAGGATAAATATAATTAGATAAGACCACTTAACATTAAAGCACTATTTGACGGGACACTACTGTTTTGTCTTTGATGTAGCTCCTCCTGGACGCCACAGGGTGTGTATCTGGAGTCAAATCGGGACGAGTGTACAGTGTCTCTTGTTTATGCTGTCCATTTGGAAAAACAGGGCTCCGTCTCCTTCACTTACCAGTACCCAGACAACAACATCTTTTTTGAGTTTTATGTAAGTTTGGAAGTTTGTCATCTACTGTAATAACGTTTTTTGTACCTACTGGACATCCCTATGAGATACTGTATGTACAAAAAGATGAAACTGCCTTTAAAACTAAACTAGAAGTATTGCCACACCTGCAAACCTAGGTGCAGAACGAACAGTGTCAGGAAATGGCCCAGAATGATGACCAGAAGTGGATTAAAGTTACAAGCAACGGAGAATGGGGCACACACACAGTGAGTAGTATGTTAATGCTGCCTTATTGCATGTGTGGGGCAATGTTTGTCCAATGTAATATTTTTAGTCAAGTGAATGAGTTAAGCTCTTGAGACTCAGTGTAAGTGTCCTGTCTGCCCTTCTGTGACTTTAAGGTCAATTTAAAGTCTGGTACAAATATCCTTTACTGGAGGACCACTGGGATTCTTGTGGGAGGAAAAAGAGTAAAGCCTGTGCTGCTGAAGAACATACAAATAGAAGGTAAAGCTTGGGTTTACACCACACAATCACTAATTAACTGTACTGTGTATGTATTATTATAGTAATAGTGTTTGTTCATGTATGTTCAGGTGTAGCCTACACTTCAGAGTGTTTTCCATGTCGGCCCGGGTGGTTCAACAAAGCCCCTGGATCCTCATCTTGCCAGCCATGCCCCAGTAACACATACTCTGTGAAAGGGGCATCCTCCTGTACCTCCTGCCCTGAGAATCACTACTCGCGTATGTATTCTTGTGTAAATTCAAGCACATGATTGTTGTATGCTTCTTTATTGCGAATTAATCTAAATGTTATTGTAAGTGACTCCAAGCCTGATGTTTTGCATTGTCTTTGTGGGATTCATTGTGCTCCAAGATGAGGGATGGGCAGAATGCAAAGTGAGGCCGCCATGCTCAGAAAAGGATTACTTCCAGATCCACACAGCCTGTGACAGTGAAGGAAAGGTCAGCAGCATTAGTGCATTTGCACTTTCTGTAAACACACTCACAGCTTCCTCATAACATAATCTTGACATTAAATTAACAACTGAGCCAATGTTTACAATGTAATTTACAATGTAAGTTAAGGGTTGTATAGAATGCCCTTTCACCATTTTTGTGTGGAATCTCATAAATTGACAAAGGGAGAGGTTAATTTGAACATATCACCTGACATAAAATTTAATTTCCCATTGCTTATTCAGAAAATGAGTTACTAAGACTCCTGTTACATTTGTAAAATAGTAAATGCCTATAGTAAATGCCTATAGTTTTAAATTGCAGCATGTGTGGTTGTTTGTGTTACAGACACAAGTTCTGTATCGATGGGTGGAGCCAAAGATTTGTGTGGACAACATCGCTGAAGCTGTGGAGCTGCCTGCAACTGGACAAAGAGAGCCATGTCCTCCCTGCAACCCTGGGTACTACAACAGCAATGACTCCACCTGTTTGCCCTGCCCACCTGGAACACACTCTGATGGGACATATGGTATACTTACGTGCTAATGCGTACATGTTTACACCTGACTCTCAATGTTAGCGTTGCAACCTAATGCATTTTACAAAATGTTTCCTCAGTCTATATTAAAATTCTGTAGATAAATTACATAACTTTTTGTTTTGGAAACAGTTTGCAAAGACTGCCCTGCAGGTACAGAACCAGTGTTGGGTTATGAGTATAAATGGTGGAATGTGCTGCCACCAAACATGAAGACTTCCTGTTTCAATGTGGGCAACTCTAACTGTGATGACATGAATGGTGAGAATAAAAATACGAAATATTTCCTGAGATATAATAATACGGACCATGTTGTTTTAAAATGTGAAGATAAAATTTAAAAAAGGGGAGTTGTATATTTGATACAGTGAAAATCTTCAAATACACTGCATGAAGATATGATACTGACTAGATTTCTGTTTTATTTGTAATCTGTATAAATAAATATATACTTCAACTATTTTACTTTTATTTTAGGATGGGAAGTAGCAGGAGACCACATTCGCAGTGGAGCAGGCAGTTCAGATAATGATTATCTAATCCTCAGCTTGCATGTGCCAGGCTTTAAGTAAGTGTTTCATTAATGTTTGTGATATATATTTATCAGTACGTAAATTGTTGTTTGGAGAGGATGCATTTGTTTAAGTTTATAAAAATCCAAACAACATTGTCTGTGTGACAGGGTCCCAGCCTCACTTTCAGGGATGACTGGGGGTGAGTTTGGGCGGATAACCTTTGTGTTTGAAACCATATGCTCTGCCGACTGTGAGCTTTACTTCATGATGGTGCGTGCGCCATATTGTTTCTTGGTTTAAACCAAAAATGCTTTCTTATTTGGTGATGTCTCAGTTATTGCATTAAGTTTGCTGTTTATGTTTACTTCTGTTCTTACTTTGACAACCCCTCTAGGATGTGCTCCGGAAAAGCACCACAGTGGTGGAGTCTTGGGAAGGCAGTAAAGTGAAACAGTCCTACTCACACACGATGACAAGGAACGCTTCTGTCACATACACATGGGCATTTCAGAGGACTAACCATGCTCTAGATGTGGGTATCACATTCAAAAATACAATGAACAGACACACTGGATATTCATTTTTAATCAGGTTCTTTTATCCTTATTGGTATTTAAATGCTATTATGATATTAAGGCATTTTGATACTGGCATGATTAAGTTAGACAAGAGTGATGATCTTTGCCATACCAGAGTTGTCCCTATGTATTCATAATTAATTGCCTATTTTTATTATCCCCTATTTACTTGTACATTTGTGCAGGTGCGCCGCTATGTGACTGACATGGTAAAGCTGTACTCCATCAGTGTCACCAATGTAGTGGACGGGGTTGCGTCCGCGTGTCGAGCCTGTGCCCTCATATCCCACAATTCCCAGCAAGCTGGCTCCTCTTGTATCCCCTGCCCTGCTGGCTATTACATCGACAGAGACACTAACCAATGCCTTGAATGTCCCCTGAACACCTATCTAGCAGGGCGGCACACATACGGCCAGGACACCTGTGTTGCTTGTGGCCCTGGAAGTAAAAGCAACAAGGTAGAATGTTGATATTAGATATGCAATATACAATGTTCTTATTTGCTCAATATCATGATATTATGTTAAAAAAGTGGACTCATTTAATTTATTGTTAGTTGTTTAATGCATCTTAATCTGCGGCAAATAAAAATAGCAAGGATTTTGTGTTAAAAATTTCCAAAAGAAGCATTTTGTCTGTTGTTGCAAAATTTAGTCAGTTAATTTAGTCAGGTCTTTTTTTCCTTTTAGGAACATTCTCGTTGCTATAGCGACTGCTCATTTACCCATACAGAGAACAACCGCACCTTGACCTTTGACTTCAGTGCTATGAGCGATGTGGCCTCGCTGACAATTGGACCCAGTTTCACATCTAAAGGCACAAAGTACCTACACCTGTTTAACATCAGTCTGTGTGGCCATGAGGTATACACATTATCACACACACATTATCTATGCCCATCAAGTACCTTACATTATTATACAGGATCAAAACCAAAGCATCCGTCTGGTTTGAGTTGGACTAGCCCTATACATGTGTGACTCTTTTATAGGGGAGGAGAGCCGCTATCTGCACAGATAATGTCACGGATGTTTCTAGCAAAGACAGTCAGAGTGACTCAACTCAGTTTGTCAGCTCAGTGGACAGCTTCATTTGTCAGTCAACCATCATACCTGCAGATGGCCGAGGCTTCAGAATGGCCATTTCATCTCAGTCCATCAGCCTTGCTGACACTTTCCTTGGTATATTGGTGATAGAATGAGAATATTTGTTTATGGGAATAAGTTCTTAATTACCTGTTTTGTTTTTTGTCCCAGGAGTGACAGTAGGCACCGTTCTTGATGGAGTAAATGCAAAACCAGATCTATATTCTGAAAACTCAAGGGATGTTCCAGATATAAACTTCTTCTACAGGTACAGTAAGATAATATAACACAAAGACTATTGTTTATGTTGTTGTTACGTCCCTAAACAAACACTGTACATCTTTTAGGTCAACCCAAGCAACGGCTTCATGTGAAAAGGGTCGCAGTTCTGTCATCACTGTTCGTTGTAACCCAGAAATGTCCGAGCGTGGAGAGCTTAGTGTACCTAGGTAGAAAGTAAACCATGATTTTGGTTTCTTCTTGTGTGCTTTTGAATTTGTATCTATGCAACAGTAACTACTAGGAAGGTAACGAAAACTACATCAAGAATAGAAAAGTTTTAGATTAGAATTCATTATGCTATACCAGTATTGCTAAAATGTATACGACTATTTGAATAAACCTGTGATTGTTTGTTCAGCTCGTGTCCTGCAGGCACATGTGATGGATGCACATTTCACTTCCTGTGGGAGAGCTCCAGTGCGTGTCCCCACTGCACTGAGGATGACTACCATCACATAGAGGGTGCATGCAAAGGAGGCATTCAGGTACAGTTTCACCTCTAGTCAAGGACACATCTATCAAACACTCAGCAGGCACAAGATAAAAAGATTGTATTTTTGTGTTTTCAGGAAACCATCTACATGTGGAACGAGCCAAAGCTGTGCACCAAAGGCGTGTCATTGCCTCCTAGAGGCTCTGCCCCTTGTGAGGCCATTGCACTGTGGCTCAAGGTTGGGGTTGGAGGTGGAGCATTTGTGGCTGTGTTGCTCATCTCCCTTACTTGCTATTTCTGGAAGAAAAACAAGAGGTTAGTGTCACCTATGAGGTTTACATCACCAGCTTTTTAAGCTTTTTACGTATTGAACTGGCTATTTAAAGCCAGAGCACAAAAAGGGATTGCCTTAATAAGAAAATGATGGCAGTTAAAAACACATCATACAAACAAAAAAGCAATCTACAATACATTATTCTTGTGAAAGCAATTGTTGCAGTGTTATGATGACTTTGCTTTGCAGGTTGGAGTACAAATATTCCCGTTTAGTGATGTCTGCCAATAAGGACTGTGAGCTGCCAGCTGCTGACAGCTGTGCTCTAGATGAAGGAGAGGAACCTGATGATGATGTTGTCTATACCCAGAAGCCAACTCTACTGGGAAAACTCAGATCTATAGCCAACAAGGTGTGCAATTCATGACTATGATACTGTATCTCTATTTCTGATAAATATACACTCTTTTTATGTGTTGTCTGTCTTTTAGCACGAGGGAGGAGAGAGCAGTGAGTCTGTGCAGTTAAACTCCTCTCAGTGTGAGCAATGGATTCTTGGATGAAGACATGAACACAAAGACAGAGAACTATTAAATGGAGAAGCACTTACTGAGCACCTCCTATATTTTTACACCCCTCTGTTGTTGGAGGTGGCACAGACCCAGTGCTGACAGGACATTTGCTGGTTGCCACAAAGATGCTGGCAACACTGAACACTCAGTTTTAATCTACAACTATGAACCAGGATCTTATTCCTGAGTTAATGCCATGGATGCAGCATTCAAAGGGGGATAAGCTTTTCATGGTTTTTGTATATTTTGTATTTTTATTTCGTATGTTCTGTTTGGAGTCTTGTATTTATATCAGTGATAAAATGAAGGACCTTTAATAAAGTATAATTTGGCTATTGGATTTTTGTACAGTTTAGGGTCATACATGTATTTTCAGTGTGGGTTATTCCATTGAAAACAGAGTACTCTTGAAGTGTAGGTAATGCAACTGATGTCACACCTCAAAGTGAATTATCTGACTGCAAACATATTTATATTTTATATATACATTATTCTATTTGGGGTTTAAACCATTTAAACCCCAAATAGAATAATATAAAAGCAATCATTTGTGGAAAAAAAAAACAGTTTTTAAGATGCCATCTACTGTTTATTATAAGGGATTGTAATAGATGAGAACCTTCATTTAGGAACAGAAAACCTTGGCCAATCACATGCTTGAAAAAGAGGTGATCCCACTGGTTGACACCGGTTTGTCATATGAAGTTCCAAGTTTATTATATCTCTGAAATATTATTTAGGCATCATAGTAGTGCATTTTACATAACATTCAATTTTATAATAGCATACACGTGTTATAATTAGACACGGTTACTTTATTTTTATATCAGTTTCTTACAAGTTAAATTGTCACCCGCAAAACAATCCCTTGTGTTTGCCCAATCAAAGCCATTTTGCACAGACAGACCATTTGGCTCATTTCTCCTCCAGAGCCCCGCCTCAGACCGTGTCCTCATTGCGCTCCGCCCTCTCCAAAGAGGGCCATCGACGCAACTTCAAAGCGGAGCACAGACTTTACAAAAGTCGACTGTATGTTTTCCTACCGACAGATAAGGTGGATCAACGCAGCAGAAGACGGCATGTGAAAGCCTCTGCAGCTGAAAGTCGAGGCCGTAGCGGGATGAAATGAGGAGCTGATCAGTTTATAGCTCACGGTAGGAAACTATCTCCTTTTTTCTCGGTCTCGTTGCCGAGGGCATGGACAGCAGCAGGAAAAACAATCACGGCCCGAGCACTGGTTCACACCGTGTTGGTGTTGTCGTTCAGAAAAAGACACACGCTTTAAGGATTTATAGACTTCGCTGAGAGTTAGATAATTTTGTTTGTTTGTTGGACAAAGTTTTGGAAAAGCGGTTGAAGTTCACCGTAGTGACGTCAGTCCCAGTGCTTTTGGACATCCCCACATCCTCCTCTGTGTCTGCACAGGCCTGATATCAGTCTGATGGATGGAAATGGCCCAGCAGCAAACTTCCTTTACCTTACATTACTTCTTTCTTATGTTTTACAGTCATAGGCTTTAATTAAATTATATATAGTTTACTGACTGTTGAAGGTCTAAAATATGCAAGTAAACTTTGTACATCAGTAGTATCAGATTGTAACAGTAGCATTGTGATTGTGCTTTTAACAAAGATTCGGTTACATTTAATACATTTTATAGTGTAACACAGTGTGTGTTTTTGCACTCTTGCAGGTTCATTACTAAAGCTTCTCAGTCCATCTGTTTGTCAAAGGGGTAAGTTTATAAGGTTTGTTGTGATGTGGTTGGCTCACAAGACAAATTAAAAACAGCTCCGATATGACATCTGGACAGATCTTGTAAAGCTACTATTCCTGGTGCCTAGTGGTTGTTTTTATGACTAATAAAATCAGTCATTTATAACCAGTCACTTTTTAGATAACATTCATCATGCCTTTTTCCTCTCAGTCCCTCTAGATTCAGTCATGGCTCGCGGCTGCGTCTGCTGCGTGAAATATATGCTCTTCCTCTTCAACCTGCTCTTTTGGGTAATCTTGTTACATTAGAATCCTCATACAGATGTTGTGAGATCAAAGTACTTAATAATCATTACATTAAATCAGCAGGAAGTGTTTAAGTTTCCTGTGTGTGTTGCAGCTGGGCGGCTGCGGCTTGTTGGGTGTTGGTGTGTGGCTGTCTGTGTCCCAGGGCAGCTTCGCCACCCTTTCGCCCTCCTTCCCCTCACTCTCTGCTGCCAACCTGATCATCACCCTAGGCACCGTTGTTATGGTAACAGGTTTTCTGGGCTGTTTGGGTGCCATAAAGGAGAATAAGTGTCTGCTGCTCAGTGTGAGTTTTGACAATGTTTGCTTTAATGTTTTTTAATTGTACTATGGCAGAGTTGAACTTGAATAGTGTTAACAGTTCGATAAAAGGTATTTAAACTAAATAATTGATAATTTCTCATTGGTTCTTATTGATCTTTACACAGTTTTTCATCGTTCTTTTGATTATCCTTTTTGCTGAGCTTATCCTTCTCATCTTGTTCTTTGTCTACACAGACAAGGTAGGATGGTATAAACCTATTAGCAATTATGAACACTGGCTTCGGGTAAATGAGTCTAAATAACTAATATGTTACTCTTCCAGGTCAGTGAAAATGCCAAACAAGACCTAAAAGAGGGGTTGGTTCTCTATAACACAGATAATAATGCTGGCCTAAGGGATGCATGGAATACCATACAGGGAGAGGTATATTCGCTTAAGAAAACACACTTGAATAAAAGTTGCTTTTTACATTGATCATCACTACATTTGATTAAAATTCTGCTTCCTTTCTATAACAGTGGAGATGTTGTGGGGTGATGAGTCACACTGACTGGTATACAGCCCTTCAGGTCAACGTGGTTCCTGATCGCTGCTGCCAAAATGTTTTCCCAGGCTGTGGCCACAATTCCTCTAATGCTTTCTGGACACGGGTCAGTCTTTTTAAATTTTCAAGAAAATCCCATAATCTAGTGCTTCTTACCATGTCAACATTATTAGGAAAAGTCCTTTAATGTCAGTGCCCTTCTAAGCTCTAAGCATTTCAAATTTAAATTCTTTTCATAAAAATGTACAATTGTTTACTTACTTACTTAATATACAGCTATAGGCTTCTTTATTTGAATATGTCTTTAAACAACATAACAGGACATTGAAAAGTGTTCTGAAGTTTTAACCAGTGGCATGTACTTTCAGGGTTGCTATGAGAAGGTGGAGGAGTGGGTGGATGACAACAAACACCTTCTGGGAACCATTGCTATGTGTGTGTTGGTCATACAGGTACGTAGTGATTATAAAAGCCACTGACTTTGCAGCACTAGAATAGAGTATGTATTTACCAAAATGTTATTGATAATGTATGGTTTTGTTTCCTCAGCTCCTTGGCATGGCTTTTTCAATGACACTTTACCAACAAATTCACAGAGCAGGGAAGAAGTACGAAGCTTAATCAGTTTTATTTACCAATTATTCTTGAAAATAATTGTATATTAGCATTCCTCCACTGCCATGTTTGTGTTGAGTTCACGTCTTGTTCATGATACTAATACAGCAGATATATTTGTCTAGTGTGAGCTTTTTCATTTATTCACCAATTTTACTGTTGTGAACAGGTTTAGTTACACCTTCCTGTGGCTAGCTTTACTGTAATGAGTGTTGTGTGTATTATTAAAAGTTTGTTTTCTATAACAGAAATCTGTGAATTCATTTAAATGAGCATTGTGTGCCAATATGTTCAATAGAAACAGAGCACTCATCACTGTGTTTTCTGTCAAATGATGATCCTAGTAACTGTTTACACAATAACAGGATTACTTTAGTTTTCTCTTGCTTTCACCCTGACAGAAACTCTCTGATAAGAGTATGGTCATTATCAGTTTAAAGAGGTCAAACTAACTGACCACAAATTGTCCACTGTAAGGCTACAGTATTTCAACAATCACAAATGAAATGTGCAGCAAAGATCGACATTACAAAATCAAAAAGCACACACTTTGTTATGTTTAGGAGGATTTTTATGATCCATTGGGCAGTTATTTACTGATCTGAGTGACCAGTATCTAAATTAATCTACTCTTCTTTGTTCTGGTCATAAGCCCATGGTTTGGTCATTGTTGTAGATAATGTTGCCTTTGATCACCACATAGCTGATGAGCTCCTGGTGTCCCCCCAGTTGGTAAATCAGGTGCTCCCATCTAAAACAAAACACATGGATTATTCTACTAGTCACTACAGTGTAATGTTTACTCTTTTAAGTAGCAATCTGTTTCTGATTGATTTACCGTGCAGTATTAAGAATCAGCAGGTCTCCATGTTTGTTGACCTCCAGGGAGCCGTGTGTATGGGAGCATCCGAGGGCGTAAGCTGCATTGATGGTGGCAGCAGCCAAAGCCTCAGGCATGGACATCTTCATATTAACACAGGCCAAGTGCATGACTATAGGCTGAGAACAAATATGGTTAAAAGATAAAGAAACTGCACCATTTTACACACGTCTAGTTGTACTCACCATAGAGCAGCAGTAAGCATTTGGGTTAAAGTCACTGCCGAGGGCAACAATGACTCCGGCTTCAAGCATGTCCCTAGCCCGGGGCTGTGGCAGCCTGGACAGGATTATTAGACTGAAATCATTACAATGACTGCACAGTTTGCATGTGTGTGTATCTTGCTACAACAATTACCGCAGGATGTAAGCTGTAGTTGGTAAAAGTACTGCAGCGGTCTTTGCCTTTGCCATTGCAGCAATCCCCTCATCAGTGACCTCTTCCAGGTGACTGATGGCTAATGCTCCCAGTTCTGCCCCTAACTAAAATGTAGAGTTATGTTACTAAATTGTCTCTTAATATGATTGGTGCATTCATATCATTATTTGGCTTTATATCCATAAAGCTTATTACAAAAAGTATTCCTTATTTAACAAAGAATATGGCAAGCTAAAAGTAACATAACAGCTCTGCAATCAATTGTGTCTTTAATATTATTTTGCATACTTACAAAACTTGGATTTTGGAGTAAATTTTGTAATTACGATATCAGTATGACAGCATGCAGTCAGTGTTTTGCATCAAATTGGCAGATTACAAAAGGGTACCTGAGCAGAGTTCATGGGATGTAGTTCATCTCCATGGAAATTTATGTTGAGGCCCATGTCTTTGCCAGCTTGCAGAATGGATTTAGTTGAGCTCAGGTCAAACACTCCCTGCTCACAAAAAACATCAATGTTGTCGACTTGAAGGGTCCCCGCTGTCATGTGCTCTCTCAGCTGTGGCAGCTGCACCTGCAAAATGTCTTTGGTAGCTTCAACAACTGTCTTTCCTCTAGGTAAAGAGAAAAAGATTGAGGACAAGATTAGAATCAGGACATAATGATAAAACTTAAATAGTACCTCCCAAACAAGTGCATACAGTATTTGAGTTAAATCTTCTAACTCAAGCTTTAACTTAATGACAAGAAATATGCTTCATACTTGGGCACTGCATGTGCTCCACAGTAGGTTGAAGAGATGTTTATGGGCAGGGTGCGTCTGGCCTTCTCAATCACCTCCAGCATCTTGAGTTCTGTCTGCACGTCCAGACCATAGCCACTTTTACACTCTACCAGGGTTGTCCCTGCCCGCAGCATCCGATTCAACCTGCTACTTAGGGAGGCCAGCAGCTCTGAGGCTGTAGCTGCTCTAGTGTGCTCCACAGTGAAGTGGATTCCACCCCCAGCCCGATGGACATCCATATAGGTGGCTCCAGCCAACTGCAAGAGAGTTACATTTATACTACAGGTATGCTTAAAGCAGTTCAAGCTTATTCAAAGAATTATTCACCTTCATTGCAAATTCATGCACTCTGTCGCCAGCCCAAACCGGGTGAGTGTGGGCATCAACCAACCCTAAAAACCAGAAACTTTTATCTTCAATTCTACTATGCAGTTACAAAGATCTAAGTTATGGTGTACAGACTTATGTTGAAAACTAGTCCAAACTCACCAGGTAGGACACACATTCCTGTTGCATCAATCACTTTATCAAATGAGCTGTCTGAATACTGAACTTTGATCATATCAGCAGGCCCAACAGCTTTAATTAGCCCATCACTGAATAAAAAAAAGTGGCATTGTTTCATTTAAAGCACAAAATACTTACATTACTTACTTCTAAGTACTCTTTTTTTACAGTTTAAAGGGTTAGCCTGAAATCTACGTAAATTATGATCACCGTCAAAGACAACCACTCTTTGCAATGTGTTAAAACAAGATTAGTAAACTGCATTATGCTACTTTTATGAAAGGTTGTGGCTGTCCCTTGCATTTCATAATAACCATTAGTGTTAGCGCAGATCAGTCTTTAAATTGGTTCCAAATGTAGCAATTCAATGTATCTACTGCTTTCCCTAACATTGATATGGTAAATGGAATTAAGCTTCTGTCAGTTCTTTAGTGTTTTATACAGTAAAAACTATTTGTACCCTTTCCAATTCACTTACCTCCCTATTACTATGCTCCCATTTTCTATCACACGAAGATGCTGCATGCCATCATTTGTTAGGTATTTCTCTCCATTGCTGCAGATCAAAACCACCTGTTTGGCATTCTTTACCAATAGTCTGTAATTCTTGGACATTGTTTTTCATCAAGGTCTGTAAGTTTAGAGGGAAATGATTTAACTTGGGGACCCAGCAAATATTTGTCCAGGAGAGCAGAGTAGAGTTCAAAGTGCGTAGATGGGTGGAGCTTCTGCTGCAGTTGCATTACTTTGTATTTTTATTTTTTTTTAAAGTAAACCCAACAATCAAATTACGAAAGACTACAATATTGATTTATTGTGTGTGTATCACAACAGTATAACATAAAATTGGCCTCACATACATAAAAAATATCAAAAATGTAAAAAAAAAAAAAAAAAGAATCTACAGTCAGGGCCAATACAGGGCAATCATTAGTTTCACATGGTGAAAACTCAAGCACACATACAACCCAACCACAGGGGACAGTCACATCAAATAAAGATCAGGCCAAATCTTCAAACATCACTCTCTCATTTCTCCATCTTCTTCCTCTTCCTCTACACCCCTGATGTACAAGACATTATTACACCTGTGGAAACAAAAAACATTAAACATAACCCAAAGAAGGTACAATAATGCTTGACTACATCAGTAGTTTTAGACAATGTTATAACCATACCTAATGAGCACCTCTCCAAGATGTCCTGCCAATGCTCCATCCACATATTCTTCTGTATTTGCAAGCTGAACACAAAAAGACAAATTATATTAAACACAAAAGATATATCTAGTCAGACGAAGGGAGGCAGAGAACACAGCATCCCAAACCTCACCTGCATGTTCATGTATCCATCAACAGATACTAAATATCCTTTATACTCCATGCCCCACTTCAGCTTCACCATGACTGGCTTGCCGGTCAGCCCATTGAGGAAAGGCTTTGGGTTCAGAGGTAAACTCTACAGTGAAAAAGATGAAATCACATTACAGTTTGTGCCCCTTCCTAAATAGAATGGATTATTAACTTATTTTCACAACGTATTTAACATTACGTGAACTTAACGTCATCTTTACAGTAATAATGATGAATGGTAACCAATGGAGAAGGTAAAATGTAAAAGGTTTTGCATAACAATCTTCGTAGTACAGAAGTATGTCCTAAAATATAAAAGGTCCAATTAACGTATAAGGAAAGCCACCATAACCAGTTGTCCGACAAAAGGTAAGAAAGCAACAAAACACCTATGCACCTCTGACGACAAAGGATTTATTTACCTCGTAGGGCTTATACAAGTTATGGCGCCTACGCTACACATAAAATACAATCAACACCGTAGTAATAAAGCTTTATGTCCTTGGTCTTAAGAATTTAATGCCACTTGAAGCTTTCTTCAATAACCATCTGTTTTAGTTTGAGCAAATGCGATGGCTTCATTCATTCCGGTTAAGTTATGAATGAAAAGCTAACACAGCTAACGCTTTGTATTTACTTAATTGTACAGTGATTCCAAAACTGCGACACAAATGTCCCTTCTGTTATTTTCTAAAAAAAACTAGTAAGATACACTCACCATTTCTGCTTAATACCGAATATAAAGTTATAAACGTAAAGTTGCTATCGTCACTATAACGTCCGCTCTACAAAAGCAGCGCACGCTTTACCGCCGAACAGGAAGTAAAATCCTTTGACCTTTAAGGAGACCTCACCTTTAAGAATACCGCCACCTAGCAGCATGGGGTGAACACTACAACCCAGGTTTTAAAATTGTGGGGAATATTTGAATGAGTGTGATATTTAAAATTTGAAAAATATTTAAGTTACTTTGACAGTTGCTGATACTCTCCCTAGTCTAAATAAGAAAGTTTGCCCTAAACTTGAACTATAAGCTACAATGTGTGTTCATTTATCATGGTTATGTTAATAATCTTATTTTTTTTAATCTTGGCATTTTTTGAAGTACAAACAAAAATGATTGCCATATCTGGGTCATCCATACTCGGTCTGGACAGCTTGTTCTCTCAGGCATGAACTCTTGAACAGTCATGCAAATTTACAGATTTTTTGGAGATGAAGCACTGAACTGTTACTGAAGTATCCAACAAGTTCAAACCTGATATTCTGAATAAAACTAACATTTAACTTCCTGCAGTAAGGGGCTGGGTTGAGCCTAAAATTCCTCTGAAATTGCACCAGAGCTTTCCTTGAATGTTTGAAATTCTCGCATACTTACATCATTTGGGCTATTTTTCTTCAACCTGTATTTGAGTCGCCCCTGGGGAATTAACCAGTCTGTCAGTCAGCCTCTGTGTCACTTATGGTATGCTGGCAATGTTAATGTAGTGTAAATTTTAAATTGCATCAACTAGCACATCTTTGTGTTATGCTCTTCAAAAGTATCATAATTTGAGGGAATATTAAGGAGGTTGTCCAATGAATTGCTTTGATCTCTGCTCAGTAAATGCATTGCTAAGTTTATGAAGTGTGACTGAACTGATTAAGACTTTTGAACAAACTTATTTAACATTATAATCTGCTGCTGTACCTGAAGTAGTTTTTTTTTGCCACCCAAAAGGTTACCCTTGGTTCCTTAGGTGGTACACAGTTTCAATGATGGAGCAGTGCCTACTGTACAAGTCAAACTAATGGAAGGCTTGAAAGACTTTAAGTGGCGCTGACTTCCATTAAATCTCCCTCAGGATCATAGTTTAAAAGAATGGGGCCTTCAATGTACCACAAGAGACAGAACAAAGTGACCAGATGAGATCGTTTCTTTTGGCCCAGTGCTTATTGGACACAGGTCAGATGCACAGAAAGCAGGTCATGGTCCCATTACACCACAAACAGGCCAGTGTCAATTTTCCATTAGAAATGCCTGTTTTTTTATTCTTAAACTGAGCACATGGGGGCACACAGCAGCTGCACATCTACTATAGTTTATCATGACAAATCTTCAGTGGTAAACACAGTGTGCTGCAGTTTCTTATAGCAACACATAAGTGAATTTAAAACATGTTGCTCTACACTGATCACAGACTCCTGCCCCAATTTATCCTTAATATAAGTTAACATTCATAATATAGTGTAGTAAAACATTCTTCTAGTTTGATATAACAAATTTTCCTTCAATTTTAACTTTTTACATTAAAGTAGACTAGACTATAGCACCTTTATGTTTCATTTTGTGTACAGGTAAGATTTTGAATTAACTATATTATTTATTTTATTATATTGCAACAATCAGGCATACTGTTTTCAGTAATTGGTAAAACAAAAAACAAACAAACAAAAAAACACTACAAATATTATTCCTTTACTGTAAAGCAAATTCGTTGTATATCTTGATACATTCTTGTGAATAAACTGACTCTGAGAGCATCTCCAAATGGTCTGCTTAGACAACCTCTAGTGCCAGCCCAGCACATTGGAAGGTTTCTTGAAGTCCGGGGAGAAAAAAACGCGAGGCAGAGGCGGGGCTGCTGCACAGTGCTGTCACTATACAATCTCCGACTCTGTGCGCTCCTTAGAAATAGATCCGCGGGGCAGAGCAGGCAACAGGCGACTCACTGCGGGGAAATGAAACACGCTGCAGGTCTCCAAAAGTCAGACGAGTCGCACAGAGGCTTCCACTTCTTGAGACGAGGTTTTCCAACTCTTTCTCAACCTGACATCACAAACCGCTCAGGATCATGTCCCCATCTCGCCCTCAGTTGTTGCTGCCACTTTGGATCGAAGTTGAGTGAAAGAGAAAGTCCACACTGGATTTAATCCTGCGCACTTGTTGCATTTCGGCTTAGGTGCTGATTCTGTGGATTTATTCTCGTTTTTTTCTCACTAAATTCTCGCGAGCTATGTGGATTTTGTTCTTGATCACTCTGGCACTCATGTCAGAGTTAGGTGAGTATTAACCCGTGCGTTGTTATCATGTACACATCACGTGGTCAAACGCGTCGTGGGCCACTGTTATTAGTGTGATAATATTGTAGCGATCGTTTGATTGTTTTTTTATTTCGCAAAATTGCAAATTACAATTACAAACATTGTTACCGTCACCAATCATCAATCATTGTAATCTTTAATAATTATGATAGAAGTTTGGCATTTGGACACTGTTTCTCCTATTACAAAATTATATATTTTTTTACTTTGTTGTATGTTATGATCTGTACTTCATTTTCATTTTTGTTTTTTTAAGTTTCACTCTTCCTTCCCACTGACCTTTCCGCACACAGACAGTTATGTAATTCCCAACAAAAGGCACCCTGCTGTGTAAAAATCTAACAAGATCTGACTTTAAATAATGGCCTCACATGAGACAGCTTCTGGGGTCTTTCACTTAGAAAATAAGAGCTGCAGGTTTGATATAATAAATCCACTCTGGAAGACGACACTGTGCCCCTGGGGCTTGTGAAGCGTCTGGTAGGCGTCTGAATGCAGTTCATCCTCCAAAGCTGCCAAACTTTATCTGTGTCAGAGTCCACACTCTCTACAGTCCGAGGGCAGGTGCACAATGCCTCGTTTGTCCTTTTTGCATATCATTTCTGATCAAGGTAAATCATTTGTACACACTAAATCACTGTTCTCATTTATTGCCATAACCTAAATACAACTTATCTATATATAACAAATAAAGTTATCACCAAAAATCAAAGGTGTTTTATCACTTTGTGACTTTGTCTCTCAGCCCATATTTACCCAGCACATGAGTAAATGTCTCTTTTCTGTCTGCAGGCCTTTCGGTGGAGATGTTTCGTACAGGTGTGGCCCCTCGGTGTGAGAGCCGGGCCTGCAACCCTCGAATGGGTAACCTAGCCCTCGGACGCAGAGTCCTGACACAGACTGTGTGTGGAAACAATGGCACAGAACACTTCTGCTCCTATGGTGACCCCAACTTCAACTTGGCCTGCAGCACTGCAAAGTGTGGCAAGTGTAATGCAGGCTTACCTTTCCTGTCACACCTGGCAGGAGCTATGTCTGACTCGTCCTTCCGTCACCCCAATACATGGTGGCAGTCAGCAGAGGATGTGGAGTCTGAGATGGTGCAGCTAGACCTAGAGGCTGAGTTCTATTTCACACATCTCATTGTAGTGTTTAAATCTCCAAGGCCCGCTGCCATGACGCTGGAGCGCTCACAAGACTTTGGAAAAACATGGAAGATGCTGCAGTATTATGCTTCCAACTGCAGTGCTGCCTTTGGAATGGAAGAGGGAAAGGCAGCGGTGGGCCGTGATGGGGCCACATGCACCTCCAAATACTCAGGGGCTTATCCCTGCCACCGTGGTGAGGTATGGAGAAAGATGTGTGTGTGTCTTTTGTTAAGAATGAGCGATGAGTGACATACCTTTAGGCAAAGCATGTACCTAATCTAAATTCAGTCTATCCCCCAATTAGATTTGGAATTTTAGCCAAACTTTTTTCCCACATTAGTCAGGATTTTGGCAGATGCATGAAAGTTGTCGGCGCCAATATCATCATGTCTGTAAGGAACTTTCATTCAGAGTTTATTCAGAAAGAAAATACACCTGCAGCAACTCGCTGGACTTGGCAACTTTTTTAATTTGATACTCTATAGCCCCCCTCCCCATGAGTCCACCCCCCAAAATAATGTCTTAAATTAATCCTTTCAGTGGAACCAATTCACGCCTTCTGGCAGTAAGTCAGGAAGCATGCACTAGTCATACACATACTTAGGAAACTGAGCAGAAGGAAAGCAGAGCACAGTCAGGTGGGGGTAGTAGCCATGTGCATGAGTGAGTGTTTAATAGGCGTACTTTGACTGTAGCACGAGAGGGCTTCCTGAAGTCCACTGATGTTTAATTAAAGCCGTGTGTGTATAGAGCTGCGCTGCAGATGTGTGAAGGCACATGTTAGCGGCTGTGCAACTCCAGTGAAGCTTTTACTGAATGTTTTACTCTGCTCTAAAATACATTTATGATCAAATCTATCTATTTACATTGTTTTTCTTCCCAACATTCTCCTATGTGAATAGGTTATATTATGTCTATTGTGACTGCGACAGTATTAGTATGCATTGTATACATTGTTGACTTGAACCACCTTGAACCACAGCAACTTTTTACTTTGTAATAAGGATATGAGCTTCTACATGACTCAGCCACCTGTGCCATAAGCATGACCTCTGCCTTTTGACCCTTGAACTGATGACCTACAGGTCAAAAAAGGTCAAGTGCTGCTTTGACTCACTTGCTGCACCCTTACAGCTGTGCATGTTTTCTGTTGCTGTTCTATTATTTTTCATATTTTCTTACATTTAGACATGGGTAAAGTGTGAAATACTCTTTGAACTGCAGTGCTCTAGGGTAGACAGTGAAGACTGATAGCATCTAAAACATAATACCCCCAATAATGTTAATGTTTGCAAATACTTAAAGGCATTAAAAAGGCCAATAAGCTGACAACTTGATTCAAAGGCTGCCTGCACACATTGCTTTTGGCAATCTGTATTTCACATGCATCTTTGTTGTGTGTATCAAAGCATGTTGGTTGCATGTGAGTGTCTGAGCTCCAGCGATCAGATAACGGAGAACTTTGATGGGTGACAGTGACAGTTGGAAAGCAGTGTAAGGGAGAAGGGGTTTGTTAACTGCCAGCAATTACAAGGAGCAGGTATTCTCAGCTTTCTGCTTTTTCCTGCAAATATGAAAGAATGTCATCTCTTGTGAAGAAGGATTTCTGAATTCACCTGAAGTGGTAAAGGGTAGATCAGTGTGTTGTTTGCGCTGTTGTGCAGAGCTCCTTGTCTTATTTATGAGGTCAGCTTGGCTGGAAGAATGTGAATGTTTGTTGTTGAGGCTGACCTCCTTTGGGAAGAGAACAAGGCAGACCAGCCTTCACACACACACACACACACACACACACTTCAGATAAACACATTCAGTCGGCTTTCCGTCTGTCTGCAGGGAAGGAAGTGGTATTGCTCTGATATTGGTACTGTTGGCTAGACATCCACCTCCTCTCTTTCTCTCTGTGTATTTTTTCTTTCCATCAATGCCTATTTTGTGCCTGTTTACTAGATTACAGTCCAGACTGCTTTGATAGAATTACAATTCAACTGGTAAAACCAACTAATTTATATACTAAAAAGGAATAAGGTGATTGAATACTCCATTTAGTATCTAGACAGAAATATTTTATTTTGTTTCATTCTAAATATTTTAATTGTTTTATTTGTATTTTATTGTTTTTGATTTTTTTATTTAAAACACCATTTTGTGCTAGAATTCTGCTCTAAAGAAATGCACAGCCTGAGTGTTTGTAACAGTGTGAGCCTGTGTGTAGGTGTTGCTGTGGTGTTGCTGTGGTGTCGCAGGTCTTTTGTCCATTACTGAGTTATGTGAAACTGCATCTCCATCGCTGTCTTTGTCTGGCCCTGCTGTCCATGCTCTCCCGTGGACCGGTGCCCCTCGCCCTATTTGTCGGGTTCTCTTAATTGCAGACCACAATGCAGTGACCCTGTGACCTATTCCAACAACAGGGAAATTAATAGTGCCCCTCCCATCACACTTTTGGCAAGTCATTTTATCCAATGAGAGAGCTGAGAGCTTTGCATGCATTTCAAGTTTCCATTAAACACACACACACTTTCTGAGCCAATAATATAAATGACAGCCAGACTGTGGCAACAACACATGAAGAGGCGCGTTGCAAATACAAACATTTCTTTCACAGCGAGAGTTGGGGCAGACACCAACTTCTTCTCCCTGACAACAGCAGCGATGTTAGTTGCCAATGGCAGCAGTTGTCAGGGTGATGGCAGCATATCAAAGGATCTTCAATCTGAAGGATGTCCAGGGACCAGACATGGTAAAGAGAGAAGGAGCAAGGGAGAAAAGGGGGTCCAATGATAGCCAGCCCCCTCATGGTCATGTGAGGACAAGATAATGACAATGACCACAGGTCAAAAGGCGAATGTTTAGAGCAAAACAGACACCAAAAACACTTGAACACAAACAGAGACTAGGGTTATACTTTTACTCAATACAAAAGCCGACCATTTTATGCTTTGACCCTTTTTTCACAGACTTTATGAGAAATACTCATTGTATTGCATTGCATGATCAAATATATTTTAGGGATAACAATGCAACAAGTGAGCCAGGTGTATATTAAATTTCCTTGAACGGCTTTGTATTCAAAAGTAGCCTATGCCAAGTTTTAAATTATTTTACTGCTTTCATTTCCCTTATTTGACACTACCATAAATCTTTTTTCTCCTCAGGTAATCTACCGTACACTTCCTAAATGGGAGTCCTTGGATCCTTTCGGGTTGGAGGGCCAGCAGCAGCTGAGGGTGACCAATATCCGAATCCGGTTGCTGAAGCGCCAATTATGTCCCTGCCAGGCCAAAGACCCAGCTTCTGCACAGGGATCTCTACCAACCCAGCACTTTGCCATTTATGATCTGATCGTGAAGGGAAGCTGTTTCTGTAATGGCCACGCTGAGCAGTGTGTTCCTGCTGCAGGGTATCAGCCAGTTAGAGATCGCACCAACCACGTTGTAAGCACAACATAACTCATTCACTATTAAACTTTAAATGTCTGTGTTAAGTCTTTTCAAATAATGGGATATGCTGAAGACCTTTTGTAGGCCTACTTGGGGCATATTTTTTTCCTTTCAACAGGCAGTGTTGATTCTTTGCTTTAAGGAGAGGATTATTTCTTCTCAAGTTACTCTATTGCCAAGTTTATTTCCATTGAAACTTCAGATTCTTCAGTTTGATAAATGTTTTCCTGTGTCCATATCACACTCACAGCGTTGGCAGTTGGCAGAAGTAATAAAAGGCTAAAGGAAGGGTGGGTTGGGGTCAGCGCTGTTTCCTCTGTTTCTCCAGCTCTGTCTGAGGAATTCCTCAAATTCAGGAGATGTATAAACTGATTGTGGCTAATGATTGTGTTGATGGATGTGTGTTTCATTAACAGGTTCATATCAAAGCTACTTTCACAACCAATAACATTGGCGCTTTGATGCGTCTGTTTTGCTGCAATCAGTGAGGCTTGACAGGGAAAGCGAAGTCTCCTTTTACATATGGGCAAAGGCACATGTAGAGTAACACCACTGTCTCCTGTTTTGATGTTGTGTTCTATAGTGTAAAAAAGTCACTTGTACCAAGCACCAAACAAAGGTCTCTGGTTTTAACATATTGTGTGCCTGATGAGCGTTGAAACCATGACTAAGGAAGCAGTTAATACGAATGATCCTTCTTGCTTTTGTTGTCTACTTAAGCTGTATGGATATGTGCAGTATAAGATTTTTTTTTTCTTTTTGTCTTTATTTGATAGTCGGAAGCTAGACAGAAAACAGGATGAGAGAAAGGAGAATGACACTGGGCAAACCACCTGAGCTGAAATCAACCCTTCATACGTGGTTTGCGTTCTGTCAGAAGCCCCCATTGTGTCTTACTTTTAATTCTGCATTCAGTAGTTGAGTTTTTGCACTCCCCTAAATTGATTTGAAACAGAACTTTTGAGAATTAAGTAAGTTTTGCAAGCACTGATACACTTATCATTATTAGTCAAAGAAAACTTGTTTACATCTTTCATTATGGCAATACATTTCAAGTGGCTCAACTGAATGTGTTTTTGTTTGTTTTTCTCTCAACTTCTGTTTTTGAAGAAAGTAAATCTTCTGAGCTGGTTTTGAGGACTCAGGTCTATGGAACCAATGCCAGTTGTTTGTGTAGTAAAAGTTGTATGTTTCTTACATACCTCAGGTCATTGTAGTCTCTTATCTGTGGGAGCTTTGGGTAAACAGGTAACATAGTTATATAAGCAGGCCTTTTCCCTGTCTGTCAGTGGTTTGTTTTGTGTATCTATTTCAACCCAGAGCTGGTTTGCTGGAAAAACCCAAACAAGCAGAGCAGTACAAAAATGAGATGAGAGCAGAGATTAAGGATCACTGAGGGAAGGGAGGAAAATGGAACGTGTTGTGTGAGCTGTGTCCATGTGCCGTTATAAGCTTTCTATAAAAGCCACATGTGACCAAATTTGTTTCTAATCTTGACTGTTGATTGTAGCAGTGAGCTTTTACTCCTTTTATTTATTTTTTTGTTTTGTGTGCACATGAATCAAGGGTGAAAGTGTTTGGGACAAAGATTGTTTGTTGTTGTTTGGTGCTGCTGTTCTCCCACATGGGGTTTTGTGGTGGAGGGCAATTACACTGTCTGTTAGTTAGCCACAAAGCTGTCACACACACAGAAGTAATGCTTTGGGGGCAAGCTACTGAAGCTTTAGTAATGACTAAAATATGTGTGCTCAGGCCACTGTTTCTCTACCTCACCGTTTTGTTTTTGTTCTTCTTTTTGCCTTTTTCCCATTTTAAAACCTGTCTATTTCATTTATTCATACAAACAAAACTATAAGCTTGAAGAGTAAGGTATAATCTGTCATTGAATTCATCTCACATACTGTATTTTGACAATTCATTTTTTTCCGTATGAGCATGATCATATATTTGCATGTGCTCCCAGCGTGCTCTTGTGTTAATTGTTCCGTATCACGGTATGGTAAACATATGAAATGGGTTATAATAGCAGCTGTCTGGACCAGAGCCAGATGCTTCTGGCCTTCTCTCCTCTTTCTATTCCTCCACTGTGTCTTTCCACACCCCTCCTTTTTCTATGCTCTGGACATTATCAGAACAAACTTCTTAATTGCTGTCGGT
The DNA here is from genome assembly GCA_036850595.1 of Rhyacichthys aspro. Lineage (NCBI taxonomy): Eukaryota > Metazoa > Chordata > Actinopteri > Gobiiformes > Rhyacichthyidae > Rhyacichthys > Rhyacichthys aspro. The sequence goes on along the minus strand of CM072159.1, from coordinate 20,965,000 downwards.
ACTTCTGTCTCCAATTTATGGAATTATTTCTGTATTAGGATAATTGACTAAAGTAAGGTGGAGGTTACATAAACACCCCCACACACATTAGCCAAGGAGCAAGGGCAGCAAGGTTTATTAGGGGAGCCATTACAATGAGTTTAGTGTTAAAAAAAAGTGTTCTGTGGGGCTTGGTCTGATGACTAGCTCAATCCATTTCATCTTAAATGTTGCATTATTTAAAGACAAGGATTTGAATTTATTGTGTCACCGCTCGCATCTTAGAATGCTTGTGTTTGCATGCATCTTGAGGCTTCTAATTAAAATGCATCTGTTTATTTCTACCTCACATTAACTCTAAGCATTTATGAGTGGATTACATTTCATATCATGATTTATGCATTTAAACTGACTTCAGAGGCATTGTATGTGTAGTTGCACTGGTAATCAGTTTGTGCTGACCTTTGCAATAATTGTATAATTGTTGTGTGTGTCCCATATTACTTTAGCACAGCGTAACGGAAACAAATAAAGAGCTTCCTCAGATGCCTTGCCCCCCCCTTTCAATCATTATCCAGCATGCATAGCATTCCAGCTCGCAGGAATGACAAGGAGATTGTTATTGTGCTCTCGGAGCTGCAAACTCCCACTGTCCTCATACACAGCCACACACACATTAGTAAACACACACACACACACAGAAAGAAAAAAACAAAAATACATTTGATTTTTTTTTTTTTTTTAGACCAGAGGCCCAGTCTTATTTCCAGTGATGAAGCTACACAATCAATCTCCATTCTCTAAATTCAGACAGAGAGACTCACAGAAAGACAAATGGAGTAGATACAAGAGGATGATCATGAATTTGACCTGGCAAATCTTTCCTCTCTATCACACTGGCCTCTTTGTTCATCTATACTATGCTATTCCGATTGCTAATGAGGTCCCCCTCTCCCCCCATCTCTCTCTTCTCTCAGGTTCATGGAAAGTGTGTATGCAGACACAACACTGCAGGTGAACACTGTGAGCAGTGTGCCCCTCTCTACAATGACCGACCCTGGCAGCCAGCTGATGGAATCACTGGAGCACCACATGAATGTCAAAGTAAGACATATAAGCTCACACTCTGGCACAAAATGAATTAAAATATGGTAAAGTTAAATACCTGGTATTAAATACCTGCCATCATAATTTCAGAAAGCAATAAGTTATAAGAATATATATAAGAAATAAGATACTTTTAACACCTTAAGTTTTAAATAAGCCTATGAAAATTACAAGCCATTTCCATTTTTTTCCATCTTTTTCAGAATGTAAATGCAATGGACATGCCCAAAGCTGCCACTTTGACTGGTCCTCCTGGCGAGAGTCTGGCCAGCGTAGCGGAGGTGTGTGCCACTGTCTACACAACACAGAGGGCCGTCAATGTGAGAAGTGCAAGGCTGGTTTCTACAGAGATCTCCAAAGACCTTACGCTGCTCCCGACTCCTGCAAACGTAAGGCACACACTTGTAACCTCAACCTACATGGAATGAAAGTCTAGCCTAAGGAACAATGCATTTTACTCATATCACACTGACTGGCTCTGCATCATGACACACTAACTCCACATTTACAACATGTAAAGTGTTAAAAGAACGAGATTGCAAATTATACTATTAACCTCATACACTCCTCCCTTTTCATTTCCTCCAGGAACACACAGGACAGGTATCACAAGCTGGGACGTGCTGCATTACATAGATCTGTGATGAGCACCTGGCTTTTTGTATTTGTCTGGGAAAGCAGACAGCCCACACTACATCTGAGTTTTATGTTGTAGTAGTTCAACATCAGATAGTGGCATACCGATGCTTTGACTCGTAGCTCTACACACAGACCCATTTGTCCATCTTGCCTTGTTTTGTTATTTTTCACTTGTGACTCAGACGTGGAGTATCTTTAAGCTAATGACTGGTACTGCGTTATGTGTGTATGTGGGTGGATGTCTCATTGACTGCAAGCCGCCTCCTGATGATGAGACAAGTCTTAAGTAAACATGAGATAGTCATCTATAAACACATAGCAATGGCTACATTCTCCATCTGATTATCTTGTGTGATGTGACCATATGAGCTCAGTTCTGTAGAGTTTGGTGGACTCATGTAAACGCACACGTTGGTTTAAATCCAAAACAACTGTCAGATTTCACCAGACCATTTAAAAACTCATCAGAAAACATACAGTACAGTGTAATTATTTACTTTTGTCACCTGAAGCTATGCATTTTTGGCAAAGTGTAGAGATCTGAGGTCTAATCATCCTCAGTGATGGCTGACTGATAGATGGCATGCTCGGAGAACCCCTAGGATGAAGACTCCATTCTGTCATTGCTGACAATAAAGGAATTTCCCTCTGTTGTGAAAAACATTTTTATCATACCAAGCTTCAAGAAGTCTAAGAAAGAAAATACTGCTTTCAAGTGTTGTACAAACCAGAACACTTTGGTGAGAGGGAAAGTTACACTGGTGCTGCATGATAATTTGTTTTCTATACTAAGATGGTTTAAGCATGTGACCTTAAATATCTCAATGTTTTGGCATCACAGCACCTGCAGCTAACCACTCTAATGAGTGTCTGCAAAACAGCATATTAACATACGTTAATCAATGTGCACTGGCTGCTCATATATGCTTGTAAATTCCCACACAGATATGTAAACACACACACTCACCACACTGCACGTGTTTTAGCTTTACATGGAACTAAGCTTGTGTGGTGTGTTGTAATCTCAGCTAATTATTAACATGCATGGGCAGCTCACTAAATATCAGGTAGAGTACATAATGTAAGTTCTTGCGGATACACACCCAAAACACCAGCTTTGTCGTCCTGTTGGCTATTCTTCTACATATTGTACAATACAATGTAGTCCATTAGTGTTGGTTCAGCAGTTACACATTCACAAGTCTGTAAAAATGTAAATGTGATACATTTATCACTTTATTGGTCTAGCGTAGGTCGGTTTTGAGATAAGGTTTCTCTAATCTTTGTGACATAGTGTCTTTTCAGGTAGTGGTGACACAACACAGGACACATACCATTAATTTAATGCCATATTATGTGCCATGTTTGTGTAAGCATAGTATTGAAGCAGACAGCACCAAGCTTTAAGTACTTGGAGTCATCTACTGCCAGACTAGCTTCAAGCATCATTTAAAAAGTGGAGAAAAAGACATCCTCCCCTTTGTTTATTCTGCATCTCCTTCACCATGTCTTCTCACTTTGTTCTATTCCAACACAGAGACAGATTTATTGGCAAGGCCATACACCTTTCTTACTGGAGAGGCAGAAGAAAGTGGTTTTCTCTGTGAAAACGTGTGTGTGTGTCTCACGATATTGTTTTTGGATGTTGTTTAAAGAACACCATATCAACAGACAATTAGACATGAGACATGAGGGAGGGACAGCTGGATTGCTTTGTGTATGTGGATCAAAATGTTTGTGTGTTAGATAAGAAACATAGAGAGGCCTTTGTTTTACAGGCCCCTTTAACAATATCACATTGACAAATACAATAAGTGGAGTCTGATGAATTACTTTGACCCTTGGACACAGGAACACCATGTTTGTGATTTCAATTTGATTTACTTTAAACTCTACATGGGATGTTTTACATTCTTTTTATGGTAATGGCAACTCATCATAAATAATTTTACAAGCCATCTATGTCTGACTACTCTTCATACTTTAACTTTTTTCTCAGCATGTGAGTGTCACCCCATGGGTTCTATGCCCTTCCACTTGGCTGAAGGCTCACTTTGTGACCCATCTAATGGAAACTGCATCTGCAAACCGGGAGTGGGTGGTGCCCATTGTGACAGATGCATGGTGGGATACTGGGGCTTCCATAAGTATGGCTGCCGACCCTGTGACTGTGCAGGAGACTGTGATCCCTTCACTGGAGACTGCGTGATTGGGTAAGTAAATATAATGAAATGTATATGTGTAGCGCATATATGCAAAGAAAACACATAGAAAAACTTCACAATACATCTCTGGATCTGAGTTTGATCTATTCCCCAATATTATATAATTTATATATAAATTGTATTGTAAAAGCTATTTCTAATGCAATTTAATTGAAATGTTAATGTATTGTGTAGGTCTGATTTGGAACTCTACAACTCAAGTGAGCCAGTAAAGATCTTCAGAGCAGATGAACTCTTCTCTGCACTTCACTATTCAGGTGAGATACAAATAACATGTGTGTTACCCATCCCTTCTATGCTTCAGTAACCAAGCATTAAAGTAAAGTAATGAAAGTTATGATAGGGCCTTAGGAGGACATGGAACAAAGACACTGTGTGTGTGTGTGTGTGTGTGTGTGTGTGTGTGTGTGTGTGTGTGTGTGTGTGTGTGTGTGTGTGTGTGTGTGTGTGTGTGTGTGTGTGTGTGTGTGTGTGTGTGCGTGCGCGCGTGTGTGTGTACGCGTCTACATGGATAGTTTCCAAGTGTCCCTTCTCTTAGACCCCCCACTGCCTTGTAACTGCAGCTTTCATTGGCACATTCCTCACTGGACACACACACTCACTACACTTGCATTCTTAGGACACCATGTACAGTATCTGGGACCACACACACATATAAGTGTGTTAGTTATTTGATAAATTTGACTATGTGCTTTTATGTACCCCCTGCAGAGAAATGTGAGTGCAAAGAGCAAGCCCTAACCAACAGTAAACTCTTCTGCACCTTGAATTATGCATACGGTAAGAGAAAAAGGTTCTTTAATCATTTATTTAACTAAAAGATTTCCTCAAAGGTTGTTGGAATCCTTTTAAGAAGATTATAATTTCTTAGTTCAAACGAAACTATTATAGCTGCTTGAACTCATGGCAAAATATTAAAAAAGCAATACAAACTCCTCACCTGACTGTCTTTTTTTCTTGTAGTGCTTAAGATAAAAGTGCTGTCAGCCCATGATAAGGGTTCCCATGCAGAGGTACAGGTCAAAGTTCAAAAGGTGCTCAGTCAGAATACCAAGTTGAAAATACAGAAGGGTCAGGTCACCCTCTACCCTGAATCCTGGACAGCACGAGGCTGCACCTGCCCCATCCTCAATCCAGGTGAGTAGCACCTACCTGTGCTCAGTGCCGTTGTTGTTTACACTGAATCACAGTTAATGTTGTTTCTGTGCTTGGTGGTCCAGCCCAAGTAACTAAGTTAAATTGACAATCATGTAACAATCTGTGAATATTGTTTGAATTTAAGTCATTTTGCAGACAAATTACAGACCAGACAAATATGGTAATGTAACAAAATCATCAATGTTTGTTATAATAATTTTTGAGGACATTGACCAACCACTCATGGTTGAATGTGTTGCTATATTGAAATGTGATGAATAGTTACTTAAGCCTTAGAACTATTTGCAGGGTTGGAGTACCTGGTGGCTGGCCACTTGGACCGTAAGCAGGATCACCTCCTGGTGAATATGAAGAGCTTTGTTAAGCCCTGGAAGGCAAGCTTGGGCCGCAAAGTCCTCTCACTACTCAAAAAAGACTGCAATTGGTAGAGATGGAATGGAAACACTGGCGGACAGGCGGACACATGGACAGACAATATTTTCACTACAAACAAGACTGTGGATTTCTGATTTACTGTCCACATCTGGATTTATGAATTGATAAGACTGATGAGGAGCTGTTGGCAGGTGCTGCTGGTGAAATCCACTCTGGATATAATTTTATTGACGTTTCTGTCTTATATCAAATGTTTGTACATCATGCATACATTCCTATGTAGGATTCAAGAATAACTACTCTTTACTGTCTGGACTTCTGCGCGATTCAAGGGACTAAATGCCCTTTAAATTCACAGTAAAACATGTCTTTCTCTCCAAAGCACTTTAGCCTAAGATGGACTGAGGGACAAGGACGCACAAAAAGAAAAGACTTTGTCACACACACGGACGCACATATTTACAGTGTATATTGTAGAGACATATTGTGCAAAGACTCCACAGTGACGCTGAACAAGCCATACAAGCCACTGCAGGTGGTTAAATCTTAGCCAGTCCAGGTGTGCTTGTGTTGTAATCGGAGTGAATGGGTAATACCCAAGCATGAATGTATTTGTCTGCTTGTATTGTGTGTGTGTGAAAGTGTAACCCAAGCGAGGAGAGATAAAGAGAAAAGCTGAATGATAATGAGCGCAGTCCTGTGTCTGTCCACCTTTTTAGTTTTTTTAAGATGTGTACCCTTAAAAATCAGACGATATATTCATGATTTATTGTCATTTTACTGCGGAACTCAGAACATTTTTTATTAATTTTTTCTTTGTGCTCTTGTACAGTATTATTTGTATATATCTATATAAATCTGATTGTGTACCTTTCTTCTGTTGTTATGACAAGCTTTGTTTTTTATGATTGTTGATCTTTCCAAAAGACCATTTTTGTGTAATAATTTCAGTAACTAAGTTGCCCTCTAAAAGAATTAATCCCAAAGGGAAAGACTGCAGTGTTTCTGAATAGTCAGTCATAATAACTTTATATTCATATTTAGATTTCCAAATACATTTTAGGGCATGTTTAGAATATTTGTTCGGTAATGTGGCATTTCTTGCTTTATAACCCTTTTTCAAACCATTAACTACAACTGTAATTTAAGATCAAAGCTTTAAAAACTAGGGCCAATTGTAAACAAACAAACAAAAAACAAAACAAACCCCACATTATCCTTTGATTGTCTGTTCTACTCTTTACTTGGCAGTGAAACATTGTTTCCTGGCTAAACACCCAGAACACACACACACTAACAACAGTTGATATGACTGCTCAGGCCTTGAAATAGTTCACATACAGTAAGTTTGATTAAAAAAAGAAAAGAAAAAGAAATCCTTATCACCAGGCTCTGTTTTTCTCTTACACACATACACACACTGATCCTGAGTGAGTGTTGCTTCACATTAAGTAATGTATCACCACATTCACACAGTACTTCAGAATGTAGACCGTAACAGAGAACCCAGTGCAAGCACATACACTGTTTGGGTTCAGGTGGAGTGTGTGTTTTCCACCGACTCATCGTGACGTGCTTGGCTGAGAGGTGTGGACACATTCCTGGCGCATCATGCATCGCTCTGTGGCAGGCCTGGTCGAAGGTCACTCACCTATCTCTACTGGTGTGAGGTGAACAGAATAGAATTTGGCAAATGAGGCCAGATAGCCTCATGTACCCATATCTCCTCATTCATGGCCCATTCACAGATTTGTGGCAGGGGTTACGGCTTCCTCCAGTTTATGCCAAGCTCTGTACAGACAGCACGGGAAGGGGTGAATGAGTCCATGAGATGAGAAGAATGTGCTTTGAAGAAATTCTGGTTAGATACAAGAAGATATGTTTCGTGGTGGGAACTAGCCTTGAACGGTAGACACAACAGGGAGGCACAAACATTTGTACTACTACAGCTGAAACGAGGACCCTCCTCTCTCTCACACACACATAACACTTGTTCTCTTGCCTACTCACTCATTGTCCCCGGATTGACTGGCCATTCTCAGCTTGTGATGGAGATGTTCTGTGGGGGGTTGTATGGTGTGGGAAACTAGATGATGAATGAGTGTTTGGCATGGTTTCACAGATGCATTTCTCCTGTATAGTTTGTTAGTTATTATTGTAGTAACAACGAATGCGTATGTGTAAGAGAGCCTGTATGAACACAATGCCCCACTTGTGCTGCTATAGAATTGAGTTATGGCCTTTGTCCTGTCAGCATTCTTGCGTTGCTATTGGGCCTGGAGTGTATAGCAGCTCCTGCTGGCTTTGGGACAATAACCCCCTACCGTCCCCTCCTCTTGCTGGGAGTCACAATGCCCTTCTTCTGCGGCACCCATCACCCTGGCTGAGACAAACCTTAGTGGGGTTTCATAAAACAGCTAGCACCCAAAGGTCTCAAGAAATGAAGATGGAGATAGAAAAAACATGGATAAAATACATTTTTTGTTTTAGCGGAATGAGCTGTATTGAGCTTAGGTCATGTGGTCTTATTCCAGTATTATTCCATAAACTGTGGGTCACAGAGGATATGAGAAGATTAGGGAACACTAAACCAGACTTCAACTCTTAAGTAAAGATTGTTGACTTGTGTTGCCCCAAACAACCCAGACAGTCACACTTTGTCCTTAGAAACCATTACTGCTCTTAAATTGTACATGAACACACACATGCATGCACACATCAGGAATGTTTCTCCAGCAGAGGAGCTTTAGAGCAAGCCAGAACAGGGAGGAAATGTTGACATAGCAGAGAGATTGAGACGCTACTGCTGATTATTATACAGCCATCCAAACAAGAGCCTGATGTCATCCCCTCATTATGAACAAACCCACATTTCAACATACAGACAGTTTTGGTGGAGTAATGTGCAAAAAACAGTCTTCTATTACAAGTGGATTAACTCTTTTGGAGGGATTAAATATGAGTGGCTGTTAAGATGCCAACATTAACACATAGGGAAAGTCAGCTTGAAATAATTAGAGCTATTAAGCTGTTTTTTTGTATTATGGTGTATTTACACTAATACTGTCTATTAAAATTTGAGCTCACTGCTCCAGGTGCCGTCAAATTGTTTTCAGACAATGTATCTTAGCTCCATAGAAAAGCAGTTAGTCACAGAAGAGCTGTTATCATCATCATAATAATAATAATAATAATAATAATAATAATAATAATAATAATAATAATAATAATAATAATGTTGTAATGAGAAAATATTTACAATTACGAATTTTCAATTGTAAATTATTCAGAACATACAAATAAGCATTGTAAACAAAAATACAGATATTTTATATTTTGGACAATAGCAACTACCAGTTAGTAATCTTAGGTTGGGCCATGTGCACAGGAGAGTACAACTGACCCCACAAAACAGCTGTCTGTTGCTCCCAAAAAAACTAGCCTCATGAAAAAAAAGCAGTGTACTGGAAATATGCCACATAACCAAAACAAAGAGCTAAAACATCACAGAGCAAGGTCATACTGCAAGGCTGTTTGATAAATCTATGCTGTTGACAACCTGCAGTGCTGCACATGGTATGGGTGCTTGTGATGACAGAATATTGACTAATTCATCTTGAAATAATATTTAAAAAGCATCAAGCAAATTTACACTAAAATGTGTCCATGTGCATGAACAAGCACAGATGAAAAGAGGACAGAAAGGGAGGGGGAGTTAGCATGTGTGGACATGAAGCTAGTAAAAGCCTAGGGACATTGAAAGAGAGAAAAACATTAGAGGTGATTCACTGGGATTGCATGGCACATCTACACATACCTCTTTTCGTAAGTCACTCACAAATGCCCTTTAATCTCTCTTGCACACAAACCTCAGAGCTGGCTCAAGCCATCTTATTTCTTCACACTTCACAAATAGGCATTCCCTGAGTTTCATTAAAAAACTCATACCTCAATTTCACTCATGGGGGATTGGCTTGTATGGATTAGTTACTCAACACAAGAAGACTACTTTAAAAGGGGAAAAATGCTTTATTAGAATAAGATCCTTCTTACACCAAATTCCTAATTAAAAAACAGACTACTGCCTGCTTATAGTTATCTTCACCTCTCATGGCAGCACTTTCATGTTACATTTATGTCACTTTACCCCCTGATAGTTGCATCTTTAACCAGCATAAAGTGCTACACCTGCATCACATACCAGCAGACTTTAAAATACTCTATGCCAACCACAGGACCAAAGAACACTGGATATAAACACACATAAGGATGTGAACCATTAAGACAACACTGAAACAAAATCCTACCTTAAACTTATCTTTGGATATTTAATAAATAAATTGAATGCACCAACAGACCTGTGTGTTCGAGTAAACATTTAGACTTGCAAAATATAGGAAAGGAAAGTTTTACAGAACACATTCTGTTCTACCAATTTATCAGCTTCACATTACTGCGTATTGTAAACATAGATAGTAATAAATCATTTGCCAGAGCTAGCGGAAGTAACACAACACTGTCCCTTAGTGGTGATTGATAGTACTACCACAACATGCGTTGATTTTAAAGCGCAAAGCAGTGATGATTTCATTTCTTTCTTTTTATTTTAGAACTTTTCGTGAACGGTTCATTAAAAATGTTCGAGCACCTGGCTTCCGCAACTGATTCTGTTGTTAGGGGCCAAAACTAATAAGAACTAAACCTTATTTGAAATTTAATACCAATGAACAGTGATGTTATAATCTACAGGTTAAGTAGGTTGGGGCAAATGCAACACACAGTGTTGTACAGATCATCCCTCACGAAACACCGTCAGCAACAGCAATAATAACATGACGAGAACGTGCTCAGGTTAGAGCCACACGATCGCGATAATACATCCAAGCACGCGACAGGGACCGACAAGATGGCGGCGATGATTTTAGAAATAGAAGAGTTACTGCCGTGAAGGAGAGGCGAGGTACTGTGTTTGTATCTCACTCAAACGTTTTTTTTTCTTACATCTATTTAACACATTTCTTATACGTTAGCTTACATTTAGATTAATACGGCGTTTCTCTGACTCCTAAAATAAGACAGTATGTTTAACGGCGGCTGCGGAATGAACTTATGATTAACACACCGCTAGTTAGCATGCTAGGCTACTGTTAGCAGCAAGGACAGCTAAAGCCCTGTAATCTCTTAAGAACATACAATAACTATGGCGAGGTTGGGATTGTCTGTGCTCCGTTCCACTCACGCTGCTACACAGGCAAGTTGTATTTTACTCATTTTAAGGCACATAATCCTTTATTTTTAATGTACAGTTAATGTAGTTTACATCGCTTCTCTTAGTTTGTGTTCTCCGTCTCACGTAATCAGGAGTTAACGCTAGTGGAAGAGAGTGAGCAAGTTTTCTTGTTGAGCTTGGGTTATGTGTTTCAGTGTTGTTATGAGTGCTTCCGGTTTTCTTTTGTTTGCTCTTATTTAACGTGGTAATATGGTTTGTTCATTTACTGTAGACCATGCTGTCGTAAGGACTCTCCAGTCAGTCAGGGCGCGCTAATCTGCTGAGAAAACTTTTCCCATTCATCACTACGTGTCAGTTGAGTTATTGAAGATACTCTTTTATCATTATCATCATATCATCATTCTGTATTTGAACTGGAGATCTGAGTTTTTAACAATATCATGTCAATAAGCAATTTTTGGCTTCAGAAAATACCTGCATCAAAATTGTACATATAAAATAGTGTCATTCATATACCTAGTTTATAATCACATCCTATAGAAACTAACATAACAAATATACATTTTCAGATAAAAAAAAAAAATCCCCATGTACATGTTCTTACTGTTGTATCCATATCTCCACTTATTGCTGAAAAACATCTGTTGCATCTTTTCAGACAGTACCATGCCCTGGAAGGGTCCAATTTCTCTGCTTACCATGGTCACCATGGTGATATGAAGCTAGTGTGAAACTGTGACATACACAGGATCTGTACACAGACGGTCATTTTCGACTGACACAGCCAGCCAGCTTGGTCGGCAGGCTTGTGTAATGGACAGGTGCAAGCATGTGGGGCGGCTCCGGCTGGCCCCAGACCACTCCATACTGAACCCCCAGAAGTGGCACTGTGTGGACTGCAACACCACAGAGTCAGTGTGGGCCTGTCTTGGGTGTGCTCATGTGGCTTGTGGACGTTACATCGAGGAACATGCTCTCCAGCACTTCCAGCAGCACCGCCACCCGCTGGCAATGGAGGTTAATGAACTTTATGTTTTTTGCTACTTATGTGACGACTATGTCCTGAATGACAACAACACAGGAGACCTCAAGTTGCTCCGTAGTACACTCAGTGCAATTCAGAGTCAGAGTTATGAGGTTACGACCCGCAGTGGACGCACCCTCCGTTCAGCAACTGCAGCCCCTGATACCCTCTTGTCATTTGGTGCCCAGGAACTACAGCTGAGGGATGAGGATAGGATGTTCACTGCCCTGTGGCATCGCCGTAGAACTCTTATGGGACGCATTTTCAGATTTTGGTTTGGACTTACTGAATGTGGAAAGAGAAGAGAGGAAGAGGAGAGAAAGAGGGAAGAAGATGAGGAGCAAAAAGCAGAGGCAAGGGAGAGAAGACGGGCTCTAAAGAGGCAGATGCAGGAGGAGCTAGACAATGCCCCTCTCAGAAAGAGTCAGCGCTTACGGCGAAAGAGCAAAAGACTTGTGGATGCAGCAATAACTACATCATCCCCACACAAGACCAAACTTGTTACACCGTTGTCCTCCACCCGCAGGCCACAGACCCGAAACCCTGCCACTATTACTACAAAGAAAGCTGCAAAGTCAAATAAAGTCCAGAAAACCCCTAAACCCCGGAGTCATTCATCTCTTACCAAATCTAAGCCCAGAACTTCCTCAGCTCGTACTCCACGAACTTCAGTACGTCGCAAGCAGAGTACCAAACAAAGTGGCTCACCTTTTAAACGGCGACCCACAGTCACCCCTGGTGTGACAGGACTGAGGAATTTGGGCAATACTTGTTATATGAACTCCATTTTGCAGGTGCTGAGCCACTTGCATGTCTTCAGGGAGTGCTTTCTGAGCCTAGATCTAACACAAGCACTGGAGCTTTTAGCATCTGCTGCACATGGGCAGTTTGCAGGAAGGTTGTCACCCCACTCACCTTTGGCCCAAAAAAAGGGACCTCTCGCCAGTTCAGGCTCAGGGCCAGGGCTAAGTGGTGGGGCTTCCCGATCCCGCAACATGGAGCTCATACAACCCAAAGAGCCTAGCTCAAAGCACATCTCCCTCTGCCACGAACTGCACACTTTGTTCCAGGTCATGTGGTCTGGCAAGTGGGCGCTGGTTTCGCCTTTTGCAATGCTCCATTCAGTGTGGCAGCTGATCCCAGCATTCCGGGGCTATGCTCAGCAGGATGCTCAGGAGTTCCTGTGTGAGCTACTGGACAAAGTGCAGCACGAGCTGGAGAGTGCTGGCAAGCACACAACCCCTGTCAGTGTCCCACAAACACATAAACGGCTCATCAAGCAGGTGCTCAACGTAGTAAACACCATCTTTCACGGCCAGCTCCTTAGTCAGGTATGACTGAAAACTCTTATTTGATTCCCCCATGATCTTTGCACACTTGTTGCTACTGTACCAAAATGTATTATGTATTATTAAGACTTGAAACAGAGGACGATCACAATAATGAAACCTTCATTTACAAAGACAGATAATAGTTTCTTTGTTACAGCCAGAGTAAAAAAAGAAAAAAAAGTATGAAATGTCTGCTTTTAAAGGCTGAACACCCATTATGGCTCCTGCATTTGCTGAATAACATGCTGTTTTGTAGAGGTTGTGGCTCTTGACTACAGTACTAACCCAGATGTTTTCTTGTAATTTAAAAAAAGTGTAATTTACTCCCAATCCAAAATATTCTAACAATAATTCATATCTTTATCTTTCTGATAATTATTTGCAGGTGACATGCTTGGCTTGTGAAAATCGTTCCAACACTGTGGAGTCTTTTTGGGACCTTTCTTTGGAATTCCCAGAGCGGTATCACAGTAATAGTAAAGAGTCTGCTGCACAGGCTTCCTGCCATTTGACAGAAATGTTAGCCAAGTTCACAGAGACTGAGGCCCTGGAGGGAAACATTTATGCTTGTGACCAGTGCAACTGTAAGTTTGATAGACCTGCAACACAGGAATTACAGGCACCTGTTTGATTATGTAATTTTTGTCCTATAAAATAACCATATTGTATGTACACTTCTTAACTCATAACCTAACCAGAAAATTACTCAGAAATACTTGGTATGTGTTGCAGGATTGCATTAACGTAAGCTTACCTTGGATGGATAAATTTTTAAAGTATATAAACTGTTTTTGCAGCTGCTAGACGTCGCAGCTCTTCCAAACCAGTTATACTGACTGAAGCACAGAAACAACTCATGGTGCACAAACTTCCCCAGGTCCTGCGACTTCATCTTAAACGTTTCAGGTGTGAAGCTACAATAGGGCAATATAATAATTAAGAAAACTGTCCACAATTATTGTTTGAGACCAGTGATGACTGAATATTCCACTGTTTATCAGGTGGTCTGGACGAAACCATCGGGAGAAGATTGGAGTACATGTCAGTTTTGACCAGCTTCTCAACATGGAGCCATATTGCTGCCTAGAGCCCTCTCCCAAAGGTGTGCCCTGCTCCAGTAACAGCAGTCCCAACTCTGCAAGTCCACATCCTAAGCACTTCATCTATGAACTGTCTGCTGTAGTGATGCATCATGGGAAGGGATTTGGGTCTGGTCACTACACATCCTACTGCTATAACACAGAAGGGGGTAAGAAAGGTTGTTATTATGTAGAAAAACATCACATATACCTGCATTATTACTGTGTAATTTCAAATGTTTAGTAAGAAATACAAAATATTTTGTTTATAACTGTGTATATGCTAATTGTGTGTATATATTTGTATACAATATAAAATCTTTTCGTTTTCCATTTCCAGCATTTTGGGTTCACTGTAATGACTCAAAGCTGAATGTGTGTTCAGTGGAGGAGGTCTGTCGTGCACAAGCCTACATCCTCTTCTACACACGTGTAACTCAGGACAAAGACAGGCCACTATAGGACCACAGCCTCCCGACCCCCTCCGACCCAGCTGGAGCCTTGCCTCTCTGCAAGAAGGTATCAGGACAGCCCCGTATGTTCCACTTTCTCTGGGCATTTTACATCTGTGAAGATGAGGTTTTTATTATATTTTTTTAAATGAGGAAAAGAGTAAGGCTCCTTTCCATATACTGTTCTGCTTTGTGAAAGTATTGTATATGGTGTTTATATGTAGGTATATTTTGGAAAAATCGTAATACTTTGTGATTTTTGTACAGTTTAATTTTTAAAAAAAAGAGAATATCAGCCAAGGTATGCTTGTATAGCTGCCAACAGACACAAGTGTCATCTGTAAGATGTATTTATGTGTATGCCTACTTGTGGTTGATGGCCTTTTGATTGTTGTCTTTTGGTCATGTAAGAGCACAGCGCTGGATAGAGGGTTGTAAAATATTGTTCAGTTACTATGATCTGTTCTTATTACCGTGGCTAGTCCTTCCACAAATGCACTACATATCAGTTAGTTTGAACCCTCCATGTTGGACAAAACGTACACAAGCAGGGCATGAAGATTTCTGTGACAAGAAAACAAGATATATGGCAAACCTCTAACTGTCATTTGATTAGAACAGGTAGAAAAGGTTAAAAACTGCCACATCTTTTCCTAAATTTCCCAAATTCAGATACCAGTGTCTTCAAAGTGCCCTTTTGTTATAGCTATATTTTTTAAGTTCTTAAATTTCTGCAGATTCAGTCTGCCTAATGGCAGTCCCATCTAAACCAGCATTTAGATACTGAATGTATTTTTATACAGTCTTGCTCAGAGATTTGACAGTCTTGACTATTTTCATTGCTGATTGTTCTACACCAGCAGCAGGTTCCATAAGTGTATGTACATACTGTATTTAATTCACCAGTAATGGAATTTCAGTCTCTAAAAATCTGTGATAATAGTTCCATAATGGAACAAACTACAAAAAAAAACTTGGTCTCAACCATGTTCTCCATCTTGTCCATGGGTGGAAATTCAAAGCAAACACAAAAGTGATATTGTTCATGTTTGGTTATTACTCCATGGAGGTGTGTGTGAATTTATGGAACTTGTTCTATGCAAATTCTTACCTCAATTTTTTCTTCAATAGAAATTACCTCAATAAATGAAAGTATTTTTTCATTTTTCTACATTTGCATACTGTCATTCTTGCAGGCCATCCACTAAATCCCAACTACTGCAGCCCTAAGGCTGGAAGTTAAAGAAGGCAGCCCACATTCAGCAAAATGACTTAATTTCCTTACAAAAACATTTTAGGGGTTTGAAAATTAAGTATTTATTTGGAACAAACATTGGCAACAGCCATTTCAAAGATATTTTACAAATATCCAAGAAACAAAGACTGAAGGGCCAGAGTGCAAAGTTCTCCCCTGTAGCGACAAAAGCCAAACATACAGATGCAAATGCAAGATGCCTGTATGATAATGGCATTATTACCACAATCTGAATTCTAAATGAACCGTCTGTAAATCTGGCCATGATTTGACCACTTTTGAAACCCATCAGTAGCGTCGATGCTTAATAGAACTTGAGCACCAAGCACTGTAGACTCGAAGTGGTAAAATGGAAACAAACAGAGGAAAGGTAAAGGGTTTCCTCACACTCACCTTAAGTTTGAATACTATGTTGCATTAATGCAGCAGCAACACTAACAAAAAATATGTCTTAACTGTTTAACAGTCAATGGTATATATTTGGTGAAATTTGCAGGGCATTGGGGGAAATAGTGTCCACTAAAAACCACTGAACTTCCTCATAGGTAAGAATGAAATTGCCAAATTTTTTTTCCTCCTCAGAAGACTAATTTAAGAACATTCCAAAAAACATTTTGCCTCTTTCAAGCTGAGAGGTGTATTGTGAGTAACATATATTAGCAATTGGCATACTTTGCTGCTTAACTGAGGAAACCTCTTTTTGGCTCTTGGTTTTTCAGGCAAACTGTCTTGATAGGAGTTGCTGAAGTGTGTAGGTGATGGGTGGTGGGGTCAGTAGTCATCTCCCCGGCTCACCACCTCTTTGCAGGTGGGCCTGAGCAGAATGGTGTGCTCAAACTGAGCAGTGTAGCAGCCCTTGCTGTCACAGAGGGGAGGGTAAGGGTCCACAATGCCCAGGTCACACAGGTTCTTCAGGGCCATCAGATACTTGCTCTCACCCAGACGGTCAAGCCAGCGGCGGCAAAATGCGAGTGTGCCAAAGTTCTCATTAATTACATTTAGCAGGTGCTTTGCTCTAGGCAGCCTAGAAGAAAATGTGGAACAAATAAATTTACTAATGTTGCAGTCTGATGAAAATATATTTGCTGTATTTCAAAATGGATTTAAACTTGATTGGCATTCTGTAGTTAAGACCATATTCTGCAAATGCTAAAATATTTGTCATTGTTACCTGATCGGAACATGGCCAACATCAAAGTTTTTCATATAGTGAGAGCACTCCATGTCATCATGAACCACACCCTTTCCTGTGCTGCCAAATGTTTCAATGGCATAAACCTCTCCCTCCTGTAGAGGAAAATAACAAGAGTGATGGTTCACTGAACTCAAATGTTAAATGTGTACATACATGAAATCTGAAATGTTACTTGTCTTAACCACCATTAGAAGTCAAAGTATTTGATAATGATAAGTGATCTCACCTCCATTCTTGTTGCTTCTCCTCCTTTCACAATGGGCACAGTCTTACCAGCGTGTATTCTGTACTGGCCTATTGAATGGCCATTCAGGTTTCGGATGGGTTTTACTAAAAAGTGAAGTGAATTTTAATAGCTGCAATAATATTAACAATTAAATTTTAAATGATTTGTATACAAATACAGGCAATTCAATAACTGTGGATTTTTAACTAATAGAATTTATTTGCAGATTCACTTTGATAGGTCACTTAACATATTGATGGACAGTTACCTTGGTATGTTTTGCCATCAAGCTCAACTTCATATGACTCCATAACCTCCTGGATTGCCTCTCCAACATCACATAGACGCACATCAATTCCAGCATTCTATGTTTTTAAAACAGACAAATTTGAAAACAGGGTAACCACATCAGAGTGAAAAGATTTATATGTAACTAAGTCTTACTTTGATCCCAGTATTGGTGGCATCTCTAACAGCTTCCAACAGCTTGTCATACCTCGGGTTAAATGTGACAGTGAAGGCACAGTCAATGATTCGCCCTGGAGTCAGACATAACGAGAAAGAATAGCATCTTCAGGAGTTTTGAGGGTCACTCAAACAACAACAGTATTCAAAAAAGTTGTGTGTTGTCAAAGGAATCTGTGTTTAGACAGGTCTGGGGAACTGCTCAAAATGTCTGCAGCCAAGCCAATATGTCATTAATATAAGGCTGCAGCTATCGATTATTTTAGTAATCGAGTATTCTAGCGATTATTTTTTCAATTAATCGATTAATCTAATAAGAGATACTAGATTTTTTTTTAAGTAAATGACATACCTCAAATAACAATTGAATTGTAAATGGCAAACCTCAAAATTCATTCAAAAAAAAAGGCCTTAGTTTGCAATCACTTTCACTTCACGGAGATTTTCCTCATTAAATTGGGCACAGAAAAGCTTTGTTTTTGCAGATTTTACGGCATTTAATGCTTACTCGTGTATATAAACGTATAAATATTCGAAATAAGAAACCTAAGTGTGTATATTTTTGTTTTTTGTTTTAATTAAGCGAAGCCTCGAGGCAAAAAAAATTAATCGAAGCTTTTTACTAATCGAATTACTCGAATAACTCGAATCGTTTCAGCCCTACATTAATACTACAATGATTCAATAGAAATTATGAAAGATTTACAAATTTATATTTTACTTAGTTCTGAGTCAGTATTGCTGTGTTTTAAAATCACTTTTGCTTAACTAGAGAGTGTGTGTAGTACCATTGATGTGGGTGCCAAAGTCAATTTTGCAGACATCATCATATTGCAGGACAGTTGTGTCTCCTGCGTTGGGAGTGTAGTGGGCAGCACAATGGTTGAGGGAGCAGCCAGTTGGGAAAGCCAGGCCTGCATTCAGGCCATTCTCCTTTATCAGCTTGCGCGAACAGTCCTCCAGTCGTTCACTAGAGTATTAAAGTTAGTTATCCCGCCACAGGTACACACAGGGATGGTAATGATAAAGTGATAAAAAGATCATGAAAATGATAATGGCTGTCTTACCAGATTTCAATCATGGTCATGCCAGGTTTTAGAAAGCCCCGCACATGCTGCCGGACCTGTCTGTGGGCCTCCGCTGCTTGTCTGAAGTCATTCCACATTTCTTCGTTGGCTTGATCCAGCACCTTTTTCTCCTCATTGGTCATACGCCAAACTGCACTGCGACTGGGAAATAGGAGAAAAAACAAACCTTGACCAAACCACCTCCTTAAAAATCATACCTTTCCTATCTCTCTGTACAATTCAGTTCTCTATACATTTGTTCTAAACCCTCCCATAAATGAAAACCACACAGATCTCAAGACACACTAGTAAATATCCCTTAAAACAATAAATTACACCACCCTTCATACTGTGTGCTTGTGTAGAGAACAAATATAACCAAATAGAGAGCGATACAAGGAGACACAAATCTGAAATGTATTTAAAAATTTTAGTTACTTAAAACAACACTGGTAAAGCTCCCAATTTAAAACATCTTCACAGCTTAATTTCTGGTTTGCCATTTTTTAATCATATAGTAATTTAATAATATAATAACATTTTGCCTTGCTTACCCATCTTGGAGGACAGGGTAGTCACACACTTGCCCAATAGGGTAAGATCCATTTGGGTATAACTCACAAATGGGCACAGATGGTGGATCAGTTTGTGCTTTGGCTGAGAGCGAATATAAAAAATAATACATTAGTACCTTCTTAGTAATACATCTGGTAAGTACATTTAAAACAAATAGTGTATTAAAAAAAGAATGAGCTTACGTCCTTTCTTCTTCTTTTTCTTTTTCTTCTTCTTCCCTGAGACATCCTCATCTGCATCTTTAAAATCAGAAACAAGTGCCATCATCAACACACAATGATACCCAGATTTAAGATTCATTGGGCTTAAGCAAATACCTTCCTCGCCATCTTCATCTTTTTCTTTGTCTTCTATAACTTGTTTGTCCAACTGCTTGGCCACTTCGGTCACTGAATCCTGTCCATCTGCTTCAGTGCCCGCATGTAAAAAAGCCAACAATGGCGTTACGAAGTACATTTAAGCTGTGTTAAGACTAAAAATCCAAACAGCAGCAAAATGCGGTAATAAAGTAATTACTGAAGTTTCCCTTTAATGCGTAGGCCTCCAACACACTAATAACACTAATTTGAATTTATTTAACAATAAAAATATGACAATGCATCCGTGCAGCATTCACATTGATACGCCAATGCTTGTTACGAAACAGGAAAGCACCAATAAGAGTACAGAACAAAAACTTTTCATTCAAGTAGGGGGACGATTAGCATTGCTTAACTGAGTACTTTTTCTAAGCATATTTTTTAATCATAGTCTGTCTAATTGGGTCTGCCTAAAACCCGGCGTAAAACCACAGGCCTGACAGGCCCATGCTTTCACTGGCCTCACTACCTTCTCCCGCATGGCTAATAAAGATAATTCTCAAGTTTCACGGTGAACGCTTCCTGCAATACTGTCACAATAATGTTCTGCTCACGTAAGCAAACCAGCATTAATTAAAGAGGCGCAACAACAAATGCTTTAAGTGCATACACAGTATGAGTTGTCTAAAAAAGAATATTCATGTTTGTTTAGTTTGGTATAGTTAAGGAATATACTTTTCAATGTACGCCTTTACTCTGAAAACAACCCCATCACAGATCGGTTGTGGTTGCTAATTCTCGTCGCCTACACGCAGCTAGGTTACGTTAGCACCACTAGCCTGTTAGCATGACACTTCACAGACCAACCGCTCACCTGTTGCTGGTGACTTCTTCTTCTTCTTTTTCTTCTTTTTCTTGGCAGTCTCCTCAACCGGGTCGGCGTCTTCTGCTTCGCCATTTAGATCCCGATTTTGGAAATCTTTCTGGTCCGCAACCTGCTCTGCAACCACGTCCGCCATGATTACAGGCGTTGCGGCTGGAAAAGGTAGTGCGAAGGATTGTGGGAGTGCTGTGCGTCATGATGGCTTTACCCACGCGGCTCAGACACGCCCTAATAAAGAGTCCTCACGTAAGGACGCCACCATCCAGCGATATACCTCCATCCACCAGAGGGCAGGCTCCAAAAGAAGAATTATATTGTAAAATCCAATGCGACTTTACAAGTGTAAAAAACCCTTTTACAGCCTGGTACAAAAGATGGTTCTGGTCTCTAGAGCTGAGTTCCTGTTACATGACAACTCTGGGGGGAGTGAATTTTTTTTTTTAATTCTTTGGTTTGCCCTCAGTTTAGAGTCATGCATAATTAAGGGAGTGGCTCCTTTGATTGACAGGGTGTCATTTTGCTTGGCCCATGGCGGCCGCTAGCCTGTACGGTGCTAACACTTGCTGCTAGTTGTTAGCTGTTTCATTTTTTGCAATTCAGATAAGTTTTGCATACAACTATTGAGTTATTTTTCTGTAGTATTATGTGTCCTTCATTGACAGACCGTCCAAGAAGCTTGGCTCCAGTCTTTTTGGTGAGTAACATTCAAATCTTCATTAGCAATTTATCTTAGAAGATATGTTAACAGTCCTTAAGGTTATCAAGAATTATCAAAGCAGTTAAAACCAGTCTCAAAATGAGATGGAAAAGTCCTATATATTTTGAATTTCAAGGAATATTTCTATGTTTATGTTAGATCTGGGGAAGTGCAGTTTCATATACCAAAGACCTTTTTATTTACATTGATTGATGATACCAGACAAATACAAACCTGTTAAATGCGTACGGATCAGTAAGGTCACATCCGCATGTGAATATCAATGATGCAAGTGGTAGCACAATCTTTGTGTAGCCAACCATTGCACGCTTCATATTTCACCCAGTCTTCCTTGCTGACTAGCGGGTACAATGTCCTGCAATAACAAAGTAAGATTTAAGGGTAGAATAACTGATTTATAGAACCAATTTTGTTAAATATAAACCTGATTACTACCACTAATATGCACAACCACTTTAAAAATTATCAGTGATTATATACTTATTCCTTGAAAATATTGTTGATACAACATACACCATACTTTAATGCTTTAAGTACAAGTAAGACAACTGCTCTATAATGTATTGATTAAATGGTGTTTAACTTCTTTTTTTTTTAAATCAGAAAAATATTATGTACCTTCTTTGCCCTCGTCCACTCCTGTCATAGAAAATGCATTCATGTATATCTTCAGCCATGCATGATTCACGGACATTTCTTTCCTTTAAAAGAAAAGGTTTTATTATTTTTTGTATTCCTAACAATATGCAGAGTTTAGCTAAAGATGGTGCAATGACTTAAACGTATGTTTTTAGGATACCGTATATTACCATTGTGTTACTAATACAGACCAGGACTTCATTTACTGTATGTTACCTCTGGAATGGCATCTGCAATCAAACTTGTGGCATGGTGGACTCTAAGATGTCTTAGTTGTATTGTGTTAAGAGGCTCGTTGGTCATTTCAACACCTTATAGATACAGTGCTGCTGCCTGCAAAGAGTAATAAGAAAGTGTGATATTATCCCATTTACAGTTTTAATTCTAAATCATTGAGAGTACTTACTGTACAAACAAACACGCCACAGTTTACTCCGTCCTTCTGTCTCCACTGAGGTGGGTAATTTAAGGACCACTCTTCCAATTTCCACACATTTTCAAATGCTTGGCTGAAAGTGACAAATAAATGACAAATACACTTAAATGTATAAAAAAATAGTTGATTAAAATGAACCAAATAAGCAAATATTTGTCAGCATCATACACTCACAGGGTAGTTTTGTAATATATACAACAAGATATTAAAAAAGTTTAATACCATAGTATAACCATGTCCTCTTTTGAAATTGTAGTGTATTTTGCCATGGAATCGTATATTTTAATCTCCTTTTTTGAGCCATCAAAAACCTTTGCAGACATAAAAATGTCCTTTGTTAGTTAACAGGTACACACTGTCATAATAACACAACTATATTATTCTTTGCACACATTTCTAATTCAATTTTCAATACATCAAGCACACAACACCCATAGTGATAAGGAGCTTACCCACAGTATGAAGTGATACCCTGTTTCTGGGGTTGAATGGCCAACACAACGTGGAAACAGAACAACTAAGTCCTCCTTGAGATTCTATATTGAACAAATTCGCGTTCATATGAGCGGCAGGAGCGGTGGTAGGAGCGGTTGGAGCGTTCATATGAGCGGCAGGAGCGGTGGTAGGAGCGGTTGGAGCGTTCATATGAGCGGTTGGAGCAGTGGTAGGAGCGGTTGGAGCGTTCATATGAGCGGCAGGAGCGGTGGTAGGAGCGGTTGGAGCGTTCATATGAGCGGTTGGAGCGGTGGTAGGAGCGGTTGGAGCGTTCATATGAGCGGCAGGAGCGGTGGTATGAGCGGTCGGAGCGTTCATATGAGCGGTGTGAGCGCTCAGGGACCACTGGAGGAGCGCTGACACTGTGGTCACTGGACAGACCGCTGTTTTAGCTTGTTCAGCTCCGGTCGGCTCTGAGATGAGGGGCGTGTTTCTGAACCGCGCATCTGAAAAGCCCGCCCAGGAGCAGTTTAGACGCTGCCCTCTCTGCCCATTTTAGTAATATCCTCTAAAGGAGGAGTCAAAACAACCAAAATGGAAGCGCCGTTCATTGGCGGTCATTTGGACGAATTAGACCAAATGGAGACATTGCTTCCATTATTTATACATTCTGTGGGCTTTACGTACACTCAGTGCGCAGTGTCATTGTATAACATACAATACCTTAACTTTAAATGATCAGTAAAAAAATAAAGATTAGAACCATAAACCTTGTCACCAAACACATATTGTTATATGGTTATATACATGTTTATATTTTGGATGTTTTATATAGCTTGGAAAAGTTTACATAGGCCATAACAACTAGGCTAGTGCACAATCCCAGAAGGCATCAAGTAACTTACCAAACTTGTTTCTTAACCCTTAAATGTGAGTAGAACCTTTGAAACTTGAGTATCATTCTCAGTCACACAAGACCATACATCAGACATCCAAAAGGCATTTTATTTCACATGGGGAAATACAGAGGGGAAGCCCTCACTGAAGGGAAGGGCAAGAGGTGGTGATGGTGGGAGAGAGGGTCATTACAAGGCAAACATGGTGACAAAATGAAGAACATGACATACACCAGGACTGTGAGACTTGGATGGTAACTTTATATGAAAAATGTTGTAGATGGTTGTCATTATAGTTATGCCTTTTAATCACAACACCCATGTTTTCCTACCAAAAACTGCAAGACGAAGCTAAGCCTTTCTGACAGTCAACCAAAGAGTTTAACATAATAAACACAAACATAGGTAAATGATTGATTGAATGTTCATTGATTCATATAGTTCTCTTTTGATTATCTGTCTAAACAAAACATTTATGCTGAATGGTGGACTATAGTGTCTGAAACTCTGACTTTGTCAGAAAAAGAGACAATATTAAAAACCACCTTCTTTTCAAAGCACTTCCTTATTTTCTTAAAAGTTAATCCTTTATTAATTTAATTGCAGTCAGAATTCCATCACTAACAGCACATAACTTTTTTTTATTATTCTCAAAAATCATTCCCAACAGTAAAAGACCATTTTTCCCCCAAGACCTTACCCTGCGATGGCTAACAATATACTTATGTAGTGCCCACAATTAAACTATTAGAATTTGCCTTCCAGATACATATTTTGTTTCAGTGGTTCTAATACCTGAGTTTTTAACAGCTACAATGTAGTAATGTATTTTGGAGAGTTCAGAATTGGCCTAAATTAAACATTCCAAAACAAAAATAGTTAAGATGCAACACACCCTGACAAACATAAATATAGTCTTTGTTTTTCCTTAAAGCAGCAGGTTTCAAGTTGTAGGTCAAATTAGCAGTTTCTGTCATTCTCTTCATTCTCATCTTCATCTTCATCATCTCCAAAGGTCTGCTCTTCCATGGTGATTAATGAGCGTGAGCGGGCTGCTACTTGTGTAGCGAGGGCTGAGCTGAAGCTTAGAGCCTCTGAGCCGTGGATCTCCGTCAGTCGGTCCATCAAAGAGACAGTTGGTACTTTAGCCTTGAGGGAGCAGTTCAAACCATTTTGTTCCTCCCCTTCCTCTGGGACTCCATCGTATTGGTGTTGCTCGGATGCTCCTCCTCCTCCTCTTTTGCAAACTGAACTTTCTCCTAGCTGCTCTTCCCCTGGCTCTAAACCGCAACAGAACTCCATCACTGGCCCTGTGGCGGGATCAGGTCTCAATATGCTTTTCTTTCCTTCCCCTTCATTTCCTCGTATGCTATCTGATGGGTGGTTTCCTTCATCATTGCTAGGTTCTACTGAGTCCACAGAAATCAGGGCATTCAACGGCCTAGGAGCAGGGTCTGAAGTCTCGCTGTAAACTGAAGGTGTCACAGCAGCTGCAGGGAAATATACAGATGTGTGACATGAAGAAATACCTTTACATGACACTAGAAAGAACATTGAAATTTTGTCTTTGACTGACTTAAGTCAAACTTGTATGTAAAGTCTTAGTTTGACAGCAATCACACTAATTTTTTTCTTTAGGTGGCGTTAATATGCCAAGATAATGCTGGTCTTAGTGCGGTAATACTGCATGTATACAGTGTTGCCGGACTAGACTTAAGATTTAAAACTATTTATGTCTACTCCCTAGTCTCCTTATAAAGCATCTAAGATTTATGCCATTTAAAGTCTATTTTAAAATCCAGTAGACAAAAACTGTTTCTAAATTTTAATCTATCAATTTGTCATGTGTCACCACAGACCTTGGTCATTAAACAGCAGCTGTTTCCTCTTCATCCTCTCTCCGTCTGAAGCACGGAAGTTAAGTACAGCTTTAAGCTCTGACAGGACACGACGTGACTCCTCTCTTTCTCGCCGCTGACGTTCTCGTTCCTCCGGTGACAACATATCACACCAAGATCCTCCGCCTTCACCGTCTGAATCGGAATCAGACACGTAAGCCTCCCACTCCTGCTCAAAGTAGTACAGATTTACAACACTGCATTATATGACGAGAAAAAGGTTAACATGGTAAGACAGTAATGAGCAAGAATACATCATGTCAAAATTAAACTCTCACCAACTCTTCTGGCACTGGGTCTCTGTCAAGGATTAAAGGATAGGATGGAGGACCAGCAATGTCAAGTACAGTTGGGTCACAGTGCTTAGTTTCCTCAGCATCTCCTGCGTGAATAGCAGATCATTGTCAGTACCCAAAATTAAAAAGCTGAAACGGCAGCTGAGCCTGGTCATTTTACAAATTTTAGAGTTTGCGCTTTTTCAAAAGTCTCCTTCATAAATGGCAAAGTGTTGATAAGAAAAATGTGTGCTGAAAACACAAAATTGTTCTTGCAAGACCTTGTGGCGCAAGATCTTGTCATACTTCTAGTGTGCAGTATTAAATATGCTAAAATACAGTACATTAAATCACAATTTTGTGGTCAATAATTCCACCAAGCTTAATATAATTTTTGTACAGTGTGATGGATATGACAGTTACCTCAAGGGACTCATTTTCATTTAAAAAAACACACACATTTTATTAGAGTAAACCTTTTCATATTATTTATGTTTAATGTGACATTAGATCAATAATCTATTGTCAAAATAAGCAAGGTTAAATGTCCAAAATCTAGTTCAGGGACAAGCCAAGTTGATCAAAAACACATATATAGTTCACTTTAAATAATGTAAAAATTGATTTACTAATAAAGCCACTAAAAAATTCATAAAATGTGAACTGTGGTTTTAGTTTTTGCTATATTGTTGTAGTACAATTACCCAAAACAGCCATGCTTGCTATGCTTACCTGAACAGGTGTTGGCCCTTTTCACCATGCGTTCAACCTGGCTGACGGTATCCTCCCAGCAGCCAGTGCTTGCCTGCATGTGTGGCTGGAGCTGGTGAAGCCGATCATTAAGTTCCCGGTAGCCTTCAAAACTCAACTCAGTGGGTTCCTTGGAAACCATTAATTTTTCCAGGTCATCTTCAAGAATGATCATCCTGGCCACATAAGATAAGATATAGCAAATAGCACATGTAAAAATGTTTTTAAAAAGATTACAAAAGAATGGGGGGCATGTCTCACTCGCTGAGCAGCGCCTTGAGGTGCAATTGCAAACTTCGAATAGATGTATGCAAAGTGTTAAGGTCTCTGCATTTCTCTTTGGCTCTTCGCATCCCATCGGTGCCTGTTGCCCTAGCCTGGGTCTCAAAATGGCGGTGGAAATCGTAGCTGCGCTGCATTTCGCAGAGACAGCTGGCCAAAGTGTGGTGCAGTGGAGTAGTAACGGCAGAGATATTTCGATAAAGTGGGGACACAGGAATAGCTTCTGCTTTGGCAGCACTCTCTGCAAGCTCCTCTCTTTGTTGTGGTGACATGAGAAGGGCTAGTCGGCGAAAACATTCCGAGCTCTGTCCCAGCCACAACTGGAAAAGCATCTGCAGAAAAAAAAAAAAAACACAAAATAAACTACTTGCTTCATTATTGTTCTGTTTGATGCTTTTCTGTGCTTTTAAGTATATAAGTGTATAACTTGTTTTTGCACTGTTTTTTGTTTTCTTGTGCCATTTAACTCTTCATAGTTTAACTATTAAACAAAATACTAAATATGTGCTAATGCTAAAATAGCTATTGAGTTCTTGATTAAGCTAATGTGCAACATGAGTATACTGGCTTACAGTGTATAACAGACATTAATACATATAGATATAAAATACAAATTACCTTAAGGGCAGGCAGGCTATAGTCATCAGTCAGCTCCTGGGCCTCTTCATCGCCCAAGTGCTCTAGTCCCAGCCCAAGACCCAGTTCCTTCAGAGGCACCGCAGACACATAGTTGGTCACATTATCAATTTCAGAGTTGAGAGGGAAGGTTCAGAGGGGTTAAGGACATGTGAGTATGTGTGTATATGAATGATACATATTCTATACATTTTTGTCATTAAAACATGATAACATGAAGAACATTAAGACTTTTCTACTGATAAAGGATATGTCTTGAGCATGTGACAGGTAGCTCTACGTGAGCCCCTGAAAGCTGATCTCAATGCCCGGTACAGAGTCTTTCTTAGACCAATCAGCTGCTGGCTGCGTGGCACTGCTCCTGGCCCTGCCCTGCTAAATGTGCTGGCCGCACTCACCCTGTCGAGTAAACTTGACAAGTGAAATGTGATACTACTGTGGAAATGTCCCAAAGAAGAAGAAAGAACACAAAACACTAAATATCACAAAACATGAGACGACACAATACATGGTCATTACACTATAAAATAAACGAGAGCAAGCCACACAATGTCAGTAATAATCATCTTTTGATTCAGCTACATTAACAGTTTTTACAGCGCTCCCAAAAGAATAAACTAAATAGGCAGACTTGATAGGACAGGCATTTTAACCATTTTTAATAAACTTTACAACTGAGTATAAGATAGGACATAAAACCAGAGCACACTTACAGGGTGAACCCTCTGGAGATGACCTCAGTCTCTTGGACCAGTCGCAGAGCTTTGCGGGACAGGCCTGTTAGAGTCTTGCTGTTATGGACCAGAGTCTGGAGCTCTGTGGCTCTGACATGGACAGCTCTCTGCCTGCGCCCCTGTCTCCACAACACTACCCCCCTCAGACCAACCCAGCTCAGCAGTGCTAGACCCCATGGAGCTGCAGCCAGTGACCAAAGGCCATTACAGCACAGACCGAGAAGCACTGCAGCCAGGCCCGTCAGTCCTGCCAAGTCCCTAGGAAGGACATGCAAATGTATTTTCAGTTAGCCCTCACATCAATATGTCAAAATTAAAGTGACACAAGAAAACCATCTACTGGCAAGTTTATATATTGGGGTCACAGCTAACCACAATGAAAACTACTATTTCTCTCTTTCTAAAATTGTGTAAGTAAGTCCAGTTTAATGTAGAACAAAAATGTACATATAAACCTGATATATAAAACATATGTGGAATATGGTCTGCTGCTGTGTATGTTAATGTATGAGTTTTTTACCAAAGAGAGGGTGTGGCAATAAAGCCTGGCCTGGGTAAGGTGCTAGCTCGGCTAGGTGAGCCAGCTGGTGAGGAGCCCAGGGTGAGGAGGCCCGGGTCCAACAGCTCGATCAGTTCCACATCCTCCTGAAGAAGCACGTCTTGGTCCAGAATGCATCTTACAGAATACTGACCAAAGATATTGTCCTGCAAATAGAAAGAATGTAAAATACAGGAATAAATAACATATTTTATTATTTTTGCTGGTTTTAGTGATCAGTTCTGTTTCTGGCAGCCTTTACAACGTACCAGCTGTTGTTCCAGCTTACGTGTTGTGGCAGCCTGGTGAAATGGGGTCCACTGCCATAAAGCTTCTGCTAGTCTCCATAACTGCCCTCCCTTCTGTTAATCACAAACAGGTTAAAAGATCCACCAATTAATAAAGACCACACTATGAGTTTACTCACAGAATAGATGGTAGATTTGAATTACAAATGGTAAAGAGAAAACTTTATTTTTCCAATTAACCTTGTAAATAGTTCCCGGGAACATGTTATAGAATTACACAGATTAGAAAGAATATCCCAGATAAACTCTTTTAGGCAACAACAATAGATGAAATGTTTTAGTAAATATTCACTGCTAGCACAGAAACTATGCAAGGGTAAATCATTTTGCTTTGTGAATGTGTACATTTTGGAAACTACAAAATCCTTTTCCTCCATTTAGATTAAAAAAGGCAGATAGGAAAATTCACTTCAGTTACAAAAAAGGGAAAATCCTTTTATTAATAGTCCTCAAAAGTAATTTAAAGGAATTCAAATTGTGAGTGTTTGTAGACCTCTATTCTTCAGTACAAACAAAAACCTATTCTATGTGTAAAAAGGGCATGTGCTATGCACACTATTGATTTAGACTCGGCAACCACATATTGACACTTGTCTGGGTGTTTGACACAAATATTAAAAGTCTAATTACAACAGCAGTAATGATTAGTAATGTCTATACACAGTAGACAGTAACTTTCCACTGTCTGAAAAAGGTAAAGTACATTATTATGATGTTAAAGCTCATCTTGTTTGTAACTTTGATCCTTGGTTACAGGATACTGGACATACAGAGACAACAAGCTTTCCTGTAACCTCCAAATCCTTCATTTACTCTTTAAAATAACAGAGTTCCAGGGTCAGAGAGGAAGCATGACATGTGCGGAAAGTGCGGAAGAACAAAGAAAACACAACAGTTTCCTTGAACATAGAGAACTAGGAGAGCAATGCAGGACACATGACTCATCCCACTGAATTACAGAAAATATTTTATTATTAAATATAATTTAAGTCATCCTTTGTTAGCTGGATGCAAGTCAACGGTTATTACTTTGATTGCATTGCCAATGTAAATGTAGTTGTAAATGTGTAATTTTTTAATAAAAGCAGTATCAAAAAAAATGTATTAACTCTTAAACTCTTAGACTCTTAAAGAACCAGAGAAAATCCCAGGGATAAAATACCAACAGGAAAATAGTATAGGAGAGGTAGATAAATAATGGATACTTGGTTTTCATTACAACAAAGACTAGTGTGTTATGTGGCAGAATGCTCTTATTTACACTCCTTGTACAGGCAAAGAAAAGCCTATTGAGCTGTTTGTGCTTCTGTGCTTTTGATTACTGACTTTGAACATAGTCAGTTATCAAACTACCTTCTTTCTGACTGGGCATAATGAAGATACACAATGCCAGATGCTTAATGTAAATTGTTCAAGTTAAGTGTTTCATCCAACCCAATTTCTCAGTACATCTATTTTAAGTGCCAATAAAAAACAATACACAATGTTAATATGCTTCCTAGAGGTCTAGTATCTGTCTACTAAGCATTTACAAATAAACTCCTACATTATATAGTTGGACAATTTATCAACTTCATCGTGAAAAGGGAAACACTCACAGAATTTCTATGTCCTCCATCATTGAGGGCTACAATGTCTTCCTCTTCTCTGCCACATTCCCTCTCACGTGATGCTGTTGGACATGCTTCAAAGTCTGTGTGCCCTAAATCATGCAGGTATTGAAAAAGAGGTGAGTTCTGCAAAACAAAAAAGAAAGAAAGATATAGTCAGACACTGTGTAATTCATACCATAACAGGGGTAACTAGATGATGGGAATGATTCAAGTTAAAACAACGGTCCTCGTGATTTTTTTGCCCTCATTTTTCCAGTGGAAATCATAAGGTAAGGATTGCAGAGATGCTCTATTCCCCCTCATATTCTATAGTAGCTAATGAGGAATACTACAAACTATGTTGTTGTTTGCACGTTCATCTGTAAATCAATTAACAGACAAATACATACCAGAAATGTGCCACAAGAAGACGAAAAAACGGCTGTAACCCCAGCTACGCATTCTCTGTTGAAGTTTCTGTGTTGAATGTGGGTGAATTTGAAGCATCCATGTTTAATGCAATTAGGTCCCTCTCCTTAATGCACAATCACACAATTGACATATAATAAATAATTACATTACTCACTTGCATTGTCACAATAAGTAATGACGCATGATGTCACCATCCAGTTGCATGAAATTTGAAATAAGGTATTTTCACAGAACAGCCGCTTCGGATCATCCCCACCCCACCACTTACTACAAGCCCACTGATGATGAAAAACTAACAACAATGCGCACACTAGCCGAGCTAAGCGTCCCTCATGACCACAAAAGCTCATTGGTATTAAACGGCCAAAGTCTGTGGGTTAGGATTTGTCAATAACCGGAACAGGGCAAGACTGTATGACGCTAGCCTATAAGGTAGCCTTGTCAGGGATAGCACCCACGTCTGAGTCGTACACCCTGTTTATACCTGTATTTCGCTCGAATGGTATGACAAAGCATCGTTTAATTATGAGTTACAATTTAAAAGAGTGACGCTGTAGCACTTGAACAAACCTCAAATACGACATCTTCATCAAACTCCTCAGTCATCGCTGTCTGCCATCTGAACACAGCCCGTTTTGCATTCTGAAGTTGCGGGCTACCAGAGAAGTCAGGCTGAAGTTGATAGCTAGCCTGTAGCTAAATGTCTGCTAAAACTACATTTCCCAAAAGCCATTTCTTCTTCTTTTGTTCGGCGCAGCTTCACTGTGCTGAAGTGTCAACCTAAGTCAAATTTACCAATCCATCAGGAGGAAAAGAGATAAAATTAATGTAAAAATACATATAGATTCTGTAGCTAACCTGTTACTTTTAAATCCCAAACAAATGTTCACATTTGCGACAAAAAAACACATCTTCAACCGCAACTTTTTGAGCACAATTTGCTGTGATAGAGCGCCCCTGATGTTTTCGGGGGGAAAGCCATCATCCTCCGAACGACTCGTCCGGAAATACCACTTCAAAATAAATCTTTTGATTTCAACACATTTCCTAAAGTTAAGCCTGATACACACATTGTGACAACAAATGAATGAGATTCACAGCAATATTCTGTTTTATCTATTTAAATTAATGCATGAGCTAAAAATAACAATTTTCACTAAAATTGTCGCCTGTTTGGACCGGAAGTATGTCGCTATCGCAGTCAGTTTAGCTGACTTAATTTTGGGAAAAGCACCGTGGCTGAAAAGTTCGGAAAACGGTGAAAGTGTCAGGCGTAATTTTTTTTCTGTACAGCCGCTAGCGATGTAAGGAGAATCGGTTATGGATATTTCTGTTTTCTTCTTGAATAGGTTTTCACACTGACAAGGATGTCGAAGGAGAGAGAGAAAACGCATATTTCCATGCAATTCCATTGAAACTAAATTCACTCATGGAGAAAGGAGCAAGTCGGGAGTCATGAGCACAGGTTTGTTTCGTGGGGAGCTAAGTTAACTTCTGCATACTCTTCGATCACAATTGAGCCAACAGTGCTTTGAGATATGCACTAAAAACGAACAACTGCAACCTTTTTTATGTTGTCTTTAGTTTTTTTTTTTTGTCTGGTCTGAACTGAACAAAACTAAAACAATCTTAAAATAAGTAGATAAATAAGACATTTTATATACAAAATGTTGGAGTCAAAGCACTCGTCCAACACCAATCCTAGCTATGATTATCAATACATCCTTTTTATGTTGTGTCATAGCGATTTGCAGCTGGATAGGGCTTCGTCCTTTGTCTTAAACATCTGCCTTGGTGTTAATGTGAGTCTGTTAGATACAACGTTATCATGTTGCAAGTTAAACACATCTTTGTCGAAAGAGGGTTCTTTGTAGATGATAATCTAGTGTTATTTCGTGATTTATAGGACGTATGGCCAAAGTTATACTTTTAAAAAAATTGTTTTTAACAGGCCCTGCAAACACCGTCTAGCTAAACGCTACTAGTTAACTGTTTACGCCAAGGTAGGCTAGCGGATAGGCTACCGTTTAATAATGCAATAGGAGAGCCTTTGCTTACCACTCTGAAACAAATAAACTAAGAGTTTACAACACGCATGTCAAAGCATTACACTGTATTTGGCAAAGTGTGTCTTCTTCTAACAGCGTTACTACATATGTCTGATGGACGTTTTACAATGGCAAATAACATCTTAGTCCACAGCTGGACTGTTTGCCAACTTGTATTCAGTGTTAGTGTTCAGAGTGTTTTTGGGTTCAGTCTTTTCGGAAACATCCGCTCGATGACTCCACTTCTCGTGGTGTCGGCCAGCCGGGAGTTTCTGGCAGTGGAGCGGAAAATATGGCCTAGAAAATTGTACTGAGGCTTTATTAGTATAGAGACTTTTATAAATTATTTATCTATTTGCTAAAAGCTTGTCACCTCCAACTATAGGCATCGTCACATAAATCACTTAAACGACTATTTTTAATGTAGGCCTATGTCTGCATTAAGTAGGCTAATAATTAAATACATCTTTAAACAGAAAGAAGTAAACCATTGTGAAGTAAACCAAGAATACCAATATGTAAAGTGTAAAAAATTATATTGTGAATGATTGCATCCTTAAAATATAATAAAAAGTTTAATACTTTGTAGCTTTTATTTGTTCGTTTTATTAGTTCCGAGTGACGTTTCCGATATACACAAAACATATTCAATAATAATTGCAACTTCAATCAATCAATCAATCCTAATTTCATACTGTTGCTTTATTTTAACACATTTTTCCTTTTCTTTAACCTTTAGTGTGACCCCCTGACCCTAGACATAACTGCAGCTTGCAGCTGTCCTTACTTGTGTTAGTGGAAGCCTGGATTAGACACACTTTTACGCACTGGTGCAGGATGTTTCAGTTGAAAGAACTTTCTTTTTATAACTGATCTTAATGGCTGCTATTCTGTTTTTTATACAGGTGTGAAAAAGCCTCCATTAGCTCCCAAACCTAAGCTCCCTTTCTCTACAAAGCCCTGTCCCCCACCTATTGCCCCCAAACCCGGTCTCATTTCACAGTCTTCTCAGCCATCCCCATCTACACTCAAAAGACCCAAACCAGCTGTTGCCCCCAAACCTTGTCTTCCCAAGTCTAGTGCCTCTCCTTCCATTTCACCCCTACCAAGCAAATCCAATGGGACCCTAATCTCATCTCAGGACCAACAAGATACTTTAGGAGATAGTGTGCCACAGCTCAACTCTAAAAATGGGATTTTATCTGAGACTGGTAAACATGAACTGGATTACCTCATTCCCACCTGCTCCTGTGGGCTTCAGGACTGTACCCAGTGCAAACATTTTGAAAATGGAAATGCAACTGAGACTGTGAACAATTTGCACAAAGACCTGTCACTGAATGGGATTTCTTCAGAGGGATGCAGTCTGGCAGAGACATGGCTCCAAGAAAAGCAGGAAGAAGGGGTAGCTGGGGAGAAGGGTGAAAGTGAAGGTATTCATAAAAAGCCCAGGGACAAACCACAGAGACAGAAACACTTGGACAAGGGATTTGTAAGCAAAGAGCTGCAAAATCAAGAAAGTGTCCCGTGTCAGACTTGTTGGGAACCTGAGCATTCAAAATTTGATCCACAGACTGAGACCCTTAACACAGATTGTACAAACTCCACATTGGCATGTAATGTTGCAGACAGGGTTTTTGTCTCCACAAGAATCGCTCCTGAGTTTATTCTTTCTTGTGCGGAATTTGTACAGGCAGAAGTAAGTGACCCGAACCTTAAAGAGGTTTCCAGGTTGTACCCAGATTTGGAGGTCCCTGCTCCACCAAGTAAACCTCTCCCAGTCCCTCAGCCACGTAAATTCAAGAAGCCAGCGCTTGTGAGACAGGATGGTGTTGAGAATTCTACTGTGTATGAAGTGGCAGAGGAACAGAAAGAAGATCTGAGGTCTGAAGATGAGGGAAACTTTACTCTAGGTTTAGGTTCAGAAAGTGAGGAGTTTATGCAGGACACAAAAAAGGGTTTAAAGGACACCTGTGTGGACAGCAATGAGTCTGAAGCTCCTGTCCCTCCTCCTCGACAGACCTCCTTGTCGCCTAGCCTTCACAGAGCAGTACACCTCACACTCAACAGAAACACCTCCCACTCCTTAGAATTGCTCTCACAGCCTGACTCAGACAGCCACAAAAAAGGGCAGCTTCAAACCGCAGAGGACGAAGAGGATGGTTATGGTGATTTTGCACGCTACCCAATCACTCACAGCCTTCCAAAGCAGATCAAACTTGGATGCCAGCAACCTTTAGCTAGCACAAGAAAGGCCTTTTCTGCAGAGGACCCTTCTTCACCCAGGGCACCACCACCCAGGAAACCTCAGAGACACAGCCTGCCTGTGCCACCTCCTCCCTCCTGCTGCCCTCCTGCACCTCCACATGCTTGCAGCCCCATGAGGGAGCTCCCTGCACCACCGCAGGAGAAGTCTGCATGGAGGTTTAGCCGACCCTCTGTGACTTTCTTCAGCCGGCAGGTGCCCACCAGGAGCAGCGTGCCATCAAAGAGTCGTGTCCCACAGCTGGGGGGCAAGCAGAGGGCAAAGTCGTTCTCTGCAGCTGACCTAGCAACCAGATCCGACCCTCAGAGGAGGAGTCTCTCTTTTCGGAAGCTGCTTGAGCTGAGGCTGTCTGTCAAGATGCTACCAAAACTGCTATCCAAGGGGGGGCAGTCTCTGGATTGCACAAATGTGGAGTCAAACTGCAGAGAGAGGAGCCTGGAGCGGCCTAAGAGTTGCATTGGGGATATTAATGAAGATGGAGAGGGATCAGCTGAGTATGAGAACGTTCCACTGTACGAGGAGATACCTGAGTATATGAACCTGCCTTTTCACAGTGCAAGGCTGGGCTGGCCTCCTGATCCCGATGCAGATGATATCTATGAAGTACAAGATCCCTACCACCGGTGCCATGACAGTGACTATGAGAGGTACGGAAGATTTAACATATGTTTTAATGTATGTATGTGAAAGGCTGCAGGTGTAATTAGTTTTCAATGCTTAATATTATATAGAGTAGCAAGACTTTAATGTATCCTGTACCAATTACATTTTAATGTGAACTGTAAAGTAACACGTAATAAATCATTTTTTACAGTGCAAGTTATCAGTGTCGATCAGACTAAAAGCAGTATTATATCTGTGTAATAAACATAAAAGTAATTTATAGTACCAGTTTTTAGCAAAACACACTTAACTGAAAACACAGCAGATGCTCCTATAGCAAGCACTTGTTCACAGTGGAGTGGAAAATACTTAACATGAGAATATATACAGGTAACAGGCACATCAAAGACATCCAACTCAGCTCCAGCTACCAGAACTCCTCTGTCCCATTTCAGAACAA
Organism: Rhyacichthys aspro; assembly: GCA_036850595.1. Taxonomy (NCBI): domain Eukaryota; kingdom Metazoa; phylum Chordata; class Actinopteri; order Gobiiformes; family Rhyacichthyidae; genus Rhyacichthys; species Rhyacichthys aspro. Next base: position 20,928,489 of record CM072159.1, on the reverse strand, counting down.
TAAGTGAATGGCACCAAAATACTAAAAATAATACAATGGTACATATATTAAAAGTGAGGGAGAGGGGAGTGTTGAGTAGAGAATAGCAGTGTGTCACACTTTCACCAGCTCTAATCATTCTTCCTTCTTCTCATGTCTGGGAAACTCTTGGAACCACCAGTTAACTTGCATTTTGAAAACAAAGAGTGTTTTAAGTATAGTAAGTCACTAGGGGATCATTAAGATATGATTGGACTTGGACATTTGCACCCTTGTAAGTACAAGGAAAGATTCCAAAGTGAATTTAATAGGTTTAATACTGTTTTAATACAAATTTTAGAGGACACATCTTGTCAAGTGATGCTGTACGGGAGGAATACTTGTCAGTGGCATTTGAAGTCATTGTATATTGTAATAGGATGACATGATCAGTTGTTGAAGATTAATATATGCAAATGCCTGAAACAATGGGATGTAAAAATCTTGGATGCTGATGTAATATAGGTCAAAGGCCACACATGATGTTCAAGTTTAGTGCATTATTGTTGTATAGGTGATGTTATCAGTTTGTATTTACTGTTGTGTAAAGTCAGCCATTTGAACCAGAGGCATTGAATTTGAATAGAGCATTGATGTGCAGCAGGTCAGCCTGTTTTCCTGTGGGTTATTTTCAGTGGCCATGGCAGGAAATGTCTGAGAATCGCAGAAACGCCACACAGCTCTCTAGAACAGGGAAAATAAACCTCCAGCAACCACCAGCCTCCTCCTTCTCATGCTGCCCACTCTTGGACCATGTTTAACCTCCTCTTAACTCTATTTCATTATTTCTCTCCACCAAGACCTTGTATGAAACTATTTACAAAAAGTAAGAATTGCATTCATTGCATGCATTATTTAAGGACTTTGTGGATGCTATGATTGCAACCCTGATGACCTTGATCCATTGTCAAATAGACTTACCGTAATTAATTAAAAATGTATTATATGAATGTGAGAGTGAATGGTTGTCTGTCAGTGTATGTCTTTTAAGTGTTAGCCCTGCACTGGCAATTGTCAGGGTGTACCCTGCCTCACACCTGTAGTAGCCGGGACAGGCTTCAGGCTCATGTGACCCTAACAGGATAAGCAGTAAAAAATGAACGATGAATCAGCGTTTACAAAATATATGCAACCTGAAACGCCATACTATGTGTTGTTACACTAATCCCTTCAATATTAGATGTAGGACTTAGTATAAGACCCAAAGTTTATTATGGTTCATTAAGCAACTTAAAAAAAAAAAAGAAAATTAAGAACAGGTGGCTAATGTCAGTGTCATCATGCTTCAACTTAAACTTGACTGTGACATTGACGTCAAATAAAAGATGTAGTCTGTGTCTTAATTGTGTCTGGTATGCATAGTGGTTAGAAATATTCGATCTGTGGTGTTTCCCAGGCATCTGAGCCTGTTAAGTTTATCTAGCCTCAGGCTGTAAACAAGAGGAGCTCTGTGCCTGACCCAGTATATTGAAATGCTCTGTGAGAGAAGGAAGATGAGAAAAAGGGAGAAAGACTGTGTATTGAAATTTAGGTAAAAGAAACTGTCAAGAGACATAAGAAAAATACGGAAGAGAAAAAAGAGGCTTTTTGCTGATGAAAGGAAACGAGAGTTTCTGGTGTCCAACTGTTTTTCCCACCATTGGCAGCTTTAGAGTTTTAGGGAATAACAGAGAAACAGGAGAACATGCTTGAAGAAGCTAAATTAACACATGTATTCGTTTTACTTGTAAAGGCTGTATTGTAGAGAAACACTAGGAGAGACAGATTAAATCAGCAGTGAAAGACACACAAGTTGGTGCTTGTACAAAGGTTGTACAAAGCTGGGCAGCATTAAACCAACATGTTGTGCTTTTGCCAAGAGCAGGGTGAAAATAGGAAGAGCATAGAGAAATACATTGTTTAGAACGGCAGAATTTCAAACACTGACAGTCTCAACTCCTGGGCAGACTTTCTTCATGTATCCTTGTTTTCTTTTTTTTCCTTCTTTTTTTGCATCTGTGGCCTTGCTATTTTGGCAAGAAGTGGCTGGCTGGGGCGGGATGTCCACTCTGAGGGGGAGGAGATCCACAGTTCAGATGAAGAAGACAACAGTTCCACATCAAGCAAGGAGCACACTGACGAAGTAGATCGACAGGTAATCTCATTTCTTTGTGACGTAAGGGCCACCCATTCTAAACCATTGTTAACTACTACAGTCAGTGTCCCTAAACTAGTAGTTGACCTTTATCACCAATTAAGAACAAAATCATATTCAGTTGCTGCCAGAAAAGACATGTCAGATTGAAACTGGATATATGGATAATACTCTGTCCACATGAGCTTTTGTATATGTTTGCTCTCATGCAGCCATTTTAAGTGGGTGTGTTGAAAGGGGGGGCGAACAACAGTGACTGGTGAACGGTCAGAAATAGCTCACTCACCACTGACTGAAAGAGTTTTTTCTTTGTCCTTTATGACCCTTTCTGTGATATTGTCAACACCTGTGTCTGATGGCTGTCAGAGCTCCATGCTATCACTAATACAGGCTCCAATCAGGCTAGTAGGGCATTTCAGTAAGACAAGGGCCAATACCACAGTCCAAATTAAGCATGTGACAGACTGCCCCATTACCATTCAACAACCAACTGCAAAAGAAAGAGACTGGGGGTGAAGAGAGGAAGCAAGTGAAAGGTTGCTGCTCTACTTTAGGCTTGAATAAGCTGTTGTTTAAAACCTTACCTTTACAACATGGTGGTTTGCAGTAAGCCTGTGAGTGAAGTTTTCATGCTGCGTCTGTAATTATATATAATATTATAGATTGTTCCTTTTTCTGTTTTTTTAGCAGGAAGATGAAATGAAGAGTAAGAAGGTAGTGCACATTGCTCAGGAAATCATGAGCTCCGAGAAAGTGTGAGTGGCTTGTTATTAGACTAATAACACTAAACACTTCAAAACCAGTATTTGTGCCCAAATGTTATGGCCAGATGAATGAATGTTCTGTTTTTTATCAGGTTTGTGGATGTCCTGAAGCTTCTTCACATAGTAAGTCTTTTATTCGATACATTTTACATAAATAGGTGAGTGATAAGAAGAGTAATTGGTATTAAAGTGGAACGTATTGTACTTTTTTATCACTCACTGGGACACAATGATTGTTTTGAATATATATTATACTGTTATTCCAGAGCTGTGGTTTTTAAAATTGCTGTGTCGGTGGATTTTAGGAGAGTATGTGACTGAAGAGGGCAGGCAATGTTTCGAATCCCATCTCTGGGAAGATTTTTCAGCAAATGAGAAATTTCATTTAGACTATTGGTCTATATTTATATGGGCTCCTTTGGTAAGACGAAAAATAAGGTTACTTTATAGTTAGAAATAAACATTTCAATTTGCTTCTAAATTTCCAAGGATAGGTATTCATTGACAGTTACAGTTTCTGTCTGTTGGTTTTATAGGTATTGCAGGATCAGTAGACATTGTAGTTCTGTGACTGTTAGGAGGGCGAGGTATACCACTCTGTCCAAGAAAAGAGGTCAGATGGCATTCTTCCTTCTTTGTGGACGCCTGGCCATGCCGCAGCTGCTTCCTCAGGCTACACAGAAAACCTCTAGACACTCACACATGCCATAGATAATCCAGTGTGTGCTTGTGTCTGTTTGAATTTGTCATATACAATTTACAATTATGTATGTGTCAACTAGTCTACTGACATGTTTACATTTATCATTCAATGTTTTTATTGTTCTTATCATATCTGCACAAGACAAGACTTAATCACTGGGAAAGATATTTGCTATAAATGTGGCAACATAATCATTGTACTACAGTACTGTTTTTTCATTGCAGTGCATTTTAAGTTCATTTTAATGTTAACTGGGATGAAGGATCCTACATGGCCTCCCTGCTTCCTTCCAGGTGGATGTATATGTTGGCACTGGACAGAGTTAAAAATGCTGACTTAGCAGTGGGTGTGTGCAAAAGTGGAGGGGGCATTTTATGAGGTGTTAACCAGATGCTCTGCTTCAGTTGCATTACAGTTTGTTGTCATGTGTGCCCTCCAACCTGTGCAGCTGTGTGTGTATAAGCCATCATCAGAAATTATACTCAATGTTTCTATAGGACTTTCGGGATGCTGTTGCCAAGGCAACCCGTCAGAATGGGAAGGCAGTGGTGGATGAGCGCATCCTCAGCCAAATCCTATATTATCTGCCTCAACTATATCAGCTGAACAAAGACCTGCTGAGAGAACTGGAGGAAAGAGTGGCTCACTGGTAATCACACACTAGAAATGCTGTAAAAAAATTATTCTTTTTTTTTTAACAAATGTTTAAGGCTTGAGTTCTGCGGTTTGGTGACATGTAATAGCTGAATTGTGTCTGCAAAGAGGTCAGATTATTGGTGTTTCTGTTATAAAAACTGACTGCTTAGTGAAATTTAGTATGTAAGCAGTTTTTCCCAACCAATTTTCTTGCGACTGTCTGAATTACCTATGGAAGGGTTACCGTGTGTCTCGTTTTAGGAGTGATCATCAAAGACTGTCCGACATCTTTGTCCAGAAAGGCCCTTACCTTAAGATGTATTCCACCTACATTCGTCAGTTTGACAACAATGTGGCTCTGTTGGATGAACAATGCAGAAAAAACCCTTCATTTGCTGCTGTTGTTCGAGAGTTTGAGGTTCAGTTTCACCCTTTCACAGAAGGATTGCAGCTCTAATTTTTATGGTGTTGGTTTTACAACAAACTGTTTAAATAGGTCGGTAACAGAGTGTACTTTTTGTTTGTTTTTGCACAGATGAGTCCAAGATGTGCCAGTCTAGCTCTTAAACACTACTTGTTAAAACCAGTGCAAAGAATCCCCCAGTACCAACTCCTGCTCACAGGTAAAAGCCCACAGTTTTTGTTCTGATTTGTGGCAGCACACGTCTGGTACGCTGCACATCAACCGTTTATTGAATCAGGGTGCTTTTCTATTGGTAGCACATGAAATCAGACATCCCTTCCTGTCTTGATACTTTTAAACAGAAGCTCAAAACATATAATTTTACCTTAGCTTTCAACTAAATATTCTTTATTGTAATTTACACTTACTGTTTTTCAGTTATGTGTTATTTAAACTCTAATCTCTCCTTTTATCATGCAGTTATCCCATGGTTTAACCTTTTCTAATGATCCCAATGAGTCTTTCTTGTTGGAAAGCACTTTAAGCTGCAATTTTTGCCTGAAAGGCGCTATATGAAGTTTATCATTATTCTTATTTAGACTTATTTTGATGCTACACTGTCACCCAGTGGACAGCAACAGCAACACATTTCCCAACTTAAAAGAACTTTTAAAGAGGTTTTCTTTTTGTGCAGATTACCTGAAGAATCTCCCAGAGGATTCAGAAGATTACAAAGATACTCAAGGTTAGAGAAAAGCTTTACAATAGTAATGCTTTGGTTGGATACTTGAATTTACTAATATTGTTATACCTACAATACAGCTGCCCTTAGCATAGTGAAAGAAGTGGCTAACCATGCCAATGATATTATGAAGCAGGGGGTAAGCATTTATTCAATTTCATTAATATATTTTTTTTAATTTTGTGGTCTCCTTCTGTGTTATAACATACCCTCTCTTAACCTAAACTTTTTTGCAGGATAACTTCCAGAAGCTAATGCAAATTCAATATAGTCTCAATGGTCAACATGAGATTGTACAACCAGGAAGGGTAAGCCTCCAGCTTTAAAAGTTATGTGCTCATAATTCAAATTAATCTTTGTGTCTAATAACAAACTAGTTTACACTAAACGTATTTTTCCAGGTGTTTTTAAAAGAAGGCATTTTGATGAAGCTGTCCAGAAAAGTTATGCAGCCACGAATGTTTTTTCTGGTGAGCAATTAGTGATCAAATTTCCAATTTAGATTATATATTTGTATAGAGCAAATTGACTAACTTATTTACTGCTTATGTTTTTTTTCCATTGTTTTAGTTTAATGATGCACTAATGTATACCACACCAGTTCAGTCTGGGCAGTACAAACTCAACAGTATTCTCTCCCTGGCTGGAATGAAGGTTAGTGACACTTAATGTACAACTGCTTTACTTGAATTACTTTATTTATTTGCATTTTAAATCAATGTAATTATACACACTAAATAAATATTATTTATATTTATTGTGACCATTATTGATTTCTACTTTTCAATGTGTTTTCTAGGTGAGCAAACCCAGCCAAGAGGCCTATCAAAATGAACTGAACATTGAGAGTGTTGAGCGGTCTTTTATCCTGTCTGCCAGGTCAGCATCTTAACTCCTGGTTACTTAATTAATAAAGAATAAGTTGGGGTTGACTGCTGTTCTCCATTTGCTGTTGTTTCTGATGTATCTTGTCCTTCTAGCTCAGCTACAGAGAGGGATGAGTGGCTAGAGGCCATAGCTAGGGCTATAGATGACTACACAAAGAAGAAAATAACATTCATATCGAGTCGGAGTCAGGAGGAGGTAAAACATAGAACTTTGTTGTCATTTCCAGTAATGTTTGTATATGTATTAGTAGGCATGATATCCCTTAAAATGTTGGCATCAATGAAAGATAAACCTTTATCAAAATGTACACTTTTTCTTCTATTAAGTGAAGTACTATTCATGGCACATTAATATAAAATTAAATCTATGTACTTAGGCCGAAGTTGCTGTGGACAATGGGGCTCCACTGGGTTCAAAGGCTCCCATTTGGATCCCAGACCTTAGAGCCACAATGTGCATGATATGTACCTGTGAGTTCACACTCACCTGGAGGAGGCATCACTGCCGTGCCTGTGGCAAGGTCTGTACCACAAAACAAAAAATGTAAAAATGCACCATCTAAATTGTCCTTTTCTCATTCTAGTATGTGCTATTTGTATGTGATAGGTGGTATGTCAGGCTTGCTCCACTAATAAGTACTATCTGGAGTACTTGAAGAACCAACCAGCACGTGTCTGTGACCAATGCTTTGCTATACTACAGGAGAACAGTATGCGGTTATACATTAGGCATGAAAGCATATATAAGTTTCAACAAGTTGTATAAGTTGTGCAATTATTTGTCTGTACTATGTTTTCCTTTAGGTGATCGCTGTGCGTCAACCTCTATATCTCCAATTAAAGCTGGTGCTTTCTCTTTTACCAGAAAACAGAAAAAGATTCCTGCTGCACTAAAGGAGGTTTGATTTTTTCTAAAACTATTTATCTATGATAGATATAATAATATTTTGAGGCAATTCTTTGACATATTTTCTCCTAACTCCTTCAAGGTGTCAGCAAACACAGAAAACTCTTCTATGAGTGGCTACTTAAACAGATCGAAAGGTAACAAGAAGCAGTGGAAAAGGCTGTGGTTTGTTATCAAGGATAAAGTCCTGTATACCTATGCTGCCAGTGAGGTATTCTACATTTTATCATCTTTTCACTTTTTGTTAATTGTTCTGTACCTATACAGTACTTCTTATAATTTCTCTATACCTGCTCTAATTTTCTGCCTTTAAGTTAAAATTTAGTTCAGTGAAATTATCATGCATCTCTGCAGGATGTTGCAGCCTTAGAGAGTCAGCCTTTGCTAGGTTTCTTTCTGCGAGAAGAGAAAAATGGGCCTGCACAGAAGTTGCAGTTTAAGCTGTACCACAAAAACACTCTATTTTACATCTTTAAAGCAGATGACATACCCACTGCACAAAGGTAAAATCTGAAAACCTAGCTTTTGTTTATGTGGGAGTTCTAGTTGTGGCAGTGCTAACTGTGCAACTGTCTTGTGTTTAGATGGATTGAGGCATTCCAAGAGGCAATGATTCTTGAAGAGTAATATCCTAGAGCAGTCCAGGAAACCTACAATAACTGATCTCAGGTCATGGGCTATCAGCTCACGAAGGACTTCAGACTGTCGACTGTAAACAGAAACACTGCATACTGCATGATGGAAATGTGTTTTTGTGATTACTGTCTACATCAGCCACTGAGGATTCCCAGTGGTGATGGAGGCCAGAGACTGTGTGAGTGTGTGTCACTGTGATGGGTCAAAAGTCAAGTCCAGAAGTATGTTTGCGTAAGTGTCGAAGAACAACCTGAAAAATATGTACGTTTGGGAACAATTTTGAGTTCATCAGCAAAAACGAAATTTGAAACATTTTTTTCACATTTTTATTGTTAATTGCAGGACTGGACAAAAAAAACAAAAAAAACATCAGTTGACAGATTTTAAAAACTGTTATCTCATTTTGCAAATAAATTAAATACATATCTACGAAGGAATTAAGTAAAAAAAAAAAATGCTGTCTACTTCATGTTATTGGCATCTCATCTGTTGTGTATAATTTTATAAAAAGTTATTGTTTTAGCTAAAATAATTTTACCAACAGACAGTTACATGCTCACCAGCATTGGTATTATTTTAATTGTGGATGCAAAATATAGAAAAAACTGATATTAGTCTGTGGATCAAAGATCAGATTTTACTGTGAATATTAGGCATATGTTAAAAGGAAGATATCATTATGCAGGTTAATCTCTCTGGTTTAGAGATTTATTTTTAGATTCAAATAACCAAATATTTACAAAACAGTATCCTGGTGAAAACTGGAATTGTTGCAGTTAATGTAGATATTTTTACTTCAATTTGTTTTTTACCAACCTAGCCACATTTGAAGTGGCTCACTTGTAATGCTGTTTATATGAAAGAGCTACATTAAATAACAAAGCCTAGAGCTAATATTTATAATACGGGAAAAGTGTTTTATTGCTTGAAATGTACAATTTGCCACTTTTGGAAGTCAGGGTTTGATAAATTATTTCCATCAAAACCATTTTGTCTGTGTTAGCAGAACTGGTCATATAAATGTGTGTTTTCTATGACTAAATATTTCTAGGTTTCTTAAGTCTGCATTAACTATAGTAGAAATGAAATGAGACACATTTTATGAATTTATTTACCAGTGTTTTGCCATATGTCTCTTATGAGGTGAACTGCAAAAAGGAGAACATGTGGAAATATGGACAACTAGTGTAAAAGCATCAGGTAGTCTAACCATATGAGATGCTTGTAGATCTTTTTATCTTTTTCCTGTTTGTTTTTAGATGGTTAGATTACCATATTTTGCACTACATCGTCACAGATTTATAGCCAAATAGTAAAATTTTAAGTGAAAAAATTGAACTGTTCTTTCTTTTAAAGGTGTTGCCAGATTTGCATTTTCTTGTGGTTGTAAATTTAAAATTACTGCTTTCTTTACAAGTTAACAACCTTTACAAACTAAACTGTCAGGCTACAGTTTGAAATAAAATATGAACATGTATTGCTGTCTTTGTCCTGTTTTCAGAAAGCACACCTAATGACAGAAGTCGGCTCTTTTCAGGTCTTGACTGCAGACTAATGTTTGTGGGAGGAAGATGTTCACCCTATTCTCATGTGTGTCCTATTAAAAGTTCCAGTAAGCTACTATGGGTCTATATCCAGTATAATACCAGAACTGTTGTTATATTTAAACAAGTAAATGATTTGCTATAGAAGAAACTTAAACGTCAATAGGGAACAATAATGTGCTTACAAATTACTACACATTTTTGTCTACATTAGTTTGACAGTCTCAAAAAATAGGCATATTTTACGGTCATCAAATCAGCTCTGTGCAAACACTCCTTTCATAATCTTCAGCCGTCCAAATATAGAGTTACCATTTTTAAACAGTCTCGGCCTCGATCACTAGTATTAAATATACATATAAATAATACATGAATAAGCGGAAGATTTACGTTTAAGTGCGGAACATTTCCAGAGTTGTGAGTTGTTCTGACACGGACCAAGGTAAATGTAGAACGGTCCGCCTTTCTAATGGTTCCGTCTAAAAAATGGCGGAGTATGCGAACCTTGTCCGAAGGGCTTTGGGGCAAATAGGAGGTCATGGAGGTGTTCGAGGACTTTTGTTGCAGTTATTTAGGTAAACAATTGGATATTTGGGTTGAACATATGTGATGTTATATATTTAATTTTTAACATATTTTTAAAATTATTTTCTGAAGATGTGTGACAGTAGAGCTAAAGGTTAGCATTAGCCCAAACAACGGAGGATAGTTCTTAGAAAAATAGAAAATGAATTAAGTTAAAGCAGCTATGATGCTACAATAGTTGGTTGTTAATCCCAATTACATGCTTGAAAACCTTTTAATTGTGTTGTTTTTCTTAATAGAGTGAACGATATAAAGACAGGAACACTAATAGGTGTGGATAAATATGGAAACAAATACTACGAAGACAATAAGCATTACTTTTTCGGTGAGTAGACTTTGTGCTCTATCTATTCACGAGAAGGATACGGAAAAATAAATTACATCTGCTCGCAGTTGGTCTTTAAAACAATCTCAGGGATAAAAGACTCCAGTAATAGTTTGAGTCTTATTCATCATGTGTATAGAGAAGTATAGGATTACTGTTATGTCCTACACAAAGCAGCTTGAAATAAAGTCTCATGAGCATAAAACAACATTTTTGTTCATGGTGTTAATAATTCATATTGATCTTGAAATAAATTGTTGTTCTATAAATAGAATTATAGTAAACGGAGAATGAATAGTTGACGAAGCATGACTAACTATTGCAGGCTTTTAATTACCCATTTATAGAAATTAGTAAAAGCCACCTGTGTTTGTTCAGGACGCCATCGCTGGGTGATCTACACAACTGAGATGAATGGGAAGAAAACATTGTGGGAGGTGGATGGAAGTATGGTGCCCGCCGAATGGTATGCTGTTTTCACTCAGGATATCTGGCATGTGATGATAAATCACTGCATCAATTAAGCACAATTTAAAGTTACTCTGTCTTTTTAGGCATCGTTGGCTGCACTGTATGACGGATGATCCCCCCACCACACACCCACCAGAACCTAAGAAGTTCCTGGCTGAGGTGCATCAGTTCAATGTTAGTGGCAGCCCACAGCAGTACGTTCCCTACCCCACAACTCGGAAGAAGATCCACGAGTGGGTTCCCCCCAAATCTACACCTCAGTGACACCTGACTGAACAGTTGCTTTTCCATGCTGTAAATTATGATTAACTGCCACTGTATTCACATGTGCAAAATAAAATCTCTATATTACCATTTCAGCTGGGAGTGTTGTTATTTTTTGTTTAAGTGACAGCTGTAAAATATTAGTTTCACTTATACAATCTAGTTATATAATACGGACTGAAGTGTAGTCTGCCAGCTTAAATGTTTAAACATTCACACAGCCAGCCCTTTCTCAGTGGCTCAGACATTGAGCTTAGCAGTGTGTGTTACAGTAATCTTACACCACTGTGTCCGTGTGTGCCTGTGTATTAGTCATGTAGGATTATGCTGAGCCAGAGGAAACTTGTAGCTACCAGCATTTCGCATTTAGGTGTGTAGAACTCCTCTAGATCTGACTGGATATGAACCGTGTGTTAAAGTGATTCACAGCAAAGTCAGAGAGACGCCATACTGGACCAGTTCTTGTGTTGGGCATCTACAAAGAGGTAAGTAAGTGTTTGCTTTTGGATGGATGTTACAGATGTTTGCAGCTTTTTATCCATCATGGTTGCTTTCTTGCTTAGTTTTATATAGCGCTGCTGTCTGCACATTGCATCTGTCGTCTGAATGATGTGACGGAGTTGTAAAGATTTTCTGTGTGAACTGTTTGTAAGTCCTTGTTACTTTGGTTTCAGGGATTTGAGGTGTTAAATGAGGAGGGTCACAATAGCGCCTCTACTTCCTCTTTGGAACAGTTTGGAAGAAGAGGCAGAAATACGGACAAGTCGCCTTCATGTAAGCCTCATCAAACTCATCTTCTGTTGCTATTATTTGTGATGACCAACAGGGGGCGATGTTTGAATGGTTTATATTTGTGTTGCAAGTCTTGTGTCTGAAAACTCAGTGAGATGACATGTAAAGGCCTTTGTAGCATTTTGAGTCAGCACTTTAAATCAACTTTGATCAGACCTTTATATAGAACCAAACAAATCTGTAAAAGGACAGGATCACATTTATAGCTTTGAATTCATTAACATCATCAGGGTTTATACACAATATTATCTTGTAATTTTAATTTTGAATTGATGAATGAATTGTTTGTTGCTTATAGTGCATATAGTATGTAAATACATAAGATCTCATTCCTCCCATGCAAATGGAGCATATAATCTCCCGTTGTTTTCCTTTGTAATTGCTGAGACAGCGTTCTGCTGAAGTGGCAGCTGGGTGTACTCGGGATGCCAGCTGGGCACAGACCAAGGCCAAAGAGGGTCATCTTGATGTTGACACTGTGTGGCTTATAGCACCTTTTTCTTCTTCATTGTGACTCTTGCCACCAACCTGCCTCTGTCTGTCTGTCATCACTGCATTCTCCTCCTCTTTCCTCAATCATATCACTTTAATGTCAATGTCTTTTAGGTTTTTGTGCCTCCCCACTGCTCTGCATTATTTATGCCTGAACTCCTCCTGGAGGTTTGGCTGTTTTAGAAGTGTTTTAAAGAGTACTTACAAACTCCCAAGTTCTTCTCCTTAATTTATAAGCTGCCCTAATGGAACCCAGTCCTTTGGGTCCTTTATTTTTAGGGCTTTTCAAATAGTTTTTGAAAAAAATGTCCCACTTCTCAAGGCTTCCATTGTGTAAAAAAGAATGTGGCCTTCAAATTCAACCTTTTAAAAGTTTTGAATCTCTCTTGAATGCTGTGTGCTGTTCTTAGTGTTCACTTGTCAATAATTGTGTTGATAAGGATGAGGATGTTCTGGAGGAGGACCTTTAGGAGATGGTATGATGCACTTCTATGTTAAACTTTTATCGTACACTGCCCAAAACTGCAAAAAATGTTTTTGAAAGCAATTGACCTACCAACTATGATGTCAAGGTCACTCCAGTTCTTGAAACACAGGTGAATCACTAGCTGTTCCCAGGGCGCTTCAGTGGAAATAACATCATTAAAATAATTACTTCCACCTGCTGTTATGATTTGATGAGTACAAAAAATCATGTTAGACAGCTTAATAGTTTTGGCATTGACTTGTGTTTCTGCTGCTGAGAATATACTTTACTATGGTGATCTGTTACGAACATATAGTATTTTAGTAACATACATCATAAAACATACATCTGTATGTCGGCTTTAAAAAGAGCTTGACACATGGAAAATATCAGAGAAGTATTTCCTTTAGTTTATAAGCTGAGCATAGGCATTACCCTACACTCCCACTCATAAAGAATACTGTTGTTTATGAGTGGGAGCGAGTGCAGAGTCCAGCCAAGTTCACATAAACAGCACACACTCACAATACACACAGGCTGTTCTGTGGCTGTGCAGATTAGAGGCACTGTTAGCGTCCCTGTCCTCTGAAGTACATTCGCCCTCAGGGAGAGAGTCTGGCAGGAGATCTCTGCGCTAACTCAACATTATTCTTATCCATTCTTTTATTCCCCTTCCTCTTCAGTCCCTGTCCAAACCCATCTCGCCATCCTCGCTTAGCTCCCTCTTGATTGGCAGCTGAGGTTGTTGTTTCTGTGGCAAAGTGAGCTTGGCCCAGTGGAGGGTGGCTGATAGGGATCAGAAAATTCCTGCTTGGGCTGCTTCATGCCTTTTAAGGTGGTATTTTGCCCATTGGCCAGAACACGGTGGAGTACAGGAGGGAAAGCATGCACCTCAGCAGTATATGCAATGTACTGCAAGGTGTGTAGCAACACAGAGAGCTGTTGGTTCAAGACTAATATCTGTCAGCACAAGAAGCAAAGATTTCATAAGGTGTACTCGTGGCTAGGCTAGGATAAAGTTCAACGAAGAATACAGCTTTCTCTCTGGAGCTGGTGTGGCATGCACTTTGACAACAAGCTCTGAGGAGAAGAAGGCATGAGGAAGAACTACAGCGCTATTCCACTCATCTATGTGACAGAGGTAGAGCTATGCTTTCAGTAATTGCTCTGTTTGTGATCTGGAGTTCATTGCATTGTGTTAGCCTTTTGCATGAATAAAGAACAGTACCAGACTGCTGCTTGAAGACACTTTTAGAGTCACATGCAATCATCAGTTCACTGATGGCCTTTTGAACCTAGAATGATGATTTTATGGCTTAGACTTCTGTCTTTTTCAGAAATTATAATATTGTTTATATTTTATAGGATGGCAATTTATGAAGTAAGTCATGATGTATTATATAAAGTAGATATTTTCTGGTAAGTTAAATAATAAACATTTCTAGGTATAGAATACAGTGTAGGTGTGAGTCAGGCAGGTTTCACCATGTCTCCTCTTACTTTTGGAGCTTGAAGTATGCAATTGGCCTTTTACTACTCTGGTAATGTGTGAGGAATGTCTGTCGTAAGTCATAGACTATGCACAGCGATGAAATTGCAGAGAGCTGGTTTGTCCTTTATTTGTTTTCTTTTGTAAATAACATCACCACTAATGCTTGTGCCCAGCTGTCTTTATTCTTCCATCACTCTCTCAAATACACAGTCAAAATGTTTTACTATTCATTTTGGTAAAAAGAATAAAGAAAAAGCTTCCTTGAGGCCAATAAGAAAATAGTCTTGCTTTGAGTTGCTTTTATGCTGACACACACAGTGTTTTGTTTGCTTTTCGTGCCTAACCATATACACAACAAAATGTCATAAAAATAGTCTTATGTAACCTGTACAGCATAATGGGTCTCTTCCTGTCAAGCTGACTGCCTTCGTCAGGAACTGCCACAAACAGGAACGCAGTTTACAAGGAAGAGGCAGCAGGACATTGCTTCATTATGGTTCCCCAGTGTGTGTTCATTCTTCTTATAGTTAAAGCTCTGCCTTGTGTTTGTAGCCATGTGGTTAAATAATAATGCTATGTAAAGCCTTAGAAATGTGTGGTTTCCTTCTGCATTAACCATGGCAACCATCATGGTGTGGTGTTTCTGACACACATTTTGCAAGTTGATCGGCATTTCATTTGGAAATCATTTGGATCAAATTAATGTGAAGCTTATGGAATCTATCAATATATATCTATTTCATCTGCTACTACTACAGCTATTGTTTTGCTGCTTTTGTGCTTGTGTGCTTTTGTGCCTTTGCTGTATTTTTATCTCTACCCTTAGGACTCTCATGTCAAGTTAACACTGTCTATGTGGAATTTACACCTTTGAAAGTTCCCAACACTTCTCATGTCAGCCAAAAAATATGAGGAGTTGAGATGAAAACAACATCCTTTTAAAGCCAGTGGTCCCTCCTCAAAATACAACTTAAAAACATAAATGTTTTTGCAGATAATTCGACATTCAACATTTTCCTTCTGCACTCTCAGTACAATTTTCTTGCTAAACTTTAATTCCTTATCAGATAAAAGTGAAATATGAATTATGTAATTTGTATAAACTCTGTTGGTGGTCTATGTTATTTCTATACACTAACCTACGAACAAACTGTCCATCTTTTGCAAACATCTCTTCATCTCGTTCACTAACATCCTCAGGGGACACACACAAAGCCTAAACATGATCTTATCCATTTCAGCTCCATGTTCTTCTCATTAAATTGGAGCTTCTTGTTTGTCTGTGTGTCTATAATTTTCTGTAATGATAATGACTGGCAGCATCAACAGACCCCAGCCTTTAGCTCTCCACACACACATCAAAATGTCTTCCTATACTCATCATCCTTCTTTGCTTCAAATTAACTACTTAATTTGTCACCATAGCAACAACAGATGGCAGATATTCTCTTTCATACTGGCAACCCTCAGGTTTCAGTCATAAGCCAACCTATGTGTCTATTTATACATTTCATTTCAAAACAAAAAGTTCCTTTACATTTTTCATGACATATGCATTGTTTTAAAGAATAAGTTAATTCAGACCTAATGAACAATAACTTATTATCTTTTTATTTGCCTTGACAATGTGGGAATCTTTAGGACACACATGGTTTTGTCTGTTTGTATGAAGTACTTATGGATATCATAGGAATGAATTCATTTTTGACTAAACATGGGCTTATGTGTGGCATGCAGTCCTTCCAGACAGTCTCAACACTTGGTGGAGGTCAGTGTAATGTCTGCTAAACACCTGGTTATATTTTGTGCTAGGAGAATGCATATGAGCACCACTTCATTTGCATATAACCTTGTCTGTGCCTGCCTGCAGGTACATGCTCTGAAAACAGAAAGCAGCTAAAATGTTAATAAAATGGGTTTAGGCTTTTGTCTGTCATTATTACTTTTTGCTGTGAAACCAGCACAAGACATTATATATCACTCTTACAATCTTGCTTGATAACATACAGAGAACAGCATCTGAGAAACAAGACTTGTATAGCAGGAAATATTCTATTCTATAAAAGTCATGAAAGGTGAGAAGACTTTGTTGTAATTTGAGGAACTGCAACTTGTTGATATTTGCTATTTCATAGTTTCAAATGTCAGCAGTTTAAACTGTACTTCTTTGTATTTCTCACTTGACCTCTTGCTTTTATGCTACACTGTTGAGTCACTTTAACTCATACAGCACGCCCCCCTACCACAGCAGCTGTCATCTATAAAAAAAAAAAATCATCAAACCACTCAGACAGAGACAAAGGGGCAAAAATGTCATGAGAATAAGGTTGTGAGAGGTGGCCAGTAACGTGGGTGTGTATTGAGATGACACATAAAAGTGTGGCTGGTACAGCAGCAGCCTCCGCCCCCCACCACACACAGGCACTTTGAAGATGTGACCCCTTAGATATTCATTTCAAAGAGTCTGTGATGCTCATGTTGGCTCTGGCTCAGTGCTGTCCTTCGTGAAAGCCTTTAGACACTGTTATTGTTTATATACATTTAAAATATGCACAAAGGCTACAGGGCAAATATTCAAACATTATTATTATTGTTTTTCGTGTTAACTGGACAGTATGTTCTTGCACTAAAATGTCACTGTCTGTCTTTAATAACACCTTTAAACTGTACTTCAAGCCTGTGCTGTGCCCTAACTGAAATTAACTATGACAGCACTGCCTACATCTTGCGCTTCACTGCCTGTCTGCCCAAATTCACCACCATTTTCCTCTAAAACTACCAGACCCTTTATTTTCTTAGAATTCCCATTCACGTGGCCAATTGATTTGGTCCCCCTGCAAGGCTGGAACAAAAGATGCGTCTGGATAGAAGGGAACCTTATTCACCCCTGAAGAAATTCTATTATAGTGGCTGAAAAGAGCTTGGGCTTCTCAGAATGCTTGAGAAAGCATTTGTTGTTTGAAAGAGAGTGTGTTTAGAGCTGCCAGTAGAAAGAGAAAAAAGTCAAAGAAATGCACTCAAGGCTGCAATGCTTCACATTTCTTGTACAACTGACCTATGTAATGGTGCCATGTTTGACTACTTCCCTGTGGACCACTTCTGGCAGGGGATGTGCCCTGTGTGGATGCTCAGGCTGATTAGTCTGATTAGTCACTGTCTTCATTGCCAAGTAACTCACACAGAGGCAGCGTCCTCTTGCTCCTTCTCCTCCTCTTTGTCACAACATATTTATGTGCAAGCAAGGATCACTACCTTTATACACGTAATTTGGCAGAGTTATCTAAATATTTCATACATTTTATTTTTAGAAATGCCATACCAGTCACAGAAATGATGAGCATGCTGTGCGATCAAAGGGAGGCTGCAGTATTTGAATAACGCTTGAATGTAAAAGCGATGATGGGAAATTATCTGAGAGAGATTCAGACACACATTACTGGTATATTGAAAATGAAATGGATGGCTTTTCTTGGGATAAAAAGTGAGCAGGAGCGTGAGAGCTTTAATAAGAAAAGAGTGCAATATGAGGACACAGGTGGAAGCTACAGTGCAAGAAAGGATAGATAGATTTAGTGCCTTTGTGTTTGTCTGCATGGAAACATAGCATATTCAAAAGAGGACATGACTGAGTGCAAAATGATTTACACATATCTGTGTTGGTAATCACTATTAAAGATTGCACTAGATTTATAGAAGCAGTATCTGTGATCTTCATTGTATTGTATATGTTTAGTTCAAATTCCTGAATATAAGTCAAAAACAAACATATACAGTGGCTTACCATATTTCCTTAATTTGCTACAGCTCTCATTGAGGATCAAATGAGAGCTAGATTAGATAACCATGACTGTCTCATGTAATTTTCATCAGTTTATTTGATAGCCTTGTATGAACGTCTTTGTTTATCTGCTTTTGTGCTATCGGGAAGAAAGGAAATGAGAAAGCAGACAGACTCTTCTTCTCACAGTCAGATATGTGGTCAGAGTCTGAAATGTTTTCCTGTCAAACTCAGGCGACTAAGAGTATATTTCTTATTGTAGCTATTTCTCATGTGACTTTCTTTCTCCAATTGTTGCTGCTTTCAAACATTAAAATATTTGCTCTGGTTTCATGTTAAAACAATTAGCAATAAGTCTACAGTTACAGTAAAACTATAGGATGCTCCAAATGACCAGTCTACATCCATCACAATTGCATAATACATTTTGATTATAGAATGCATGGCTGTGTACATACTCTATATAACTAGATTTCACATCATCTAAACATGTCCATGATGTCCCTGGCCACTGTAAGCATTCCAGAACCGAATGTCCTGATCCGTCATACTCCCGCACGACAGCCCACACCTACTGCCAAAGTTTGTTGACTGTGATCACTGTTCTGGATATCTTTGGTGTTGGTGTAGAGGTCAGACTTGTGTTACTGCTGAGACAGAGACAGGAAGTGCGGCAGGATGTCCATAAAGAACACAAAAGTTAGTGGTGGGACAAGAGAACAATGGCAACTTGTGATTAACAATCTGTATTTATTTTATCTGTAAACCACACAGACACCCCCGTTCCTCAAAACACACATATCTTTTACATTGACCTAGTTTACACACTGCGTATAAAAAATGATGTGTTGCATTTGTCTTTCCCAGGAAATTGTATGTGTATGTATGAATCACAGTGTGTGTGTGTGTGTGTGTGTGTGTGTGTGTGTGTGTGTGTGTGCTGTCAACTGAAAATGGTTGTTAGCACTAAATGTTTGTACACAGACCGATAAAGATTCTAAAATCTCTTTTGCTTTTCCATTTGACTTCCATTTGTCCTGCAGTGCTACAACAGTCATTAAGCTCACATAAGTTGTTTTCACATGGCCAATTCACTTACCCAACCAAATCAATATGTCTGTGTACAATGAGAGTTCTCAGTTGGACTTAATTAAATGTTATGTTTAACTCAGTCAATGCTTAGGGCAAATGGAGTGGAAACCTATTTGGGGGACTGGAAACACACATAGCGGAGAGGTTTGCAGTGGGTCCATCACTGAGCTAGAACGTGAGGATACTTTCAAACATGCTTTTACACTCTCATGAAAAAATGACTTAATCAGCCTGGATACAGTTCAAATTTCAATAACATTTTTCGTGACCTACAGGCTGCCTCTGTGCCAGGTGCTGTCCCTCCCTTGTACAGTGAATCACCAGGCCTTCATAGTAGCCAACCTGTCAGCACACTCCCTCATCACAATGATTAACAGTTGGCTGACTCAACTCCCGTCCCCATAAAACAGGCTACAGGTCAATGTGAGGATGAAAGAGAGGAAGGGGATCAAATGGAAGATGGATCACAAACAAAGGTGTCTCTGGTGTTTTCTGTGAAGTCATGGGTTAGTGTGGTAGACAGCAGAGTTATAAAGTGAAGATAAATACTTCATGTGAGCTTGGACAGTAAACCATTGGCATGTTCGGCTCATGTGACAGAGCCTCTAATTGGTTTTTTTTGTTTTTTTTTATCACTCAGGCCACAGTAGACCTGGTGTGTCTTTAAATCATTCATGGCACACGCCACTGTGCTTTGTAGGTTAATATAGCTCAGCTTTCACTTCTGATATAGGCTATGTCATGTGTAGGCCTATCTATTTCACTCAACCAATGTTATTGTTACCCCTGAACATAATTATTTAAACAAATGGGGTGTAAATTTTAACATTACATACATAAATAATTTGCACTGTTGCATTTAGTTTGACATGCATTTAGGTTCTGTTACAGCTTATTGTAACAGAAATCATCTGTGAAAAAATGAGCCATTAAAATGTAATCTAGGCTTTATAATTAAGGTTTTTGAAAGATGAGAACGATCTGCCCAAAGCGGGATTTTGGCCAATCACAGCTTGCTGTAGGTAAAAAGGAACACTCTCATTGGTTGACACTGATGTCAACATCAAAGAACAAAGAAAATACCAGGAAATGGGTTTTTGTCTTATTTTACAGTGAAATAGCTCAAACGGAAAACAAGGGCAAATTTAATATGGATGGCAACGCTTGGCAACGCTTTGGCCAATGTTTAATGACACAGAGATAATTACAGGATCGCTACAGTCTAACTTAAGTTTCAGTTAAGCTCTAAACTTTTATTTAATGTAATGTATTAGCAATTTGTGGCGGAAAATTGGTCCAGTTTTACCTGTTTAAATTAATAGAAGCAGGAAAGGTTACAACACTGCTGTTGGGGATGAGTGGTGTCTAAGACAGGGATGGCAAAAACAACATTGGGTACTGGAGCTTTAACACCTCAAAATAAACTTGTACTCTATTTTAATCAGTAGAACACAAATGGGCTCATGAAATACAACAAAAAATATTTCAGCATTACATTGTGGCTTTTGAAAATGCCTATTGACCAGCTAATTGCTTTTGAAAACCACTAATCAAAGACAATGTATTTGATGGTGTATTGTGGGTGTATTATGGGTGTACTCGATGTGCCTTACGGCCCCTCCCTCTGAATAAGCAAATGGGCGGGGCTTAGTCACACACCGTGCCTGGCTCTGGGACTGGAGACACTACCGTGGCGGACTGGAGAGCGCCAGGGAAGGTGCACCGTGGCTGGGTACATTCCTCGTTGAAGCAGTAACCGCAGTGAAGGCTACATGTGTTCGGTTATGGCAGGTGTTTCAGCGAAAAACAACCACGGACAGCTTGAGGACAGCGAAACAGGAGCTCCAGTTTGATTATGTCCACTGCTGGCATCGGTGCTGCTGCAGAGAAAAGTTTATCAGAAGTGGGGATACACTCGCACATACGGCGGGAAAATGGTAAATGTGCCTTTTCAGTGTTATATATGTAGCTAGCTTAGTAACTGCTACTTGTGCGGAGGGTTTCTGAGACACCTATACAAACACCGCATTGTTCATACAGTAAGCCTGCTTATGTCTGGCCAAGTCAGTGAAATACAGCCGCAGCAGACCTGGGATAATTAGGTTTAGTCGAAATGTTCAAACAGAAACACAAGGCAATAAGTAATTAAGGTAACGGGTAAATCTTCCATGATCGCGAACAAATTGTGTTTGAAACCTGCTTCCATTTGTAGTGGAAGCATACTCAAAACAGCTGTCTCTTGGCTTTTTGTCTACGAGTCTCGACTTGTTTTGGTTTACTGAAAGAAGAGACTTAATTAACACCGTCAACTTAAAAATATCTGTCTTTGTGGTAAAAGATCAGTCGGTCTTGCTTTCGAATTGCTCATTCTGCTTTTCAGTGTAGTCAGAAGACCCAACGTACCTTTTTTTTCTTTTTTCCCTACTCTTACACATGTGTATATGTATATTACGCTTATTATTGGTGTGTGTATGTGTGATAGTGTAAACAGTCTTCTTATTTCAAGAGCTTAAATGTGCTTGGAAGCTTTCGAGGGGACATTAGATTGGCAGTTGTGTGTTGACTTAAATTAGTTATAATGTTTGTTACATTCACACGACTTTTTACAGTGTTGTTGACTTTTTGTCATGTAGACCTCATGGTCACTGTTGGATACGCACAATTTGCGCCCATAGGCAACGGCATTTGTGGAACAGGTTTGTCCAGTCTGTTGTAGGTTTTTGTTGTGATTAGTTTAACATCACAGAGCTCCTTATAGATGTAGTGAATAGTTGTATGATGCATGCTGTGCTAATACCTTGCATACTTTGGTGATATGCATCAGTCATTTTTCCTATTTGAATAACAAGACCTACCATAGGCTTGGGCCTGTTTCAGTGTGTCATGTTGACTGCAGTTACTTTGGGGGGCAAACACACAAATAAGTACAATACCCCTTAAGTTTTGTTTCAGATTTTGTGAAATTCTGAGCCTGAACGAATGTGAGGTGACCATGACATCTCTCTACGAAAGTGTGCTGAGAGTGTCCTGCCTTATTATTGTGCATTAGGATTTTGTGATGAAAACTGTGTATTTGCCAGCTACGCCCACAAACACAAATGATGTCCTGATTCATTGGTACATCAGGTGTAGGAGATGACACAAATAGGGTGTGTTATTTAAAATTATAAAAACACCTTGCTGCCAGTGCCAAGACACTACAGGCGGATTATCCTGTCCTGATGTGACAATACAGTATATGGGATAGTTTGGCTTTGCAGTTTTTGAGCAACGCATTATAGCTTTGAAGCAGGCTAGTGTAAACATAGTTGATCATTTATAACCTGACACTAAATGTGCCTATTGTTTTGGTGCCTGATGAAGTGCCGTCAGTAGGTCAAGGTTACTAGTCATTGACTTTTCATGATAAAAGACATTTCAAGTGAGTGGCAGAAGGGACAAAATGTTGCCACTGATAAATGAAAACCTTCAGTTTTTTCTGATGGAGATCCTTTATTGAAGCAAATTATTATTGGGGCTGGGCAATTCAACATAAACAAACACAAATACAATTTTCCTTGTTTAAAACCTTTCAATGATAACAGTATAGTAGCAATAGTAGTTGGCTCAACAATATAAGCTTTTTTGCCAATGAAAATGGCATTCCTATATCATATGGATTATGTTGTTTGGATTAGATTATGAAACAACCTTATGTTTTTATTTCCTGGCTACAAGTCACATGGCTCCAACTCTGTCTTTTTATATTATGGCTCAGTACATGTGATATACAATATCAAGACGGCATGCTGAACACACCTTTTCTGTTAGATAAGAAAAGGAAAATGAAAACATGAGAAAATTAATTTGCTCTGCCAGGTAAAGGCACTGTAGGCCAATCTTATCAAAACATCAGTCTTGATATGTGTGAGTGGTAAGATAAGCCTGAACTATTAATGCTTGCAATTGGAGTGGTATAAAATAAATGTGCTGGGCTGTCAAAGCACTTCAAAGAGGTTTTGCCTTTAGTCAACAACTCATTGTGTTATATGTTTTTGTGTGTCTTTTAGATCAGAAAAATAGATGAAAAGGTGTTTTTTCTCAGATACAAACCTATATAGTAGAGATCATTTTGCCTAAGATCAAACTCTGCTTGATGGTTACAACTTACTATTAGCTGTAGTTTCTAAACCAGCATGTGTCTGCCTTCAGACGAATCAGATCAAAGGCAGTTCATGTATTGACTTTCCTCAAACTGAATGAAAAATGCCACATGTACAGATTCTGTAAGCCCCCTGCTGAGATCTAGAAATGTCACTAGTGTTAGACTATAATAACCAAAGCAAAGTCTGCATCAACATGATCCCCTTTGCCACTTAATCACAGACATAAAAAGAAGCCATGTCATTCAAAAATATGTGTAACCCTTTTTTATTTTACTTTAGCTTTAAGTGAGCTACAAATTTCCGGTGATGACACTAGCGCCCTGACTTTTTTTTGGCTGCATTACAAATTTGATTTAAGGCTCTCTCTGGTTTATTTGATATGCAAGGTGTGAAAACATGGAATACCAAATAATTCTTGTGGTTGAACCAGTTATTTGTGATATGTACTTTTCAATTTACCGTGCAGCCCTATTTCTACGCATTGTGATGGCTGTGAAGTGACTGGGGGTTAATAGTTATTGTCTGCGGCTACACAATGCTCAATTGTGCACGACAGGTCAGTGTTTGCTTTCTTTCATCACCGCAAACCAGCTCTTTTGGTGAGTCCAGTTCACACAAAATACAATGATGAGCCGAGTCGCCGCCGCCATTGAGAGAGAATGAAACACTGAATGGGCACTGACCGATCTGAAGCTTTCCGTGGTTCGCCTCAGTGGCTATTACGATGCGGCTCTACTCAATCACATCTGTTGTCAGGGCAACTGGTGGAATCTTTGTCTGCCTCCAACGGTGGCATTAATGACACCAAGGAGTAGTAAAGTGAGTGAGAAAGTGTATCATGAGACGCAGATGTTGAGGTGTATAGGTCCGTCTCTCCCTCTATCACTCTCTCTGCTTTTGGATTAGGGGCTGAGTGGACTAAGCTGACAGGAAATACACACTAGTGATGCTGGGTGTGTGAGTAACGCTGGATGGATTAACCAACCCACAAATACTCTGTCTATCAAAGATATCCACTGTCAGGCACACACACACACACACACACAGAACACTGCCCCCTTGGTCCTCACATAAAGCTGATTCATTACCAATTATTACACTCAGTGAGCAGATGTTTAGCGAGCTGTCTACATTTGGTGCAGCCCCCCTAGCACTTTGTTTTCAGACCACTCAAATGTTCAACAATGTTTTTGCTGTTGTTGCAATTCAATGAGTAAAAAAGGGCTACAAAAATATGGAAGTAGAAGCTTCACTGGCCATATATGGTCATTTGAAATTTTCCTTTATCCTCCTGCAGCTGTATTTGTCCATGCGGATACTGTTTAAGTAAAAATTGAAAAGAGAAGAAGTTGTATTAAGACTGGCCATTACTAAAAGCCTCTTTCAAAAAGCCTTGTTATTGGTCGACCTCATTTTTTTGTCTAAGATTAAAGTAAAAGATTACTAGTTTTACTTTTCTTATCTTCAGTGTATCTTCAGTTCTAAGCTGAAAGAACATTGTCTTTCACAAAGCTACAACAATGAGGAACTGAAGTCTAACCTAAATTCCAGCCATTGGCCTCTTGAAATGTAAAGTAAGCAACTGATATCCCAGTGTTGACTCATGGCCCACGCACGCCAGCCAACCAACCCTGTGTCTGAATCTCACAGTGGAGGTGTGTGGTAGAAAATACTGCTTGGACATGTTTCAGGTTTACTGTGCATGCCGAGTACTATCACAATAGCCGAGTCTTGTATTCATGCCAAATACTACTCTCAGTCTACTCAGTGTTGTGTTCTGAATTAAATGTATGAAAATGGAGCATCTTTGACAAAATGTGTGGGAATTCTCTGATTTCCAGCCTGTGGCACATTGAGCCTGTAGCTGGCATGAGTATATAATCAGTGAAATGTGTTATGTTATTTACTGTTTCTACTGCCTATTTCCCAGTAGGATAAGCTGTGTAAACAATCTTGCTAAAGGGAATAAAAAGACAGTTTAGCTGAGGATTATAACAGGACTGTTGAGTACTACATCCATTAACATTGTTGCATGTGTGCATACAGATAAAACAGGCCTCTTTGTTGGATTAAAAATACCAAGTAGGCAAATGTTCTAATAGAAGTCCCAACATAGACTCTGACCCCAACTTCCTTGGTTTTCACTTTGAGGTCTTTGTCATTCTGTGTCCCACTTCCTCTTGTACACCATTTATGTATTTTACTATTCCAGGCTTTTTCTCAAGTTGTACATCTGTATTCTCGCTCAGTCTTTTAGGCCCTGTTTGAACAGGACTGAGGTCTGATGGTTAATCTTTACTGTGTAGAGCACAGATTAAAATCTCAGATTACCCGAGAGGAGAGAAAAGGAGGGATTAGAACTTTCCCCCCAAACTGCACGTTTATAAACCCTGTATGTAGGTGCTCTGACATGATGCTTGCTGTTGTGTGTATTTGAAAGTAGGTCTGTTTTATGAAGTTGTTTGTTGCAGCTGTGCTCCCAAATGGATTGCAAAAAGTGCATTGATTTTAAACTCAATATGTATCAATAACTTTCTCAGTAGTGTGTGTTTGTATGGATTTCTTTGTTTATATGTTATTGTTAACTGAATGAGTTATACTAGACAACTTGCCAAGTGGAGAACATTAGTGTTCTTTGTAGACAGCATTAAAGCATTGCCAGATTTCCCTGGAGTGAAACATCCCATACTCACTCAGTGTGTACAAAACATATTAGTATTATTTATTTTTAGGCATCAGTTTAATGGGTCCAAACAGATCAGAGCAGATTACTGAAAACATTCAGCTGCACACTTCGTTTAACCTTGTGTCTCATCCAGTTTTCATTTCAAATCAAATCAAGGTTACTGTTCTGAACAGATAGCCTATTATAGGTTAAATGTTGAATTATTGTTAGAGAGAAGCTCTCTGGGACATTTCACGCTCTTTTCTTAATAACCAGTGTCATCAAGTTCTAATTTAGAAGACCCCCTAATAGGGGCTAATTTGGTGAAGCCATTTAAATTCTCAGATATGTCAAATTCTTCTCTTAATCATAATTCCTTCTACAGCTGTTCAGGTTCACATCAGATGTTAATCTACCTATTCTCTGGGAGCACAACGCTTTACATTTACAGTACCACTAATGGAATAAATGATGACTGTAAGAGCAGGACCTAATCCAGACAGGCTTTCCTCCCTCATCTCTCCATCTGTGGTTTGTTAATGAGACTCTGGGGGCTTCTCCTCAGTCGTATCACTTTAGCAATGTGACACTTTTTAATGGACAACTCAGTCTGTCAGATCTCTACTAGAAATTGGATTGGTTTTCTGATAAATCATAGCAGTCATATTAAACAAAGATACATTTGATTTACATCTAAATTAACCTTATCAATACACAAGGTCACAAAATATGCCTGTTTTGTGCAACCTGCGTCTCTTAATTTATGCTGAATCACTATGAGTGCTTTGTATTTTTTTCTGTACTGAAACAGCTGAGAAGTGCTATTGGATCAGTTCAAGTGGCTTAGATTAAAACAATCAGAGACACAAGAGCGGAAACTGTAATTACTCACTTGTGTGTGTGTGTGTTAGTGTTAAAGAGATCCTCAAGTGGTGCTAAATGTATCAGTGTCATTGTCCAAGTATAATTCATTTTAGCTAATGTTTGTGTCTTCTTTTCTGTATCATTTTGATTCTGCTGGCCCATGAATTTATCGTGTGGGTGGATGCACACAGACAGTAGCCTGTTAAGACATGAACTGAGTGCAGATAAACAGTAATCAAGCACACATACTGTTTATTAACGTGCCAAGCTCCCGGATTGGCGTCCATACAGCTGTGAGTGTCATCTAAGGTAGAATAAAGGTGATGCTTGTCAAATTAAAATGATCCAGAACCGTATGAGGAAAATGCAGCATGCTTTTAGATACCCTGCTTTTGAAGTCTGTCAGTGTGGGCACATCTCTCATTTTCCTGACTTTGAAATATGTGGATGAAAAATATATGTGAGATCAAAGTTGTTGAGTATAGCTTCTATAATCACGTACACTACAATCTGGTTCAAATCAAGACACTTTTCTATGTGTCTATAATCATGTTGGGAATACATAAAGTGTCCGACTGGGTATATTATCTAGTGCCTACATGCAGTTGTACACATCTGTGCTCAGTGTTGCCTCTGACTGTTTGTATTGGAGCCTGTTGTTCTCTGACTGTTTTCCTTTTCATGTCTCCTGGCAGTTCTTTGTGGAGCCCTGCAGGGACCTTGTGCCTGTCTGCCTGCTCCTCTGTTGTCTTAGTTAGAGCCAATCCCCTCCAGTCAGGGGGCTTTCTATACTCATTCATATGAGCTGAGTGCCTCATTTCACCTGAAGCCTAATGTTTTTCTCCCCTCACAAGTGAACTGAAGCCTGTTTTTCTTTCTCTGTGTCTTATTTGAATGCAGTTCCAAAAAAAAAGAACAAGTAAATACAGTCAGACAAGCCTGCTCATCACATTTGTTGTTTTTATGGACTGTTTTGTGTTAGCTTTCTGCAATAGCTTTCCCTGCATTCATTTTACACTATTAGAACACGATTGATTTTTATGTATTTTTTTATTTAGTTAGTTATCTAATGCTTCTAATACAAAAGCTGTTTCATATAAGAAAAAAAGAGATGTAATGCAATACACTCTCAGAGCGAGAGCAGTGAGATTTAGTGGCATAAAAGCAGAGTAGTGTGCAGCCAGAGCACAGTTTTTCAAAGAAAAGGAATAATGTGAGGATTATACAATATGCTATGATTGTCTCACAGCCTACACAGTGACATAGTAATCTTGAATGAATAGCATTGATTAAGACAGTATGCGTCTGCTTTTCATGTATTATTCATGCGCACACAATGCATTTGTAAGTGTTTTAGTCATTTGTCATCTGTGTGTGTAATACTCCCCTCTATACACCATACATGTGTGTTTAACAGGTTGACTCTTTTTGAATTGAATTGCAGCATCAGTGATTTTAGTGGAGTCACGATGCACTGGGCAGTGTGAATGAGGTTTCACTGCAGCCTTCGGGAAGTCTAGTCATAAATTTTCTCAAGTCTGTTCGTACAGCGTGCCCTCGGGATGTCACTAATAGTGTTGAATGCATATCTGTATTTGTGGGAAATTAGAGTTTACCTCCTTTATCACACAAGACCAGTACCTCAATATGTTCTGGCACTAACAGTTAATGCAACAGAAAGATGTATAGTGTTGCTATGGTTCATAGTACATTATGTCATTGGCTGTGCTCTGATTAAACAGAAATTGCTGAAGTAGTCTGAGTAATAGGTGTTTGATTGAAGGAGCGACATATTTCCAATTATCCTTGACCTTCTCAGTGTTCAACCAATGAAATTATATTTCTGGCTAGAATACTAACTCATTTTGGCTTAAGAGCCTTGAGTTTAAACATGCCTGTATATAAATTGCCTAATTTCCCCAATCCTATAATATCTTGCCAGTCCTCCAACACAGGCCTGTTTAAATCACCATTAACATGGTGGAGTTCATGGTAAATACTTGCGAAGGATCTGAAAAATAAAGTGCTTTTCACTTCTTGACCTGTTAGCATTTGGTTTGTTCCATTGTGTTTCATGAATAAAAGTTCCCATCACCCATTTTTCTAGTCTTTTATAGCATAGTAGACCACATTAAATCTCAAATTATATCAAATGCCATTTGTCTTGTCCTCCATATTGCTGGCCCTCTCCACACTGTAATAAAATACATAGTTTAAGTCAAAGCCCTTTGTAGTATTTATTTTATAGAGCATTTGACTTCTTTGATAGGTAAAAAAGCAGATTGAACTGAAGTGATGATTTCTCAATGCTTTGATACATCACAAATGACATTTCTGTGTGACAGCTCTTTCTCACAGCTGGTTCTGAAAACCGCTTGAACTCAGGGAGCTGCTGTGAACAGCCTTGAGTTGATTCATTGATTTTGTGAATCAATTCTTTCATTGCTGCTGATTATTTTAAGACAAAATGTTCCATTTCTATTCTGCTGATTGATATTATCATAGTTGAATGGTATTCTCCATTCATTTGCTGCTCTTTTTAGTTGGAAATTAATCAATAAATAACTTCTGACTTGATGCTGGGCTAAACAAAAGGACTGTTTCTCCATTGTACTGAGTCTGAGACTGATGTCTCCCAAAAGATCAGTGCCTTGAATCTAGCTGCACCAATGAAAATTTTACAAATTAAAACTAAACTTTGTTCTTCACTGTTTGCTTAATATAATACTGAAGCCGTGGCTCAGGCGGTCTGCTTGGATTAGTAGATGTGTTATGTGTGATGTGATGGAAACATTATCTGTAGACAGACTGAACTGACAACCACCATGCGTGTGCCTCAATGGCTTATTATTCTTATGTATTAGCATTGTTTTTTACACTAAAGGAATGATGACAGTGGCAGAGTGTGCAGGGGCATTATTGATAAACAAGAAGCTGTAGGATACATAAAGTATCATGAAGATAAACAAAACAAAAAGTAGTCAAAGATGCCTTGGGTCATGTCAGCAGTTTACTCATGTGAGTATATTCTTCAGCTTCGAGCTCTGCCCTTGCACTCTGCTGCCGTGGCAACTAGCATTACAAATAATATTTTAGGTTGAAATATAAAATTGTCTGCTTTTGTCAGTGAGTGGAGTTAGAAGCAAGGGGCGTACTGGATACTTGGAGTGCTTGTAGCCCTGAGCTCTACACAGCTCCAATAAATGGCCATTGTGTAGTCTTGAGATAAATTTACTGTCTCATCATCAGCTGCCCTTTTCCCCTCCTTCTCTGCAGTCTCAATACAAGGAGCCTCTCGAGGCTGTGCACTTAATCCATGCTTAATCTTCCTGTCTTTCTTCTTCAGAACTGTTCTTAATTTATGCTGTTGTAGCTATTGTTGTGCACTTACCAACAAATATAAAGTGAAGTGGTGATCTAAACAATGAAAGAAACTCTTTATCGTCTATACTGACAAACTCAGCTGCAGATGTATCTGTAATATGGCCCAAAACCCTGTGCAAAAGCAGCTTCTTTATGTTTCACTAACAATTTGTTTCAAAAAAATGAAAAATGTTTGGTTGGTATTATATAGTGGTAATGTGTATTTAATTATATTTATATTATAGGCAGAGCGGTATGGCTCCGATGTCAACATCCTCAGCATTCCAGTGCCGATCCGTCGCGGCGGTTCTGAGTCCAACTTAGACGTAGTGAACAGTGTCGGAGATGACGGAGTGGGCTTGGATTTCACGAAGGGAGCGCTGGGTATCAACAGCCTGCAACAGAAGATACTGAAGGTCAGAGGAAACACTACTAGAAGCTTTTATCTCCTTTAATAATTTTGTTATTTTATTGTTTATGAACCAAATCAAACAATAGTTTATGTCATTCATTTACAGTAAATAGTCTTCTACTCTATTACTTGCGGTACAATACTACATACAAATGTACTATACACATAACTCCAAGAGCTGACCTTATCTGAATATTTTCTAAAAAAAAACTCAGTCAGATACTTGTCCTTAAACATTGCATTTCACTGTTAATAATCAGCTCATTTACTCCAGACAAAAGTGAACCTTGTCTTCAAACCAAGTCGTAATTGACTAATCAAAATATCACTAATGGAGAGTCAAGAACAACTTACTTGTGGCTTCCTTTCACCTGTTCCATCGTTGTTTAAAACCTTGTGACCACACAGCCTATTTTTTATTTTGTTTCAATAGTGGGATTTCAATAAAATCTATCTTACAAGAATATAAAATCTTCTCTTTTAAACTTACAGCCCCATTCATCTCACTCTTTATAATTATCTTTTACCATTTCTGTGCAGGTAACAGAGCAGATTAAAGTGGAGCAGGCGGCTCGGGATGAGAATGTTGCTGAGTACCTGAAGCTCATGAACAATGCTGAAAAGCAGCAAGTTGCCCGAATACGGCAGATTTTTGAGAAGAAAAACCAGAAGTCAGTACATACCATCAACCGGCTGCAGAAGAAACTGGAGCAGTACCACCGCCGCATGAAGGACAGTGAAAGCAACGGCAAGCACGCTCATAAGAATGGTAACCAAAAGGAGTCTGGGTCACAAAGTAAAGAGGGCAGCCTGCGGGACGTGAGTGCTACGGGACGCCATCACACTCTTGACAAAGTGAAGACTATTGGCCCTGGAGTGACGCTCTCACCGCCGTTCTTCTTTAACAAGCCACGAGAGTTTGCTAACCTCATCAGGAACAAGTTTGGGAGTGCTGACAACATCGCCCACCTCAAGAGCTCTATGGAAACGGGCTCAGGGCTGCAGGTGGAGGGTGGTGCTAGAGGTCTGAGTGGAAGCGCCACCACAGTAGCCAAGGCAACAAAGTATCAGAGCGACGATGAGTGCTCCATTGCATCTTCTGGGTCAGGTGACTCCAATGGGAATCCAGCGGGGGGCTCAGGGACTGGTTCTGGTGATCCTGGAAGGCTGGAGTCCAATGGGCGACTAATGGAAGTTTTGGAGATGGTCCGAGAGCTCAGGGAGGCTCAGGCACAACTCGCAGAGGACATTGAAAATCTGAGTACACAATTTAAACGAGATCAAGGCTGTTTGACACAAATGATTCAGGAAGAGAGATACAGGTAAAGATGGCTTTAAAAAGAAATGCAATGAAACTAAAAAAATCTTGAAACTAGTGGAACATATACTTACTTAATATAATCTTAAAAGAGACTAGAATACTTTAGTTCTGTATTGTAAATACTAGCAAAGTGTTCATTTGTAGAAAAGAGACCAGAGCTTGACTTACTTTTAGGTGCACTATCCATCTACTAATTCAC
The DNA here is from genome assembly GCA_036850595.1 of Rhyacichthys aspro. NCBI lineage: Eukaryota > Metazoa > Chordata > Actinopteri > Gobiiformes > Rhyacichthyidae > Rhyacichthys > Rhyacichthys aspro. The sequence continues at coordinate 20,896,389 of CM072159.1, read as the reverse complement.
AAATATTTATTAAACAATAATGAAGACAAAGACAGCAAAAATTACTCACAAAACCCCCAAATGTAAACCAAAGGCAAATTTCAGCAGCTTTGTTGAGGCTGTTTGGATAGGCTGCTGTGCTTTACTCCCCCACATACACTCAATTATGCATTGTTTCTCTCACTTGCCTTGGCTCTCTGCCTCCACCTACTCTGCATCTTCATGTGTGTGGGTGTTTCTGTCTGTCAGGTACCGACAGTTGGAGGAAGAGTTAAATGACCTCACAGAGCTCCACCAGCACGAGACCAGTAATCTAAAGCAGGAGCTGGCCAGTATTGAGGAAAAGGTTGCCTACCAGGCTTATGAGCGTGCCAGAGATATACAGGTAAATATATGACAGAATGGTATTTTGGTTTTACACAGTTACAAACATATGTTTAACTATATGCTCTTCTCAGCTCTTCAATATGATTTGTTACTTTAGTTTTGGTTAAAGGTGTCACATATATGATACTACAGGCTACTATCTCCTGATCTAATAGATTTTTTAAGTCACCCAGTACTTCTTTAATTGTGACCATGTTTGTTTTGCGTTTTGCATGAACAGGAAGCCCTGGAGTCATGCCAGACCCGTGTTTCTAAGCTTGAGCTTCAGCAGCAGCAGCAGCAACAGACAGTGCAGCTGGAGAACGCTGATGCTAAGGTGCTTCTAGGAAAATGCATTAACATTATGCTAGCCATCGTCACGGTCATCTTGGTGTGTGTCTCCACGGCGGCAAAATTTACTGCACCACTGCTGCGTAGCTGGCTCCATCTGGCGCTTACCTTTGTGGGAGTGTCAGTCTTAGCACTGATATGGAAGAACTGGGAACATTTACAGTGTGCTTTAGAACAGTTGCTTCTTCCATCCTGAGCTAGTACTTCATGGACTTTAGCAAACTTTGTACTACAGTTTGCCCAGGTTTCCAGGGAGTGTGTTGACTTGGAGATTCAGGGAGATAGGCAAAATGAACATGTAGCTTATACCAGCTCTCTTTCCCTTAGAGCTCCACAGTGACTCCATGGTGAATTTATGGCCTTGAGCTTTGCATGCCACATACCTACTGGGCAATGGTAGCCAACAGTTACCACAGAGCTGTTTCCAGAATGCACCTCAACAAATATTTAAATGAAAAATGCACAGATGTAAGCTAAAAAAATGATCTTAACTGTAAAGTACTGTGACCATCCATAATGCTAAAGGAGTGAAAGGTGTAAAGCATGGCCATAAGCTTTTATCACTACAGTACTACATTGTACCAGTTTGACTCATCAGCCAGTCAAAATGTTGGCCTTTGTATTGGGGTCACTCTGATCTCAACTAAATATAGAAATGGGCTTTGAATGCAGCATGAAAATAGAGTGATTATTACCTGTGCTTAAAGGGAAGTGCAAGCGCTATCTAACTCTAACCATGTGCTGGTAACATGTGGCATGTCATTCACTTGCATAAACCTCTTTGTACACCAGCCAGTTATGACAAAGAGACATTCATCTGAAGGTGAATTCTTACTGTGTGTTTCTGTACTGTACTGTCATATATTTGTGCTGTATTTGTCTTTGCTTATTTGATAAAGAAAGTCCTAATGCCTTCTATACAAATAGTTTGAATTGTGAGTGTCTGTTCACTGTCTACGTTTGTGCTTTTATCTTCATAACTTTGTGTTTTGGAATTTTTTAAAGGAATAACTTGTAGTTATTTTCACGGCTATGTTGAAAAAGAAAATCATAGATTATATCTGTCGGATAAATATAAAAGTACATTTTATACATTAAAATGGGCATGTTTACAGTGTCCCAAAGTCCACTGATTTGTACATTTTAAATATATATTTATATTTTTAAAATTCCTCTATAAAGACACTGACTACTACAGAAGCGCTCAGGACAATTTGTTCTTAAGAACTGAAAGTCCACTACTGTGCAGGCTTTGGTTCTGTTAGCACAGATGCTGTCACACTAACATATATAATGGAACTCAGAAAAGTCATCTATACAAACATTTTCTTTATTCCTAACGGTAGCCTTGTTAAAAGTTTGATTATAAACAGCTTTAAGAAATATCCAAGAAAGCTTATGAACCATGCCCACATGTGTTTGTTGATTTAAATGTGTGTTTCTGTTGGATCTGGTCCTGTCACTGCAGAAATCACTACTGACTCCTGCTGAGCAGAGAGACCCTGTAAGACACAAACAACATCCTTTGAACAAGGTGAACCGATCAAATTAACCAGTATCTGAAGCTTTTGATATTTTGTTGCATTCATGTCTCTAGAGAATATGTTTGATGGTTAGTTTAAAGGATTGACATGTTCATAATCTCACGTCACACTCAACTCTGCTGAGGCCTTGATAACTAAAGAAATGTCCTGCCACAATTTGCGAACTGTAAGGTAAGGATTCTTGCGTCATATTTGTAGGTATGTGATATATTAAGACATGGAAAATTCCCTTATGGCACTTTAATTACCACTGTTTATACAATGTGACATGAATGCAGCAAGGGATTTGACTGACCAATGTAGCTTGATGCTCCCAACCCCGAATAACTGTGATGATGAATCGGGCAAAGGGGACTGATGCCTTTACTGTTTACACCTCATTTTATTGACTGTAATGCTGTGTCCTGTCCCTTAAAAAGCCAAATAATGAGAAAAATGTTTATTTCTGTATTACAGGCATGTTGAGTCATCTAATAACTTTTAAATGGCAACAGTAGATTTTGTTAAATGTTTTTCTAACTGAGCTCAAAGGCTTTCTTTTTGTGATTTTCTTTAGTAAATACATTTTTTTTCCAAGAAAAAGTATTTGAAATAACCTGTTCTGTCCTGTCTCTTATTTCTGACACCAAAACAATGTGAGTTATACATCAAATAATAAAACATGGAGAATTCATGCATAATAAAAATGATGTCAAAAACACAGTTTAAAGCAGTGACCTGGTATATGTTTGAGTTGATTATACCATAAATAATTTCCTTTATATGTGTTTGTAATCAGTTAAGTAAGTTACACCATAATACCATTTTAGCACAACCACTGAATTAACACTATATGTATGGTAACACAATTTCAGACAAAGGTTGAGTGATTGAACTGTCTGAACTTTACTCATGATTCCCTAGTCCCCAGCTGTGTTGGGAATCATGAATCTTTAATCCAGATTTGCTGGACTTGGATTCATTATTCATTCTGTGTTTTGCTCTCTCATCCTCTGGGCTTTGCCCTACAGACTGCTCTGTTTATGCCACAGTTGATTTTCTTCACAAACACAAAACACGGCACTGGCAGCTTCTCTGAGTAAGGTAACTTTACTAAGGTAGATAGCCCCATAAAATTGAAGGGTCTTTAGGGCTATACTAAAATACGAAGTATGTGCCACCTACTGGTGAATTATGAACTTAAAATAATATTTTTTTTATTTAGGCTACATTACCCAAGACAGCATATCATTCATCAATTATCTTATTTATTTTTTATGTTCAGATGTAAGATGCAGTGTAGATTGACACATATTTTTGCATTCAATGTTTAAAATCAAATAACAACAGAGAAAACACATTTGATTATTGCATTAAGATATGAAATGTGTGTCTTTCCTGTTATAAAAATAAAAGTTAAACGTGAAAAGTGATATTATCTAATACATGAGAATACACATGGGAAGTTTTCCCCCTCTGTGCCGTGAGTAGTTGTTCTGCCTCCACAGCAGAAGGTGGCGGTCTTGAGGTGTCTCGATTCCGGAAATCGTCATAGCTTCCTGCACATGAAACAGCGCGCTTGAAACGGAACTTTACCAAATACTGTTGATTTCGATTCTGCCGCATTTTATCCATTGTTTATTGTACTAACATTTACCTTATTCGTGGCTTGTGATTTTCAAGTTTATCTAAGATTTTGAGTGGTGTGGCAAGCTAAAAAGGGCAACATTGTTATTTCTTTCTCATGCTTTAAGGGAGCGTAAACTCGAAAAAGTCTTTGTAAAGATTTTAGTTTGGATGGATGAGCACAAGGAGAACATTTACGTCAAGGACGTCAATTTGAAGATGTCTAATACAAGGCACGAGGATGATAAGGTTGGTGTGTCTGCTTTAACCTTTGCCCTCAATTGTCCATTTAGTTATTTAAAGCAACAAAGGTAGTGATCTTAGCTGCAAATATTGTCAAAATCTCAACACCACCAGACTGCCTTTGCACTGCTAAGCCCTGTGGCACTTACTCATCATGCGCATCCACTGGACTTTGATTAGTACCTACTGTCACTGTTTTATCGGTTATCCTTTTGTAATGTTGTAACTATTTACTTGACTCTATTTACTTGTAACACGATGTGCATTTATTTCTCAAGTCTTGCACTAGGATATGTGCAGGTGAAGGTTCTGCTCCCGACACGTCCTCCCCTCAACTTAACAGTGACTACAGTCACCCTGTCTATAAAGAGATTGCTTTGGCTAATGGGCAGATCAACCGCATGACCAAAGACGAGCTTCGAAAGAAATTGGCTGAACTTAGCCTTGATACAAGGTATTAACTTTAAAACTGATCGAGAGAGCTTAACATTGACAGTGAAGCTGAATTGTGATTTTATTGAGATGTTAATGTAAATGTGTTTTTTGTGCATTTCACTTATGTTTGAAGAGGTGTGAAGGATGTTATGAAGAAAAGGTTAAAGAGCCATTATAAGAAGCAAAAGCTTATTCAGTCTGCAGCCGAGGGAGGCCCCACTGACACCTACTATGACTACATCTGTGTGGTGGACTTTGAGGCAACATGTGAAGAGGATAATCCATCAGGCTTTTTGCATGAAATTATTGAGTTTCCAATGGTTCTTATCAACACACAAACCTTAGAAATTGTGAGTTTTGTTTATTATTAACAATAGTACAATCTTTCTCTGTATTTTTTCATTGTAGTTACATATTTGTTCTCCCTTGTGCAGGTGGATTCCTTCCAGGAATATGTAAAACCAGAATTGAACCCACAACTTTCAGACTTCTGTGTGAAATTAACCGGAATCACACAAGTGGGTAGAGACCATCTAAAACTATAATATAGATTTGTTGTTGCTCTTAATCATTGATTTGTTGTTGTTGTTTTTGTGCAACAGAAAATGGTTGATGAAGCAGATCATTTTCCAGTTGTTCTTGAGAGAGCTGTAGCTTGGCTTCGGGAAAGGGAGCTTGGGACAAAATACAAATATTCCATTCTTACTGATGGGTGGGTTTTTACTTTAGTAACACCACACTCCATTAATTTTTGATTAACTTAATTATCTTAATTAAGATTTTTCTTTTTTTCCTTCTCCATTAGGGCTTGGGACATGAGCAAATTTCTTAACATCCAGTGTCGTTTAAGTCGAATCAAATATCCTCAGTTTGCAAAGAAATGGATAAATATAAGAAAATCATATGGAAATTTCTACAAGGTATAATTTTCTAAGGAGTATCTTGTGTTGTTGTTGACCACATTTTTAATTTATTTTTTCACCTTTTTGACTGCTTCAGGTCCCTCGCACACAGACAAAGCTGAGCACTATGCTGGACAAATTGGGACTGAAGTATGAAGGTCGCCCTCACTCTGGCTTGGATGATTCACGTAACATTGCCAGGATTGCACTGAGGATGCTGCAGGATGGGTGCCAGCTGCGGGTCAATGAACGCATGCACGGTGGCCAATTGCTCTCTGTTCCCAGCACAGCCCCTGTGGAAGGAGCCCCTCCACCACACAACCCCCGGAGCAGGGACTAAGCCTATAGACCTGTACAAACTGGCCTTAAAACAAACATGAGGTGTAAATCACCAGTTTGATTCAGTATCTCAGAGACTGCCATCATATAATTGTGATATATTTCAGGAGCCAGCAGTATGATATCCTTAGATATTATAAACTGATTAAGACAAATGGGCCAGAGTAATTTGAACAGAATGTCTTAAAGGCAAAGAAATGTACTGATTGGTGTTTTAATAAAAGGTACTGTTGTCAACTGTCTTTACCTTTCAGATATGACTGTGGAAAAATACTCAAAGCACTTTTATTCTGTTGATTCATAGTTCATTTTAAAACACTTTAGTTGTTGAAAGTTTAAACTTTAATTGGGATTTATACTCTCTGATTCTTATACAGGCCTTATACATGAAGTTCCCACATAATCACAAGAATGAGAGAGTATATCTGTATTCAGAGTCATTATACACCAGCATAGTGGTGCCACTCGGTAAAACCTGCCCAATGTAAGCTGCTAAATTTCATGGAACAGAGTATATTAAACTAACAACTATAAATAAATTCTTTAAGAAAACTAAAGTCTTTGTGCCATTTTTAATACATCATACAGTTCTTATATTAACAGTATTAAATTACATATTAGTAGCAAAATAGAACACATTGTTCAAAACTTTATAATGGCCTAAAATATAATAATGCTAATGCCAATCTTGGAAAATTTCAGCTTCATTACTTCCTTTTTGTATGACTGCTCAAAGTAGACTGCTCTAAATTTAAACTTTTCATACAGCCTGTTTCCTCTGGGTTTGTTCATTGACAATAGCATTTTCTCACAGGCATTTCCTGAGTTTGAAATCTTAAATGTTGACACTAGGTTTTGCAGGAAAATAGTAGCTATTTCAATGTTGCCACAGCACTTCAAAATGTTATAAAACATTCTTAGATCTGTTTCTGGGATGAAACCAGGTCAGAGAGATCCATCATTTCTTAATATGCAGAATTCCCTCCCATGTAAACAAAGAATGAAAAAAAGTATTCACCTATATATTGTATCTATAATTTCATGAAGCTTGTTAAGATTACCAGAATAAAACATAAAAAACCCACTGATGACACTTAAGGTATTTGAGCATTAAGTTAGTTGGAAATATATGTTTATTTGAATGTAGCTAAATTAAAAAATCTGTATCAAAACATTCAGTCGTATAAATGCCATAACTTACAGGGGTAAAATGTTATAATTATACTTGATGTATTCTTCAACCAAATGCACTACGGTTATTTGGACTTTTTGTAACTTTTTTTTATTATTGTTTGGCAGCTTTAAAGACAAGTTTTCATAGCTTTTGGAACAGCTATCAAATGAATGTCAGTTAGGTCACAGACACAAAATCTAAATATTTGGCACAGAGAGTTTTCAATTTGGCTCTACTTCCTTTGAAATACTCTGGGGACCATTTAGGTTTAGTGATTTGTAGAGCTTTTATAATCTCAGGGCACTATAAAATTCTCAGCCAAGACTTTGGAGAACTGCAATTCGAGCGGGATACAGCACAATCCCATTAATCACAGACAGGTGCTGTACAGCGTCACTTTGTAACTGATCTCCTCTAAAATGCCACGAACCATTTCCTCCAACTGAGCCAACTCTGCAGCTTTGGCCTCCAGGATGCGCTGGTTCGCCTCATAAGAAGTCTCCAGCTCTGAAACAACAGCATAAAAAAACAAGTGGTCAGTTTTAATATAAATGTTGGCACTGGTACAAATTAATATAAAATACCCAGAACAGTCTATGCTACAGACAGGGTTATACAGGAATTATTGTAAAATTAAAAGCAAAAGAAGAGGATTTGTTTTGTCTTTGTTACTTCTGAGTTGCTGCAGTTTGGCGCTGCTCTGAGCCAGCAACTCTGTTGCCTCTTGTTGCAGTTCATCAGCCCGTATCCTCGCCTGAAGCACAGACTCTCCTTTATCCTCTACCAGGTCCTGAACGTCCTCAAATTTGTCTTTAACCTCTTGGTTAAATTCCTTCAAACAGACACAAATAAAGACCAGAAAGAAAGCAGCACCTTCTTTACTTAATAAAACTTTAAACTTATATATAATAGGCAGCATGTCATGTTGTTACAGACCTGTTCAGCCTCCTCTGCGCTCTGTTTGGCCTGGTCGGTGGTCCAGTCAGCTGTCTCCGCCATCCGGTTGACTTCTAGGTTGTTTTGTCTCAAAAAACCAACCTCCCTTTCTAGCTGAACTAGACGACCTGTAGTGTTGCTCAGTTTGAGCTCTGACATAGCTGTCGCTGACTCCACCTGAATTATATACATTATTTACAATTACATCTTTTTTCACAAAAAATATGATATTACCAATCTTAAGATTTAAGGCTAAGTTTATTTAAGGCCATTGTTGTATTGGATGCACTTCTGAAATCAAACAAGAATTTCTGTATTAAGCTCTAGTCTTTAACTCACCGAAATGAGAAGGTCCAGTGTACCCTTAGTATTGTTCTGGGCCAGCTGTATAGCATCCATGGCGATACTCTGAGCCCGCTCAGTCTCATCTAAAGCTGCCTTCACAACCTCTGCACTCTCCTTCGTGCCAGAGGCCTGGTTACTAAAACAAACAACATGAATGTTTGACTGTTCGAAATGTCATGACTTTGCTATTCTTTTTTATTTCAAGTGACTTTCTAGCCAATAGTACTTTTAATGTACCTTTATAGCAAAATAACCAATTTGAAGTGTGCGTTTCCACTAAAAATAAATGTTTAAACTGCTGTTACCTGGCAGCTTTGGCCTGCCTTAAAAGAGTCTCAGCGGCCTGGATGTCTTTAGCACTTTGGCTGAGGATGTTCTCCACACTAGTCAGGGTGCCCACCTTCTCCTTTATCTCTTCAGTAAGCTCATGCAGCTTCTCTGTCGAGGATGGCATCTCCAAAGCCAATACCTCATTAGCAACAGCTTCAATTACGGATACATCTGCCTTTTCATCTGCACAGCACATCAAGAATTATAAACATTTTTGCCATAGCAGTAATTCAGTATGTATGGTGTTGTAGTGAGAACTGAGGTTATTCTAACTTGTGAGGAGGTCACGTATTTCTTTGATAAGGTTGCGGAGTTGGTCGTTGCTTTGCTCCACTCTCTCTTTACTCTGATTTGATTTCTTAAGCACCTCCAGGGCGTTCACTTTAGCCTCATCTGCACGGATCTTAGCTTCCCACACCTGTAGGCAAATGTATTTGCTTAATTTTGTTACATAGATCATTTTTTTCAGCTTTGATTTAAATTAGAAATGTTAATTTACCATCCTGGATAGTTTGTCCACTTCCTGCATAGCTGCTGCAATATTTTCATCCAAATGCTTGGCTGATTTCAAAGCAGTTTGGGAGGTTGTGACAAGGCTTTTGCAGCCCTCTCCTCCACATTGAGATGTCCCAGTTTCTGTGACACAGCCTAATCCACCACAAGAGGAACTAGAACAGCTTTCTCCTTCTGCTGCACCTCCACATATCTCCAAACAAGAAATATAAATAATTACAATGATCCATCATATGTAATGTTAGTGACTTAAAAGTGTACATTTAAACACATTTAGAAACTGGTTTTAACCTCACCTTTGTGCTCAATGAAGACAGGTCAAATGCATTTAGCTCATTATCCAATTTCTCCAGCTTTTGTGCATTTCGCTGGTGCTTGCGGTCAAACTCTTTTTTACTGCTCCTAAGTTTGTCCTCTGCTGCTTTCCGTAGAGCGGCTGAAAGCTCCACTGTGTTGCCTGGAATACTTGTGGAGTAGTTGGCCCTAGTCACAGCCATTGTTGATTGCATTTGGGCTTCTGTAATAGTGTCCATGGCACCTAAAAAAACATCCACTGTTGAGTCCATGTGTGTTTGGGGTTCAATAACTTTTCTCTTTCATCTCTAACATATATTTGATCACTGCTGGTAATTGCATTGTTCTGAGTTTCTCACCCTGGATATTAGCATTCTTGGCATCAAACACCTGCTGTCTAAGCTCCTTCACATTCTGCTCCAGTTTCTTGGCCACATTTATCAGTTCATCCAAGGTGACATTTGCGGCACTGGCGTCACCATGCAGAATATTTAAGGTCTCCTCAGTTGTGTTCATCTTTCCATTAAGGTAGGACATCACACCACTTAAGACACAAAAAATGTTATTAGCTCAGATTTAAAATGTCTCCTGTCTCTGTTAGGGTCGATGTTTCGTGATATACTGTACATACGTTATCTGGTGCATCAGCTCCTGTATTTGCTCCAACTTGGCTGCGGCAGGATTGCTCTCTACTATCTGTCTGACAGCTTTGGCATTCCTTTCTAAGCTGTTGACCAATTCTTTATATGGCGCTGTCACCCCACTGGTCTGAAGCTCTGTCACCTGGGCCTCCAGACGCTGTGTTTGATTGGTCAGTTCATTAACAACATTATCCCAGACTGCGAAGCAATCATGGCAGGGTTCACATTCAGGAAACTCCCCCTGATATCCTCTGGCACACTTGTCACATCGCAGACCGGAGACACCCTTCACACACGTACACTGCCCCGTTGCACGATGGCACTGCTGACTGGAGATCCCCCGAGGGTCACAGTCACAAGCTAAAAACATGCAGATGAACAGAAAGCCTATTTTCAACAATGCAAACAATTTACAACATTTCAGAGTGGATGTTCATCTAAATACAAGCCATAAGACGGTTTTAAAGAAGGCATGAGTTCATTTTCACTTTTCACTTGAGCCAGCAGCTTCACATAAACATCACAACATAAATAAACTTGTGTAGAAGGTCATAGTTGCTTCATGAACATCAAAGTTCCGATATGCCTTCAAATATTTTAAAGAGTTTTGGTATGAGTCAGGAAAAAGGAATGTTCGGTGATCTGCTTAATTTATGAAGCAGAAATGAGGGTTAGAGCTTTCCTCAGATGTGATGCATGATAAATGAATAATTTAACCCTCACCTGGGTTGCCCTCCTCAAATCATATAATGCATTTAAAAGATGCCGACAAGACAAGCATTTTAACCTTTGACATCTAAATCTGGTTTCAAAGGCCTAAATCTTTGGGGTGCCTCGGTGGCATATCACATACATGAGCGTCCTGGGTTTGGTTTCGGCTAAGGGACGATTCCTCCATGTCATTCCCCTCTCTCTCACCGTGTCTCTATCAAAATAAATGCTAAAACGGCCAAATAATACACTTTAAAAAGATATATACATTTTTCATTCATGGATTATCTTTGCTGTCCTGACAGGAAGAGAGGTCCATCTGGTTGAACCACTTAGGAGACCATTACAAAATACAGCGAGGATAATTCAGGATTCCAGTGTCCTCTGGGTGTCGGTCCATGACGAAAATGTTTTCCTGGGACTTCTGGCTAACATCTGGTTCTCATGAGCGGAGAATGAGAGGTCAACCCCAGATCCCCTGCACCCCCCCTTCTCACCCACTTCTCCTTCTGCTGTCTTTCTCTGAGGGTAGGCAAGCTACTGTAGACATGCATTACCACAGATGGTTTTGGATGATAGAAACTGGCTTGTCTCACTAGCAATTTGTTCTGCGGACAATAAAATATCTTGGATTTGAGACTTATACTGCGTGCCAAACCTGTGACGCAAACATACAGCATAATACATGCCTGCCTGTAAAATCTCACAAAGGTGTTTGTAGACTACAGCAAACAAAATATAAATAAAAAAAACTAAAGATATTAGTGGAATTTAACATAATTAGAACATGAGAAATTAGGTATTAGCTACGCCTTTATCATCATAGCCACAGGAGTTGAAGCAAAAAAGAGAAATTTACACTGTTGTTTTTTGTATGTGGGACATTGCCTACCATGACATTTGACCTCTGGATTTCCCCAGAACAGTTCTCTGCACTCCCGACATGTCCTACCACCAAAACCAGGTTTGCACGAACACTGCCCAGTGACCTGCAGTCAAGTCAATACATTAATTAAAAAAAATATAGTAAATAAGGATTAATAAGTATAATAAGTATAGTAAATGATTTACATTGTGTGTGAAATTTACCATGTGTTAAAGAAATAACAACAAAACAGTATATTAAAAATATATTTTTCATTTCATTGTTGCTTCTTACAGCCTGTTAAAGCCTTTAACAACAGGCACAAGGGATCTTTGCAGTGTGATATAAAATACTTCCCTTGGACCAGTGTGTTTTCAGTTTTTCCACAGTGTATTCAGAGACTTCCTTCCTCTGGTGGAGTGAAGCCAATAAACATGGAAACCTAAAGTTTGTAGTATCTCTGCAAATGGATGTGGCTTATGGAGAGAGAACACACTATTCTGTTCTGTTCCTGTGAGACTAATATTGAAATGGGATAGCGTGGAAAACGAAGGGAGGAAGCCCTAAAATATCAAACAGATTTACAAACAGAGGCTTTGAAGAAAATTCTAGCCGGCCACAGTCACTTAACACAAAGAATAACTTTAAACTGAAGTTTAATTAAACAGTAAACAATGTGTGAGAGAAACACTGTACTGTGCTACAGTATTTTGTAGCACAATACTGGAATACTGATCATCCACTGTTCAGTCATTTGATTTTGTAATACTAACTGGCTCAACGTTTAGATATTTACTGCAGTGTCTAGCTTACCACATCACAGGAGGATCCAAAGGAGTGCACAGGATCACAGTTGCAGCGCTCACAGCCTGTCCCACTGGCAATATTCCAGGTATCAGCAGCACAGCGGTCACAGTTTTGACCTACAATGTTTGGCAGGCAGGGGCACTGGCCAGTGTGCTGGTCACACTGACAGCCATCAGGGGATGAACAGGCCTGAGCCACTGTGCCCACTGAGTAACACATGCACTCTACCGAGAAGACACAACATTATGAGATTTGAAGACACTTAAGATTTGTATTGCAGAAAAATGTACTTACTCCTACAACTCTGAGTGGCTGCATTGCCATAGTAACCCAGTTTGCAATGCTGACATGCATAGCCTTGGGTATGGTATAGGCATTTAAGACAGGCTCCTGTGCGAGCATCACAAGAGCCCGGGTCATGCATGTCAATGTTGTTATTGCACTGACAGGGCAAACAGCGGCCTCCAGGCACAAGGGGGTTCCCAAAATAACCCGGGGCACACTCATCACACCTGGCTCCTACAAGGATGAGGAAGAAAGCAGCCAAGAAATACTATATATTAGACCAGTCAATATTTACACAAAAACACAGAAAGGGTAAATTAGAGGGGACTTTATGGCTAACTGTGATGTGTGTGAGGTAAAATCGCACTGACAGGTACCTGATGACAGGTCACCTGTCTACTTGAAAAGAAACTAAATATTTCTGGTGACTGTGACATGTTTTATGTTTTTATTTACCTTTGTAGCCAGGGCGGCACACACACACCAGCTGGTTAGCCAAATGGTAACAGCTGTCAGCAAACTGGCGTCCACTCCGCGGACCGTCAGGGCACATGCAAGGGCGGCAGTGGTCACCTGACCCTAATTCTGCGTTACCGTGGTAACCATCCAGACACCTGGAAGTAGAGATGGTTTAAAAAACATGAAAGAAGTCTGTTTCTGTCCAACAATAACTAGAATCATGAAGAATATCCACATTTTATAAAATCTATGGAGCTACAAACTACAAATAATCCTTCCCTTTAGTCCTTTCTAAACTTTAACATAAATGAGCCTTTACCGTTCACAGTGGTGTCCCATGGTGAAGTCTCGACATCCCTGGCACTCTCCTGTGTGAGGATGGCAGTAGTCACTATGCCCATTACATTGGCATGGTCTACAATGAGGGAAGCCCCAAAAACCTGGCAGACAGTGGGAACACTGGCGACCTGTGGCTCCAGCGACACACTCACATTGACCTGTTGCCTCATGACAAAAAGCGCTGACTGACCCTCGGGGGTCACAATCACACGCTGGCAAGAGAACAAGAATACACTGAATCCACTTGAAACAGAAAGGGTGTATTATATATTGAGCTTTGTCATTTTATTTTGGCATGTTTTTTATTCTTACGTCTGCAGCCAGCTGGACTGAAAAGGAAAGTAGCGGGAGCACAGTGCTCACAGTTTCGACCAACAACGTTAGGACGGCACTGGCAATGGCCACCATTTGGTTCACAAACAGCGCTCAGTGAACCCTGAGGGTCACACTGACATGCTAGAAAATAGCAAGCATTCAACTCAAAATGACATAGGTAAAACCAAAATCAAGACATGTTTTTATAAAAACTGACAAAAATGTGTCACTAATGTGTCACGTCATACCCATGGCTCCTTTATGAAGCAGAGCAGACACACTGAAAATATAGTCGTTACAGATGTCTGTCATGGGGCTTTTAACAACACTCTGGCTGCTTTCCAGACAACGGTAGCGCTGAAATGTATCCCACGCTCCTTCTCCATCTGTCCCATGGAACATGTTGAGCTCCCTGACCCGGGGCATCAACACCAGCTGAGAGATTAAAAAAAAATAGCCAGTTATAAGAAAACAAACCATAGACAAAAAGAAAGAACTATAAAAGAAAACTAACCGAGTCTATAAGTGTGTAAGGACTGTTGACATCGCTCAAAGATGAGTAGAGCGGTAGACTGATGCGAACAGTGTAGTTTAGTCCTTTTTCAAAGCACACAGGTCGCACCAGTAGCACATGCCTGAAACAGAACAAACATTTAGTACTTGTTGTGACTTTTGTTTCAAAGTAACAAACAGGTATGAGTATATCACCGAGATCCAGGTGGAAGAGAAATGTACTGCTCATCTCCGCTCTGGATGGAGTTGCTACAATGGCTGGAGTAGTTTGGAGGGTTAAATACAGGACGCTGTACTCTCACGTTTACCTGCTCCCACTGCTCTGGCAACTGTCAACAGACACAGTTTTAACTTATATTTACATCAAGTTATTAACAGCCATCCAGTTAATACTACAATAAAAATGAAAACGACAATATTCAAAGTGATAGTCAGTAAAATTAGCATTTAGTTACCTGTGGCTCATAGCGAATAAGGATGTCATAATCCATGGACTCAGGGATATTGTTGATGTTAAACTCGAGGTAAGCTCCTTCTGGTACATTTACAAAGCCCATACCAGTCCATGTAGGGCTGCGATCTAGAGGATAAGGCCTTGGTACAACTGTGACACCCTAAGAGAAGGACCACAACAGAAAAATCTATGTACATGTGATTAACATATAACAATTTCTAAAACAGATGTGTTGGTCCAAACTAACAGGTCCATGGTTGGCGTCCTCGGCCTCATATGTGTAGTGGTCCAGAGCAATGAAGTAGAAGCCTGACTCGACTTGGTCACATCGCCGTCCAAACATGTGCTCTCTGCACACACACTGTCCTGTGTGAGGGTCACAGCTGTAGAGAGACAGGTTTGTAGATAGGGGTAAAATTGTGATCTTGTGACGTCTCTCGAGTACTTTCTCTACATCATGCATACCCTTAGTACATAAAATGAAATTCAAAGCATACTTGTTATTAACAGCCCCTCCTTGGTCACAGTCACATGGTCTGCATCCATCCATATCATTGGACAGACCCCAGTGCTGAGGCTACAACAAAGCAACACCAAAAAGATAATAAAACTGCATTATACTACACTAAATCCTGAATATATGGGCCAAATTATACAAGAGGGAGTGACAATTAAGGCACAAACCATGCATTGATCACAATTATGTCCATCAACAAGGCGTTTGCAGAAACAGCTTCCTGACTCAGAATCACATGGATTTCCTCCAGGCAGAGTTCCCAGTGGGTTACAAGTACAAGCTGCCAGAACACAGAACAGTCATTAAAGTATTGAATAAATCAGCATTTTCACAGTATTGTGTGTTTGTAAGTAAAAGCTTATTCTATCTAAGACCACCACTGACTTTATTTAATGCCATCAAGTTAAACTTTTTTCGAAAACACTATGCATATATGTGTGTTTTTTTTCCATTTTGTGACCTACGCATGCAGCCATCCGGTCCCTGTCCCAGTCCAAAGTGTCCTTGACGGCAGTGGTCACATCGCTCGCCCTCTACATTGGCTTTGCAGCGGCACTGGCCGGAGATCAGTCCAGCAGAGACATCAGTCCGTGAGTCACACAGCCCTCCCTGGAGAGATCCGGACGGATCACAGTTACAGGCTGTGGGAACATAAAGAGTGTGTGCACTTCAACACTTTGATACTCCCATATTAATTGACTACTATATAAGTTTATGATAATAATTAAGAAATTAAGACTAACAGCAAATTATTAATCCACAAAGTGAAATTATACTGTTTAGTACAATAGTGAGTGAGCTGAAGTACAAAGAGAGGGTGGCAGTATTTCAGTTAAAAGGAGCTATTTCCACTTCTACCCAGTACTTAACAGGTAATTACAATCATGCTTTAACAACAGATACTTTTGACTTTTCACTTCAAAGACTTCAGGGCAGTTGTTGCGTACAGTTACAGATGGTGCTTGTCCATGTTTATGGACACCATACATTATTCAGCGTGCTTTTTAACACATTGCGGCAAGCACAAAAGATGCTCAGAGGCCAGAGGTCATGCATGGGTGACTCACCTTCACAGACGCTGGGGTCTCTCAGGTCTCTGTTCGGGTGCTGGTAGAAGAAAGGTGCACATTGCTCACATTGCCGTCCAATGGTGTTGTGTTGACAGTTTTCACACACACCTCCGCTCACGTTGCCACTTGTCAGGTACACAGCCATGTCAAAATGACATGAGGTGGAGTGCTCATTACATTCACACTCTGAACAGAATGAAGAAATTTGTATAGTTTGTGTTCTGCAAACTAGAGGATCTTTTAGCATGTACTTCAATGTATATGTTAAACATCTATGAATTGAAATGAACACTGGCATTTGACAAGCCTTTAAATTATTGTCTAACTACAATTTATTGCTACACAAGTAGATAGGAGAATGACGTTGACTCAACAACAACTTGGTAGATTTATGAAAGTGTTATCACATACTCTTGCAGGCATGGGTGTTGCGCCCCTCTGCAGGTCTCCAAGGCAAGTCATGGTAGAAGTTTTGACACCGTTCGCAGTTCAGTCCCTCAGTGTTATGATTACACACACAGCGTCCATGAACCTACAATAAGATACAGAAAATATAAATCACATATTGTTTATTTTATTAGCAGTTTTTACAGTCTGGCAGTTATTCTTCTGACTTAATCATGTGTTTAATCATTGAGCTGTGTTTGTTTGTTTGGTTTACCATGCCGTCAGCTCCAGTTGGTGCTCCATCAATTGGAGCACATTCAGAGGCATGGCCATAGCAGAAGCAGTTGCCACGGACAACCATGTCATAAAGGGCATAGTAGTACTTCTCTTTAACCTCATCACGAGAGTCAAGCAGGTTATCACCCAATGTGTGGAGCTTAATAAACTTCACTCTGAGGTTGGTGATCTTCAGCATGTCTAAGAACACACACACAATAAATATCAGCATATGTATGTTAAAGATTGGACTGTAGAAACTTAAGATGCTGTACACAGTGCTGTGGACAGTGAGTAGCATATTATGATGCATTTTCTCTGCTTCAACATCCACAGCATTCACCACCGACATGAAGCCTTCTGAATATCTTACAGTATATGTGAATGTGCTGAGGCTGAGTCACTTCCTTGTGTGAAATTCTTTTTGTCTGATCTCTGACCCATTCAAGTCTGTGTTACCTGGACTACAGACAATCAAATATTAGTGGGTGTAAATGCTGCAATGTGTCCTTGAACCCAACTCCATGTCTCAATTAGGGAAAGATCTTTGTTTTACCACATTTCTGGACACTACAATATTCATCCTGCATTATCTTGCTTTTCTTTTACTTGCATTTTTGTTTTATTCCAGGAAAAACATGGGTAGTTTTACTTATAAAGAGAAATGCTTGACAGCATTTAATATAGCATAAACTAAAAACAAAAAACTTGCTATTACAACAAGTGCATCTTACTCTGTATCCTCAGGCTGTAGGGGTCCTCAATCTCAAAGGCAGGGTCCAGCACTCTAAAAATCACCTATGACATGGCAAATGTGTTTATTAGTGAAGGGTCAGAGGTTCTATTTTTACATAAGCCACAAAACTAAACACAAACCTCTCCCTCTGTGGATGGTTCAATGTCTGAGTAGCGTGGATCGCAGATGATATCATCCACTTTGACCATAGGACCTACAGAGATACCAGGGAAGGAGGACTCACAGTCATAGGCAAAGTAGCGATACACTTGCCAGGACTTCCCAAAGTCCATGGAGCGCTCAATCACCATGGCAGCCGGCCGAAATGTCTGTCAATGGCAAGTGATAACCAGTTTATAGAGCCCTCAATGTGATTGCTATATATTGTTTTTATAATTCTTTTAAACATTGCTATAGTTATAGCTAATAGCTTCAAGATTTTACAAAAAGTTAAGTCACTTCAATTAAATAGTACAATAAAATAAAATAATATAACACTGAACAATAAAAACTACATCTTCGCTGTCATATACCCCAAACAGAGATGGGCAGGATGTGCACTGTTTGTTTGGTCAATTACATGGAACGTCAGTGTTGATGAGAGACATAAAACCAGATGGCCACCAGTGCAGCAGACTCAAAAGGCAAACAGCTACAAGGTGTTTTTACTGCACAGCCCAAAACTCCTCCCCTTTCCCACTCTTCTCCAGAGACCAGAGCAATTTTCCACATTCCTCTACTACAGCTGTCCAACACTGTTTATCTCTGTGTGGGTTGTATGGGAAAATGAGGCTAATAGTGTACATTAGGCATACGTAAAGGTTAACAGGCACCTTGAAAGTCATGATGAGATGTGTGAAATGAAACTCAGCCTCCAGGTCCAGCTGGATGGTCACATTCTCCACACCTGATAAAAGAAAAAAATGGAAATGAAGGCAGGGCCAATTCAGCATTTAATGCACTATAAAAACTTAGCATGTGTTATTTATAAGAGTATACACTATGGCAGAAAACACTCAACTCTTTCTTCCCTCACATTTCATGATGTGCTCTCTATTCACCGTGATGGGAATCTCTCTGAGGTGTGAGTCATGGTGGGAGTGGTGGCCAGAGATGCAGATGGCTTTGAAACAGCCGGAAACTAGCTGTGAGTGTGGGATTTCCTGATTCCCTCAAAGCAGCACACCAGTTCCTTCTTCTGTATTACTCAGGTTTAGCTTTCTAGCCTTAAAGGTAATGACATTTCTAAATTTGTTTTTGATAAACAAAGAGTTTATAAATGGTGTCGTGCTTAGTTATAACTTTTGTCAGTGCCCTTGGAAAACAGGAAACCCTTAAATATCACAAAAATGTCTAGGTCTTACAACAATACACAAGGAAGTAAAAACAGACAAAAGGCAACATGTTTGGCACTAGAACATCCAAGGGCTATACAGGTTAAACTGTATAGAGTTTATGAACCTTCTTTGTGCATTTTATGTGTTAGTGTGTGTACATATTGGAGACTGATACTTTATTGACTTTATTAACTTTAACAGTTTAATGAGGTTATTTAAGTGCATAACAAGAGACTTTGTAGGAGTGGTGTGCTGTCTGGAAGTTAAGATACTTATAATAGCTAAATAATAGCTCTTTGTGAAGTGGCCTTATTGCACACTTATTGCACAGTTAAATTATCACACCTGTTCTGTCCAGCACACCTTAAAGCTCCACACCAGAGCCCTGCCGTGAGGCCTGTGATCTTCTAGTCTAGTCATTAGTGAGGTCAGTTCTCATGAGAAGACTGTTAGTGCAAGTTCACACACAACTGCACTTCTCTTAATTTCATTTCAACCAGGAGTAATCGGGAATCTGTCTCTCTAATTTTGTGTCTTTTTCTCACCGTTCTCAGACTGCCACCAGGTCTTTAGACGGTTATGGGCGAAGGTGGTGACCACATTTTCAATGGTGTGGCTAATAGGGTTTCTGTTTTCATCGTACATCCTCCTGGAGTCACAGACAAAACACTTCTTCTCCTCCTAATGAAAATAGACCACAGAGAGGTAATAGTCAAGTATGGCTTAAATGTTTAATAACAAAACAATAACAGAATAACTTTAGCATTTTTTCCTAATTTTGCGAAGGAAGTTTCTTTAATCACCAATTACTCCTTAAAATCATCAAATTAAACAATTCTCCACTGTCAAAATTCTATGTAGTCATTTTGTGAACTACCCCTTTAAAGATGGAGCGTTTTGGATGAGTAACATTGAGATTAATGGTGTTTATATCGTGCTGCTGGTGCTTTCATTCATGCTGTCAAGGGGCCTAGTTGCGCAGCAGATGGTTTGGCATGCTCACAAACTATACTCTAGTTCTCACACACATCTGCACACACAGTCTTAAATCATTGAGTCAGTGCAAATAAACAAGAATTTCCCAATTTCAACCAGACTTGGCCAACTATGTACATGTTGAAATGTGAGCAGAGTCTGAATAAGTGACGTTACTTCAAGTTCCACTACTTGCCTTGGCTTCCTTCAACCATTATCTGCTGTTCATACTTAAGGACTTTGCTCATCCCCAGGGTAAAAAATTCATTATGGTGTGTCCATGATATCATAAGGACTCCATTCACAAAGCAGAACTGCCAAAGGGTGTTAGATAAAAAGAGAATCTCCCCTTCCTCGCCCCCTGGTCAGTCCGCATGCACACAGGGCTGGGATTGTGAGGCATACAGCTCTTTATTGTGGATGGGAATGTCTACTCCCACTCAATGAGACAGCGAGCAGACACTGTGCATGTGATTGTAATGTAGTTGCCTGCAAATCTTAATATGTTACAGTTATACACAAATACCGAAAGTGTAAAAATAAGCTGGTATTTCAATTCATCCTACAACTTAACTCTGTTTATTTATGTAACCAGTGATCACAAGGATTTATAAACTATATCTCACAATGCCAGTTATAGTGCCTGATGTTAATACACACATAAGAGTATAATGGTTGCTTTTCCAAGTCTACATTCTCCTCAGTAAATAAGCATTACATACATCACAATGAATAATAATGGGAAAAAATTAGTGGTTAAGGCAGGCTTTTTTCTAATCTGGACCTCAGACTGAAAACTAGAGCTCAGCAGCCTCTCTTACCTCAAGATGCCCCACAATACAGAATCGCTCAGGCTGCTTCAGGCCACAGGTGGATGAGGCGGTTAATTTGTGTGCTCGGCCAATGAGCAGGTCACCTGTGGCTGGGTAACAGCTGCCCTCGGTGCAAACATCTGCAAACTCTGGCAGAAGTGCCCAGGCAGGGCCCCACAGGGCTGCAAGGATGACATGTTATCAGTGAAAAGAAATACACACAAGGACTGAGAGTAGCACCCAGGCCACACAATGAATCATTCTGCAGAAAACACAAACCCTAAAAGGACATAAAAACTCTAAAAATAAAGAGATAGCTATTTGGCTTTGTCCTTTTAAATTAAAATCACATGTAGGCTATTATGGTAGTTCAAACTGTCGATGACAAACTGCTGACATTTAGTCACACTATTAGTTACCCTTAAAGTTTGCTTCCTCCACTGTCTTTTCTGAAAACAGAGAATAATAGTTTTCATATGGCTTTCATTAAATGTGACTTTTTTGACAGCTAGAGCATGCTTCCCACTTCCACTCAGCAGACCTGACAGCATCTCAACTCCAAGTTCCTGCTTATTTAAACTGAGAAAATAAAAACTGAACTCACCCAAAAGTAGAATCTGAACAAGGAGCAGCATCTCCAGTGGTGGAGCACTGACTGAAGCTTGATCCGGGAGCTGATGGATCCCGCAGCGATGTATGTTTTTGAGTTAATGAAGGTTAAAGACAGAGGGAGTTGTCTTGTAGAAAAGTTCCAACCAAGTCCGCATCCCACCCTGTCCCACCAACCAAATTCACCCCGCCTTCCCCTGGTAACTTACTCCTCTAAGCGGGACAAAAACGAGCGCACCCTCTGCTGGTTCTTTTGAATAAAACATTCGTTTAAAATCACACCCTTTAAACCAGATGTCAAATTTTAAGAATTAGTGTATGTAATGGCAAATCACCGTATTCAAATGATGATCAATAAAATCATTGCGATCTAAGAGTGGATCAAATGTAGTGGTTGTTGATTATAACATGCAACTATCTGAAGTGTGTAATACTTTAACCATCGCGTTTGAAAAATAAAGTTGTGGCCAAAAATGAAGTATTATTTTTGACGCAAACTATTTTCGTGAACAGGTGAGTTGTGTGGTGGAACTGTTCCTCAATCAGTGGGACGTGGGACCTTTGAGGGGGACGGACCGGAAACAGCGTGAGGTTACCGAAGCGTCTTCATAAGTTCCACATCTTTGGTAAGTTTCAGGTGATTTTCCTTGGTCAGCTTTAGAAACATTTTAAATATAAGAGCTGCCATCTCGTATATGTCGGTGCGTTTTCAGAATATGTTGTGATTACTCTAAATGACTATTTTATTTCACGTGTAGTTTTTATGGCGGGAGATTGCTGCAGCACCAATGTTTGTGTCTAATGTCTTAATGCCGGTGTTTGGGGAAAAAAAGTCAAATGTGTATAAATAATTACAAATTAAATAAATGTCATTTCTACACCTATACTACAGGGACACGCGTAAATTATTTATAAACCCATTAAACCTTGATGTGTCGATAAATGATGTTTGATTATTATTTTTTGCCTATTTTAGATTTGAACCTGCTGAAAGGATTATCTTAACCAGAGAGAATGTTGAGAAGGGCATCAGTCCAGGTGGGAAAATCAGTTCCTGTTCATTTAAGCGTTGTTCTTTTATGGATGCTCAAAACCTCAAATATGATTCATGAAGCAGTTACTTTGAGAGTGCTCTCGTTGCCTTTATACACATAAGCTAACGTAACAATGATAAAGTACAAGAAAAGCACACATAGCTTAAACAATACTGTTGGAATTTGATTATTAAGTATAAAATTCATACTCCTAATGCAGTGTGGAATTTTTTTTTTCACGTGTCCGAACAATACATTTGTGTAAACATACTCCCTTCTAGTTTTTTACTTTTTTTTTTTCAAATATTGATGTGTGTACAGGGATGTTTCTGGTTTTACATGTACTTGATGACAGATACAGTGAGAGAATAAGAAAACTGATAGATTTATTTACAAACATTGCTATATAAATCTACCTGAAAGTACTTTTTTATTCCAAACAACAGATCTTTAGACAGGTGGTTAGGCACAGAAGCACAGATCCCAGCCTCATTCTGGAAAGATGTAAGTAAACTCTTTTCAACTGGAGATGATTGATGTGGGTTTTATCATCTAATATTTTAAAATAGTTATTTTGCAGAAATTATTTTCTTGCTATTGTTTACATTCTGAAGGTTTTTGGTCTTTCATTTCTGCAGCAATTAATCGTGTTCAGCTATTGGGCCGAGTTGGTCAGGACCCAGTCATGAGACAAGTAGAAGGTCGTAATCCTGTCACAATCTTCTCAGTAGCGACCAATGAAATGTGGCGCTCTGGAGAAGGAGAGATGAACACGACAGGTGGGACATTTGAAAATGTACTTGAACTATGTATATAGTTTACTTTAAAGTAGATCTCCCACTTACCCGTAAGCAACAAGAAACATTGCTGTATGTGTATTTATATAATATTTTATGTTATATGAGTTTTGTAGGAAGATAGAACAGTAATAGTTGTTATTATCACTGCAATATATTGATACCCACTTGTTAATTAATACTGGATCTGTAATAATGGCCTGAACATTACATTTAAATTTGAAACTGTAGTCAAGACACTTTGTGTCTGGTTGTTGGTTGTACATAGTATGTGCCATTCATTAAGTCTGTGGTGACCATTATTGGGCTATTAACTGAAGAAGAAATAGTCAGAGTAGGTTCAACTGAATTTGTCATAGAGGGCTCTGGTGGTATATTCATTCACAGGTGATTAGAGATGCTAGTAATGTCTCCAGAACAGGACGCCCACTTCTCCGCGCTCCATCAATCTTCGTTTTTCTCAAATGTCTTCAGCTATAAACAGAAATAATCTGTCTACACTTGTTGTGTTTATGAGTTGCCACTGGAGGGCGTTTTTTTCAAGTATTTTTCAGGGTTTTATTTTTTTCTTTGCCTAAATGAAAAAAGGCTAATGTTTAATTTTGAATATCAAACCTCATGATGTAATTATTTTTCTATACTCAGTTTGCTTAATGTTATTTTGGTCAGTTATTTAGCCTTAAAGGATTTTTTTAACCATTTCAAACTTTGGGTGTGCTGCTATTTTTTTTCTTTTAGGTGACATCAGTCAAAAGACCACCTGGCACCGTGTGTCTGTATTTAAGCCCGGTTTGAGAGATGTAGCCTACCAATACGTCAAGAAAGGGTACGAACACAAGACCCCTCCCTGGGCAAGGGCTACTCCTGTACATTTTTCTAAAGACACATTTCAACCACCAGGCTTCACTGACACTCTTCTAATAATACACTGTGCAGTTTTGACATTTGTAGCACCACATAGCTTTGAATAGCTTGAATTTTCAGAAAGTAAATTACA
This sequence comes from Rhyacichthys aspro, assembly GCA_036850595.1. Taxonomy (NCBI): domain Eukaryota; kingdom Metazoa; phylum Chordata; class Actinopteri; order Gobiiformes; family Rhyacichthyidae; genus Rhyacichthys; species Rhyacichthys aspro. Next base: position 20,872,097 of record CM072159.1, on the reverse strand, counting down.
TTCATAGTACTCTCAAACACCCACTCACCAAAGGCCTATGCGAGTTTGAAAGCTACAGTTTTTGATTTGTTGATCATCTGTAGGTCCAGGATTCTTGTGGAAGGGAAACTGGATTATGGAGAGTATGTGGACAAAAACCAAGTCAGACGCCAGGCAACCACCATTATTGCAGGTCTGATAAAAATGCATATGAATGGTATTTATATTTAAAAGTACTTGCTCATGTAACATAAAACCATACCTTTGTGCTGCCTCTCTCTCCACAGATAACATAGTTTTTCTAAGCGACAACGTTAGAGACAGGACCTGAGTCTGCTGTTCATCTCCATCAGATACAACTTTTTTATAGTTATACAAAGACTGAGGAGCTGAGAGTCAGAGAGTGGAGAAGCTAAACGAACTCCTTTAAAAGGGACTTGCTTGACTATGACACCCATGGAAGATTTAATGTAAATTTGATCTTGCAACAGAAATGCCAACCACAATTATGCCTGTTGTTCATACATCCAATTTTAAGTGTTGTTATTCTCAAGGTTAATGTGGAATAATATTTAGAGGAAGGATATGTTTTTCCAAAGGTTTTGAAACTGAAGCTCATAATGGGCATCCTATGTTGATGTATACCATTTTTACATGCTCAAGAATTCAAAAATTAACTCTTGACCTTGAAGGAATGCTAGAGTCTGAACAGTGAAAGTGTGAATCTTGGTGGCTTCAGGACTGGACAAGTGCTTGTGAGAGATGTGATCAAATGATGGTGGCCTTTGACCTTTAACTTTCAGTATTATGTGGTCCAAACTTGTAACATCTATTTGTTCACATCTCAACATTATGTTTAATTACGCATCACTGTCTGTTCAGTTTATCTTATTTTTTCTATGATCATATTATTATTGTTTCTTAAATCCTGTCTTTTATTTCTATCCTCCATAGTTACTGCTGTTTTCATCAGTCACACCCTGTTCTACTATAATAACTACTATTTTCTAAGTGAATTTTGTTGTAGTTGAGTATTACATAAATGTATCCTACTCATTATTTAAATAGACAAGTGCAGTTTGTTCAGAAGCAAAGTAGCACTGTAAAAGTGAGTTTTTGCTCTGTGCCTCCGTAAAGACGGCCTATGTTAAAGGTATTCTTGGCCTAATGTGATTGGCCTCAACAAGTTTTCACCTAGTTTTTGATTGGCTGGGTGAGCTGTCCTTCAGGCGTTACAGGCTCTACTGAATGGGCTTTTGAAAAAGGGGATCTTGTGATTGGTTGTTCATACGAAAAGGGCGGGCTCTGAATCAGCCTGATTTATGTCTGTAAAGTGATAAAATTAACCCCAAATAAAGCGGAAACCCGAGTAATTTCACAACCCAGTTCTGTTTTTTAGTGAAAGAAAATAAGATTTGGTGTCTTTGGAGCAATTGTATATTTAATTTGCAAAATATTCATGAGTCCTAATGACTTAAAACATTATTACGAGTAATTAAATAAAACTAACACCTTCAAAAGTTTTGTAGTAATATCAGCTTTTTGATATGCTGTTATGAATGAATGTCAATGGGCAAAATAACACCACGGTTACATTTCCATCTTATTCTGAAATTAAAAGCCGGACATTGTAAGATAAATAAACAGCTATTTTAATTAAATATGGAACAGATTACCATTATGTCTAAACAGAGCTTTAAGACTTGACTTTAGTGTGTTTTAATAGACAGTTTTCTTCAGTGTTAAGGCAGCAGAGTCTTCTACTTTATTTTCGACGCATTAGTCTGCTCTGTGTAGCTCCGCCCACAAATTCCTGCCTGTCTGAGAGTGAGGAAGAGGAGGAGGAGGAGGAATGAAAAGGAAAGAAGTTTGCAGAACTTTGACTGTGGACCTTACACCAAGGAGGAGATGACAAACAATAACAACAACACCACAAGTCAGTCTGAGCCTCTGAGCTGCTCCTCGCATGTATCTTTTCTCTTCTGAACAGCTGGACGTGTCGACGACAACCTCTACCCTATGTCTTTTTGCCTTTCACACAAGTTGGAAAAGTTTTTTTAATCCCAGCTGGAGCTCTTTTTTCCCTACCAGACTTTGATCGCAATCCTTTTTGTCTTTGCCATAACTAAAGTGACACAACCTGACCGCGTCTGTTGAGGCAATCATGGAGATGCTGGACAGCGGCGAACCGTTTTTACACTGGGACAAAAACCTGAGCGAGTTGTCCGAAGCCGGAGAGATCGACTGTGCGCTTTACACCAATGTAAGTCCTCATGAGGTGATGGGACGAGGCTTACAGTTAAAACCTAGTCTCAGTTACAAATAATCTGCTTTATCTGACTTTGGTGGAGTATCAGATCACAGAGGGAGGTAGTCTAATCTCTGAGGCAGTGAAAGTGTGTGCCTTGCTCTCCTCTCGCAGCTTGAGACTTGGGGTCCAGGATGCAACAGGTAGCATCTGTGTCCTGCAACAGACTTTAACCGTTTAGGCCTATTAGAGATGACCTTTAATGGGGAATCAGCACAAAAAGAGTCTGTCTAAATTGCTTTTCAAATCTGTGTTAGTCTGTGGACTGTAGTTGATACAGGCTACATACACAAAATGTAGGTTATTACTGTGACAAAACCTGAAATAGTGACGGTTCTGTATGTTAGGAGTCTTTCTATCTGGTCATACCACTGTATCATATAAAATTTAGTTTTTAAACATGTCTATTAGTTTAGACTCAGTGCATCTAAAAGTTTTGCCAAACCTCTCATGACTAAATTTAGAAACTTCCAAAAGTCTTCTGTGGAGACCTATAGAGATGTGTTGTGTAGTTAAAAATGTGTTGAGGGTTAAAATGGCCTTTTGCATTCATTATGTAACCTGAAGTATGCGTTCCAGCCATATGGTTTTCAGGACAACACTGTCGGCCAAGAGTGAGTGAGTGTGCATGTGCACATGTGTGTCTGTGTGGAGAGGAGAATGGGAGGAGTGATACTTTACAAGGAAAAATCCAGCTGGCTCGCAGGATGGCAATCAGACACCGCAGAGAACAGACTGAGGAGATGACACACACAAGCACATACACACTTTGGCATTTGGCTTCTTGAGGAGAACCTATCGACAGGTAAAGACTTGTAAAGCTTCAGAGAGTATTCCTGCTGTGAACACAGGTTCTGTAAAGAGCTCCTGAGGCTACACTTCTTGTTAAATACCAGCAGAAGCACTGAACTGCAGCTGTCCTGCTCAGTGGGATGTTGCACATATCTTGGGTCATTTTTGTGGGAAGTGTGGTAAAGGAGTTCTAGCACTGGCCATCGGCTAAATTTAAAGGGCATAATTAAAAGCAAAAGGCCTTTCCAACAAACATCTTGAACCAGCCCTCTAGATCCTGCTTACTTTAGTTCATCTGTTTCTTCACCAAACTCTAAAAGAGGAAATGGTGCCTGACATTTTAAAAATGGCTTGGAAATACAGATCTTTACATACCAAGACCTGCAACATCTCCTCAGTGTTACATTCATATTTAATTATGCATAATCACTGATGTCATCAGTAATACAGTGTGTTCTCATTCACCTTGAGTTATTTAATATTACAACATACACAAACATTTCATTTACAATTATAGAGCAAGTCGAGTAAAATTAAGATAGCTGACATTATTTTAAAATGGTTTTCACTGCATTCATTTCTAAATCCTTGTAGTCTTGATATAGATTTAATTTAGACTCTAAAAAGAGCAACTTGTTTTTAAATGTTTCTATACTATGCTGTAGTCTGATCCCTGGGGTATATGAAGGTGTGAGCTGCTTCAAATCCATAAAGACCAGGTTGTGTTCAGAAAAAGATACCTTGTTAACACTGTGAATATTCTATATATAGTAAAGCATGAATAGTATGTGTGTTAGTGTGTGAAAGGATGGGGGATGTATGCAAGCCAACAAGACTGTAGTGTTTTAGTCTCAGCCCCCCTCCCAAAGTAGCTGTGGCCATTTTGGTCCAAGTCTTTCACTGCTTGTAGTTTCTTGGCATTGGATTCTTCACAACACTGTCAATCCTCTCAGCAGGTAACTCATATGAGGATGAACAGTACTTGATCACACCTTTCTCATGCCTTTGTGTCTTTTGTTTAAAAACTTTATCAGTCAAGTTCTGCAAGTTCTAAAATACAGTGCCACTGAAGAGCTGTGTCATCTCTTTCATGTGTCTACGAAAACTGACGTCATAGAGGAATATTTATTAGCATTTGGTTTGTGTGACGTGGAGGAAAACATGCTGCACTGTGGCAGATCTAATATTTATAAAGGTTAACACCTGCACCTTATAAGGTGCTACAATTATCTGGCCAATAATCATTATTTCAATATTTGCTGATGTGACTGATTTTGGAAGGACAACACAAATAGACAGTTGACCAAACGTTTCAAAAGGAACTCTTTGGGTCAAGCCCTGTACAAAAGTCAAGATTTTTCAAAAGAAAAAGTGCATAAAAATAATTTTGGCAAACTAAACATGTTTACAGTATAACAAAAAATAATTAACTATAAATAAACAAAACCTATTAAATTCAGATTTATGGATATGTTATTTACATCAGACCAGATTAAAACTTTACATTATTCACTTCTAAAAATTGTTCTAAAATACCATGCTATTGTAGCAACCTGTTTCTCATTACATTTTGAACTTCTGAAAGGCATGCATTTCCCTCTGTTTGTTGTGCACATGCTCCAGGGTGAATGCGTATCCTTACATAATGAGCGGCATACCTACAGTTAAAGAGCTTCTTCTGTTTATGAAGCTGACACCTGCTATAATCCTGTGCCTGTACTTGTAACAATGTTATTTTATTCAACATATGCAAACACAGCAGAGTCAAGGGTAAACAGACTGTTCGATGTGCTCACAGTGCAGAGCCTGTTCTCCGCTGGAGCAGGGCATCCTGCTCCATGGTGGCCTCACTCTGTTAGCCTGAATGGACCATGTGTCCACTGCAGCACGAATGTGAGTGTGGAGAGAACACAGTCACACAGCAGTTCTCTTCATTACCTCACTGACTACTGCAATTTATTACTGGTTAAAGGGCAACTATCTCCTTAGAGCAGCTTTACATATTACAATCCCTGTACACTACCTGGGCATTAGTGTGACCATTCCCTTTTATGTCATTACTGTAGGCGTGGTGCCGGATCTTCAGGTTCTGTGTATTGTTTCCAGACAAACACACACTTTAACACACGTGTAACAAATAGAGACAGGGACCTGCTGATCAGGTTGTCTCTGACTAATCGTTTCATTGCGCATCTGTATTTAAATCAAATTCAGGCAGAAATGCTGAATATGCAGCTCATTGTATGTCATCATTCATGTCAGTGTCAGTGTTTAATGGGAGACATCTTTGAGGTTTAATGTCTTTGGCTTTAAAAAGTGACCTGCATATGGTTTACACATGGACACATAAAAACCATGCTTTTTTCCCGATGTGCTCCAAATCTGATGCAATATTTCTCCCGACTCAGAAAGTGGTCTCCAACTTAAGTTTGCAGCAGGCATCCATTTGGGAACAGAGCAAAGGTAGTAATCAGTGTGGGGTGGATCATTATGGAAAATCCACAGGAGACTCAGTTCTGTGTGGAGATGCTAATTTTACCCTGTCTCTGTCTCTCTGCCCCCGTCCTGTTGCTGTAGGCTGCACAAAAAGTTGTGTGCTGCTGTGATTAAAGGGTGTATGCGTTTTATGTGCCTCTGAGTAATTTATACGCCCAGCCCTAAAACAAGTCTGAAGTTGTCATAGACTACAAAATTCATAGACCTCGCAACATCCTTTCTTCCTTGTGTTACTTTTAACACAAGGTTTATCACAATTGTGCTCCTTGTAGCTACTGTGTTCGTCAGGTATTCAACTTCAATGTGTTTGAACTCCAACTTTAATGTTTCGTTTTTCAGTTCTTTTCCATTGATGGACTTGTTGACCTTTGCCCATTCTGCTCCTGTGTACCCACTTACCTTTGCAGCATTCAGCAGGAGCTAAATGAAGCTAAATGAATGTTTGAGGATTCTCTTACAACAAACCTAAGTAAAAAGAGTGATAAATTGACTCGAGAGCTTAGTTTGGAGTAATTCCTATATCTTCTTACTTAATAGCTTAGTGCTCTAAAGTGCTTTACAGAAGAAACTTTGTCGATTTGATGGAAAGAAGCGCTTTGTGTTGAGGGAGAATTAAGAGAGGGTTGAGGGAGTTCACCGGTGCAGCAGAGAATGTGTGTTTTTGCAGAGCCAGTCTTGATGAGCAGCCAGTGTAGCTGCCACGGAAAGATGGAAAAAGTTATTCATGTGCTGGTGTTGACCCAGTTTTTAAAGCGACAGTCTGTGCAAAGGATGAGGGCTGGGTTAGAGAGAGGAAGAGAATGAGAGACACAAACAAAGTCTCTGCATCTGACAGCTGTGTTTGAGGAGACAAAGAGTGTGTACCCTTTAACCAAATATTGATTTCTTGACGCTTAGATTTACGGCACTTTAGAGCCCTGTAATAATTTAATATGTGTAGAACTGTCGATGCCATATCACTATCACACAAAGGTCAATAAAATACAAAGGTCAGTAATTTAGTTTGTGTGACCTACCTACCCATCTTCAGCCTGTTCCCAACTGTGGATATGAAACTCTTTTGGAAAGCAATTGTGTAACATCTGGTGTGTTTGGAAAAGTGGGGGTTGCACTCACTCGTCGGTCAGTATGAGCAAGACTGGAAAGTCTGTGTACTCGTGCTGGGGGTGGACTTCTGAACTTTAGGGAAGCTCGGTGGATTCAGATAGGGGGTAAAAAGGAGTTTACTGGAAGGGACCCATGAGGAGAAGAGGTGATAGTTGTTTTTTTTCAGTGCTAATCTGGTGGGCTTTTTCACGTGCGTACACATAATTACACACATGAACATTAGCACACCAGCACAGATAACATGTCTGATAGTTTTGAACTTTGTCCGGGGATGGTTTCCACACTGTGTGAACCCAACACTTCTCCCATTCAGCACTTCTTATTTAACATGGCTTTCCTTACATAGTACTTTTATTTTGAGTGTGAGTAAAATAACATAGTTTCAGGGAAATGGACATTTAAAATGGGCCGATAATGGATATGTTGTGGATTCTATCACTATCATGCACAGTGTGTGTGTGTGTGTGTGTATTCCTACCCTGGCCTGTGGCCTGTGAAGAGTCAACACCAACACTCTGTGGGATGTCACTGTTCCTGTTGTTTGTCACACTTCCTGTTGTTTACACGCATTAACCATATCCCTCCCCTTTCCAGTGTGGCTATAAAGGCACTCATATTTCATGAACATTTATATACTTCTACTTTTGAACACATCTTGAGTTTAGGAGAGCAAATATTTTTTGGTTTGTTTAAATACTCGTGTACATGCATTAGTTATTAAAGTAATTCAATGGTGTGGTAATTGTACAATAAGAAACAGGCCTGCTTCACTCACCATATCCCTGATTAGAAGCAGTTTTGTCTAATGCAGCTGGGATCCATGTCTGGAAATCTGGGTCAGGGTGTGTGCTCTGAGCAGTTCTTGTTGTGGGAACCACTTTGGTATGAGGACATTTCTATGCAGCAAGGTCAATTCACTGAGTGTCAGTTTTACAGGCAAAATGGCTTGGGTTTGGATAATAGAACAACTGATGTAAGACAAGTGTATATATGTGTGGTAGAAACTCAGGGAAAGGGGAGGTACAATGGCTACCTTTATTGCAGTAAAGTATTAGAAATAGAAGAATCTCAAATTATACGTGAGTAAAATTGCTTTCCATCCCTAATGGTCACATTTGAAAGGACTCACAATGCAGCCTTGGTGTGGGGGCTGGCCAGCAGATAAGAACCAGATTGAGGAGCTCTCCAAGGCCTGTCATTTGTCTTTTTCCTGACACATAATATCAATGCCACAGCAAAGACAGCGTTTCTCTCCAGCCCACTGCTGTTGTGACAAGCGATAACATGTAGTGCTGGTAATTCTCACTGTTATCTGGTTTGTTGTTTGACTCTGGCAAACATCTTATGATTTGAGAATTTAGGGAGATTTTGTAAGGTCATGTCATTCAACAAAGCTAAACATGTACACTGCAAAGTAATAATAGTAACATAATAAAAATAATCTGAAATATGTCATTTACAGAAAGTCATGTCCCATTTGTAGCAATAAACACTAACACTGGTTACTATACCATCATACAGTACATTTACATTTTGTTCCTTCTTTTCATGTTAGAAGAATGTTTTGGCATACCATTGTGAGACTTTTACGTTCACACCATTAATTTGAACTGAAGAGAAGTCCGTGCAATGTGTTGCTAGGGTTTTCACAAATGTACTTGAGCTAAGTGTTAAAACAGCTACATAGTTAGCATTCCAGTGGGCGCATACACTGTACTTGTGCTTCTGCTGCAGGAGTGGGATCCACTGCTCACTGTCATGAACTCTAACAATGCCTCCATAGTAGTTTAGTTAGGAAGTCCTATATGAAAGTGTCTTTGAACTTAAATTGAACTGAAGAATTACTATAGTATAAATAGAGTGAATCTGAGTTCTAGTACAACATTTATTACATGCCATTTTATTCACTTTTATTTTAAGTAAACTAAACGAGTATATTATTTAGCATAACAGTTATTTTTTTATCAATGCAATGTGTAATTTATCTTCTTGGACTTTTTCCTTTGTCCGTGAGTCTGTAGTGTAGGCTCTTATTGGAGGCCATTTCTGTGTCTCAGAAATGCTTATCTACTCAAGCTGGACACGTGTTGGTGAATTGCCATGATAAAACCATAAGTCATTTATTTACCATAACATAAATGCATTTGCAGTGGAGTGTGTATCTTTTTGTCTGTCCTGTTGGAGTGTTTACCAGCGACGTCATGTGTTAATGTACATAGGGGCAAGGTGCACACACTGCAGAGAAATGACAGTTTGACCTGCATCTGTCTTAAGTGCATGTGGATACAACATCCCATCTGGTTTTGCTTTCTGAGGAGTTAATTGTGTTACATCACAGTCACATTTTCCTCTTCGCTTTCTGCCTTTAGAACTCAGTGGTCCCCAAGGATTAGAAAGGCACATATCGTATTTTATAGTGGAGTTTCTGTCCAGGAAGACATTCCTTTCTGCCCCATCACTTTTAGGCTGATAATCTGGCTGCTCAGTAGTGTCTGACACAGCTGGTGAGGCTATTACTGTGGGGCCTTATCACTCGTTACTCTACCCGGTAACTACAAAGCTCAGGTTTTCAGCAGCATTAGTAAACAGACTTTGTTCCAGACAGGTTTAGTGAAGTGAAGTGCTTTGAACAATTTTACACTATTTATTTTCTAGTCAAACATTTTTATTGGAATAGATGCAGCCTTATCACATTGTTTTGATCACCACACTGCATAGAGGACTATTGCTGACTAATAACACTAACAACTAACAAGGCAAAGATGAGACTAGTTTAGATTAAGTTAGCTGTTAAATATTCTCGAGCAAAATTGCTGTTCACATCAGAAATAGCTTTCTGGGAAGAAGAAGGTAATCACTTGCATTAATTCCTCTATCCGTGTAGACTCTGGCTTTAATTAAAAGATTACAATCTGCTCTTTCAGCACTGCTCCCCAGTTGGGTTCAAGTTAATACCTGATTATTTCCACTGTTGATTCTTGATCTGGTTCTATAGACTCAAGCCGATTTCCCATCTCTGCTCAGTTCTTCAGGTTTTGTGCCTCGGCTGGAGAGTGTCAAGTTACACATTTAGCCCCAAATAACACCTCTCTGTTAGGCTGGGAACACAAAGAGCTTTCTGTTGTGTGTGATGAGTTACACCCGCCTGGTGACCGATCCGGCAGCACAGTGCTCTACCCCGCACTGCATTTTCCCCATCACCGCAGCAGTGATGACAGGGAGTGTATAAAGCCTCACTATGTGTCTTTGGTGTGGTTCTGTGTGCAGGCGGCCACTATGCAACCTCTCCCATTTTCTGGTCTCAAACTAAACCAGAACTTACAGCCACTTATCTCTCCTCATTTTGGGGCCATACTATGTGCATATTAGTCAGTCATTTTCAATTTCTTGACTTGCCATTAATAATCACATAGCATTTGAACACATAGCTGAGGGGAATGGATTGGTGAATCAAGACATAACTTGCTGGCTTTGTCATTAATAGATGGTACCACCCTGCTGACAGTGTAATCGGGGAACGTGCCTGGAGCCTGGACATTGAACTATTACGTGGGTTCATATAATGTGCCAAGAGAGTTACTCACATGTCTTTGTCGTTATTGTTTACATTCTGTCTTTTGACAGCGTAACAACGGTTAGGGCTGATACACCCAAATCCTTTATCCCTATTGCTGAGACGTTTGATTTTCTCATTCCTTTCTCACCACTTTGACAGGATAGGTCACTGTTCCAGTTTATTAAGTTCTGACAGAATGGTAGAGCCGATGTATAAATTAAGGAAAGTTTAAGCATTTAAGTATGTGTGTAACAAACATTTTTTTAATCTGTTTAATCTGAAGATTTATGGTAACGTTTGTACTTGGCAGATTTAAACCTATAGTTATAGACAGCTCTCAAGAGTGCGCTCATAGAAGGGTCCTGTCTTGTATATATCAGTGACACATAGTGATGAGTGTTGATATGAAAAGTGGTGGCTAAGTGTCTAAATATTTGTTTTCCCCCTTGAATAAATTCACAGTGTACTGTCAGTGTTTGTATTACAAACAAAGGCTTAAGATTCTGCCTTTTAGGGCAGCATTGAGCAGTCAGCGTTGTGCTGCTGATGGAGTGAAAAGGTCATTTTATTCTATGTGTGTGGTGTATGTGGAAGAGAGAAAATGCTTAAAGTGACACTCTGTAATTGAAACCACATGTTCAGGGCTCACCCTTCTCCTGTTGCACTTCTTCCATTTTCTTGATTTCACTCTCACTTACTTGACCTGCCAATAAACTCATAGATCAGGCCTTTAGTCTAAGTTAACAGTTGTCTAAAGTTTATTTAAAAAAAATACTGTAGTCATCATTTTTAGGGACAAAAACAAAATGTCCTTTTTCTACAAGAGCAAACCACTCTGTTTCTTTTTCACTCTCAGTTTCATATGTGTTTAATTTAACTTGTTTGTTTCAGTGCCATTGGTTCAACCATAAAATGTTTCCGTAAGCCCCATACTTTCATTGGTCAAGCCCACTTGGACAGTCTGCCTTGTAGCACAACTTGAAGAGGCAATGTTACGTCACAAGTGATTTCGCATACATTGAGTAACATTATTAGTTATTTCAGAAACTTATTTCAGAACTTGTCAAACGCAGTGTGAGAATATATTAAGATTTACATAAAGATAAGACACTATGATACACCTGTTTTCTTTATGAATGCAATGGCACCAACGTTCAGCTCGTGGATGGCAAATGCCTACATTAAGAGGAGGTGCCATTTTACAAAAACATGCACACAGGAGATGTATGTCATTGTGTTATCAACAGATCAGCTCTTTTACTCACCTTAGTCATAACAGCAGAGCACCAAAGAGTGTGTTAACACACCCGTGCCTTGGTAGATGGTACAGAAAGATAGGAAGCGGAAAAGATTCAAATGCAAGGGGAGGAATGCTGTAAAGCAGGAGAATGAGGATGAAAGGGAAGATTACGGGTGGAGCAGAAGGGGAAGAGACGGGTTTGGCTTTGTAATTCCTGCACGTGTTTTGTAAATGTATCACCACACCGAGAATCACACACACTTACAGAAGTAGAACCACTGATTGATGCCTGAGATTTTTTGTTTGGTTTGTCTGAAGCTTTTGGGATCAGACTCTCTGAGGGGGGTGGGGGATTGAAACTTCAAGGAAAGGTGGCAATAAAATTTTCACGGTCTCTAATTAGAGACAGAACCTCTAAATGACTTTATATAATTGCGAGTCTGTCTGCTTGTTGCTTCTTAAAATTGTTTGATGATAGTATTGGGGGATTACCGTAACGTTTTAATTGCATTAAATTGGCTGTGGATAATTTTTTTGCCCCATTTTTAAAGCATTTTTCAGAGCTCCTGGATGACCTCTCCCAGGATGCCTTGCTGGGCCAACTACTCAGTGACCCCTTCTTGTCCGGGGTAAGAGGAGGAGGAGAAGCCATGGAGGGAGACGACGGAGAACTGTCACCGTCTTCCCCAATTTCCCCTCACATCACCGCAGAGCACAGCTACTCCCTTTGTGGGGACAGCAGACCCCAGTCGCCCCTGTCACACCTGACCGGAGAACATGGCAGTGAAGCAGGTTTGAAAAAAATCTTATTCAGGGAAATTTGACTTTAAATCTTAATCTACTCTTTGATGAATGTATATGCTGACAAGAAAATGTTATAAAAAACAAAAAAACACATATGTGATGTTAAAATGCATTCTATTTTGCTGCAGAGTCAGATGGTGATTCAACCGAGTGGCCCATGGAGCAGGAGGACGCTATAGATGGCCTACTGTGTGAGACTCCTTCACTTCTTCCCACCCTAGCCCTCTCTCTGACCTCCACCGAAGTGCCCCAGGCCACAGAGGGACCTGTTGTGCCCCCTTTAGCCACTGCAGCCCCAGCGGCTCCCAAATCCCCCAGCCACAGTCAGGGAAAAGGCAACAAGGTAAGATCCAATTGACTGCAGAAAGTAATAATTAGCCTTTTGGCATGTTTACAATCTGACACTTTTCTCTTAACCTTTCATTTTAGATAAAAGAAGAGAATATCACCCCACAGATTAAACTGGAGCCACATGAAGTAGACCAGTTTCTCAATTTGTCTCCAAAAAGTATGTCTTTGACCTTTCGCTACTTCCACATTCCTTCTCAGTATTGCATGCAGTGTTGCCATGACCTCTGCTGGTGATTTGAAGTAAAGTGAAAACACATTCAAATAAGGAGTGATTCAAATGCCACAGTGATCTTCAGTTGTATTGTGCTATTCTCTTTCAGTCTTTTAGTCTTAATAGGTTAACCTTGAAATGAAATAGATAAATAAACAATGTTATATTTACTCTGCAGTAGTATATATGCAATTGAAATACCCTTCCTTTCAAGAGGTAATTGCTTTAAAATTTTTCCGTTTTAGGCCTGGAGTCACTGCAGATGCCCCCCACTCCTCCGAGTTCCCATGGCAGTGACTCTGAGGGCAGTCAAAGCCCTGTCCATGCCCCACCAGGTCTCTCCAGCCCCACCTCACCCACCAGCCCCTCTCCTTCACAGTCCAGTCTGAAGGTGTCTCCACGAGCTCATTCCTCCTTGTCCAACTCTCCTCTCCTCACTGCACCCCATGTAAGTGCAAGCAGGCCACTCTCTTATGTTAAATAGATTGTTAATTCCTTTGAGAAATTCGCTAATGCTGTATGTATTTTGGAACAGAAACTGCAAGGTTCTGGACCTCTGATCTTGACTGAGGAGGAGCGGCGTACTTTGGTGGCTGAGGGCTACCCCGTTCCCACCAAACTGCCTTTAACCAAAGCGGAGGAGAAGGCGCTTAAGAAAATCCGCAGAAAGATCAAAAATAAGGTATTTATTAAAGTGTCAATAAACTAAACACAGTGGTCCTGCTTAAGTAATATACATAGTCTTTAATGCCCGCTTGTCTTTCTCAGATTTCAGCTCAAGAGAGTCGCAGGAAGAAGAAGGAGTACATGGATGCTCTGGAGAAGAAGTAAGTCTGATTAATATCGTTTGTCATACCCAGATGAAAAATTACTTTATTAAACGTGTAAACATCATTTCGGCCCATCACTGACTGTGCATCATTTCTGTTTGGCCACAGGGTGGAGAATTGCTCCAATGAAAACAATGAGCTGCGCAGGAAAGTGGAGACGTTAGAGTGCACCAACAAGTAAGAACCATATGCTACTAAAATCATACTTTTGCAAATGTTTTGTAATTTTGTTTAAACATAATTTAAATAATTTTATCATTTCATTTAAGGGAATTCATTACATCAGATGTAGCCTTTAAAATCTAAATCTCATGATGAGTTTATCTTCCTCTTTATTTAGACAGACCTAAAACACAATTAAAACAGAATTGTTGAGATGACACAGATGAGTGAGCTACAGCAATGATGACAGTTTGACTTTTGTCAATCACAGAAAATCAGACATTGTGACAGACACATCACATTGAGCTACGAGGACTTCCCTCTACATCTCTGTGTGTTGTTGCCTCAGGCTTTTCAATTATTGGATTTTCTTTCAAAGCTGCTTTGAGATGAGTAGGGATGACATTTGTTGATATGATGTGTAGTTTAAATTTATAATTAGCTACCTCCCTGTAGATTTGTTCAGCTGCAGTTTTGCATCCATGCATAACCATGAGGTTATTGTAATGTAAAGTGTTCAAGCTGTTTCACGTAGACAGTGTTGTTTGCTTTTTCACGCATGGATGGACTGTATTGCAGTGTGTTGTGTGTGCAACCAGTGAATATAATGTGTTAAGTAAAGTTGAGTGGAACACAGCTGTTTTTGGTCTAGGTGATAAACTGCTTAAATGAACCAGTTGCATCTATGTGTACTGTGTGTAAGTGTGAGAAAGGAGGAGGAAAAAACAAATAGAGTGTTGCAAAAGTACAAAGACAAGTATGTTTCATGTGTCAAGACATGCTGAATATGTACAGTAATGCACAGAATTGTGTGTTTCTTTATACAGCCTCGTAATCTAGTGCAATGTTCTTGCCACTGTGATAGCAACATGTGGAGTATGTACAAATGGGAAAAAAATGCTTGAGTTGTGCTAATATTCATCACATTTTAAATGTGAATAAACTGCCTACAAGAGGAAGCCTTGTTGCCTAAAATGTCTTTACCTCGTGCCACAACATTAAGTTAGTAGTGTCTTATCAGCTATCAGACACTTAAAGAAAACTAATATTAAACTTCTATCAAAACAGTTTTGTGTATGTTTTTAACACAAAAACTCCCCTGAGGGAAATTCAGTATTGCTGGTCATATATTGTTCTCAACATTCAATACAATACTTTCTATTGCGTGTCTCCAGCTCTATTCCTTCTGTCTCTGATTCCACTGCACTGTATGTTTGTGTCTCTGTGGGTGTTTATCTAACCTTTATGTGCACTCCTGTCCAGGTCTCTGCTACAACAGCTGCAGACGCTGCAGGCAATGGTTGCCGGCAAGGTCTCGAAGTCTTGCAGAGTGGCTGGCACACAGACATCCTCGTGCCTAATGGTACTACTGACTGTGTGTGTGCATGCTAATGGGCGATTATGATTATGAAATATTGATTAAAGTATTGAATTTGAAACATCTGCTTCAATCATTCATTAGGAGCTCAGCACAGACCATAATATGATTCAGTTTTTATTCAGCCGCTCTCTCTCTTTCCTTCTCTTTGTAGGTGGTCATGTTATGTTTTGCTTTATTTTTGGGGAGTTTTTACCCCAGCACTTTGGCCCCCTCCTCCACTATCACTGAGACAAGCCACACATCCAGACAGCTGGCTGCTAAAGATTCTTATACATCCATAGGTATGTATGTAAAACCATTTGTATTTGTAGCATTATTACCCACAACTTTGCAACCAAATGTACTTACAGTCAAGCGGTCTCAGCTGAACTAATCTGTTGTCTTCATTTATTGTATTATTTCCAAGTTAAAAACTGTGGAGGCATTGCCAGCAATCAGACCTCATTGCAGTAACAATAATGACAACTGATTTTAAGAGTTGACCTTTTGATACATCCTCTCTTGTACTTCCCACGCACATATAAACAGCAACCAGATTAAATTTTCCTAACAATCAAATTGAGTTTCCTATCCCATTCTGCCCACGTAACCAAACCAAATGGAAACCAAACTAATGGGATTGTTTTTTAATGAATTGTTCATGTTCACATGGATGTACAGTATGATTGAAAGTGACATATATGTTGTCTGTGGTATTATGTGAACAATAATTCATCACCAAGTTAAAACTTGTTTCTTTATTCTTTTAGTAAAGTCAAGGAATCTTTTATCAACCTTCGAGGAAGACCAGCCTCACCTCCTCGGGCTGGGTGGAGAATATCCAGACCAATGGGAAGACACACCGGCTGTTGTCATGGCAGCATGGCGTCGTTCAGAGCAACAGAAACTTGTGATTGAGACCAACAGGGTTGAAACATATCCACCTTTCAGAAATAAAAACAATGATACAGAAAAACTTTTGGACCTGCAAAGGTAAACATTTGTTGACCATTGTGCCAATGTATTGTTGTAATGTAGTATCATCTTATCAATCAAAACTTGGTGTAAAAAGTAAAGTGGAAGACTTATAAGATCTTTGTTTTCAAGGTCCCTGGAGCAGATGTCGACTGAGAGCAGAAGTAAAGTGATAGAGTTGGAACGAACAGTCAACGAAACATCCTGAGATTGATGTCAACAACATTCTCTAAATGCGATTTGATCTTTGACCCTCCTCCCTCCAAGAGCATGGTCCAGTGTCCTGAAGTAAACCTTGTGTCACTGCTGAACATTGAGGTTTATCATTTCTACTTATTAAATACACTGTATCACAACTCTCTTGATAATGGCACTGGTTGCCAACATTTCTGAAGTAAAGTTGCACTGAACAGGTTTCTCCATGAGTTAACTTTCAATTGTTTCTTGTCTTAATTAGCCAGGGAAGAGGAATCACATGCAAATGAATTCAAGTAGACCTGTTGAATAATGTAGTGTGACATTTATTCCACTGCAAGGTGTATTTAATAAAATATGGCATGTGAGGCTTTTTACAGGACACAGCATTAAAGCACGGAGGATCTTTGTATTTATAGAAACTTTTTTTCTAAAATTATTGCTCTTTTAATATTAAATGTTTTATTTCATTCCAGTAATGCATACATCAGATTTTGATACTTGTGTGTTCATTCTGTTTTATTATTATTGTATATACTTTATATATTGTTATTATCTTCTGCTGTTTTGCATCAAATGTGATGCTCGTGGTCCTTCATAAATACTAGTGAGAATGTGCAAAACTGGGCTGCACATTGTTAAATTTGTCGCAGTTGATGTACATACAACAACATAAGTAATATTATGTTACTGCTTTAATCATAGACTGTCCATTATTATTGATGGTACATATGAATTTGTTTTAAAAAGTTTTTTATTCTTTCACAAATACTGTATCAGCTTCAGTCAGGTATCAGTATAACATGTGATGTCAAGGTAGGTCAACTGTGGCCTAAAAAACAACCTGATTTGCCAGATTATTTAACTTGCAAATGTCAAATGTTCTCCTTCAAGAAAATACCTTCCACTCTTTGAACTTCACCTCTAACTTTATTTTAGCATTTGCCAAACAGAAACTATATATTTTTGTAAATATGAGTTACCAAGGAAATCTAAAAGTGTCTAATATGATCAGTTCATGCAGCAGTAGATTCATTTAAACTACACATCCTGGCTTTAATGTGTTATGTGTTCAATTTTAAGTGTATCATAGATATTTTATTAGGTTTTACTCCAGAAAGTGTTTTCAAATGTGTTACAGACTTATTGGAACAGACGCCAGTTTATTTTTGATGTTGCTGTAAATAGAAACAGTGATCCACAAAGTTAAGCCCCCTCTGTTTTATTAAACTGAGGTTTACCCTGAGTGAATCAAAGTGTCAACAAAGATACATCATCCTAACCTATTTATGTCTGTTGTGGTGACTTTACTTAAGCTTTGTAGATCATCAAATATTTAATTCAGCTCTGTATATTTTTATTACCTTTACTGATTGTAAGACAGGAAACAAAGGGCAAATGTATGAATCTTCGTTTTGAACAGCAAAATCACCTTTTTTTCTACATCAGATTTTATTTTGTTGCTTATTCCTTAATGCTTTCTGCCGTTGCTTTCTAAAATAAAGTATTTTCTGTAGTAAAAGCATATTTCCAAAGACTGTGTGGTCTTTTGATGGTGTTATTGATTATTGATACCAAATACATACTATACACGCATTTACCAATGAACATGCTAGTATTATTGTAAAAAAATAACGTCACTTCAGATTTATTTCTATCAAAAGGGTCTTTGGTTTTGAACAGAATAGGAGTACTTGGGGAAATTTGCGCCAAATGTTACAAAGGAATCTATTTTGCCTATCATTTGTGTCAACCTTCAAAGCATTTTTAAAGTTTAAATTGGATTTACACTAAATTAATTTACCACCAAGTCCCATGGTTTAACCACAGGCATGAAGAGGGGCTTCTGTCTCCCCTTGCTTAACAATAATCTTAAAATAGATCAGCGCCAGTGCTTCATAATAAGTAGTGCAAATCGCTCTGACAGTCCCAAGACAATATGCAGTCCCAGAGCGACACAACCGTCCAGTCTCACAGCAACAATGGACCCCATCATCATTACAGCAGTGCTTTGTGTTTGTCAGAAGGAAAAGCCATAGAAAAAAAAAAAAAAGAACACAATGATAGAGCTCCAGTGTGATTTCACATTCTGATTTAGCGTTGCAGAGGTTTTCAGGCATACTAATGTGTTAATTATAACTGGAGCATCCGTTTGCAGGAAACATTATGGGTTGTTTTCTGTCTTAGAGCTGTATTACAAGCCTCACTGAATAAAGACAGCGTGGTTAAATACAATCAGTGGCCTGCTATTTCTGCATTTAAGTAGCTGTTCTGTTTTTGGATATGCAATTTGTTCAGTTTAGGCTAATAGACTGTTAATTTACTGTGGATTGTGAAATGAATTACTGAAGACACTGCAGATCTTCCTACCGAGATGTGTTTTAAATAACTCAACTTACATTTGGGATAAGTATAACTGAATGTAATAAAGAAAGGCTGACAGATGTGGCCTTGTGTTTGACAATCGGAGTGGCTGCAAGGACCAATGAAGAATTAGTTTCCACGATGAAAGGCGCAGAAATGTGGGTCTAAAATCATTTTGACAGATCTGACACATGCAGCCAGGAACAGAGCATATGGACTGTGTGTGTGTGAGTGTGTATGTGTGTGTGTAATTATAGCATGAGAGTGAGATAGCGACAGCATCCGTGTGTTCGTGCGCTGGCCTACTTTCTGACTGATGATGCTGCAGAAAGGAAGAGAGAGGGATATCCCACAATGCCACACTGCTGGTCCCCTGGGCCAAATGGATTGAGAGAGATGGAGGTAAACAGTGAGTGGGAATTTAGGAAAAGCAAACTGACGAGCGAAGATTGTACAGAAATATGTATGGATAAGTAAGATACGGACAGAGATGGCTGAACAGCTCATGATGTATGTCGACTGTACTCTCTCGCATCACTCCCGCCTTTGAAAACGCCATCAATTTCAAAAAGAATGACTTACACGACTTCCGTTGAATTGCTGAAATAAAAGTATAGGGAAAAGAATAAATTTTGACGCCTTGAATTAAAACTCAATCAAGTAAGAATTTCCTCGTAGGTTTGTTAGGTTTTTTATTTATTTTTTGTTTATTTTTTTTCCAATGTTAGCTAAATGCTAAGCCTGGAAAAAGTAACGGTTTGCATAATAAAAATTGCACTTTTAAGAACCCTTCTTCACATCATGGCCAGTGCTTATCAGCAATTTATAGTTTTACTAAAATTAATAAATATCTCGACTGTTGGCGTGGTCCTTCATCAACGTGGATTTTTCATCACTGTTCATGTCGTTAGCCTACTTCAGACTCCGCTTTAATCGCTGCTTTTACTGTGGACATCTGACCACCTCGTTTCCTGGGTAACGACGTTCACTTGACGCAGCTCTCCGTCAGGGCTCGTAGTGCAGTTCAGTCCGTGGCTCAGGCGGGTACCGTGCTGTACCTGGACACAACGCACAGCGGTCAATGGTCAGAAATTATTACGGACAAGCCGCTCTGCACGCAAACGTCCGTGTTTACTTTCACCTCACCTTCCCATGCGTTATTTCTCTACTAACAGCATCTGTGTCCCCCTGCAAGCGAGATCAGAGGGGGTCCAGCTCGGGGCGAGAGAGTGAGCACGGACCAGCATGGACCCCCAGGCGAAGGACCACAGCGGCTCAGCGGCAGGCGGCTGCAGCGGGCGCCTCGCCTCTTTGGGTGCCGACGGGGGCGACTCGGAGTCTGGAGCCGGGTCTGAGGAGGCTGCCGTGGGCTGCTGTAGCGACACATTCAGCAGCCTTCCCGACATGGAGCAAGAGAGTCTGGAGGAGAAACTGAGGGGACTAGCGTTCAGAAAACAGACCTCATATCGGTGAGTGCAGAGCTGGAACATGCTTGGACAGGGTTTAGCCGGTGACTGACATGTTTCGACACGCATTTCATGATTGTGTTTATATGACATTGTCACACATACTGGGACACTATAGGCCAACCTAAGACAGTCCATATACATAAAAGCACACGTGTCGAGCTGTTGGGATGAACTAAAACATTGAAATCCCACCCGATGAGGGGGCTGTTTAATGATGTCAGTTTTGTTAATATGTAAAATGCTTAGATATTATGGATATTGACGTTATGGTCCATTGTTTTTATGATGTTGTCCAGTACCTCAGTGTAACATCGCTACACACTATTTAAGCCAGTGACCATGATAAATCATCCAATGTTTTTTGCCTACGCAACAGTTCGTGTGTGTACATCTCCCTGTGGTGTTGTAGCCTTGTTGTGTTGGAGCATGTGAAGGGGGAGGGGACCTCTATTGATTGTTGGTTAATGTGTGTGTATTTGAGTGTGTGTATCTGAATGCCAGCAGCAGCCTGACACCCTGGTGAGACTGGCAGCTGATGTTGATAGTGAACACAGGCTATAAAACAAACAGACTAACAGCGTGAGATTTTGTTGTTAGATGTAAGGTCATATCTATGAGTCCATCAATCTCTGTCAATTTGGTCTGTCTGCCTTAAATTGGGCCTGCAGGTTTACTGCACTGGAATTGGTTTGGGTTTGGAGGTCAAATCAATAATTTGAACTTGTGTTAAAATGTGGAATGAAAAAAATAAAAGAGTAAAGTTTTTTTTAAACATTTTAGTGCAATTACCTCCAATTTACTAATCACTTAGTTTTTTGACCAGTAATGAGATTGTACATGCTAAACACATTAAGTGACAAATATGGAAAGGGAGCTAATTATGGGATGGTAGTATAATCTTACAGTTATAGATCATAAGTTGTTATTTTTGTATTATCCCTAGTCATTTACAGGGCATCACTCTCGACCTAGTGGAGGACAGGACCCAGAGAACACTCAGCAGTGAGCACCTTTCACTTTTATAGTGTCATCACTCACAGAGGCTATTTCCTCTGGGAAACCACCACTGGTTAACAGTAGTTTCCAGGGGACTGTCCATCATGTGAAGTGCTGCAGCTGGTGCATCCATTTCAGTAGTAACTCTTCGATTGGTTAAAACTTTGATAAAAAACACAAGTTAAAGTGATGTTCTCAGAGATCTTCTTTTGTTCATGAGCTGCTTTTAACAACTGAAACCTGCTGAAAGTTAGTAATTATCTTTTGTTTATATTAGTTTGTGGTTTGTAAAAAGTAAGGTTAAGGACATATGCATATGACTGTGAAGGATATAGGTGTGAAATTACATTGTTGTAGATCCAGCCATGCAGAGGAAATTGCATTGCTGATCACGTGAAAGGAACTGTACTAGATCACATAGCTTTGAAGTGGACAGATCCAAGAATGGAATTACCATATGTGGAAGTATGAAAGCACTAAAAATGAAGCCATGCAGGGACATCAAAGGCAGTGTGTAGGTAATTATGTTTGGGCTTGTGTATTGTGTGTTTATGGCAGAGAGAGGCACGTGTAACTTATCTGCCAGACATTGGTCACACTGTGTGTTCCCAGAATGATGTCCCTCCTTTTATCTATTCTTAGCCTTCTCACCCTTCTGCATGCATGACAGCCGCTTCTCAGTCAAAAAAGATTGGAGCTTTATGTGCACTTTGCCAGTGGTCAGCATGGTCTGCTCTCAAAGTTTTGCATCTTATGAGATCATGAGAAATCATCCCTCTGCTATTTCCAAACTGGGCTAATCTTCATTTTATTATTGTTAATGTGCAGACATTTTTTTCAATTATTAGCAACTCATCTCTTACTTGTAATGAATGCTTACATATATCTCAGACATCATACATTAAAGATGCGTACAACAGGGATGAAGAGAAGAGAGCAAAACACATAAAAGATATAAATGTATCTCATGTTGCTGCTGCTATGTACCACCTGCAGGGGTAAACACTGTTCAAAGGCCTTTCATCATCTGATGCTGCCAGAATATTAAAGACTCTATTCTGTGTTCAATTAGGACAAATAAAGAGAGGGGCGGCAGACAGGAGCAAGGGTACCTTAGGTGGGACAAAGTGAAAATTACAAAAATATTACAGGCAGAGGTGGAGTTGGTAAATCACAATGAAACAGATTTGCATTGGCCACATGCAAATGCTTAGTAGAGTAGTAAGTAGTATGTCAGTAACTAAAACAATTACACTTAACTGGTTTCCAACTTGTTTGACATTTAAAGTCTTGCAGAGTAAGAATAACTGACAGAAATACTGAATAAGCCTAAGCTGCTGCATAGCTTTTAAAAATGCTTCATGCCAAGGTAAAGCTTGTATGACATTTCACTAAAATATTTAATGATGAGTGTGGGACTCCTCAAGGCTTTCATGAATTTTAAAATCTTGTGTTCAGTCTGCAGTTGATTTCCAATCAATACACACGAGCAAAAAGCCTGAACAGATTTTTCACATTTAAGCTCATCTAATGCCATGCTGCTTTCAGTAACTGTGATACTGAACATTGCATCATGCTGCAGTGGGTTACAGCAGCATTAGCCGTCCTCAGTTACTGTAAGTTAGAAATATTGTCAGTTATTTCATTTAAACCTGTGTTAATTTAGTGCAAGATTTTAGACACTTTGGAGTCCAGAGTCTGGGCATCATTAAGACCGTATTAAATCTTTCATCAGACAATCAGAACAGCATTTGTCAATGAAATATAAGGTTGACTGAGACATTATCTCTGTGCACCAGCATTCTCCAAAGAGACACACATAATTATACATATTTATGATGCTGCTTTCCCATTATGAGGAGGAGTAGGATATAGACAGACAGGGGAAGCTACACTGATGCCAAGAAACAGCTCTGCAGATAAAGTTGTCTATAGATGGGACTAAAGAATCTATTTGTGTGCAATGACAGGAGATGTCATTTTAGTGCAGCCATGTCAGATCAAGTGTTTTGTCACATGTCCAAGTTACATCCATATTGCAAACAGTGTATTTCCATTTGCTCTTTGCCAACCATTCTGCTCAAACTGTACATTGCTGTCACTACATGTTTTGTGCATATCAAGTCTATGCTAAGGAGTTACTTGACATATTACTTTGAAAATGCCTTTGCAATGTGATATAAAAACACGAACAGATGAATTTGCAACTTTCTGTGTCTTGTGTGACTGACCTTGCATGTCAAAATACCTAGCTTTAAGTATGCTGGATATTCATGAAAATTTGATTTATTCCTCACATAATATGTATGGAGGCAAAGTTTGTGTTGGGTCACAAATACCAAATTGATCTTTTTTTTTTTTTTTTACAAGGTTTGACTCAAGGTAAAGGGGTTAACTAATTAATTGTATCTAATATTGTGTACTATCATATTATTGTATTACTATCTTCAATTCATATAGCCATCATCAATAACAATGTCTGTGTGAAATCAAAGAGTTGATACTGACTGGAGAAAGGATTTTTCTGTTTCTTTGTTCTCTGTGTGTGTGTGTGTGTGTGTGTGTGTGTGGTAATTTAGCAATTTAGACAAGACATCCCTTCCTTCACTAAATGATACTCTTCCACGTGGCTGCTGCTGTGTTTGTGTCTGTTTATGCTAATCACTCAATTTCAGCCAAGACTAAAAGAAATGACAACATCTGTTTCAGGAAGTGGAGTACAATTTCTCTCTGAGACCCTACCCCCACTGTGTCTTTCCTTTTGTAGCCTTTTCAGGAGTGTTGAGAGCCAGAGCAGGTCTGCGCCTGTTGGGTTATTTTGTCCATAATGCTGAGGCATTAGGGGGGATTGGCTGACAGAAGCCGCTCCTTATTAGTCGTCTGGCTGGCTGTAAGAGGCTTTTCCTGCGCTGGAAATGGAGCTCAAAAAGAGGGCAAAGGGGAAAACAGAAACAAAAAAAGAGAAGTCCATTTACGTCCTGATTCATCAAGCACTTGTCTGACAGTGATAGCAAGTAGATATTTGGTTTTGTGTTGTTTAACAAAGAACGTTCACAAAATTGCGTTAACTTTGATTGCAGCATCCTACAATTAATGCTGTCTTCTAATTTATGAATTATCGGTAGTGATTTTTAAAATTACAGAACTATAAACCTCTCCAAGCTTGCATTGCTTACCAATGATACACACAAAAAGTAACCACTGACCACACTGAGAAGAACCTTATGACACTAAACTTTCTGTAACAGAGAAACCTGTGTGGTGTTGGTTGCAGCACTTTCTGTTGAACTCACTTTTCCCTGGTACCTTTTACTGCCCAAGTGTTTACATTCCCTAAATGCAAAGGAAACAGAGGCAGCTGTACATCTGTTAAGACTCAACAAAGCAGTCCTCTTCTTAAACAAGAGGGCATTATTGATGTTGGTCTGGTTCTAATGAAACAGAAGGAGACAGTTGTGTTAGCATTGACTCTGCTGTTCACACTTACTTAACTTAAAACTTAAAAATGCTTGTGGTTTTTGTTGTCAGGAAGTGTCTGTTAAACCTCTTCAGCCGGTAGAATGGGACTGAATGACATAGAGGGTAAAATTGATTCAATGGCTAACTGACTTTCAGGCTGTTAATAAGATTGATTTTACGTATGCTTCATCAAGATAGCAAAGCCTTATCTCAGTAGTTGTGAATGTTGATGATGACACGGTGATGTCCAGGCTAGACAGTGTGACCTTTGACCCTGACTGACAGCCTGAGCTACTGTAACTGCTTCTTTGGGTTGTAGAGTAGTAGTGAAAGTGTCAGGTTTCTCTGTCCACGTTTGCATTTGTACTTCAGTAGCAGGCCTCCCGCTTTCTTTCCCACATCCCATCTGTCTCATCTGAGCCGATAATGAACCTGTGGAGTCGGCTGCTGAGGTGACACTGACTCCATCTCCGTCTCACTTTTATTACTGTCAGCGAGGTTTGACACAGAACAGAAAGTATCAAATATTTAGTTTGAACATGATTTTTTTGTTTTAATATTTTTTTCACATGACTGCCATTTAGCTTACTTTGATCCATGTCATGTTGTTTAACCTCAGTGCTCATTTTTACACAGTCCTTTTATGTCGGGCTAATCTGCCAAATGGATTCCAGTGTTGAGATGGCTTTTTGTTTGTCTGTTCCAAGTTTTGTTGTCTAGTGTAATCATTTTGAAACTGTATTTCAGAGGATGGAATGGATTAAAGAGACTCTGATGAACTAATTTGGTGAAGATTGGACCATTGCCATTGACCGTTTTTGGATACATTAAGATTTATACCACCAAGCTGCTGTTCTTGTGTGATTGTAAACAAGTATGCACCGCAAAGATGTTCACAAAGCTTTTTGAAATGTCACGAGAAGTTTTTCATCTCATATGCTCATTGATGAGTTTGTGTTACCTCAGACTCCAGGTACATGTACCTTCACCCACTGTAATTTTTTCAGAACGAATGCTATGTTTACCTGTTGAAAATAAAATAGTTTATCTTTTTATTGTGTTCCTGATTCCAGCAGATCCACACACTCAAACACGCCCACATACAACCTCGCAGACCTCAGTTGCAGAGACACACTGTAATTAGTGAGACAGCATCCTTAGCTCACTCTCTCTCCAAGTGTTTATGTATGTGTGTGTTTGTGGACTCACTAATTGCTCAGTTGAGATGAGTAATTAGTAAATCATTGATTTTTTTGGGGGGCAGCAACTGAAACCTTTTTAGTTTTGTTAGTTTGGTTTGATCTCTTTCTTCTATAATACCTTTGACATTATTATTTTTTTTATCCACCTTCTGCCTTGCTGTTTCTTCTTCATACTTTCTCATTTTCTCACAGTGTGTGTCTGTTCCAGAGCGGCAAAGGTCAGATACAGATGCACAGCGTGAATCTGATGCCTCCCCCACATTATATGCTCACACAAACTCACACAAGCCAGAGTGCGCATACACTGACAGTCTGTAATTATGTAGGTGTCAGAAGGGGGCAGGGGTGAGGATCGTGAGAAGGGGAGACCCTTATCACTTCTGTACTTTGCCTGCGGTTAATGACAAGGATTAACTGATTGTAGAGTACAATATAGTAACTGTAAGGTGTAATTATTGTGACAACTCTGCTTTTTCCTTGAGTGTTTGGTCTTGTTTGGACATGCTGTAGATGTTGTGAGGCTCTGGCAGAGAAGAGCTCTGTGCAATACCCTGTTCAAGAGCTGCAACACTTGCATCTATTAGTTAACACAGAATGTAATAGCCATGAAGGGTTTTCATAATGTGTCAAATGTTGAAGCAGTTTTACTCAAAGTGCACTTCTTGTTTATCGTTTACTCGCAAATTAACAGCTCAGCATCAGTTGACATGATAATATCATCTTCCTCTTTACTTAAACTAAAAGCTTTTTCACACACTGTCCAGTCAGCGCAAAAAAAGTGCAGATCACACCGTTCCTCATTATTGTTCCTCTGTCACAAATACAGTGCAAAATATTATTGTTCAATAACAAATGACTTAGCATGAGTCGTTTGATTGTTGTTTGAATGAAACTATATTGCCTGAAGACAAGAGCCAGATATGTGTCTTTTTACTTTTGGAAATTACCGTGAGAAGTTATTAATAGTCCCTTCAGATTCCTACTGTGTCACAACCTTGAAGAACATATCACAGCATGAAAGAGGACTTGGGTTACAATTCCAACTGGGGTTACAACATAAACTTGTTGTTGTAATAGTCAAATTCAAAGTTCTTCTAATGAACGAATACAACCCCTAAAGACAGGACTTTAAATGAACTATCCTGCTTGAATCAGTCTTTGTTTTGCCCCTGTTGTACTCTTCCCTAAGTCTTGTTGTGTGTTACTACAAGTAGGAAGCTGATTTTCATGTGTTTCTAATTTGAAGGCTAACATACAGTCAATAATGCTGCCATTGTTAGCATTCAGCATTCAAATTGGAGACACAATGGTAATGCTCACATACAAAAAATTACCAGTTTACCTTTGTTTGAACCCCTGTATGTGTCAAATGTGGCCATGGTTGTGAAACAGGCAACTTACAGGACAATACTCTCCAATTGGTCTCATAGACTGATCTGCAATGTAGTGAAAATACTTAGTATAATTAATAATTAGTCACATTTGACAATTTAAGCCATCTTCCAGTCATGGTTTTTTAAAAGATGTCTTGTAATAGTGTGGGATAAAATAGTCTATTTCTTGAATTCAATAGCTGACATTTTACTTAAAAAGCACACAAAAAGGACAGAGATTATGTTCTTTTTTATTTTAAGATGGTTTTGAGCATTCAAGTTTTTACTGGACACAAGGAAATTGTAACTATTATAACATTGCTTTGGGGTGTTTTGTTTCCTATTATCAGTCTCTCACCTCAGAATAGAGACCACTTCTCATACTAACTCCTGTTAGTAGTCAGTTCACAGAAGAGAAGCACTTTAAGCAGAACTCTTTCTGTCTTTTCTACTTATAGAAACAAAGTGGGTTTTCTGTGTGGGAGGTTTTACAGAAGATGCACTGCTGACTTTGCTGGACAAATGAGAGAAAGTCTTTTACTTTCTGTAGAATTTCAGCTAATACAGAAGTGTTGGAGATTCCATGAATGTGTTCGTTATCAAATCAAATCCACACTTTTGTCATCTATACCGATTTTGTAATTGTATGGATTTGATTTATATTAAGTAAAATAAAAAAAGATGGATGTCAAGGAAAGGGTAATGGTATTGAATAGATGATTGTGAGGAACAGAAGAGGAGCCAATGGCTTTGGGCAAAGCCAAGACGCCTCCAAACATTCTTTTG
Organism: Rhyacichthys aspro; assembly: GCA_036850595.1. Taxonomy (NCBI): domain Eukaryota; kingdom Metazoa; phylum Chordata; class Actinopteri; order Gobiiformes; family Rhyacichthyidae; genus Rhyacichthys; species Rhyacichthys aspro. Next base: position 20,844,082 of record CM072159.1, on the reverse strand, counting down.
TTTAGTCCTTCTCCCACACTCCTCTTCCTCTCTTGTCCTTTCCCTCTGTTCTTCTGCATCCACCCCCAAAGGAGGTATAATGTAGGCCAGTGAAGGGCAGTTGCTTGCTCAGTCTAACACATGTCGACCTTCACCTCCCTAGCAAAGGACACTATCTGTATGCAATGTATTGCTACCCTTGATGCTGCAGGAGATCGTAAATGTATAGTGGTTACATTAGTAGCTGTAGCAATTTAGTTAATTTATTGTTCCATTTTGCCCTGTCAGGTCAGTGAAGCAGATAGTTGACTGCAAGTGAGGGGTTATAAATAGAGGGAGGAAGGTCAGAAGGGAAGAGTCAGACTTCCCGTGTCCAACCTCATAATGAAAAACACACATGCCTACATCACACAATTCAATAAATACAGTGCACTTATAATATAATACCATACTACTAATATAATACAAAGTCATGCAAGTTCAAGTAGTCTCAAAAAGACACATAGAACAAGCTCAATGGCGATGCTATGTCCATCGCACATATCTTGTTTTTCCATGGACAAGACAAACACATCTTTAGTTTAATTGTCAAATGTGTATATTTGATGAGCTGCTCTTTTGTCAGCCTGTTGCTTGTGCAATTATGTGTTGCCAATTTGTGTGGGCGCATGCTTCCTGAGTCTCTGTGTATGTTAATGTCGCCACTCAAGTTGCCAAAGTATGAGATAGCAGCAAGAACAATCTCGCAGGTTCATGGTATTCTTAATAATATTAAAACATAAATTGTAGTTGCAATGTTATCATGAGTAAAAGATCTAACAGTACTTAATTACTAATTTCTCCTTTGCTTTGCATTTTTCTACCAATGTATGGCATCTAGCTGTTATTTGCTAAGAAATCCTGCACTCTGCATTTAAAAGAGCAGTGTTGTCAATAAATGTCTGCTTGCTAACTTTGGGTGTACATTTGTGAAGACATGATCTAAGGAGAGCAGATCGTGTCTTCTACTGCAGCTGCTCCCAGACACCCACTCCCTGTCAGAGAGGCAGAGAAGAGACAAATAGACTGTAATTAAATATATTATACTTATTAAAGTGCAGTGCAGTGACAACTTAGATACACAATATATCAAGAACTGAGAGATGCTTTTAGACAGTCCAACCTATTACATTTATGGGTGTATTAATATGGATTATTTCTTACTTCACTCCTCTGATTAAGTTAATTATAGTTGCAGATTATAGTGGCTTTAACATCATGTACATATTAGGTGATAATCTTAACCACACATTTATACACTTCCACTGAACTTTCACAAAAAGTAAATAAACCAGCTCAGACTTGAAACCACACCTTAGACCTTGTTCTGAGTTGCCATTAGAAGACTTTCTGTGTAGTTTTACACAACAGCGTAGCACAGCAACAACACAGCACTGGAACATGATACCACTTTGTAAATGTCAGTGATGGAGTTCCACAGAGCTCAGTGCTTAGACTAATAACTCTTCAAACTGTGGTACATGACATTCACTTCCACTGCTAGGCAGACCACACACTCTGTACGTACCGATGAAGCCCGACCAAACTGACCAAGTCTGTATAAGGCATAAAGAGGTGGATGACTGTAAATTATGGCATTGCTGTATTCTCTAGAGTTGCCTTCTTGCACATTTAGGAACATTATGCCAAATGAAAATAGCAGTGAGTTTAATTTCCCTTAAGTTTATGTCCTACCTTGTGTCAAAATAGCTTTGCCAAGCACCTTCACTTAATCTGGGATGCAGTAGTAGTTTTATCTGGAGTTCTGAGAGTGTGCCTTTATTAACATTATGCATTGTGGTGTTTTATTTGTATAAGATACAGAACTTGCAACATCTTATTCCAGTCAGACAGAAAGTGTATATTGTTGGCCACAAGTGTAATGCAGTGGTGAGTGCAGGTTCAGTGCTTTCAAATGCAGAGGTGCATCGGGTGTTGTCTGTTGTAGACAGCACATCTTTACAACACAGGTAAACAAAGGAGAAAAATCTGAACTAGGTTTACTGGGACAGCTTCAAACAGTCCCTGATGTGTACAGCTTCACTACACATCAGTATTAGTGGCAAACGAGCACAAAGTGACACGCAGACTGGAAGGAAGACAGACAGACAGAGAAAGGAATGCTGTATGCTCCGATAAAACTGGGAAGGAAGTCAGAGTGAGGTTGCTATGACAACTCTGCCCTTCACACCCTGCCCCCTCACAGACATGTACACACATACATTGGCAAGTCATTGGAAAGAGATTGAACATGCTCGCATAATTATTGCTGTAATGATAAGCAATAATTGTTTTTCAAATCAACAGTAATTTACTACAAGATGTGCTCAATTTAGTAAACATCTGTGTTTGTGTGTTTGTTGTATGTATGCAGATTTCTTCCTGCTATTGTGAGTTCTTGTATATGGGCTATTACATTCCTGTGTATTTTGAGTTTGAGGTCAGACAGAGGCCGATAAGCCAGACATGTAATCTGCTTTATTACAACTCACTGGTTTATTGTTTTTTAGGATTTACTTGCAATGAGTGCATTTGTTTGCCCTGGCTTTAAATGTACTCTACAAAGCTGTCACATAGTTTTGCTGATGATTACTTTCTTCTGTGAGCCATTATTGGCAAGACTAAGGAGTAAAATATTGAAATACAGCTCACTTCCACATAGATTTAGAAGGCCACAAGTGTTGACTAGAGGTGATTAATATTTTTTGAGGGACAATGGATTTTTCCATGAAAAGCCTGGTTATTATAATCTTAAATTATTCTTGTTTATGTATGTTGGACAGCAGTAAAGCCACTAGTTGTACTGCACACCCAGTATATTAATTAAAATATTTGCTTTGAGATGAATTGAAAACGTAATTTATTTGGAATACATTTTTGCTGACAACTTTTCAGTAAGAATATTGCAAAAACGTTGTATTGGTACTGAAACTGTAGATGAGAGAATTGGAGAAATTGAATGTCTCTTAGATAGTCTGTTTAATGCCCAATTTTAATGTCTTTTTGGATCTTGGTGTTCTTCCCAGCCCCACACATTGTCCAATTGGATTTAACAGCAGAGGCACTCAGGCATTATCTTTGGCCTTCTGTCATCCAGTAGTTCTGGGGGCACAGTTCCAGAAATCTCCAAAGCAAGACATTTAGTAAGACGTATAATCAGACACAGAGAAGACTGTGTGGCGTAGAAATGGGGAAGCAAAAATATATTTAACTTTCACCATGAATTTTGTAATATGCATTAACCTTTGAGCATCTGAGTCTGTGGAGATGCAGCACTGTTTTTTTTTTTCATCTGCTCACTTTCTCTTTGACACACTGCACCCACTTCTATATGCACGCATGTTTACACTGCGGGCATCCTCCGTCACCGGCGGCACCACACACACGTCTCTGACCCAAATAGATGGAGTGAGAGTCAGAGAAGGACAGAACAGTAGGAGAGAAATCAGGATGAGATGGAGGGAAATCAGAAAATGAAGGAGAAAGATAATAATGGCAACAAAAGTGGAGCAACAGAAGAATAGATTAGGGGGCACCAAGAGGAAATGGATTAATCAAGGAATAATCTCCGCTTTAATAGTTAATTGCATAGTTATTGTACTAACCTTGTCAAAGACAAAAATATTGTTTGTTACTCCTAATTTTAGATCCTTCATAAAAATGCAGCAACAATGTGCTTTGTAAAATGATCATGTACACGTGTAGTTGTACAGCCTAAATACTGAGCAAAGCCACAATTTTCCTTTTAATAAATTCTATGCAAATGTCTAACCTAATGCCTGTTCTCAGAGGACTGATAGTGTACAGCAATGAACGGGTCTCTCAAGTTGCCCTTCCTTGTAATGTTCCCAAAATAGAGCAGATTAACCTGTCAAAAAGGAAAGGATGCAGAGCAATTAAAGGATAAAGAAAATTGAGATATTTATATTGAACATCATTACAACAGATATATGCAGAAGAAGGTAAAGGTAGAGAAGGCCGTTCAGTGGTGCAGATCTGGTGTCATAGTTCATTAGACACCACATACACTCACTCCCACACAAACCACACAATTTATTCTTAGGTTTAGTGATTTCCAATTATGGTACATCTAGAGCAGCCTTATCATAGCCTCATGTCATTTATTTACCTGTAGTCAGGCCAAATCTAAACCCAAAATCCAAACCTAATGATATGTGCGTACGTGAATCACAAGCATCGACACACAAATGTGCGCACAAAGCTCACGAGCTCAGATGTCTGGTGTCAGGTCTCCTCTGCCTGTTACGTTGATTGTCGTAATTACCTGACGCGTGCTGTGAGAGTGCTGGGAAGTTCGGTAACCGCTTGCTGCATGATTCAGCGATTGCTCAAAGAGAATTAAAACAAGCGTCTTTCAGGAGGAATAAAAATGACAAATGTTGTTGCTGGTGGTGGTCACAGTGGAAGAAGAGGCAGGGTGAAAAAACGGCATTGGTTTCAGCGGCTTCTTGGCTACAGGTGAGGAAGACTGGTACTTTTAGTGTTAACATTGATCGTGGCACTTTGGATGTACAGGTTGAGTAACAAATGCACATTATGGTTTTACTTTTGAATTCATAAGAGAAGTATGTCATTTTATTTATATTTAATATGTACCAAGTGTGAAAAGTGAAAGTAGGTTGTGATGAAGGCACATGTGGCTGGCACATGAAGATGACTTGAAGACATCAGACCCCTTTATGACCCCGCCTCTAAAAATAACTGCTCCTGTTTCTATACAACACGTGTAAGACATCTAGGACAGCACTAGTTGGACCACATAATGACCCATGCGGATTGCTAAAATAACAAACTGTGGTCCAATAGTCAGAAGATGTTAAACTCCGTGCCTCCCACTTGCAGCTGCCTTGTGTTTTTCTGGCTGTTAACTTAGCTAATAGTTGCTGATACATGGCTGTGGGAAGACATGTTGAATGCTCAGATGTTAAGTCACTTTTGAAAATTAGCCAAGCTTTGCCTTTGCACCTTAAATGAGAAGACCTACATACTAGAATTACTGTACATACTAACTGACTTTAAATTTATTAGAAAGCAGATGAGGTGACATTAGCGTGTTTGGAAAGAGGAATGAATTAGCTTTCATTTTCATGCAGAAACTCTAATCATTCACCTCCGACATTAAAAAAATTTGCAAAAAAGTAAATAGTTGCATTTATATTTTTGTTGAGTATAGATTCTCTACCAATATAATTACTGGACGAGCTCCCGCGGTGTCGTTGTCATAGCAACACAGACAACCCACCTCTGCTGGAAGAGGAGGAGGAGAACACGAAGAGGAGGCAGAGGATGGAGAGAAAGAAAAGAAAAGATGAAAGCAGAGGAGGTGATGGGAGGATTTGAGAGGGCAGAAGGGGATATAGTGACAGAGAGGCTCAAAGGAGACAAAAGAGTAGGAGGAATGTTCTGCTTAGCCAAAAGTAAAGGAGGAAGAGGAGGGTGACTGAGAAAGAACAACAGGAAAAAAAGTAAAAGGACCATTTAAAGAGAACAGTTGGGAGGGAAGAGGAGGCAGCAGTGCAGAGACAGAGAGTAGGTGGTTTTTAAACTGGGAACACAGCATCAGCAGCTATATTCAAATCCACCATCCAGGGTTCAGTCTAATCTCTCTGGGAACATCTCCTTCACCTCCAGCTGTTTGAATGTAGCCTTTAGAAGCACTGAATACAGAGAGCTTTCAGAGAAATGTTCTTAATGGCATTACACCACAAAATGCAAGGTGTTCTACCTCTACACGGCAGTGTTTCCCAAACTTTTCAAAATGCCAAAAGAATCACCATCTAACTTTACAGGCTGTATGTCTTTCTCATATCCCCAACATTAATTGTTTGATGCATTTCTCTTGACAATCATTACATATTCCCATACACTGACAGTAATAATGGATTATACTGATTTATATGGGGCTTGTTTGTCAATTCACTCAAAGCGCTTCACAGTTGAGTCCATTATTCATTCACGCCACATTCACACACTGGTGGTGGTAAACTACCTCTGTAGCCACAGCTGCCTTGGGGCAAACTGACAGAGATGTTGAAGCCATTCTGCGCCTGCGGCCTCTCTGACAGCCACCAAACATACTCACACAATCATACACCAGTGCCCCAGACACTGGAGGCAAGTTGGGTGAAGTGTATGAAGGACAGTATGAACAGGAGGGAGTGGAAATTGAACCGTCACCCCTCCAGTTACTGGACGCCCTGCTGTACCTACTGAGCCACTGCGTCTCAAGTCTGTCTCAGTACTGTTGATTTTTTAATGTCAAGCTTTTAAGTCTTTTCCTGTCTCCTGCAGATGAGCTTATTGACAGGGCCTGTCCTGTTATGACCTGGTAAATGTTTTGCATAATATCAGACAGAGCAGCGGTAGATGCTGATGGATATAATGGCAATTTTTTTTAATGCACACCATTTCTTTATCTTTCTGAATCTTTTCTCGTTGTTGTGCTTACTTTTAAATGTTGACTTTTTGTGTCGGTGTGCTATAATAATAATAATAATAATCTTCTGTGATAGTAGTTTCAATAATGGATGCACAAGTTGTGTCTGCTTGAATGAACACTTTGCAGACATTTATGCAATATCGTGGACAAACATACTTACAATAATTACCCGTGCTGTTGCATTTGCAATGCTGAAAGAGTGCTACTGTGCTTTCAGAGTGCAGTTCATGCAGTACATTTTTGTTTAGGCCCAATTTTGGAGTGAGCAATAATGCCTGTGATCCTTTCTGCTTTTAGTAGATTAGGACTCACTCAAATGTAATGATGCTCCGTGACCCTTGAACGAGATGTGTGTCTGAGAGAGTGTGTTAGTCTGTAAGGCTTCTGTATATTTTTGAGTTTGTCCCATGGTGCTGGGTTTCTATTTGTCTGTCACATAAATATTTTCTGAACATTTTTTGAATAACGAATCACTAGGTCTGTTTTTTATTTTAAAATTATATAAAAACCATTTTAAAGGATAACTTTCTGCTTTTGGTTTCCCTTTAAAACAAGTAGTGGCAACTAAACTGTAGGTTAGACAGAGCGCCTGTCTTATTATTAGAGCTCCTTGTGTTACTTGCACTAATGGACTGTGTGTGCAACACTACAGAGTCCTCACATGTCCCTGTTTGGTGTTATGTCACCATAGTGTAGCTAAAAAGAACATGAGCAACAAAATTTAAAAACTGTAAAAATGTATCAAAATGTATTGATGACCTTTGTGTTTGTGCAGCCCCCTGTCCTCTGTGTCATATGTCCAGTCACCATACGTCCTTGCATTTGTGCTGTTGTCACCCACGCGTTACTATTTTTATCCCATGAGACGTGAGTGTGTGCGCATGCATGTAACCGTGTGTGTCATCAGATTACTGTGTGTGTGTAAGTGGACTCCTCTTTGTCCTGCTTAATCATTTTAGACAGACGGCCACTGAAACTTTCAACAGGGGGTTCAGGTGCTCTGTGAGACCTTTTCCACTTACAAACACTTGCATATATTCATATAATTACTAATTTATCAACATCCAATATTTGGAATTCCTTTAAATACAAATACTGGGTACATTTTATCGACATAAAACTGTAAAACTAATCTACAAAGAAAATACATTGCCAGGGCACATTTGTAAAAAATAAAATAAAATAAAAAATGGATGCCTCCTGTGTAAGTGCAAATCATCGAAGGGAAATGGGAAGAGTGAGTGAGTGAAGGAGAGTGAGAGACTGAAACATGGTGAGAGAGATGAGTGCTGACTCATCGCGTTAACGGACAGATTCGTTTCTGTCGTTCTTCCGTCACCCCAAAGTGTTGCTGGCACACTTTACTCCAAGCTGTTCCCAGATCTTTTTCACCAAATTCTCAGGCTTAATTTATGCTCTAAATTCTCTAAACTATACTGAAATTTGGTTTTGTGTCATGCCATTGTTCTCTTAAAGGGAGCTGTGGTGCACAGATGGCTGACAGTGCAGATATCAGGCACACTACACTCTGACTCACTAGACCGGTGGTATAATGGAGTTTGTTTCTTATTTCTTATGTTTAGGAAGGCAATCTCCCGCTCAGGCCTGCAGCATCTGGGACCACCTCAACCCTCGCTGCCACCTGCCTCAAATGGCCCCAACAAGGAACTGCGCACCTGTGTGGACTGGACGGTCTGTTACACAGTTCTACTAATCAATATGAGCTATTTATATTTTTATATATATATATGTATAAAGCTACATACATCTAAAAAAAACACTAATGTGAAATGAAAATGATGGATTTAAGTACTCGTGAAGCAAAAATATTGTACAAAGAAGCAGTTGTCCCAGTTTATGTCTTTATTCTGTCTGGCTGAGTCATCGAATGACATTTGGATTTTAAAGCCAACAGATTTGTTAGCAGACTGTTTTAGCCGTATGTTCATGTGGAAATAGAAACTTCTTTGGGTTTTTAAGAAACATGTTCTAGCTCAGAGCTTTAATGGGATACTTCTTTTCTGGCAGACTTTGATGGGTTTAATCTACAACTTTCCAAGCTTTATCAAATTCAGTTTTTTTCTGATACATGCATGCATAAATAGCAGCTGCCAACTTTACCTGGTTACAACAGTGGAAGAAAGACAAACTTCTATTTTTTAGAGTATCTGGCCAGAAAAATCAAAGAAAGTGCATATTTAATTTTTATTTAGCTTAGAAATAGATGGGTCACATTGGTTGCAGAAACAGTAGCTACATTTGTTAGACCCACTGTATAAAACTGTTTAAAGTATGTATTCACAATAGCGATGTTATCACCCTTATTCAGCGTGGGGCTGTATGATACTTTTGACAGAGGTAGGTCTTATTTAATTGGTAGACACTGCCTGAAGGATGCATCATTAATGACTAGTAAATATGTTGTATTATTAATTGGAAAGTGTAAGGAGACTAATCTGCCCATCCTAGAGCCCCTCTCGCTTTGTCTGTAGGAGCACTTCCACAACGTCACTGCTGGCCTTTGGCACTCAGCATGGCGCACAAATACACACATCATTCTGCCTAATCCCTAATGAATATGCATTATGTGTATGATTCACCGGGATTAAGTGTATATTTAAGTGCTCATGAGTCACATATTTATTGGCTATATTCTTAGAGGCAAAGGGTGGATGACAAACAGACGGTATGACATGGCATGACTGAATTAAGAGCTGTAGGAAATATTATACAACTATTAAGATAAAAGATGTGCAGGCTGAGTTAAACAGCATTTGTGAAGGGGTGAGTTTCCGAGCAGAGGTAATATTGGCTGTGATTTAACATCCAGGAGCAGTGGTGGTCAGAAAGAGTACAGTTAGATTAGAAGTTTGGTTCTCTCTTCTTATCAGAGTCCAGTTGGTTACTCTTGATCATTACCAGTCCAAAAAAGATGATCTGGGAGAAAAGACACATTGTTCTTCAGATTCATTTTGCAATATTATAACAGCAAAATGAATGAATATGGATTATACAAATTCAGCTGTATTTTGGAAAAAAAGAGCTTTGGGAGATAGTAAGACATGTTACAAACTAAAGTGAGAAAAAATCTGGACTGGCTCAACAATAAAAAAAAAAAATTGAAGAATCTGAGTGAGGAGGTTGTATGTGTGGCAAGATGGATAGTGTTTAAGTGGCATGGACCATCCTTTTTATGCAGTAATAGCGCAATAGAGTACTTAGTCAAAGGTTTATCCAATCCAAATGAATTCTGTTAATGCATTTATGCAATGATGAATTTAACAGTGTTTGTATGCACATAGAGATGTTTGTAGCTGTGTGTGTGTGTGTGTGTGTTTGTGCTCGAAGGGGAAGCTCCTGTAGTGTTTTGATTAGCACCTTAGATTAACATATACTGTGAAATTACCACCTACTCAGCATTGACAATTATGTGCTTGACACACTTCTTGACCGCTTTTATTGCAAGTGTTCATGTGCATATGGTTGCGGTTTAATGGGGCTCAAAATAATGCATGTGAGTAATTCAAAGGGATCATTTTGAGGTGTGTCATATCATTATCTGCCTCTTTGTATGTGTCTCTTCGCAGGAGAATGCAGTGAATGGGGATCACCTGTGGATGGAGACCAGTTGTTCAGGAGAGCTGTGTTATCTCGGGGAGGACACTTGTCTACTTAAAACTGCAGTCAGTAGTGCACACAGATCAGAGGCTTTATCTCTAATATTTATTTTTCATGCTTTCTTACTAATATGTGGTTCAAATTGGTCAAATGGTTCGTCTGAAAGCAAGCATTGCTTTACGTTAAGCAGTGAGGTGGTTGATTGATGACTTAAGAATCAGTACAAAAGAACTATTCCTTAACAATGTTTGATTTATTTTGACAGATATGGCAGTAATAATAGTAGCAAGGACTGATTATATATTTTTAATTTCTCTCTTTACCTCCCTTTGTGTTGTAGGCTGTAGCTAGTGATACCGTTTTAATCTGTCAGAAAACTATAACTCCAAATGCTTGTATTGATTACTATTTAATTCAGTTATAAAATAAGTGTAGTGTTGTGACATGTGAGCAGATGTTTTTCTTCACACTGTTTACACCCAGCAGCCTCTAAGAACTGCAAGACTAAAAGGGCAGTCTGACTTCAGTGGTGTCTCTGTGACAAGTGATGTTTAACACGTCACAAATATGCACATTCCTGCTTGTGCTCAGTGTGATATCGCTGATTTTACCGCCATGTAGCAACCTGACATTTGGCAGGATGGGACAGCTGAAGCTCAGCAATGAAAGTAATGTGACATACTTGCTGTTGCAAATGCATTTCACAAGCCCTATTTGCAAATTCCCAAAGTAGTGTGCAGCAAGTTTCTCAGGGATTACAACCTGTTAAGCAAATGTCATGTGGCTAGTGGGAGGCATGTGTTACATTCACATGGCTTGATAAATAATTATATATTTTTAATCTATTTCAAATGACAGTGGTCTTGCGTTTTTTACAAGGCAATATTACCCACTAATATTACATGGTAACATGACTCATAATGGGAGTAAAAATAAAACACATAAAATGTCAAGGTGTCTCCATTTAAGGTTGTTTTGTATGGAGGAAGTATGTGTATGCCACTGTTTTCATGCTCTGCTCTTGTTTATTGTGCTGTAGACTGTACCTCACCTTCCTCTGTGCTGATTGTCTGTTTTTCCTTTAAGAAGTCGGCCCCCAGAAGGAAATGTGCTGCGTGTAAGATTGTTGTTCACAGCGGCTGTATAGAGCAGCTCGAAAAGGTATGAAACACACAGACGGTTAATCCATAATTCCTTCCATTGTGAAACTGCCACAGTGTTATTCTTTGGGGGAGTTTTAATTGTAAGCCTGCAGTTGTTGTTTGCATCTTTGAGTTATTTGCGGGAATTAAGTTTCCTGACAAAGTTTGTTCTCCGATTCAATTCTTTGGTAACAAAATTAGCCTGAAGAACAAAGGTAGCTCATTAGTAGAGATGAATGCAGCACAATGAGATGTTTTCCTAAAATAAATGCTTGGCTGAACAGGTTATTGTATACAGCCCAATGAGTGAATAACTAAAATTAACTAAGGAAGTTTATTTCACTTTGGCCACGTTTGCATTATAATCACTTTCGAAGCAAAACTATGTTCTTTGTATATACTTTTATTTGTTAAATTTATTAATGTTTTCTCTCTTTCTTTTACCTTTTAATACCTAGATTAATTTCCGGTGTAAGCCAACATTCAGAGAAGGAAGTTCCCGCTGCCTCAGAGACGTAAGTTTGTGTCTGAGTGTGTCTGAGTGAGTAAAACTGTATAAATCACTGTATTTGAGTTTTTTTTCTCAGTGGAAAATGTGAGTATGTTTCTCTCTCTGACAGCAGAACGCATTAAGACACCATTGGGTTCACAGAAGAAGACAAGAGGGCAAATGTAAACAGTGTGGAAAGGTAACCACACATGCACCGATAGGTTCTCGCTTGAAAAATGTACATTTTAGGGAATAATTCAGTAACATTATCTATGTTTCCAACAGAGTTTCCAACAAAAATTCTTTCACAGTAAAGAAATCATCGCTATCAGTTGTTCTTGGTGTAAACAGGCAGTGAGTTTATCATTATACATGTTATTCTATATCCAATATGAGGCTCTGATATATTTATCCTTTTATGTTTGTAATGATATGTTGTCTTTGTGTTGCAGTTCCACAACAAGGTAACGTGTTTCATGTTGCATCAGATTGAAGAGCCGTGCTCACTAGGGGCCCATGCTGGAGTCATAGTACCACCCTCATGGATCATCAAAGTCAGAAAACCCCAGGTATACACTCTCATACTTATTGCTGGGCTCCCCTACCAGTCGTCCACATGATAAAGTTCACTAGGTGACATTTAGTGGCAGTTATGACGTTGTGACATCTAAATCTAAAGCTGTGAGAGGTTTGCATAAAGGCCGTGTGCTAGTGTTTAACTTTGGTTTTGGATAATTTAATACGATGTGACACATGGTTTTGTGTCCTGTCATTTAGTCTACACACAAACCTACTGTTAAACAGAAATACACACACACACAGATCCCTGAGTCACATCACATGCTTCATTGCACTTTTAATTAGCGTCACAAGGGACATGGTGGCACTAAACTGTTGAACGTGTGTGTGTTTGTGTATGTATCCTAGAGCTCACTTAAGAACTCTGCCAGGAGAAAAAAACGCACATCTTTCAAACGAAGGACGAGCAAGAAGGGTTTGGATGTAAGTGACGGACTATTAGCAACCTGCATATAGTGACATGAAATCATATCCATTAAATTATATTTGTCTTCCTGTTTTGTCCTGTTTCCCACCATATTTCTCACACATACAACTAAATAAAAATGTTCTCCCATAGGAGTCCAAATGGCGTCCATTTATACTGAAGCCCCTTCCTTCTCCCCTTATGAAACCTATTTTAGTTTTTGTCAATCCCAAGAGTGGGGGAAACCAGGTTTGGAAATATTTCTGTTTTGTTGTTTTAGTTATATATACTATTCACTGAATATTTTAAAGTGCTAAACATTTCCTATATGTTGTAGGGTGCCAAGGTTTTACAGATGTTTATGTGGATCTTAAACCCTCGACAAGTCTTTGACCTGTCACAGGGAGGGCTACGAGAGGCGTAAGTACCTTTTGAGAGTCTGTAATAGCCAACTTTTGTATTAACGCTATATTCACTTTTGTATAAAAAAACAAAACCTCACATTATTTTATATGTTTTATTTGAAACATCAACAATTCAATGTAGAGGCGACAAACTGCTTAACCTACAAGCAAGTCTCTTTCTGTTTTGTGCATTTATGGATTTTCAGGTTGGAGTTGTATAGAAAAGTGCCAAATCTTAGGATTCTTGCCTGTGGAGGGGATGGAACTGTAGGTCTTCAACTCTTTTGAGTGGCTTTTTAATAGTTGTTGGCAGTTTTTAAAGACATTGAAATGTAAAAAAGTCTGTTTATGTGTAACTATAGGTGGGGTGGATCCTGTCTGCTCTAGATGAGCTACAGATGAACCCACAACCTCCTGTCGCAGTTCTTCCTCTGGGAACAGGAAATGACCTAGCCAGGACACTCAACTGGGGTGGGGTGAGTTTTTAGTCCTGAGTTTGACTGCACAATTGAGAAGATGCAGTTATATTATTTGTTTTATAAGTTGTTGTTGTGTTAATAAAATCAGTCAATAACCAAATGCAAACATAATTCTCAATAAACAATCAGTACACAACAGTATGTGTGTTTAAAGGTACAGATATGCTAAAAGCTATGCTCTTTATACATTTATTAAGTTAATTTTTATTTATATAACATTTGCTATGCTCCAGTAATAACAGTGTCACTTAAATAGCCCTTAGCGCTGAAGTGACTTTGGGTGTCACTAAATAACTCCACATCCACATTCCAGGAAGTCTATAGTGACTTTCTTCCTGTGTATCTCATCCTTTATATTTTGACATGCAGCAGTTATCTGAGACATCCTCACAATGCTACACTTATATGTGGCTTCTAAGCATACAGTTACTCCTACCAAATTGAACTGGGAAAACAATACATTTATGGTTCAGCATTGTAATATAAGGCATAACAGTGGTCTAGTTGTGCATGCCTATGGCTTTACATAGCTAAAAACAGGAAATAATGCATAAACCATCTTGCTTGAAGGCCTTCATTGGTTTGAAAGGTTGTTGAAAAATGTGCCCATTGACACACATTTATTGCATAACCACAGCATAAAAGAAGAGGTCTTTTCACCCACCTCCATCATTCTTCCATTAGGCTTTTCTTTACCCCACGTATGTAGGATTTTAGTGATCATTCAGTGGGCAGTGACTTTGAGTCACAAATGGATGCAAAATTATGATCATTGTTATCAGTACTTGTATTTTCTAAAAGTTCAAACAACACATAAACGGCACAGCATAGCTATTATATATTTCCCACATAACTTTGTAACAAAATTGCAGACCAGCAAATTAATATAATGCTTCACATAATGGAGTGAGAGCTCTTGAGTTGTTAATAGAAAATCTAAGACACAGAGAAATAAATGCTCTGAACAAAGGTTGGGAAGAACAAAAAAATATATATCTGAAGTATTATCAGCTGTGTGTGCATTCAGTTTAATCATTGTGTCCTTTTTGTCCTCTACTTCTTTGTGTTCTGTAGTTTTTATCATTTTTGTCTTTGCCTTTGGTTCCCCTTCTTTCACTCTGAGTTACTCACTGCTTCACCCCCCCAGCCTTCCGCATTGTGAGCTTTTCTGTGAGTGTGAATGTATCTGTGAGTCTCAGAAGAGGCCCTGCTGATGAGTGCTACTATCATCAGATTGTCGTCACACGGCTCAGGCTTTGGTGCATTGATTTCCTGAACCTGTGCAGTAGGAGGAAAAGAGCGAAGCAGAAAAAAGTCAAAAGATGGAGAGATTAAAATGCTGTACACAATAAAGAACTTACAAGAAGAAACACAATTGCAGAGAGTAGATAAAAAGGAACAGAAGTTTAATTAGACAGATGTATTGGAAGGGAAAATGGTGTTAGAGTTGCATTTCCTAATTTTGTGTAGCATTCAAAGGTCAGCCATTACTTGTCAGATATGCTAAAGAACTTCTGATTGTTTCATGGCACATTCATTTTATTGTCCAGGGGTATACAGATGAGCCTGTTTCCAAAGTCCTATGTCACGTGGAGGACGGTTCAGTGGTGCAGCTGGACAGATGGAACCTTCTTGTGGAGAAAAGCTCTGCACAGCCAGAAGAGGGCACCCAAAAGGTTAGTTATCAGTCCGGTCTAAGAGAGAATATACTTTAACATAGTAAACCATATCAATTCTCAATACATTCTCTTAGAACCCATTTGGAAAACTAATGCCAGTACACATTTGACATGTATTTAATAATCTATTTCTCTCTTTTTTTGACAGCTGCCCCTCAATGTCTTCAACAACTACTTCAGTTTGGGATTTGATGCTCACGTCACCCTTGAGTTTCATGAGTCCAGAGGTAAATTATTTTTTTCATCACTTGTTGAGCCTTTACTATGTAATCAATAGATTTTCAGTTTCTACTCAATTTACCTTGCTAATATATTAATAAAGACAGATGAGTGTGCTTTATGATTTAAAGTACATTCTGTTAGACAATCACAAAAACACTATCTATGGAAGATATTTGCTCCATTTACTGTATTTTTTTATCTTTTCAGAGGCCAACCCGGAAAAGTTTAACAGTCGCTTCCGCAACAAGATGTTCTATGCAGGAGTAAGTGTATTTCACAAAAAGCCTAAACCATTTCATGTTCTCTCTTCTGTGCATGCAGTATTTAAGTAGTTAAACATACATCACTGTGCACATGAATGACCACATGCACAGTTTGCAATACATAAGAGAGTTGAAGACATAAACGTATGTAAAGCTATCTTTTTCTGGGCTTCTGGTGTGCCCTGTTTTGAAACAGATACACACTGCTGATTTTGAACATCTGAAACTTTCATGGATATATTCATAGCATATAACTGACAGGGAGGAGAAATCTCTTTTTAATGAGTCAGATATAATCATGTGTAATCTTGTTTGACTCAGTACTTTTCAGTGTGTATTTATGCTGATTTTGTGTATGTGGTGTGTGTGTGTGTATTTGTATGTGCAGGCTGCATTTTCAGATTTCCTCCAGAGAAGCTCCAGGGATTTGTCCAAACACGTCAGAGTTGTGGTAAGTGTTGTTTCTCTATCCGTATCGTTTTTCATTGCAACTTGCCTGGGTGGCAGGTTGGCCTGGCATTTAAGATGGCCATCATTCAGCTGCTTGTAACCTCCACCACAGTATCTTAACCAACAAGTCCTTTGGCTTAGATACTGTTCTAACACATTCTTAAGTCATAAACAACAAAATGTAACCCGCTCCAAGTTACTTCTTTAATGTTATGCCCCTGTCCCCTTTTCAGTGTGATGGCACAGATTTGACTCCAAAGATCCAAGAACTGAAATTCCAGTGTATTGTGTTTCTAAACATTCCAAGGTCAGTGCCCGAAGTTATTTATTTGAATGTGTTATTTGTTTAAACAAATATTTAGAATAAATAATTCATTATAAAGCAATCTTTCAACACAAGCCTCTGTTACAAAAAGGGTGCAACATAGCTCGACATAAAATTGTAAGAATTGTATTAATACACAAATAAAAGTACAGCATTTGTCTTGTTACTATATTTCTCTGCTGTCAGTAAGGTTTCACTCATTGGCATCTATTGCCACATGGCATTTCTTTAATATGCGGTTTTGTGTGTCCAAATGAAGGTACTGTGCTGGGACCATGCCGTGGGGAAACACAGGTGACCACCGGGACTTTGAACCTCAGCGCCATGACGATGGCTGTATTGAGGTTATTGGTTTCACCATGGCCTCACTGGTGAGAAAATGTTTTTAATAAAATAAAATAACAAAAATGTAACAAATATATATTCCTGAACAAATTGTTTTGTGCACAAGGCTGCACTGCAGGTTGGCGGACACGGAGAGAGGCTTCACCAGTGCAGAGAAGTTGTTTTAACTACCTACAAAACTGTTCCCGTTCAGGTTAATTTTGTTTGATTAAAGATAATAGTGCTTAAATGAATATGATAAATGTGTACATGGCTCTCAAAACATCATAAATATACATGTACATTTCTGTGCATTCTAGGTGGACGGTGAGCCATGTCGACTGGCACCGTCAACTCTGCGAATCTCTCTTCGGAATCAGGCCAACATGGTCCAGAAGAGCAAGAGACGCACCTCTGTGCCACTGCTGAACGAGTGAGTCACCAACAATCACATGCACTCAGACAGACACTGAGGAACTTAACCGACCGTGTTGATAAAGCCCAGGTTGCACTCAATGACTCATACAATCTGTTTAGTGGGAGATGACATTCAGTGGTCATAATATCCTACATCTCTCGTCAGACCACAATCAATACAAGGATATAGATCTTGTGCAATCAAATGAATGAAAACAAAAGCATAAAGAGTATCTTCAGTTACACAAAATGTAATGTAATACGTTGAGGTTTGTGGCCTTTCTCGAAGTTGGTTAACTGAGAAGTCTTGAAACAGCAGCCCAGTGTAGCTGTTGCCTGCTCTATGACATTGTGTGGCTACTAACAATCGTCTGCCTCCCCTTTCCTGTACTGTGGCACTAATTCTTTGTGTATATCTTTGTGTATACATGTGGGTCTATTTTCAATTGTCCAGCAGCCACAGTAACTCTGTCTGCATGTGAGAGAAACTAAAGAAAGAATTAATACTTGCTGTAGCTTCAGTAGTAGCCAGTGTCTTTGCTTGTATAGCTATGCTACTGTGCTATCAGTGTTTGTCAACTTACCTCTGGGCTTTTCTCCGTCTATCCCTTCTTCTGTTCTCCTTCCCTCTCTTCATCAAAACAAACTCTTTTGATTATTTATTGTTTTTATTTGTTCACCCTGACTCCTTTGCTCTTTTTATATTTCCTTTCCTGTTTTGTTGTTGTCTGCATGTTTTATTTGTTCTGTATTTTCTTTATTTCCCTTCTGTTTCTCCTGTTATTTTCCCTATCACATTTCTCCCATTCTTTCCTTGCCTCCTATACTTTTCTTTTTTCTACCATACTTCCTCCTCCTTTCTTTTGTGTGTGCGGCTGTAGTATTCAGAAGGTGTGTGCAGCTGATCTGCGCCGCCTCTCTGCTCCCCCCGACTCCTTCTCTGTGTAAGTACCTTTGCCCTCTGTCTGTCTGCAATACTACGTCCTTGTCTCTGTATTTGAACTGAATGACAGTGGCCATATGTGAATCCATCTGTGATGTACTCTGTTTTAGGTTTAGCTTGTATTTGATGTCTCCATTTATGAAAGGCTCATTCAAAGCTACAATTTAAAAATCTTAAAATACTATAACTGCTACTCCAACTGTTGAAAACAAAATACTCTGAAAGATATATTTTTAAAGTCTTAATGGCTGAATCATATTGAAAAAGAAGCCTTCATCAGGATACAACGTGTCAGTGCTGCACCCTTGTCGAGTTATATGTTGCTGAATGCGTCTTCTGTGCAACCCACCAGATGTTAACAGCAAAACCTTCTGTAGTGTTGGAAGCATGCAGAAAGCTTTTCAATGTCCCACTGTTCATTTCCCTAGACCCTAACCTGGGGTGTGCTGTTATTTTACCACACCAATTCTCGGCTCTACCTTAACAACTTTAATACCTTTACGGAACGATTACAGGCCAGAAACTGTAGAGGCCAACAATTGATGTGAGCCAACAACTTTTTAGTTCTGTTTATGCAAACAGAGCTAAAAACTACTAGATATTAGTAATTTTATGTGATGTTGTTCAAAATGCCTTTATATGTGATTTGTATGGTATGTGTTTGTGCGTGCATGTCTACAATGCGTCCCTTTTGTCGCGTGTGTCTTAACTGTGGGTCTGCTTGATTGTATATCTGTGTGTGTCCACGTACATGCACATGTGTTTCTCCAGTCCGCATGCAGTTCCTGATCGCCTGCGCCTGCGAGTGAATCGAATTAGCCTGCAGGAGTATGACAGACTGCAGTACGACAAAGAGCGGCTACGAGACATCTGTAAGGCTGTGTTTTATAAAATGTTTGGATCTTGAAATTTAATGGTAAACCGTAATAACATTTTGACATTTTTCTCAGCCCTCCCAGTTGGCATTGTGGTGGTGCGGGGCGACTGTGACCTGGAAACATGCAGGCTTTATATCGACAGATTGCAAGAGGCAAGTCTGTAACATTATCTATACTTTTATCTTCCTCCTTTCTACATCTTTCTCCATCATTTTCTAATGCAGCATCATTTCTAAATCTATGCTGTTTATGGATGGATCAAGCAGTGCATCACAGGAGAATCCAGCACTTTTTATAGCTGTGTGTCTCATTTGGGAAATGTTCATTAACCAGGTTAACATCTGTGCAAGTTTGTGATCTAAATGCTTTGGCTGCCTGTTAACCTTGAAACTTGTTTGCTGTGCTTTAGGATTTGCACCAGGCGCCACCTACTGGCAACAGAGTGCACTATCAGGTATAATCTCTGCAGTTTGACCAGTAGTATGTTTAAGTTTACAAAACTTTATTTAACAGATTCAAAATATGGTAGGGCTGAGAATTCAAATGCTAAGTGTGAAGAATTTATGGTATATATTTGGAAAACAGACAATATATTATTTATATATTCAACAGTAACTGAGAGCTAGATGGACTTTGCCAAAGACTGTTCAAAATACTTTCAAATGCAGTAAAAGTAATGCATCTCTAAAACTCCCTTAAAAGATTTACTGACTCCACATCAATATTTTCTATTAGGTAAATAGTAAGTGAAATGATGTAACTGAAGTGGCCAACACTAATGTGCAGCACTATCTCACTTCCCAGCTTGCTGTTGTCTTGGTAATCATTGTTTAATGGTCTCAAAAGAACGCTTTGTTTGTCTACCTTTTTCACTGACTTGCTCTTCCTTTTGGTCCTTCCACACTGCAACATATCTTCTTGTCAACATTTGATGAAAAAAGTATTACATGATGGTAACTGTGCCTCACTGTGTGTCTGCAGGATGAGAGCCGAGGACTCCCCAGAACCAGTTCCAGCAATAGACTGTCTCCCAACTGGAGCTTTCTGGATTGTGAGTGAAACTGTAAAATGTGTGATTATGTATAATTAACTAAGGTTTAGGATTAAAATCTAGTATCTGAGGTACTTTTCACTTTTGGTTAACATTCATATGCTCTACATTCAGTGCATGGCCAAATTATGACATGTATTCACAATCAGGTTTCTTATCCACAGCTACGTCAGCAGATCGCTTCTACCGCATTGACAAAGCTCAGGTAAAGCTTCTCATAATGCACAAATAATGTACCATCATTTTTTGCTGTTGTCTCATATGTGCTACATCGCACAGGAGCACCTTCACTTTGTGACAGAAATCTGTCAAGATGAAGTCTTTATCTTGGACCATGAGGGGCCCATGTTGAATCATGGCTCGTCCACGGGAATGCCTGATCTGGTGGTGGAACCTACTGTTGGGTATGATACAGAAATTTCATGCAAATGCTAAAGTTCCCAATACGCTATAACTGTAAATGCATTGTTCATAGAAAAATATTATTACACAGATACATATAGTGAATCACTTTTGCAGACAGTGTTTTTAAAATTTGTAATTATGAAGACAAAAGAGTTGTTTGCATCTTTTCTCCAATATAACTACTTAAGTAAACTGAATAAACAATTTCTCTTTACAGCGCTCCCTTGACACCAGATGAACAAGGTAAAAACCTCTCAAACACAATTTTAATCCCCAGTCATACAGGTTCTAACATGGAAAATTTATGACAAAGTCAAGGGGACTCTCCAGTGTAAACCTACTTCCATCATCACATTCCCCGAAATGTTTTACATTTATACTTTCAGTTTCATTTCACTTGTAGCTTCCTTAACTGAATCATGTACAATTTTTTTTCTGTCCTAAATGTTAATGCCTTAGTTACACGAAGTTGAAAATATGCATCACATGGGTGCTTATTTTCTGGTTTATAAAACCTGATACTTATTTGTTTATTCCAAATTCCCCAGTGTTTCTCAACTTTGTGGTAGCTTTTAATGACTCAGAGGATTCTCCTTATATGATTAAACATTTAATCTCTGGGTTTTTCTGTATTTTTCCAGTGGAATCTCCTAGTGTACAAACATTACTTGTACAATTTCCAATTATTTGCACATTTATTTATTTTTTAAGGAAAATCTCTTGAAAAGTTGTATATTCTCATGTTATCTGTCTGTGTTTTTCAATTTACAGTGTTATTAACAGCTGCCAGTTCAGGGGATCTGTCTATGGTAATGCCCACACTCTTATTACAATGATGCAACAACTAAGCAAACATTGAGCCCTGGTTCATCAGGAACTCACAAAGAAAGCAGTATTGACTCCTTTAAACCTTCTTATTAGTTTTTGAAATTCATTGTAAGTTGTAAAGTAAAATAGTGTAATGGTCAGGCTTGATTTCGTCTCACTTATAATCTACATATTTGTGTTGCATAAATAATAGGACATACAAATGATTCAGGAAATGAAACTAAACACATATGTTCAATTGTATCTCATGGCAGACATATTTCAGTAAAAAAGGAGAAATACAGAGATTTGTTTTTGATTGTTATTTGCAGACATTTAGATTTTATTTGTTTTCAATCTCTTTCAGGTTTCAAAATGTGTGCGTAATGGTGTGAGCTTGTTGGTCAGAAACTCTGGGGGTTGTTCAGCATTGCATATTGCAGCTCAAAATGGACACGCAGAGGTAGTTAGCTACATCCTGCAACAAGGTGAGCTTGTTTGGAGTCTTTAAACCTGCCTGTTATTTATTTTTTAAAGGTGTACTTCATTGTTAATACTATTCAAGCGTCACCCAAGCTCAATACATTATTTGCAGACCTTTAGATAAGAAACATACCTTTGGACGTGGCTTCTTATCACACTACTTCATACTTTGTAGTATTTACCCCTACGTTTCTCTTGTTTATCCTCTTCAGGTTCCAAAGTGCTTCTGGATTTAACAGACAGAGAAAGGTAAGCTTAGCACATATTGTTTGGATAGCTCACCTTAATTTCCTCAGTTATTATTCTGGTCATACCAACCACGCGCTGTATGACAGGTCGGTGACACATTTGGCCCGCTAGATCTTATCTGTCTAATGAGTCCACTTGTGTGTGTTTGAGAACAGAGGGGAAACTGCCTTGCATAAAGCAGCCTTAGGGAAGCAGCATGCAGTGTGTCGATTACTGGTGGAGGCTGGTGCTTCACTCCAAAAAACCAACTTTCAGGTAAGAGCAAAGAGTTCCTATAAATCCCTCACTTAAGTCACATGACAAAGTAGCATGACACATGACACATGACACGACAACACATGAATAATTTTGCAATAACTTCACTTCACTTGAATTGGAATATAAAAAGAAAAAGAAGTTAGTACAATACTTCTATCTTTCTGGTGCTTCTGACTTTTAGTTGCACCATCCCATGTCTGTCATACTGAATACCATAATATTACTGCGGTACAAGCACCACTTCCCGATATAAATATTGCAGTTGAGGATAATGCAATAACAATTTGCAAGTGACTGATGGAGACTGACATTGTGTGCGACAGGGGAAAACGCCAGCAGACCAAGCTGAAGGAGACTCAGAGCTGGCCACCTATCTGAGCACTCAACAGCACACGTCCTCCTCTCCCCACGAAGACTTGGAGACAGCCGTCTGAGACAAACGCACACTTTCTTTGTCTCTCTGGACTCCGCTCACATTCACAGTGAAAAGACTAAGAGCAAACACAGTCTTCACAGGCAAGGCTGAGGAGCGAACCGCTAGAGCAGCACTGCAATGGAGTATGTTATATTGGTCCACTATTTATTGGTATTTATTTATTCATATTCTATTTATTGGTTGTAATGAGTGGTTGATTGTAGGACTGTTCACAGTTCGGGATGCAAGTGCACTTTGACCAGCCGTCTCAGAGTTTGCTTGTTAAGAAGTGAATTCATCAAAACATATGATCCTTATTTTGGAAAGGAATGGACTGAACAAACCAGTGGGGCTTTTTTAGTATTTGGATATGGTTTGTTTTGGCTGCAAAAGACATTTTATAGAGGAAAATGATAAAGTAGTGAGTTCAGAACATAGTAAAAGTATATATGCTACCCCATACAACCTGAGTGCCAAAGACATTGCATTGATGTAGTGTCATATCATATTTCTGTCCTTGTTTTTACTTTAAAAATCGTGGAGCTTGATTTTAAGTCTGTGCAATTTTTCAGTTTGAGTACTATCATCAAGGCATGGGGCGATAACTAGTTACAAGGTATACCGCTGTTTTAAGTTCACAATATTGACAACCATTCTTGTCATGTTCACCAATTCTTCAAAACTAGTAACACTACCATTCAACCATGTATCAGAAATGCATATTAAGTGTTATAATACCTTTGGGTGAACTTCTGGAGGAGGTTTAGTGGACCTGATCAGATGGAGGCTGTATAAACAGACTTCCCCCTTTTCTTAAATCACTTGTTGATGTGGCCAAAGGAAAAGACCAGTCAGTTTAAAGACTACATTCATGTAAATGGAAAAAAAAAGATTTTTATTTAACAAGTAAAACAACCCAAATGTTTGCATATTTCACATTTACCTGGAACTTAAAACATTTCTGTTGGTAACAGAACTAATCCAGTACTGATATGATATTTTTCCCGAATATCATCGTACACCGTATCGAGCATCATATCGTCCCATGCCTACTATCATCATTCAGCATTAAATTGGTTGATCTCTGGCAAGTGTATTTATTTAACATTAACTGTATTTTACAGATGCAAAAGAAAAACCTAACCACTAGACAATCCGAAGCAGCAATGTTATATGTCATATTTTCTTTTCCGTCTCAGTTGTAACAATGATGAATATATTATTGAACATTATATTAACATTATATGGCATTAGAATTTTATATTCAATGCAGTATAGGGCCATAATTTATTTTGAAAAGTTTTAAATATAGCCCAACCTGTTAAAAATGTATAATCAATGTTGTTGGCATTAAATGTTATTAAGTACAACTTAAGTAACTACTTAATGACAAATAGGTGGCAGCAATAAACAAAGTCAAAGTTATACGTAAGGTAAATGAGTTAAAGTAACATGTATAGCATTAAAAGACTATTAAAGTTGTCACACAAAGCTCCATCTTTCGATTACATTCCAATAGTACTTAACCCATTGTACAGCCTTTGAGCAGAGTCACCACACTAACTAAAACACTTACTGTTAAGTGAATTCCTTGTCTTTCAAAGTGCATTTTAAGCATATCCACAAACTAAAAAAAAAATCAGTTGATGGAAGGATTATATGTAGACATTTGACGGGAAGCATGTCTCTGTGTAAAATATAGAGTATGTGGTGAGGATGGTCCAACCATATCAGTAACAGTACATCTGCAAAGAAAGAGACAGGAAGCAGTCCTCTCTCTGCCCATTGTGCAGCGCATACACACTTAAAGGTGTGTGTTGTTTGTGATTATGTTCTAGTGTTTTTTTTCCATGTGTACCTTGTGTACTCATGCTTCTATATGTATGTATGTGGCCAGCATTTATCCAAGGGTGAGAAAAGAAACTGAGCCATATTCAATGCAATATGAACTAAAGAGGTCTTTTTTTTTGTTTAATTGTTTACATTACATTAATGTTTTTACTTATGTTAAATGTTGACCATTTAGCACCAAGGTGTATTGAATGTGCAATTTTACTTAAGCGCTGGTTGGGTATATGATTGTTAGTTTTGTTTTGTGTGCATGTATGTTATTGGATTGAACTTTTAAAACAATGTTAGGTTTGTTTTGGTATAACTTCAGTGTTAACATTATTATACAGTAAGAAATTCTTTGCAAGTAGCTGTGTGGACTGAGATGTTTGAACAGACTCAGATGTTGCCGCTTTAATGAGCAAATACAAAATTTACAGTAGGTTTTTATTCAAAATGTTTCACAGTGGATTCACCCTGACTGAAAACTAAAGCTTTTTGCCTTTTTCTTTAGCTTTATGTTTTTGTTATTATTATTTTGATTTCAAAAAAACACTTTTATGATGGCCATCTCTCTAAACATTCAGTACCTTCCTTTGAGTGTCTGCATATAATAAAACACACCAGTCATGTGTAAGTGAACTCTGCAAATGATGAAGAACAAAATGTCTGTGGTATAAGCGCAGCCCTTCTGGAATAATGTGTTTATCACTCTTTCTATCAAGTACACACATGACTTTGTATTGGATTGTGTCTGTCATCAGCGTTGGTTATGCATGACATTTTTATTACCTCCTTCAGATGTCTTTCTGAAGTATGGCATTATTGTTGTTTTCAACTATTAAATGATTCTCTGTTAAATGGTTTATAACAGATTTTTTGACTTAGATTTGAAAAGTGTATTTTTTTAGTTGTTTTTTGTTTCTCTTCATCTTAATAATCTTTGATGATGATGATTGATGATGATGGGATTACTTGAAATATGTCATATTTTCTTAACTTGTGAAAGAGACCATGTGATGCTGTAGTTATGGCTCTGATGTATTATTTATGGTGGTTTTTGTACAATTCCCTGTACAAACTGAGCTTCTTCAAGCTTTAGATATACAAGGAAGTGAGCCGTAAACAGAGCAAGTGCATCTTCCGACTAAAGGCATTCCATGTGCTTTTTGTTTTTCATGGTGTACTATAAGGCCTATCATCAGATTCAGTTTATTATTGTTGAGTGATTGTCTTCCTATAAAGCAGTAACTTTGCTGACTATAAACTTTACATTTATGATTACGGTTTTGTTGATATAAAAAATACCTAGCTCCTTCTCAAATCTCTAATGTAAGTTTTAATTTCAAAGGTTTAAAGTAAGCATTTAAGTGTGACTCTGGGGCAGTTCCAGATTCCTTTGTGTTGAATCATTGTGTATGTAGCATAAACTTGAGAGATCTGTCATATAGCTGTTAGGTTAAATATGCCCCTCTGACACATTTAGGGTTTGTTCAGCTGGACCTTAAACTTAGAAGAAAAGTGAATATTAAACCATAAAGACTTTATAGAAGGAACAAAAGACTAGGTATATTTTGATCTGACTTTGTGAATTGATTTTAGTCCTATATGATAAAATATACATAAAAACAGAGAACAGACCAGAAAATCTATATTATTATATTTCTGTTTTTTTTAATTAAGGGGGAAAAAAGTCACACAACTTTTTTAGCTCCAGTGTTTCATGCCATTTCCAATTAAACCGATTACGTGCACTGATGCCCTTTTAGCACTGAGACTTCAATAACTGATCTTCTGTGGCTCCTGTTGCTCAGACTCAGATATCATTTAAAATAAATAACTGCAGAAATTATGATGCAGTTCAAATTTGAGAGGCACTGACTAATAAAAACAGGAAACATCAACACCAGTAAATCAGAAGAACATTGTTTCACTTTTGATTTGCATAAAAAAATTGACATGTTTTTGTTTATTTTTTTGTTTTTTTTTTAAATCAGACTTACCACTGTTATCATCTAAGAATACCTAAGTTTGAAAAACAAGCTTCAGTTTTACTGATTTGATCTTTTTGGGTATTAGATTACAGCGTTTTACATTCCTGTTACGTCAGATTTTCGACGTAACCGTGACGCAGAGGCGTAAAAAGTACACAGCTGATCTGAACTTAGACACACTCGGCGAACAACGAGGAAAGCACCTCGGAGTTTTCTTCAGTGTTTCGACTTTAAGGACCGTAAGTAAGCTTTCTCTTTCTGACTTTTCATTGCTTTATTAACAAAATTACTGTTACTTTATTTAGTTGCTTTAAACCTAAGTCCACTTTGTTGCTATTTCTTGGCCACATTAAGAGGAAGTAAGCGAAACCAA
Organism: Rhyacichthys aspro; assembly: GCA_036850595.1. NCBI lineage: Eukaryota > Metazoa > Chordata > Actinopteri > Gobiiformes > Rhyacichthyidae > Rhyacichthys > Rhyacichthys aspro. The sequence continues at coordinate 20,817,120 of CM072159.1, read as the reverse complement.
CGAAACGAAACCATCATCGTGTCATGTCATTCATCGCGGAGCTTTTCGTACTTAAAGTTAAGCCAGATATTTCTATGAACTTCCTCAAATGTGTATATTTAACTTGTTACGCGTTTACGTGTTATGCAGTGTCTTTTGTATTGTGTTTCTTTATGTCGTTGTACTGTATGTTAAACGAAATGAGAGCTAGTAAATGCACCAGTGAATGGGAAGGACATGCCGTGACATATCAAAAGTTAACCGTTTATTACATTAAATCACCACCAGATGGCAACATAAAGATGTGCCGTTTGTCACATAATACTCTTTAGACCTCCATTAGGTTTTTTTTGTTGTTTGATTACTAAATTTAATTCAATTAGCAATTACATTATTAATTTGATACTTTTGTTTCTTTTTATTTCATTTTGTTACTATTATTATTTTTTCTTCCAACAGTAACTAATATGGCTAATGGCCACGTAGAAATCCATGATCTCTTCAATGGCCACAATGGCATCACTAGCAGCACAGTGTGCACCCAGAAATCTACCTCTGACTCAGAAATGACAGAAGACATGGTGGAGTTTCGGCTCCTTATGGCTTATGCTAAGAGGAGACATCCCAAGAAGGGCACAGAGTCTTCTGCAAAGGGCAGTCCAAGCACACCTGATACAAATGGGACACCATCACTTAAGACTGAAGACAACATTGCTGAGAAAAAGCAAAAGAAGAAGAAAGTTTGGAAACATTTTCCCAAAGTTTTAGCTTGTTTAAGACCCCAGAAGGATAACGAAAATTGCAGACTGAGTGAGGCTGAAGCAGACATGGAAAAACGTCCGACATTTAGAAAGGGTCAGTACCTAGACAAACAATATACAATACTTTCTGTCACTGGCAGCAAACATAATTGATTGGTCTCTTGTAAGGTCAAACTAAAAGTAGATTTATCTTCCAGGCTCCTTGAATCTTCCAGGAGGGGCCGATGATGATGATGATGATTATGATGATAATGATGATGATTTGGAAGAGGTTGCAGGCAGACTCACAAAGATCTCTGATGAAATCCAGTTTGTACCTCCTGAAATAGAAACTGACGCCCCAGATGGTGAGTAAGTTTAACATACACAGCTTATACCTTAGCTCTGGGTTAACAAACTCTGAACCCTACTCTTAGTGTAAGAGTCAGGAGTTTTGCACTAAGTTCAGGTTTAGATTAATGCCATCAGGAGAAGAGTTTCACCTTATCAACCACCTAATAAACATTGAAACAGAGTTGTTTTAAATGGCCTTGTACTCCACTGTCAATTGTAGTGTCTAATTTGTACATTAGTCAATGATGCTAATGAAATTAAGAAAATGCAGGACCCACAATTATGTAGTGAAAACTCAAATAACCATAGAGGACATGTAGGTGAACTTAAAGTCACCTAAAATCTTTATAGTGAACATGTTTTCCTCTTGAACATTATGACTTTGGGATTATTGTGATCAGTAAGGAGAAACAAACATTAATAATTTTAAGTTTGGTTCATACAGTAACCTGCCGCAGTAACTGACTTGAGCTAAAATCCAGAGTTGGTTTGTTTCTGTCTGAGCTTGCGCTGAAAGCAGATGCTTGAATAGGCCATGACAATAAATATTTCACTTCTGCTCTTTCAAACCAACTTGACATGAAAGTCAGCAATGTTCTGTTATTTGTCATATAAATATTCAAGTGGCTTTTTGTTGAATGGTAATACATCACTAATCTTCTGTTTACTAGATGATGTTGAGCAGGTGATCGGCTTGCTGCTGCGGGAGGCTGGAGACAGACTGTACGAGAGGGTAGGAAACACTTTAGCACAACAGCAAGATATCTTTTTAAATCTGCAGGTGTATTAAAAGGTCTTTAAAATGTTTTTCTTTTCAGGAACTAAAAGATACATCCATAGCTGCCGAGCTTCTGGGGAACTACAGCTTTTTTGAAAGAGTAATACTGGCCCTTCTGTCTAGAATGGGTCTCAGTACTTCTAACCCTGAAGCCCTTGGTCCAAAGGCATCAACCAAGACACAAATTGCTGTCACCTGTGAGGTAGGGAGAAGCAAACTGGCCCTTAGAATAAGAAATAACTGTATGTGTTATCCTGTTTGTTTGGGTTTTTTTGCAAGTTAGTTTGTTTACTCCTGTGCACTTTTTCATCAACAGGCGACCAGCCGTTTGTCTGTACTAGACACACTGCCAATGAACCGCCTGCTGGGCCATGGAGCCAGATACTTGAAGACTCACTTTTCATCCTGGGCAGAGCTGCAGGGAGGATATGTAAGTAAAACCACACACATCAACTTTTCAGTTCTAAACTTACTCAAAATTAATAATACATGTTTTGTTTTTTTGTTTTTTTAGGAGAAAGCTTTTGAGGATGAAGATGAGGATGATGTTCACTGAATGGGAAATACTGTAGGTCTCAGCTCCATCTGCCTTCGTCTGACTCAGGGCCAGCACCAGCCAGTCTCTCTAGTCTGACCTGAGTGCTTTAGCATTCCAGCACAGGGTGAATTAAGACAAAGCATGAACATAAACCAAAGGGAATAAAACTCAGGATTTTGCCTTCTTCTATGTTTGTCTCCAAATATTAACTGTGTAAATGTACTGATTAAGATTATGTTTATTTTGCATTAATATTGTTCCCCATTACATCATTGACACTGAGCCTACTTCATGTGCCATAAATACTGTGCTTCATAATTGATGAGGTTTATTAAGTGTTATGTCTGCATGAGGATTATAGCTACAGTTGAACTATGATTTTTTTTTCTCAAGGGTTTGTTTGTAGGGTGACTTTTTAAAAGGGACTCTGTTGAGCACTTGCACTTTTTATAACAACACATACAATAGAATGCATTTTCCTTTTTATGTAATTTTTGTTAAATCCAAAGTATGTCTGATCTACATCCCAAAAATAAATTATTTTTCAACAATTGTTTCTCAAATTGTTAACTGACTGCATTACAATGTGCGCAAAGTATCCATCCAACTAATGAATTCTCACCAGAAGCAACACGGATTTGTTTCATTGTCACTCTACTGAGGTGATTGCAATAACAACTACAATTAAAATAACATGCATATTATGATTAGACATTTTTTTAGACTGACTAAAACCTGTAATTTGTGGATTATGAGACTAAATGTTTTAGGAATGTTTACGCCGCTCTGTGGCGTAGGCAATTGTGTTGTGAAATGAGACCTAACCCGTTTCCCTGCTGACTTCTTTAAGCTTCTGACAACTCACTCTCGGTTACTCAGCACTTACAATGACGTCCTACTGTCCGAGAGCCCGCACCTGTACCGAGCGTGCGTCATGTTTAACGTCGTGCACCAGGGTCGGAAATGCGTGCCGCGTGCGTCGCTGTCTGACGACTCTCCGTTAAGCGTACAGGCGGTACTCATTACCAACCGAGCAACTGTCAAGGAGGCACCGGAGGGAACGTGGCCACCGCCTGACACCAAAATGCGGGTCTCCAAAGACGGTAAAGGAGGGGTGGTGAGGGTCGTTCGGCGACACCTGTCTCCTCAAGCCAAAAGTCTGGAAATCCTGGAGGCGGAGTGGCACCAGCGAGGGCACCCAGACGCCGAGACAGCTCAGGATGGTTTACATAGCCCCAATGAGCGCAAACACTGTAGAGCAGAGGTACCCAGAGAGGTCATGGAGGGTCGCGGTGGGAGTCCGGGAGGAGGACCACCGAGAAATAGGAAGAAGGGCTTCAGACCCCCCGACGTCAGAACTATCTTCTCCACCGAAGAGAGGGACCCCCGGGTAAAAGAGGAGTCCGGGGAGGGCCACATGTTCGGGCCCAGTGAGGCGGACACCTGGTGTGATGTTTGCTGCCAGTACATCTTTCAGCATGGACTCACCTGTGCAGGTGAGTGTGTGCTCAACAGTTAGACGGTGTAAGGTACCTGCGGAGGCACTTAAAGTTTATCTTCTGTAATAACATTAGGCTACTGCTTTTACATACACAGTTGAAAATATGTATCTCAGGGGTATTCTCTTTGGGTTGAAAGTGGGGCCCATGCTGGGTTAGAATAGGGTTAACTGTTATCTAGAGGGACCATCAAATGTGCCAAGGATATAGATGCAAATATATGAATAATTTGAATAAACAGCTTCCTGTGAAACAGCAGCAGACAGCAGGGAGGACTTGTCATTTATGTGAATAGGGACACTGCCAAGATGTGATCATTTTAAAAGGCAGGGCTTTAAAATGCAGTCGGTATGTAGACAAGCAGGTCCAAGTCTAAGGAAACTAGCCTCATTGTCTCAGAGCAAACTATGGACCTCCCTCTGTGCACTCTTGAGTGATGAACAGAACAGGCTGAAAAGACAAGTCTGAAAGCTGTCATAGTGGGATCAACCCCAAACAGAGTTACTCAAAACCTGTCATGTCACAAAGCAGATTATTTTATTGTCAATAGAGATCTAGATCTAAGAAATATTTCTGAAATATCTTAATGCACTTTCAGCTCATTGTGATGTAGCACTTGTTTGTAATGACTAGTAATCACATCTCTGTACTTCAAAAACTACTTAAAAACAAACAAACACTAAAAGCAAAAATCTCTGACTTGGTTGCATCCCAAACAGAAAGTCCCATAACACACACACTTTCCATGTAACGCCCTTCAAACCTCTTTATGTTTACAGACAATAGACCTGCAAATTGAGTTCTGACCTCACCATTCATCTCTAGCCAGGCTAATGCTGTTTGTCAAGTGTGTGTGTTGGGGCTATTTCTGCTAATTTAAAAGCTGTTTCCATCATTTATTTCTACCCAGGAAGCCTGTTTGTTCCCATTAATGTCAACACTACTCCTAAAAAACAACAACAGTGATGTTATTAGATTGCAGAACATAGTTGTTGAAGTGACATTGCTGAAATCCTTGAAGTATGCAGTGAAGCGTCCATCCACTGGATCACTTATTAAACGCCACAAACAGTTACTTATAAATGGGTTAAGCAACTCCAACAGTGTTCTTTTCCTCATTATTTTGTTCTTTTCAAACTCATGGAGATGACAGGCGCAATATCTCTCTGGCCACTCTGTGTGCCCTATAGTACCTTTCTGTGCCCAGTGTTTCTCAGTAAAGTAACTGAAACCTGCCTGGACAGAGCAGGCGTACTTTGTCTGACAAGGTTTTGTATTGCATTGTCTGTGTGTTTCTGCCAAAACACTTGTTACTACAAACAAACTAAACCTGCAGTTGCTTTCTATTTAACAGTAATGGCACATATCATCCTCAGATTTAACCTAAGTCCTTCATCTTCTACTGAAAAATGTACCACCTTCTTTTTAATGTTTTACAAAATGTAGAAAACAGTGGCTGCACGCTTCATAAAGCGCAGAGACCCAGGTTTGTATCCCGCCTTGGGTCTATTTGCTCAGTACGAGTCACTTAGTCTTTCTCTCTAATTTGCTGTGTATTGATAAAGCGAGAAAAACACATCTTAACAGTAGCTACATTACACTTTGATTATTTATTTATTCCTTTAGTCCAAACCACTATTCCAATTAATAAAACTTGACGACACATTTCTCCTTGATTTTTTTATGCACAGCTGGCTTACCAGATAGAGTATACACCACAGAAAGGCCCAGGTTTGAATCTTGACTCTTTTAGTCGATGTCAACCTAGTCTTTTCCTTTCTCTGGTAACGGCTGAAAACTGCACCCCAAAAACATATCTCGAAGAAATTGTTCAGCTAAAATGGAACTGGTATCATAAATAAGTATATATTTAACTAGACTAATAAACTAATGAAAATTAAAAGAGATTGATTTAAAGAAAAGCCATCCAGAATTGGAGGACAGACCTTTGACTGAGTTAAGCCCCTGTGAGAAATACTGTGCCTACTCTGCTGTCTGTGTGTCAGCTGCCATCTCTTGTTTGTTCAGTGGCTGTGACAGTTTGTCTCCAAAAGAGACAGAATACACTGGTGTGGGAGCTCATAACACTCACAATGAGGGTCAGAGCTTGTGAGGGGAGCCACCAGTTCAGACCTGAAGTGAGATACAGTAGTGTCATGGACAACAGTAAAGGACGGTTTGGATTCAAATCAAGTTATCTTTGGATATAAATCTGAATATAGAGCAAGGAGGAGATTAAGTCGTGTCGGCAAGAGTGTGTGAGAACAATGGGCTTCACAAAAGGTTTTGGACGAACTTTAAGAAGAATGTCTGGATTTTTCTATCGGTTTCCAAAAGTGATGCGGTGCTCTGGACGACTGGAGGTTGGTCTGCTGTGGAGAAACTCTGGTGAGTGAGTACATTGGAAACCTGCTCAGTTATCTGTATAGTTTCTTTTATTTGCAAATCACTTTTAAGCATATCTTTTAAGCTTTTAAAGCTTAGGTTTAAGTTTAAAAGATAGGATTTCTACAGGGTTATTGACTTTTAATGGGTTACATTTAAGTTTGTTATTGCAAGCACTGCTACTTTTGTGTTGGTGAACAATACAGGAATGACAATGCTTGACTACAGTTGACCTGTGACTTTTGAGGTGAATACAAAGTATGAAAAGAGAAGAGTTTAAACCCGTTCTAGCCCACTGCATGTTGGGCATTTGTAGAGCTATGTGTGATAGATCAGCTGTTCAGAGCTAAAGCCAAAAGGGGAGTGTGTTTTAGCAGGTGACTGCAAAAGTAACTGCAGCCTCATTGTCTCTGGTCTGTACACACAGAGCTGATTAGATACTCTGTGCTAAAAATCCTTCACAGTCGTGACGACATTCTCCAGACTGTGACCGGTTTGTGGTTTGTGAATTTTGACATCTCAGTATTACCTGCTGAACACACACACTTTTAAATAAAGAAAGGTTCATTTTGGTTGGTGGTTAGTTAAATCTACCCATTAACATTCATACAATACAATAATTGAGTGTTTTTCTTTAGTGTTTTTTTTTTCAAGATCCAGCTAATTGAGGATCCTCAGTATCTTGAGTAAGACGTAAGAGGGGCAGACAGAAGTGGAGGAAGAATGTAGCATAGAACAGGGTCACTATAGTGATTATATATTGGATGGTGATCTTTGTGACACACTTAGAATAGCATCACTCTGTATGGCAATTATGCACTTGTTTAATCATGAACCTCTTAATCCTGCATGGGGACAGGTGAGGCAGTGCCCTATAGCCCCCTCTGCTGACCACTACTGATGTTAAAGGTCTTGGGGATGTTTGTCCAGGTTACACTAAAGTCAAGAAAAAGGAAAAGCAAATACAATGTTTTAATAAATGTGATGCCACCCTAATTATTATTATTTGTTATTTTCAGCTGGTGTTTTATTGTGTTAAAATAATAAGTCTGTAACAGCAGGAACAAACATTTTCTGAGTCCACACCAGGTTATTATCTAATTATATTGTTAGGATACAAATAGAATCAATTATATACATTTATGGCTGTTTCTCAGAAGTGCTGTTGTAGTACTTTAGTGGTTATCAATAAACAGCTAATGACTTTGTACAAGTTTATAGAGAGCACGGCCCATCTCGGGTATTGTCAGAGGGGATCGTCACGGATAACGGAGTAGACGGATGACTGGTGTTAGATACACAGTCCAGTAACAACAAGTTACATCAGGAAGGCAGAGAATCACAGCAGTGCAAGAGAGAAAGACTGAAATGACTGAGTCAGCAATCTGCCTCCACACACCCATCCAACTACCGTCTGTCCATCACAGTGGCCTCCATTTGACTGTTAAATCACCCACTCAGCACAACCTCAGAGACAGAGATACAAGCAAACAGAGAGCATGGCCGCCACGCAAATCAGCATCTGAGGAGCACAACTGAGGGAGGACCAAACATTGCCAGAATAGCAATGGACCTGTGCGTGTAGTGTGTAGGTTGATGCAGCGCTCACAGTGAAAATGGGAGATGGGAGTCGCTATGTGCAAACTGTCGGACAAACTTGGCCAGCAGGTGAAAAAGAGGTCACCAGGTAGGATCATGGAACCTAACATGCACTCATTTTGTACTTAATGTAATGGACAAGCTTACTCCTGCTCTTTGATTGTTCAGTATTGTTTTTGTGTGATTGTGCTGGGTATGAATGTGTTTCTATCGTCACATCATTAGTCATTATCAGAGGTTAACAAAAGGTTGGTGAGGTTAAGGTGTTGCATAGTTTATTTCAGATCTTGTGTAAATATAGAATGGGCATCTTTATTTAAATGGACCTATTTATCAAGAACTGTAAATTCATCTGTTTTGTTTGAGTAAATATTTTGTATTTTTAAAAGATATAATTGGAATTAAACAGACAACTGTAAACATTATTTAACATTTGTTTTATTTCAAATACATTTTTAGAATAACATCAAGATTTAACATTGGATTCAGTCTCCATATGCTGTCTTTATTATTTATATTTTTAGTTTATCACTAACTTTATAATCAGTGTCCTGGTTCTGTTCTCAGGTAGTTTTGTTTTCAACGGGACCTAGTAATGTATTTACCCCATCAAAATAAACAAATAACATAAAATTAGAATGTTTTTCCATCAGAATGTCCAGAGACAAGATAAAATGTCTAAATACTCGTCAGATTAATTTTTGTGAAAACACATGTAGGTCAAATTTCTTTTGTCATGTCTTTCTAATTTCTCTTTGTATTCTGTACACTACTTCTTCTGGATTTGCATATTGTCATTTTACATTTGTAAATGGGACACTCTCAGGAGTGAGACTGATATCAAATGTCCATTTGCATATACGTTACAAACACATCCATCATTTGTGTGATATTATCGCCTGAGACAAATCTTTTTCTTAATCAATATTTAATGTCTTGTGTTTGTGTGCAGGTTGTAAATATGCCTGTCATGCTGCTTGTCGGGACAGAGTGTCACTGGACTGTCATCCTGTAGCTTCACCCATCAGTCAGGACCATGACAACAACAACACACCACTGCATGTAAGTACATGCCGCCACTTCCTGGTATCATTAGTGTGTTTAAGTGACGACATAAAAAGGGGAGAAAACCATCAGTCTTGTGTTTCATTACTAGGGGGCAGTATAGTCAAATATTTTGGCTGGTGTACTCTTGGATAGTGGGAGCAGTAGGCCATCAATACAAACAATGACATGAAATGGGACATAAAAATGTGCCAAGTGTTTTAAACAGTGATGCATGAGAATAATGTCTTGTGTGTAACTGTAATCTTGAAGTCAGTTGTGTCTGTGGCTGATCGAATCATACTCTATCTTAATGTTATATAACTATTGTAAATGTGAAGGTTTCTTTGCAATTTGTTGTAGAAAAACAGTTTAAAACCTTAAAACCTTTGTTTATATCTTTTTGGGGCAGTGGCATTGTTTTTTTTATTTCCATGAACTGCTGGGTGAAATGTGGCTCTGTCAACACTGATGCGGTTTCTCCATTCAACATGTGCGGGGTTAGCTCAGCACTTTTCAAACCAAACTCTAGTGCTGAGTTGCTTGAGTACTGCTGAGTATTGCACTATGGTGAGAGTCTGGCAGATTTATTAAAAAAATATAGTGGAATGCAGCAGAATTTAGTGATGAAGTGGATGTCAGCAAGAGGGCATGTGGGTTAGAGGTCATGTGGGTTAGAGGTCATGCAGGTGTTAAATGGTGTCTGTAATGCAGGGACACATATTTCCAGGGATCCATGCCAGGTTGCACAAAACATAATGGAGTGCTTTAATGTCGGCCATTGTTCAGCAGTGCTGTGTTGCCTGCGTGACAGGGAATTGTGTGTACAAAGCTGTCGACACCAACTGATTTACACACACCTGTGTCAGTACTGTGTCGAGGACACAACAGGGCACGAAGCCAAAGTATCAGGTTTTTTCATTTCCCCTGTTGGCTTGTAAGGCCACAGACACATTTCTGCTTTAGGCAAAGAGCATTCTCTCAAAATCAAAAAGTGTACTTGGTCTTAGCTTTGTGAGTTTAATCAACATGGTTATTCTGTGTCTATTTGAGGCACTGAATTGTCAATAATTAGGCCAAAACAAGCAAACAACACAGGAAATAGTTAATAAAATTAAAGTTTAGTGTCCCTGTGTGCATACTGTGCTGTAAATTGATTTAGCTGGCCTCAATCTCCTGCACAAGAAAAAGTGTCTGAACTCCACTGGAAGATGAGAAACACATCATGTTAAAACTGCAACAGAATACAAGGAAGAACAGTATTTTAGCCTTTTGTCAATTTTATATGCCTACAAATATGTTACATAATACTAACCTAAGATAGATAAGATGATGACTATCATGAGCTTAAGTGTGTATATCTCTGTCAATGTCCCCTTGTCACTGCTGTAACGCCAATAGGCTCTGCTGTTATCTGACAGCACAGCACAAGATGCTGATAAATTAACACTACTGTGACCCGCTGGTGTTAATTACTTGTCATTAGAGCGCGAAAGAAAACTCATGAACATTCCTCTCGATCCGGAGCCCTGTTTATTCTCCCTCCCAGTGCATTGTGCTCTAGGCCTGTATTTGCCTTTCCCAGCAGACAGGAAGTAAATGCAGCACTTATTGCCTCATCTCTGTAAGTCATTGACATGCCATTTCTTGAAGGCAGGCCAATAAGAAGAGATCAGACTGGGGTTATAATCACTGCTATTGACCCTGAATTTCTTTTCTTCATGGCCTTTGTTTTAAATGTTACACCCATTAAACAATTTCTTCCAACCGTGTTTCCACGGTTGAAACATTTAACAACATACAAAATTTACAAAATTTACAAAATTTGACTGTCACTTTAAAATGCCCAGAATTCTTCATTGAGATTAGAAAGAAAACTGCATATTAAAAGCCTGAAAAGAACATTTTAAAAGAAAAAAGAATGTTAATGTCTTTTTCGTGTGGATTTTATGATTCCTCAATAAAAGCCACTGGCCCAGTTACTGATGGGATGGGGGCCACAAAGGTGCACTTTCCCACACACTCAAATACGAGAAACCCATCATAAAACACACACTGTTATTTTATTTGGTTCACATGGCTCTACATCACAGTACAACTCATAATGCACTGTATACCTCCATGTTTTCAAAACAAAAAAATCAAAATCAGGAAACCAAATTATAAGGAGGTTTAGAACAACCTGTTGAGTCGATATGCTAAATCACACAACACTGGCACTAGCATAGATTCCTAAATATTTCTAAGGTTTAATGAAATACCATTGTTTCTTGGTGTAAACAAACCACTCTCTCTTTATCTTATTGCTTTAGTTCAGCGTCTAATCAGTGGACCATTGTGACAACAAGGCTTACCTTTTGAGAGTGAAGGAAGACTGTGTGAGCATAATTACATGAGATAAAATATGTGTATGTAACAATGTTTGCTTTAACTTTTGCAAACATTCAGAGAAGCCTCAACCATCTTCCTGTGTGTTATTGTGTTATTTCAACAGCTTCATTTACCTGCTATGAAGCAAAAGATAGATGAACTTCTGAAAATATAACCGAATCTACAATAACAAAACAAAAAAAGCCAAATTACTTTGACACACTGATGTATAGTATTTATTGTTCCACTTTTAGTCAAACACAGAACCAGATAAATTGTAGCAGCTAGTAACCATGTAATCTTTGTGGATTGTCTGGGATTAACTGCTTGGACAGTAGCGGCTCTGAAAGACAAAAGCTCCCGCATCATCAGCTGTGTGCTGACACTGGACACCAGCCAACAGCTTAGGACCCACCAACACACTCATTCATTCTGTAGACTCTAGCATGTCCCAACAAGACCAGTGTATACATGGTGAGGTTTATAGCTCACATATATGTATGCCATGTTTTTTTTTCTTCTCTGTATTCTATTTCAGCAGTTTAGTGCCTTACAATTTTAACCATTTCAGCATGACACTATAAAAGGAAAAAATCCAAAACAAACCTTTATTTTGAATGTGCATTTGTGCAGAGGCCAGTAACATTGAAGAAGTAATTAAAACTGCTTTAAAGCAAGTCATTGCTCTGCTTGGATTTGGGGAGGTTCAAAGAAAAACACAGATGTGTATCAGGGCGGGAGGCTGTGTAGGCTATTTGTGCTTGCCCTTATCTTGGATCCTATCCTTATCCAAGCCCACAATCAGCTTCAGATAGTGGTTGACCTGGATATGAGCTCACTCTGTAACATACACTATTCATAATGCTGTTCTAAAATGACTCCATTCTGACCTGTCTGCTTTCTTAAACAGACATCATTGTGTGCTGACAGACCTCAGATTGTAACTTAGGTGGAACAAAATACACCAGCGTACGCTCACAAAATACTGAGCACACATGTTGTTTTGAAGTAAAACCACTTAAAGATTATCAGTAAATTATTACGCTTATAAATCTCATATCATTTAATTCAAGTCACCACAGCTCTGTATACTTGGGTCAATTCATGATTTATTTTTGATTTTACTTTAAGCTGAGAGATTGCCTAGGTTTAGTCTTGTGAATGAAACAGAAAGCTGTGTATTTACATTTCCTCCACTCAATCAGTAATGTGCATGCAGTGGCTTGATAAGCACTGTGTTTGACAGTTCAAGGACCAGCGTTTTCTCATACAGATTGCATTTAAATGAAACTATAGCTCATTATCAAATCATGTATTGAATTCACTCCCTCACAATGACTGAAAGTGGTGACATCAAGATAAAGGATAAGGCTAACACTGTAGGCATCTGGAAACTGTGAAATGATATGAAATGCCAAGTCCAGTGACAGCAGATTTGTTTGTTGTATAAATATTTATTATTATTAGTAAAAAAGCACTATTCAAGTTAAATAATGTTGAAAGACTTGACAAATGCTTTTTTTCATGTGAATAATGTTCTTGTAGATAATAAGGCCATTGTTAGTTTATTACCATTTCATTGTTTGAAGCTTGTCATGCTTGATTTGTGTGTCTCTTTAATTGGTTCAGTTTTGTTACATGAAAAGACAAGACCCAATGTGTTAAATTACTGTGTGAGAAAAATGAATGAACTTATCTTATTATTTTTGTATCATATTACTGCCATAAATAATGACTTGATAGCCTAGAAAAATCTTCAAACAAAAAAGCCTTGTGTTGTGTTATGCTACTCATCTGTCCTCGTCAGTCCCACATTAGGCATCAGCAGACTTGTAATTCATCTGGTGCAGCTGCAGTGTGAGCCACAGGTTCAGATGGGAGCCTCCTCGTGCTGTCTGTCTGTGATTATGTGATCCACCAAAACTGTGTGTGTGTGGACTCAGCATTCCTGTGCTCTTTGATCACGAGACACTCAAGTGTTTTGTCTGTCAGGATGAAATACTGAGCCTGCAGGGGAAACACCGGATGCAAGGACACACACACACGCTCTCCCTGTAAATAATCAACATCTGTAATCTAAAAATATAGTGTGTGTATACCAACTGCTCAGGAGATGCCCTGCAGGAGGAGTGCTCTTCAGTTCACTGACATTTCTACATGGATTATTGCAGTTTTGTGGATCAATTACAAAAGCCAAAGGCAACTCATCCTCAGTTTGGATATTGAACACCTTAACCCTAATTATGTCCAAACACGCTACCTTACCCCACAAAGGCAGTGTGATTAACGCTGTTTCCTGTTTCTGTGGTAAAGGGACCATACACTTTGTACCATATACTTGACTTGATACTTGACAAACATTAGGTCATCAGGCCATAAGCAAATGAAAACAATAAAGGAATCAGATTCTCTATTCACTTTGCGCCTGAGATGGTCACGTCTGATTTTTGTGATTAAGAGCAGTGAAGCATCTCCCATCATCTGAAACACACTCACTCCTGGTTCTCACCAGAGGTAAACCAATTAGTTTAAAGCCCACACCCCCAATGTGTCTTCTGCTCAAGCCTTTAAATTAGAGATCTGACAAGACGGACTGGAAGAACAAGAAACCCACACTCCACTTCAAAACACACACACACACACCTGGACACACACATGAATTACACTTTAATGAAGTCTCTTGTTTCTGGCCCCTTCTTGTGTGCACACACTCTCACACTGTTACCTATACTGTGTTACTGAATATTTGGAGAATGAGGTCATAGGGGCCCCAAGGGAAAGAAATGACTTTTTGCCTTCACTTGCCTTTATAAATATGACACATTCCTCAACATGTGACCCCTCTTTACCTAGTGTTTAATGCCCTAACCCAATGTTTGCCATTTCCACACTGAGACCACACACATAAACTTGCCTAATCAATCAAACCAAATTTAGAAACAGTTACTATAGCAATTAACATACACACATAAACAAATTTTTTTTAATTCTTTACACCTGACATGATCCTGCATTTTTATCTATTACACGGGATTCATCCTGGCTTTAGGTTCTGCTTTAAAACTGATTAATGGTTAGCTAGACCAATACAAAGGAAATATAAACACATCTAGACACATCGAGCCAAACATTTACATAACCAAAAAAAAGCATGAATATAACATGTAAAATTTAGGTTTTCTTTGTCATTGAGTCTCTCATGTTTACTAAATACTTCCTGTTTTAAGTCAGAGGAAAACTCAAGCGCAGGATACCTGACATAGCTCAGCACAATAACCATAGCTTCGGCTATGTCTTTGGATTTTTAGGAATATAGTTAATGTACCATAAGATCCATCATATCACAACATAGGCTCTTTTATCTCTAGGCCACACTCCTGTTCATTAACCTCTCTACTTTCTTTACTGTATAATGAACATCTTTAAACAAAGTATTTTCTCTAAAGTGCTGCTTCCTACATTTATTAGATATTTTATTACAATGTGCTGTTAAACAATCATGAGTTTGTTTTTTTACTTGTCCAAAATACAGGGTACCATTTCAGAACCTGGTTGCACATTAGCTCGGAGCTGCCTTCACTGGAATGTGAGCAATGTGTAACCAGACTGGCTTTAAGCCAAAGTGACCAACCAGCAGGTTAACTGTATCTATGCACCCAGTACCGAACATGTGGATGTTTGTCTCGGGTGGGACTATCAGTTGAACAGTTGGAGGTGTTCTCAGTATGAAGACTGTCCACATGAAATGTATGTGAAACAAAAGAAATGATAGAGTGACTTTACTCTTGTGGCTCACTTAAGTGTAGCATGGAATCTGGTGGTGGCATGCTCACTTATCTGCTCTTTGGATGGTTCACAGCAGAAAAGGATAAGACTGTGGTTTGGCACTCTCTGAGATGCCATACTTATTTTAGTCCTTTCCCAACCTTGGCTGGTTTTAAATTAGAGCTTGTCTTTCTAAAAATCTTCAGTGTCCACTGGTTGTTGCCAATGCAGAATGTGTGGGTTAGGCTTAATTTAGCACAGATGCAGATTTTACCAGTTGTTTTCCTGCTTTTTTAATGGTGGGCTGCCCATTAAACTAAACCTAACCCTATGCACTATCATCCAGTAGTTAATTCACTTCTGATAGTACCTGAGAAAAGAAACCCATACACTCCTAATGATCACTTTAAATCATGTGAAAAGGCAATATGAGAACATTAACAGCAGCACCACCCGCTGAACACATGAGTAAAACTCAGATCCATTTTACAACCACATAAACTCTGGTTGTTACTTGACTGAACATACAGAAAGCTTTCAGAATATGTTTGATCTTATCCAATATGTGAAGCCATGAAAAACACAGTGGGATATTGGGATTTGTTTGTGTACAAAAAATAAACTTAGTGCATGTTGAGAATGCTTTTTGGTAAAAATAAAAGGCCTCTTCTCAGGTTTACTCTGCAAATAATGACAAGAGCACACATTTGCAGACTACAAACATTACTTTTGAACTAGTTACCCAGTTAACTTTGAAATCATCAAAATAAGCAAATTGCTAACATCTCCTGAAAATTACCACCACATTTCAGAATTATAAGCCCTTCAGCAATTCTTTAAGCCCTTGTCCCTAAGCTGAACCTCACCCCTGACCTTTTAAAGCAATGGGGGTAACTTTATTCCAGCCTGTGGTGTGCTTTACGCGCTTTTGTGGTTTGAGGGTGACACTTATTCATAGATCTGCTACAAGGGAGTTATGGCTAAGCTGACAAACAACTCAAACCAAAAACCTCTTTTTATCTATCTTGGATAGAATATCATAGCAGGGTAACAGCAAGTAAAAAAGTATTAAAAAAGAATACCTATATGATATCTATACCTAGATCTAAAGTGGCACAACCTGATTGGCTGGATCAAACAAGTGCCAGTAACCGTCTCGTTTCTGATTGGTTGACTGGAGTCGGTTCGCTGGCGGTGGGCGGGGCTTTACTGTAGGCTGACTGTCACACACAGGTCTGACCATACACGCACGAGCAATAGGAGTCAGCGGGGCATATGTTTGAGTTATTTTGTTTTTCTTTTTTTTTTTTCTTCTTCTTTCGATATAATTTATTTAAAGTCAGTGTATAATGTAAAACTTCAAATATAATGTTGGTTTTCGTTTAAAGTTGTTATGCCGGTGTGAAACGAGGACTGGAGACGAGAGGAAGGGGCTTTGGGACACGGCACAGACAGGATTTGAATGAGGAAATCCACTAATATCGTGACAGGGTCGCGTCCCAACCTCGCAGACGGAGGTGTCGGATCTTAAACTGGTCAAAAAACTGTTGAGCTTTTCAGGTTTTTGATGCGGTGGAGTTTGAGTCGAGAAGTTTTCTCCGCAAATGACGTGGAATAGCACGATGAGCAGTGGCTACAGTAGCTTGGAGGAGGACTCCGAAGAATACTTTTTCACGGCCAGGACATCTTTCTTCAAGAAACCCTCCGGCAAACCCACAGAGAGAAAGGTAAAGAATAAGAAACGGTGACGACTTTTTCATTGGTATGTGCGTTTACTGTGGACACTTTGCTGTACAACTTTTAGCCACTTATCGTCAAGAAACTATTTCAAGCGTGTGGTGCGTTTGCTTGTCATGGAAGCAGGAGTTTTATTATCTAATATATCGCTTTATTGTTTTAACTTTTGGACGCTCAAACTCAGGGAGGTGGTTGAATGAATTACGCCTACTTATAGGAAAGGTTGTTGTTCCACTCCCATGAATCTAAAGCCACACTGTCGTCAGAAATAAAATAATTTGTATGTTACTCACAGCTGATCATACAGACTCTGATTACAACATCTTGAGTTGCTCATGTTTCATGACCGTGTGAATAGGCTGGATATTTGCATGAAAACCTGTATTGTCTGATCCTGTTTTGACAGTTGACGGGATTAGCCCATATTAGGCATTATTGGACAATAGTCGGTTTGTTTACCTTATATTCAGACAATTTACCTTGATGTATGACCCCTTTTAACCAAGACAGAGCCATTCACTAAAGCTTATGCTTTCCAACCTAGATTTAAATAAGTTTGTGAAGGCTTGGCTTGCATGCAGACTGACCAAATTAAGTTTAGACTGAGGATTTGATTCGGTTACTACTTAAGACTTTTAACTTGATCATGTCTGTAACTCTAAAAATTAGGTCACTTTTTAGGTCCTTGACTAAATAATGGTATGCTCCTGACTTCAAGTGACTCTCACTCAGATGCATTCACAAAAACACATGCTCAACTGGTGTGTCCCACATTTTCAGACAATCTCAGCCGACTGTAATAGTATCAAACTTTTCTTTTGTGCCCATTTGTGTGGTGTGGGAGTACATTTGTGTGCTCATGGGGAGACCTGACTTTCTTGCACATTCTGCACCATTGCATGACACTTCACATTTCCACAACAGACCCTTGATGCAGTGTGTTAGTGTGTGAGAAGTGGGTGTACAATGTGGCCATACAGTGCTACAGCGGAGGTTGTGACCTTTGGTGTCTGAATCCATGGCTCCTGACCTGTAATGAGACACGGGCTGCTGTTTGGTGGTTTCCCACATGCCAGCAGTAATTACAACTAGTGAAGGGACTTGTCTTTTGGAAAAGATGTGTAGGCCTCCAATATGAAATTACTGGTTCTGTTACGAGAAAAAAAAGTTTATTGCGAGAGTCACAGTGTATTTTTGTTTACCACTGAATGCCTGGAGCCAGAAACACATTTCTGCAGTTAAAGGGCTTGACTATACCAAACATAGTAAGTTAGGTAACCTTTTCTTTACAAAAAATGCAAGGTTTGCTAAAATAGTAAGTTGCCATAACATCTGATGGAACAGATTTAGAATAGATTTTGCTCTGGTAACCAAAGTGTTTTTTCAACATTTCAGATTTTCTGCCTTTATCCTTCACCTAAAATGTTTATCTTGGTTTAAATGAATGCTGCATTTATATTTGTCCAAAGTAGGTAAGTCCGTTTGTGAGCAGTGCTTTGTGACAGACTGAATAAATGCTGTACAGTAGAAGTCTGGCTGAGGCCTTAATTCTTAATCACAACCGCTTTCAGATAGTTCTCATTAACTTGACAGTCAGAAAGCAAAGTTTAATAAGGCTGAGTGCAAACACTAGGACAGCAATGCCCTGAGACTCATGGTCCATGGGAAATGAGGATTTAACTCCACACATAGTAGGTGCTGTCGCCCAACATACACAAACTGTGGGTTGAATGGGGTTTCTGTTGGCAAATGTCACACTGTCCAGTGAGTCTGGAGGGTCATCCCACTCAACACTGAGGGCACACACAAGGCGCTCACAGGACAGAGGTGGTCTTCAATTCAAATGTCTCACAGACACTGAAGCCCCTCTGTAACCTATTCATCAAGATCCTTTGCTGCAGGGTGATGAAAGGTAAAATGTTGATATAAAACCTTTTAACACTTAATAAGCTTGTTCATAGAGGCTTCAGTTGAGTGTGTAGTCCACAGCTGTGGTTTTCAGTCACATAGCAGCACGGTTGAACATTTGAGAACATAGTGTGACAGTTGATCTGTTGTGCTGATGTGTGGATGCACAGAGCCTGTCGCAAAGTGTTGAAAGTCCATCTTTTGTGCAAAGCAGCAGTGGAGTCGGTACAGCACTGCTCCTGACTGTATGTTGTTGTGTATTGTGGTGTATCTGAGCTCAGAGCTGAGTTGTATCATCAGGCTTTAACCCATCAAACTGCATTTTCAGTCAAACGCCTCCACAAAGCTGAATTCCCAGCCCATAAATCAGCTTATGATTTCAGCAGCAGTATTAAATGACAGCATTAACGTTGGCCCATCACCACTGTGTCATAGATTGATGACTTATCTATACGTCAGTCTAAAGTGATTTTCCTGTTCGTGTTTGCTTGACTGAAATGCTCATATTCCGTGTCTATTTGGAGCAAACACCAGAGCATGATTTCAGTGTAATGAGCACATGTCATGGTGTTGTATATAGTGTAATAAGTGGTTGTTTGCTGTCCCTCCCCTGCGCTGACTGCACACTGATAGATCTATGGTGCAATATTTTTACCTGCCTATGCCCCTTAGCTCTCAGGAGGACAGGTTCTTAGTATGTTTTATCTAATACTCCAACGTCATTTCATATGTGTTTCTATGTGTTGTGCTTGGTGGATTTATCTGGGAAAGCACCAGGTGAGGTCATTGTTGACTGAAGACTTGCTTATCTGCTCCTGTAGGAAAGATTATTTTCTCGAAGGGCAGCAGATAGACAGACTGACTGGCAGAGCGCAGATCAACATCTTATCTATTTTTTCTCTCTTCCATTTTCTCTGTAAACTACTGCGTTAACAACAAACTTGTTCTGTGAATAGACTTTTTACCTGTACCGTGACAGAATCAAAAGCATTTTATTGCAAGAACAAGACAAGCTTTGTTCCAGAAAATGTTGCAGTTTTGTGTTTTCACTTTACACTGGAGGTTCCTGTCCCCAACCAAACTCTCTTCTCACATTCCTCTTCTCTAGATATCCTTCCTCTGTCCAGCCTCTCCCCTTCATCCATTGCGTCCTTCTCAGCTCTTCTCTTCCTGGTTGCATTTTCATTGTATGTCACTTCCTGTCAGTTCTCAGCTCTCCATCCTATTCTGACCACCAAAGTTTGACATTGTTCACTTATGTTTCTGTTAGCTGTTTATTAGAGCTAAATGTTTTCAACTATGTGGCTAAATATTTCTGGATGTTTTGTTATGTCCCAGCTTTGCAAACCTTTAGTAAAAGTGTTTCACTTTATTTATGCTGCATATATCTGCCTGGTGCTGTATCTGTGGATTCAAAGTTTGAGCCGTTAGTATCTTTGATCCGAGCTAAAGACTATTAGGCCACATGACCTGATGAAGATTAAACCCATGACCCACTAAGCCATGTTTCTCCCTTAAACATTTCCAGACTGTCTGTAATTTAATGTTCAATGTCTGGGTCAAGTTTATAATGTTTAAACGTGCAACATTAATCCACTGATGCAGTTTATAACTTACTTCACTTCATCAACCAGCAACAGGGCTCTTTTTGTTGGCACTTAAAATTAAATCACCTGACCTTTTTTTTTTTAAATATTGAGTGATCGGTTATATATCAGTTTATTAGTAATCACACAATATTGTATACTCTGGTCTCTATTTGAACTATAACCTGGAAATGATATTACGGTTCATCTTTCTCTAAAGGACCCCATCCTCAAATGAGGCTTATCTTAAACAGTCTGCATAAGTTACACTGTGCTTCTTTCAAATAGACTCCTGCTGACCATCTTCAGTTCACATTAAGCTTTTTATTAGACTTGGCTTCACTTATTCTTTGAAGGAGACATAGGAGGAGTTGTTCTCCCATGTGCAGCCAGCACTGTCTTCTTCAAACAGAAGTGCTTTTATGCCTAGAAACACACACAACTCCACTGCTGTGGGCTGTGTTGTATAATGAGATAAATGCGGCTTTGAACAGCAGCACTACCTGCGTCATGGAGAATATGAGGTGTAAGGACCAGCTAAGCAAGTGCAATAAGAATGGACAAAACAAAGCTGCCAAGTATATGTACGCCTGTTTATATGGAAATATACAATAGCCTTTTACTGAGCTCTGCTTCTCCATGTAGATTGCTCCAGCAGGCAGGGAACTGTGATTTTTACATCAAATGATGGTGTCAGTTATATTTTGGCATAAACTGACATTAAACACCTGCTAATAACACTTGGGAAATTTGTTAAGGGTATGTTGTATCAAAAAGTAGTGCAGTTCCATTTAATATTTTTTTTTACAAATTGACAAAAGTTATCTAAACAAGAAAACAAATCCCTTTCAGCTGGAATCTCTTTAAAAGACCTGCCTAATGAACTAATCAAAACACTAGCTAGAATATAGAACCTCACTTCTTTAAACTAAATGTTTTTATTATGTATTCAAATGAATACATGAAATGAATATTAATACATCATTCCTGACGTTTCCATTGAATCAGTTACACTAGTTCCCACAGGGTTAGAGCGGTGACTGGGCACAGTTGATCAAACGTGATGACAGTCATTTACTGGTCAGTCAGCTGCTTCACACAGACCCTCTACAGTTGCTCCCTTCTCTGAACAGGTGCTCATCCATCTAAATCCCCTCTCCACCTGAGCCTCTGAGCGCCACTGACCACCTGTAGCATTAGGTTACAGGTCAAAGGGCACCAGATGCGCGGTGTGGCTTTCCTTGACGTATATAACTCTGTGGTAGAGATTCTCATGTCTGAGGAAAAGCTGTGGTTGTCAAGGAAGTCAAACTAGTAGTGTTTTCTGATATGTGTAGATAAATAAAGACTTAAGACCAAATACTGTGTATTCAGTGAACCACATGCAAAAGTAGAATAAATGAATGTCTTTGCATCTGTGAATTCTTTAACATCAGCTTCTTTGTACTTGAAACTGGCATTACTGAATTATTTTGTTCTTCCTCTGAAGTTTATTAGTTTATTATTCCTTTTGCTGCAGGAAATTGCCTCTTTCTGGTTGCTGTCGAAAAGTGAGTGCAGGCCTCGCTGTGTGTTCTGTTTATAAGAGCAGTAATGAAGCATGTGTCAGTGGTCTCTGCCGTTAGCCTCGAAGCCACCCGTCTCTGTGATCCCGGTCCTTGGATCAGAGCTCATCTGGGAGCATTTAGGGGCTTGTGATCTTCAGAGGCCATTATCAGTAAACCACAGCACACTTTCAGGAGGTTTGCTTCAATGTGGAGAGGAGAGAGTGAGAGGAAAGTGATGATGAATGACAAGCCTCCAAAAACACTGCTGTTTTTGGTGCTTTTTGGGTCTGCGTGGGTATGTTAAAGTCAAGGTTTGGAGTTTTTTGCAGTTAATTAGGCTAGGTGAATGTAGTTTGGGAAATAAATCCAAAACCCGATCGCGGTTACATTTTTGACTCAAGAAATACTAGTTCAATATGTCAAGTAAAATGTTTAAATGGAGCAGAATAAAGTGAAGCAGATGTTTAGAAGAATAAAACTTCAACAAAATAAAGATGAACCCCTTGTGGAAGTGAGCGATGTGGCCACAGGCTGATAAAATGATGAATCTGTGAAGTAGGTTAGTCAGGAGAAATAAAAGAGCTGTACTGGGAGTAACAGAACATTTCCATGATTTCTAACTAATGGCTCAGTTTTCTTCAATTAAAATGTTGTCTCATCTTGTGAGACATTAACATGAGAACTTACACTTTACCTAGTCATATTAGTTTTTTATAGGCTGGAAAATCACTAGAGGTACCCCCAATAGTCATAAAAGCTTCTGTCAGGAACCTAAATACATGTTATCATTTGTAGTTAATACAAAGTCACCTTTTAATAATTGCATTGTCAGTCCAGGAGGTCAATGCAGTGCTTATTCACTCCAGAGTCAAATTACAGAAGTGTAATTGAAACACTGAGGGTAAAGCTTAATTTGTAGCACTGTAATAATAATACTGTAGCTTGGGGAAGAGTAGGGATGAGTGTAAAATGACATGATGCGATATGAGGCTGGCCTGGCTGCAATACAATGAGCACAATAAGCACTTGAAAGGCAGGTGTGTCTGCGTGGAGCCTGATAATGGAAAGACAGGCACACAATACCTGTGAGATGTGCGGCTCTGTGGTTGAGTGCAATGATGACTGTTATGTCCCTTGCACCGGGCCTCTTCACCTTGGTTACAGTGGAAAATCCCTTCGAAACTGTTTCATCCACCCCCCTGATTAACCACACTCAAAACACATATTCCCACACGCGGCTAGCCAAAACACAGACTGAGTGATATTCAACAAAACTACTGCAACCATCAACACGATCGTCAGCTGCCAGCCAGAGACCTTGGAAGTTTACAGCTGTGTACGTCTCCATTTTTAAAAGCCACATGAAATAAAGGCATGTAGGCTAATGAGTTATTTGGCACGCAAGTGAGGTTAAGTGCCATTTATTATTCAGCATTTTGTAGTGAGCGCTTGGTTGTTTGTCATGTTACTTTAGAGGTCACTGCATTGGAAAAATA
Source organism: Rhyacichthys aspro (assembly GCA_036850595.1). Lineage (NCBI taxonomy): Eukaryota > Metazoa > Chordata > Actinopteri > Gobiiformes > Rhyacichthyidae > Rhyacichthys > Rhyacichthys aspro. The sequence continues at coordinate 20,793,795 of CM072159.1, read as the reverse complement.
CCCAAAACATAATTTGGGGCATAATCTGTGTGTGTGTGCGTGCGTGCATGCGTACACACACACACACACACACATATATATATATATATATATATATATATATATATATATATATATATATATATATATATATATATATATATATATATATATATATATATATATATATATATATATATATTAAAACATAAAAAACACAGAAATTATTTATTTTCATGACTCAGCTTGTACAGAACAATTATAAATATAATAGCTTAAACCAAGTCATTCGTGATGAACAAACAGATAGATAAATACATTTCTGCAAAAGTAAATTATAAGGTGAAATTGTTCTAAAGATTGCACAACAGGCACCAGATAATAATATATGATTATTGATGAGCGAATCAGTTGTGCGTGTATGGACTGAGGCCTGGGTCATTGTGGACAAACATACGCCTCTTTGCTGTTGCTGATCTGGCTTTTGTCAAGGTCAGAGTCATAAATGTTTCATAATCTTAACCACACACATTTAGTCACATACACAAAGTCTCATACTCAACATTTCATTAGGGAAGTCCATATTAATCTGTATCATAAGAATTAATTAATAACCAATCGACTTGCGTAAGCATTTTCAGTTTATGAGCTTAGACATCAAAAAGAGTTTTATTTTATGCATTTGACTTATTCTTCTATATTCTATTCATGCTGTTGCTCTTAACCTTTCTTCACATATTTTTTTCTTCCTCAATCTCCTTCCTCTTTCTTTGTTGACTTCCTTTGCTTTGTTTTGATTCCGATTTTGGTCGTTCTCTTCTTGTTTCGCTGCTTCTCTTTCCTCAGTGCGGTTGGTACAGGTCTTCATCAAGCTTCAATTTTCTGGGTGGTCTCTCTAAACACAATTTTAGTGGTCTCCACAGTCCTTTAGGTCCACTCTAGTTCACATGATTGTGCTGATTCTAGTCTCTTTGCGGTCCATAACATTTAGTCTGCAGCTTTTCAAGGACAATAGACCATTTTTCTTTCAATTCCTGAAGAGGGTTCAAAGTTAAAGGTAATTTGAAGGATTTTTAATTTACTGTATTGTATTGTTGACTAGTTTGTATATCATTTTCCACAAAATCTTGCCTCTTTATTCATAGGTGTTTAACTTTTTAACTAAACGTTTTATCTTTCTAACTGTGCAGAATGAAGGTGTGAGCGCTTAGGCTGCACATTAATGTCACGTTGGACTCCAATACATGTACCCATTAGTGTAGGAATGCTGGGAGGAAAGGTGTGTCTCATCTCCGCTTCCCCCCATGGACCAAACGGGAAGTACCAAAGAGAGGGAGGGGGTGGGGGGAGGGCGACTGAAGAGGGAGAAACAAGAGAAAGGTGATCACAAAGTGTTGTGTGCAATGTGGCATCAATAGCATATGAAATAAAGAGTTTAAAAAGTAATAGCTACATTTAGGACAATTTTATGTTCAATCTATTGCATTCAGCATTGTTTATGAAAACATTAAGAGTCACTAAACTCCACACATTTTGTAAAAAAAAGTCAGTTTTTTTATATGACGGATTAAATTGCATGAAATGGGATGGAAACAGCCTCTTCATTAAACAAACATCAAACTCTTAAGCACCTATTCTGCAGGCTTTCAGTACTAGGCCTTCACAGAGAGTCACTTTAAATATTATGTAGGTTAGATGCAGTGAGCAGTTAAATACATGTCGTCTGCCTGAAGCCACAATAAACACAACCCCGAAATCCTCAGCTCAGCATGTTTAGTCTTCACACAGAGAGCTGCTGCCGTGCTGGTGTCATGTGCTTACAGACAATAGATGTGCACGAGTGCGATAACCCTAAACAAAGGCAGGAATGTGGCAGGTGTGTTTGATAAAAGGCTGAACAAACGCCATGCCAACAGTCTAAACTCTCACTGGGGCTATTCTTAAAACAGCAGAGCAGGACGCACTGGTACGGCCAAAAGATAAAACCTCAGACTGTTTTATCTCAGCCACATGCTGATATGATATTTCATGACTTGATCTTTCCTCTTCTTTTTCCCTCAACATTTCCTTTTTTTAACTTATTGTCTGTGTTATTTTGGCTACAGCTGCCAGTATATGATCATAATTTGGCATAAAGATGAGAAGAACCAAAGTAAGATTAACACTTTTTACACTGACATTCATGTAAAAATAAAATTAATCATTCTTTTTGGTTGTGATAAGGTAAATACGGCTTTCAACAAGCCCTTCTTTGCTGTCTTCATCGTGTCTCCTGCCCCTGAGCCCAGTGTTGATCTTGGAGTGTCAGTGGGAGGATACACTGAGCTCTCAAATAGGAACATGACCTCATTGTGTTGCAGCTCTGTACTGCTCTGCTTCTCCTGTTTGTTTGGATATGGTCGCCATCACCCTCCCTGTCGTTCTTAACCCAGTGTATCCCGTATGTGATGGACTGAGTGCTAAGCGAATGGAGCGGGCGTCAAATAACAAAGGATCTTCATAAGTTATGACTGAATTGTTGTGAGACCTGGGAGAAGATTCATTTTTCAGTTTACTGTGTGAGTTTTAGTATAAATAGAGCTTAAATATTTTACAAACAGCATGTTTTACAACAGTGCTGATGACAGATCTAGAGTATTTTGAACTAAAGGGAGGCCGCAGTTCTGTGTGCGTGACGTAATGGCAGCTGATGTAGGTGCAAGTCTCTTAATCTTGTTGCCTGCCAGGTTTAGTCTGCTAGCTCATCACATCTCAGTGACAAGCACAAACATAGAGCACGGTCACGAGAGCAGAAATGTCCCGTGTCTTATGCTTTTATCTCTGTTCATGTTTTCTTTTTACTTCTCTGTCAACAGATAATCTTATTACTTGCCACTTCCTGCTAATTAGATTTGTCTCATCTGACTTGCCAGCTGCTTAAAGTTAGCATTATGTGGTCAAAGCTAATATCAACCAAAGTGCTTTTGAAGCTTTTGGTTAAAAAAAAAAGGGTTTTATAGGTTTATTCTGTCATCCAGAAAATCCTGTATTGTTTGTACCTGGGTTAAAAGATTTAAGGTCTGTACATGTAATCCAGGTGACTCACAGTCTGAGACAGGCTCAGAAACCAGTGTCACGTCAGGTGGATCAGCTCTAATGGCCAGTGGATTTATTTAGTTTCAGCTAAATGGATGTATATATATTTACATTTCTCATTCAGTGCACAGACATTTATTGTAGCTCTTAACTGTGTGAGAGCTTCAAGAGTTCTCTGTTCGTTTGCAGACGCTGCACTGGCACCTTGTCTTCATCCTTTGCAGGATTTACTCTCCATATAAGGACGTGCCTTCAAAGCCTCCCAAGACTGTGCACTCTGTGTACGTGTGTGTGAGGGGGGGTTAATAGATGCACTAGCTGTACTATGCCCATGTAAGCACACATTACAGTGTGGAATTACACTTAAAATGTCAGAAAGACTTCTAGTCCTGTTATAACACCTGCTAATATTAAACACACAAAGGGTAATCTATAACAGATGTGATGTCATCCATTATAAAAAACAGATTACCTTTTTAACTTGATGTAATGGTACTTTATTAGAAAATAGGAACAAGAAGTTAAAGTTTAGCTTAGCATATATTTGGGGGTTCAATATTATTTCCATACATTGATATGTGAGACTGACACATAGTGCTTTATTATATGACTTTTAAATCTCTCTAAATGTGTCACCCTTTTCCTGGAAAACAGGGCTTTGTCTGAAAACATTTACTGGCTGTGGTAAGCGGCCAGGCTCTTTACAACTGATTATGTAACTTATTAGGTTTGTCATGTGACAAGCTTTATAGTGTTCTGTTGTAGTTATGGTTACATCTAAATTAGACATTATTTGATATTCATATAATTCACAAGAAATGTCTCTTTTGATTTGTGTCTTGCCTACACTTCTGTATGTGTAGATATGTTCACATACAGTTCAATATCAAACGTATTGACATTCATTCCCCTAGATACATAAACATATTGCAGTCTGCTTACAGTGGCTCTAATTCTCATTAGCTACATAAAGCCTCTTGTTTCTCACTCACTTGTAGTGTTTATTGCCTGTTATCCACACACTATACTTTGCCTCAGTCAAATGACTTTACTGTCTTTCTTGTAAGCCTTTACAGGGAGCTCCCACTTTGGTTTATAATTAGCTGTCTGTTGTACACATTGGGACCCAATGTGATTACTTAGAAATGTGCTCTTTCATGTGTTGACCCTTTAAGCAATTTCACATTTAGAGTAAAATAAATTCACAGTTTGGGGCTCATTTGGGTTGGTTTCCAGCTGGGATTGTACTTAAAAATGTCCACATAAAGGGAAGTGTTGTACAGATTATTGCATGAGCTAAGTGAGCTGAAAATAGAATGAATAAATTAACAAACACAAGAGTTGCTAGATGTCCAACTGAATACTTACATTAGTTAGTTTGTCAGTTTCTCAGTAGTTTTATATTTATAAGAATGATCGATTCATTCTTGTGATAATCTTCTATTTTTGGTTGCTTTGGGAATACTTTATACTCGTGGCCTGCTCCAGAGGCTGTGCTGTTTTTACTTGGGCTTGTGACTTATCTTGTCATGTTTCCCTTTGTTTTCTCCATCAGGATGTGGAGAAGGAACGAGAACTGCGGACAGAGTTTAGTCGAGAGGAAATCAGGCAGCGGGTTGAACTGTACAACTCCCTGACCAAAGACCACCTTAAAATGACACTCGTGAGTACACACACATTTAAATAACTATTGTATTAGATACTTAATTATATGAGGTTTGTAAGTTTATTAAATACTTTATAATATACAACACAACTGTTTTATATGAATAACAGTAAATAAACTGCTGATATGTCTTGACACGCCATGTGTGCATTCACTGTGCTAATGTTTCAACATCCACACTGCCTTCCATTTGCATTCCTCAGCTGTAACATCAGAGTGATGTTATTCCTGCTATTGTTCTCTCCTCATGTATTTACACTGGCAGTGCAAAAGGTGTGTGAAGTAGAATTCATTATTACGCCATGTTGGGCTGACACCAGCAAGAGTTACACTGATAGCAGTGAAAAAATATTCAATTTCTAAAATTAAACTCTTGTGTAGCTTTCTAATAAAAAGGGCATTGATTAAAAAAAAATCTATAAAGATTTGTAACATCTGGAAATTTGTATATTTTGTCTATCAGTCCCATTTTTTTTTTATGTGTCTAATTTGTATCAAGTTTGTGACCTTGAGCAGCTCACACAAAGTCCTCCTCCGCAGCCCCATATGGAGCAATGAGATTAAGATGCTCTTCCTCCGTCTGGGGCCATCTGTGCTGCAGGACACACTGGGCTTATTGGGTGAACTGGGCTCATAGGCACAGATCATATGGCACACACAACAGATCACAAAGTTATTTATCTATCTGAACACTCAAAATAACTTGTTGTGTTTAACAATGTTTCTGTGGCTGATTTTACTATACAAATAATTTAATAGATGATACATGCTACTAGTATAAGTATAGATAACACTAACATAATGCCTGATCTGTCTGTTTTGTCTCAGGGCGCCACTGATGTGTATACAGGTTTCATCAAAGTCCAGATGGATCTGCGGAGACCGGTGACTGTTCGGGGGGGCCATAAAGGAGCAGAGGGCGAAGCTTTCTATCTGCCCCGAGGAGCCATCAACACGCTCCACATCAGCTCTATTAACACCGTCAAACAGGTGTTGTCACACACACAGACATGTGTCAACACACTCAAGATCACTAATGTTACTTCGTTAAGGATGTGATGACACATGGCTGAAAGTAAGCTAGATTTGCATGATGTTTGATCAGCAGTGTGTCAGTCCATTACTGGCTATAGAGTAACAAGTTCATACCTAGTTAACAGCTCATTAAATGTCCACTTTGTCTCTGCACAGATGTCTAAGTTTTTGCTGTTTGTGTGTTTGCAGGTTATTGTGGCCCTTCTTAACAAGTTCACCGTGGCGGACAACCCGGCCAAATACGCGCTGTACAAACGTTATCGCAGAGAAGAACAGGGTAAATGTCCCAGCCCTCTTACAGTGTGTGTTAAATATGAGCAGTGAAAGCCACAGAGCTGGAGACACAGGCTCATGCCTCTCATGCCAGGCCTGCTATCAGATGCTTTAGCGCTGACACCCTGATGATGACCTGTGTGTGCATGTGTGTATTTTTGGATACTCATGTTGCTAATTGCTGGATGTCTCAGGGCTCTCCCTGCTGCCAGCTGCTCACAAGGAATACACACCCTCATGCTGTATATAAATAAACTCACACTGGCTCTCTGTAAACCAACAGCTGCTGCAGGGTTGTAGGGTATCTCATATTATCTTTGAGCCTACTTAGCACCTCCAAGTTTGGAAAAGAAGTTTTTTATAGGACTTATACTTGTATTTAAACTTTAAAACAAGCTGTAAAGTCTCCCGAGCAGTTATTGAACTCATGGGATTTGTTTATTTGTCTTGTTTGATGTGTTATTTTGTGAACTTATATAGACATTTGTGGTTGCGCTGCATGTTATTACTGTCGACCACTGTCATTTAAGCCTCTGGTCTGGTCTTACTATAAGACTCGCTGCTAATAAAAGATAGTCTAGACAGCATATGTAGGTACATCTTTTGTATAAAATATCTTCAGACAGTAATCCCATAAACTGGATGTACATATAGTGCCGATAAACTGTCTGTGACCTTCATTCTTCAGATTAGATGACTCCAGTTGAGGTCTTGATAAACTGCTCTGGCTGAGACAGATGTCTGCCCTACTCAAGAAAAGACAACAATAATCCATGCAGATAAAATTATTTTCTAATGGTAGGGTTAGCATAGCTTTATAGTTTAAAAGAATAAGGTACATAGAATATGAGAATACACAAGTGAAGAAAAGGCAAAAATATATCTTTTTAAATGAGTTGTTTTGACCTAAAATATCCAGTGTCCTTGCATATTTCCATCACAGTGTTTCAGACATCTTGGATTTGTTTTTGTATGGATGACTGTGGTTGTTTACATGGTTTCAGTGTCTGCCATGTCTGTTTATTTCTTACACACATATACTCTACAAAATATGACTTCATGACCACATAACAGCTTGTATTCTATGTCTGTGCCTTAAAACTAAAAAAATATAAATATATATCTTTGTGTGTTTGCAGTGTATGTGTGTAAGCTGGCAGATAACGAGAAACCACTGTTTCTCCGTTTGGTGGCGGGACCCAACTTGGACACACTCAGCTTCGTACTGAGAGAACAGCAAACAGGAGAAGTCATGGTAACACCACTTACTTTTATTGTTATATTATTCTGACAGCTTAACTATTTTTCCCCTTGAGATTTTATTTTAAAAATTCCCCACATTAAATATTGTTATCGTACCAATTAAATACTTGCTCCCACTATTCTTTGCTTGTGATATCTGAACTAATACATACATTAATTATGCATTTAAAACTTTGAGAACATTTTCCATGTAATAAAGAGCATTTGTTGTTTTTTCCTCAGTGGGATGCGTTCTCCATTCCCGAGCTGCGTAACTTCCTGCGGATTCTGGATAAGGAAGAGGAGGAACAGAAAGAGGCAGTCATTCGCCGCTACAACATGTACCGTCAGAGACTGCAGGAGGCATTGCAGCAGGTCAGAGCGCCTTTGTAGAGGACTGAATGACATTTAAAAGACTATGAGAGGACCACAGAAGGCGTTTCTAAAGACGCCTTGAACCTTTTAACACAAGAGGAGTTGTGAGAATGAGAAGAAACCCAGGATGAAGAAAGGACAGACACTGGTTTCTTATTTCAAGTAATGAACCAAATCTGTGAAGGACAAGAGCTGAACTCCACCGGAGTGAGACTGCAGGAGTTAAATGCACACTTCAGAGTGCTGCCTACTCCACTGCTTCAGTCCGACAACACCAAAGATACTTTATCCATGTGCCATATGCATTCATGTGTTGCTCTGTCAGTCCACCCCTCTCTCCTTCTCATTCTGTAGTATTCTCACATCATTGAAATTGTCTTCCTCTTCATTTCTGCTTTGAAATTTGTGAAATACTCAAGGCCATATGTTGAGTCAGAGTTTTATTTAATGTGTTTGTGTTTGTACATATTTTTTCTTAATTTATATGGGTGAATCGTTTTATGTTTTTTGTTTCATAAAAGTCTTATTTTAATAGGTGCAACAACAATCTGGTGCTTGACACAGACAAAATGAATAGTTTATCTTCAGTTCTTCAAAGGCCACTTGTTATAAGGTGAAACATTCAATAATATTTGTCTTAGATACACAATCCAATCAGCTATAACCTAACACCAAAGAACTTTTGTTTTAGTCAAAAGTTATATTCATGTGTAATAGCATTTTAAGAGAGAGTCTTAATGTGTATTAAGGGAGTAGTTAAAGGCTAAGTTAAGTTAATGGGGAGGCTGAGTTAACTGTATCTGAAAACAAATATCTGGATTACAAATGTAGAGAAAGTAGTTTGTGTAGGTGTTCAATTGTGGGAAAGAATGGTATGGTACAAGTTTAAGATAGTGTTGTGGTGCAGTTTAAGCATATTGACAAAAGTTGAAGTCCTGAAATGTGACCCGATGTGGTCAGAGCAGGAAGAGAGAGATTGGACTGGGCTCTGGAAGTTGACTAAGCGTTTTAGAGGTAGTAGAAAAGACTAAGGAAGTAAGAAGCAAGTGTTTTAAAAATGGCTAGAGGAGTGAAAACAAGAGGGAGTAGTGTTAGCTTTGAGGACAATGCAGAGATTCTCCTCAAGCTCCAAGTCAGTACATTACTGCATATTACTATGTAGTGCTCATTAATGCTCTTTTAAAATAAGGCTGAGACAGAGCAAGGTCTTTGAGGGCTGATAAGTGCAGAGGCTTTGTCCTCCTGTCTGTCCTGTGAATGTCTGTAGGCGGACACGCCAGTAACAGCTCATCCTCCAGTTATCTCAAGTTTAAACATGCAGCCTTTGTCTCCTTTTCAGTTTGGCTTCTCCTATTTGTTGATCAAAGTGAGAAATATAAATCAAGGATATGAGCAGATAACAGAACAATTGAAGAAAAGGATAAAAATGAAAATAGCTAATGTGTATTAGAATGTGGGGGAAAAGGGCTATGGTTGAAGATTTGCTTTTTGTAAGGACTTGTTTTGTACAGATGCTCTATATTATTATTATTATCATTCAAGGTTTTGTTACAATCAAACTAATGACTTGATGTATTCAAATGATTGGGGAGAATTGTCAACTGATGCAAGCACTGAATGAAGTGAAACTGACAGTGCTCAGTGCTTTTTTTTAGTGAATGTTGAATAATGTCACCATCTAGTGGAGGAGGCGGCTACTGTTCTAATTTCTGTGTCAAACATACCATTTAATTTTATCTTATAGAGTTATTTAATGTTTTTTGTTGTACTTTATAACCAAAGATATTCTGTGGTGTTGCCTGGAGCAAGAATAATAGATGCCTAGTCCCAATGAAGGGATGTATAGAGTTTTATTTAAAGGGGTTACTTTTAACCCTCAGTTATTTTACACTGGGTTCATATATCTTAAGTGATACAGAGCTTGCATGGAGACATTTATTGAATCTTAAAGCCATGTTAGAGTTAGATCTAAAAACAACGTAAAGATGATAAATGCATCATAGATGAAAAGTTGTATCTAAAGTATATTTTGGGCACTTTAACTTTAAATTCAGGGAAGACGGGTTTTTGATTTTTTTTTTTTTCTTCTTGCATTTTCTTTTCCTTTTGTTGTCATTAGACTTAATTTTAAACTGTAACACACTATGGTGTTGTCTTATTTTGACATGTTTTTGTTAAGCCCCACTCATAGGTTTTTGGAAACAGTGAGTTACTTCTCTCATATGTGTAATGTACTTTGTTCATTAATGTCTCCATATGTTTTAGTTGTAGTAGACTGTGAAATTTTCTGCATGTGTTCCAGTTTGTGTCTCTGTATAGTTTCATGCTAACTGCACGCATTACTGGGCTAATAAGCATTAAAACAAGCATTGCGGTATTTATCAAGCAGCTCACGTGGCACATATATGTCATGTGATCTGCCAGTCATTAAATCAGGCTTGTTATTATCCAGCTACGCTTATGTGCAGATGTGTTACTGTGTAAAGTGTTGATACCTCTTTGTATTCACACTAGCTAGAGACAGAAAACAACACAATGGATACTATTAGTCATAAGGTCCACTTCCCTTTGATGATGTAGAGCAGCTTTTTGTGTTACAGAGGTCTTTGGTTTATATTTACTGACTCCCACCTCAGATTAGGGAATGGCTGATGGTTCAGAAGCAACACATTAGCATGACTTGAAGCTGGCACACATGCTGCTTAATGTTCACTTCACCCTCTAAAGTGTAAGTTAACATTATAACAAAGGAATTAGCTGTGAGAAAGTCTTGGGAACAACCTCACTATGTTCTGACTGAAAGCTATATGCCCCTATGGTGAGATTGTTTCTATAAAGTTTAATAAGGCCATCAGATTACATTGTGAGCATTGTGCTTGCTCTTTGTTCATTTCAGACCGAACAGTTTGAACAGCCACACATTACGTAAATGCCAAAGATCTGATCTATTTTTTTATTCATAATCCTATTTTTTTCTGCATGCTATGGCAAATATTATTCACGTACACATGTTATTTGATGGTCGCTGCAAACATTGATGAGTCTTATTCTACCCTTAAGGATTTCAGACTGAGCTATCAACAACAACATTATTCTTATATAATTCTGCTCCCTTAAACTCTGTCTGAATGTGTTGGACTCTGTAGTGCCTTTACATAATCACCTGTCCATTGTTCAACTCTTCAAAATGTTACCAAATGTGGCCTTTTCATAAATGAGACAAATTGTGTCTAATAAAGCTGAATTTAATTGTACAAGTTGGAGTCATTTTTGCATATGAGTAATAACAGGATGAAAGTGTGTCTTGTTTTCTTACAAGTTATATTTACTTTGGAAGCTTCTGTAAATAACCCTTTAAATACATTATCTCCAGAGAATGTTTTTGTACTGCTTAAACTGTTGAAGTTACCTTGTCCCTTTTCCCATTATGCAGCTGTGTGTACAGTTCAGACTGCTGAATAAGTGCTCTTGTCATTGTTTTGTTAGCTGAGACATATGGCTCCACCCCTCTGACCTCCATTTGACCCCAACTTAAGTAACTTCACTGCCAAGAAGTGGGAACCTCCTCCTCCCTCTGTGGCTCTCACACTTCAACTAGAATTCAGCCACATTTCAAGCTGCAGCGGCTACAGTAAAAACATACAGGAAGTCTTTTCAAGTTAAAATTTAGGGAAGAGTTTAGTGATTTAGGAAGTGAGAAAGAAAATATTTTGTCAAACGATGCATACATATTAGAAATATATTTATAATGTATAATTTGTGAGTGTCAACTTTTGTCATTAGTTACAAATTAAAACTGCGGGCATTAAGAAGGCTTTTAACTTGCCTGTCGTAACCGGATTGAAAGTTTTTTATTTCTGCGGTATTGTTCACTGACCGTGGTTCATCTGAATTATCTCGTCACACTTCTGTGATTCCGGCAGGATCAGGGGAAGTAAACCTCAACCATGTAAGTTTTCCACATTATCTTTAATCCGTGTACTCACATGACAAATTAACATTTTATTTTTCATATTTCCATCATGAATGTGTTGGCCTTAGATTGTCGCCATGCAAAATATAAAGAAAAAAAAAGATTTGGGAATAAAGTTAGTCAGCGAAGAGAAATGCATTATTTCACTTGTGAAAAGCTATTCCTGTAAAATTTTGAAGAATCATCTGTAGTGTTGATATTACTTATGTACAAATGTTAGGTGTGCTGCTGAGACCCTCATTATCTCATGCACAAACTGTGACTCCACAGTGCACTACATTTTCTTGTCAAAGTTCACTCTGGGACTCACACTGTTGACTTATAAACTGTAAGACAAGGCTCCTCACAGCAAAAAAACATCTGTGAAAGTATTTGTAAACAAAGGCAGCATTAGACTGAGACTGGAAAATACTGTTAATGAGGGAATGAGGAGACTTTCAATAATAGCAGTAGAATCATCCAGCCATTTATAAAGTTCCTACTTTGTCCCTGTGTTTGACAACAGCATGTGCTTTTTCTCAGGTTGAGTAAGAGATCCATTTTAGTGGTTCTTCTCGCAGTAGCTGTTGGCATTTACCTGTTGCCATCTCCAATAGACCCCAAACCTCACATGTATGTAAACCCATACTTTTTCCTTGAATCATGAACTGGATAGCATTTAACCACTACCCTTTAAAGATTACATACTATAAATCATGTGTGAGATTAACAGCATTCTTGTTCAAGACTAAAGGGCCCCCCTCCTGCTCTCGAGGGCCCCCTGGCTGTGAACACCCGTCTGCAGAAGGGTCACAGGTTATTCAGTGGACAGCTTCACGGACCAGAATCCTTCACTGCTGACGAACAAGGTGAGAGGGGTTTCTAAACCTTAAATCTCAACCCGATCTTTTATCTTGGTTCATTTTTGGCTTAAGGGGTCTAATCTTCTTGTGGATATGTGATTTTTAGGTAATGTCTACACCGGTACAGTGGATGGGAAGCTGTGGAGGATTGGCCTCGATGACAGCCTGACCTTTATCACTCAGATGGGTCAAAATCTACCAGAATGTGGTTTGTGTCCTTTGTCCTCTATGTCATCACATCTTATTTTTGGACATCAGTTTCCTTCCTTTTGCTGTTAGTTTATTTTTTACAATATGTGCAAATTCATGTTCTTTACAGGTTAATAGCTTGATAAAGTAACATGCATTACAAGTTAAGCAGCATAAGTTATTAGGCAGCTGGGTTTTAACTTGTTTGCAGGCAGCAGTACAGACTTTGAACCTGTGTGTGGTCGACCTCATGGCATTCGCTTGGATCGAAGTGGTCAGCTGATAGTTGCTGATTCATATCTTGGGTTGCACAGTGTTGAGCCTCAGACAGGAGAGAAGACACTGCTCCTGCCTAATTCACAAGGTTGGATGTGTTTTGATGTGATGGAGATGGTATTTCAAATAATTTCTTCACTATCATTTTTCCTCTCACTCAAAGGTGCAAATGGTGTTCCCTTTGCTTTTCTAAATGGCCTTGAGATTTCTTCAAAAACTGGAATTATTTATTTCACCGACTCATCAAGTCGCTGGGGCCGCAGACATGTCAAACTGGAGGTGTGGTGTCTGTTATTATGAATGTGTTGTCTGGCTAGTTTAGCTGGCTGGTGCACGAATGACCAAAAGAAGGGATGACATATGAATTATATAAAACAGATCAACTCAAAAGAAATTGTGATGTTGTCAGGTAATTGAGCTGAACAACCTGGGCCGCCTCCTCTCCTATGAGCCTCAAACAGGACAAGTGCATGTCCTGCTGGACTCCCTCTACATGCCCAATGGCATCGCCCTGTCCCCAGATGAAGACTTCTTGCTGCTAGCAGAGACCAGCATTGGACGCATTCTGAGGTGAAAATAGAAACACCACAAAGAAAACATCACTCTTTGAGAAAGAAATATTTACAGAGTTTTCTTATCTTTTTTAGATATTGGCTCAAAGGCACAAAGGCTGGTACCAAGGAGATCGTTATGGATAACATGATTGGTTACCCTGACAACATCCGCCTTAGTGACCATGGGACATTCCTTGTTGGTATAACAACACCTCGCTTTCGGAAGTTCATGCCTCCCTTCCTGGACATGATTGCTCCATACCCAGCCATCAAACGCTTCCTGGCTAAGGTACAAAAAAGGGCTAAGTGAACAGTATTTTTGGTAGATTTTCAGATAAAGGCTATATTCTGTAGTATCATATATATTTATATATTTTGCATTGGCTGTCCACGTTCCTTTTTTGCAGCCTCAAGCATATAATAACAGGCCGTATTATTCTAGGCTGCTCAGAGACTAGACGGTGTGAAATCTAAGAGGACAAGGTCAGGACCTTTTAGTAAGACACACACAGTTTCTCTCACCAGAAGTAGAATGAGAGGAAGAACTGAACTCCCTTTCACTTTTATATATAGAAGCATTTAAGCCAACATACAATATAGTTTTGGGGTTTTGACATTATCGTAGTTGTTTTCCTGCAATACAACTTGAGTGTATTCATCGTAAATATAGTCATAGCATCAAATTTACTTCCCGTCCAATTGTAGAGTTCTTTAATGTGTCATGTGTGAGTTACAATAATTTCAATGTGTTGTTAGTAGTTTATATTTATATTATTACGTTCTAAATATGCTAACTGTGCTGGACTGTTGTGCTTGTGTGTAGGTGGTACCTTTAAGCTGGTACAGTGTTCTGCTGCCACGTTATGCTCTTGTCCTGGAGCTGGGATTGGATGGGAAGCTTATAGGCACACTCCACGATCCCGAGGGCAGACTGACCTGGGCCATCAGTGACGTCTTCCAGCACCGAGGCAGAACTTACCTGGGCAACACTGACCTGCCCTTTCTGCCCGTGCTGGACACATGGGAGAGTTGACGGATGGACAATAATGGACAAAAGCCGAGTGAACTGAACTATATATAGGATTGTTGCCTTTTATACTGTTGATGTCCTTAGGTAGGTGAAACACATTTACAGCTCGTGGATGGGGCAGAGCTCAAGTTGTGAGAAGTGCTGTTTTTGAGAATTCTCTGCTTTTTTTAGACAAACATATATATAGCTACCATGTTAAAGAACACACCGCAAATACTACTTAAAACAGGACAGACTTTTTTTTATGAATTTGCCTTTATAGAATTCAATAAATATTTTACATATCAGTTTCAAATCATTTTTAATTTGAGTTTTTTGGTAACTTTAAGTACCCTAACTTTTTTCACACAATATTAAAATCATTGACCTGATTTCATTGAGCTAAATTCAATGAATAGTAATGGACAACACAATTACTAAACAATACTAATTTATTAACAAACACTTGCATTTATAATCTCTTTATTTGGACAAAGACACAAGCCAAAAATACATCACATCAAAACTATTCAGAAAAATGGATGCCAAAACAACAAAGTGGTTCTGACAGGCCAGAAAGTGCATCAGTGAAATGAAACAAAGTGATCAGTCTGAAGTTGAATAGAATTACATAGTGTTTCCGAACTTCTGGGATCTTTTAAGGAAACCAAAAGACCATAGGACAAAAATGAGTGTTTAAACTCTCAGTCAGAAGGAGCTGTATTCAATGACAACAGCGGCAACAGCCCTTCTTCAGTCACAAACACCACCTTTCCTGCAAGGCTATCACAGAGGAAAATATCTGGTGTGTAATTAAACATTCAAATGACTAGGGCCTGTGCCAGGTGATGTTGCGGTCTCTAAAACACAACCTGTTTAAGCTAAGTTAATACTCTGCAGAGATTTGACTATGAAGAAAACATAAATTATTCCAAAACTGCAAAACCGTGTTAATTGGCTGAATAATAACATCCCTTAGAGTCTGGATGAACATGTTTTTACATAAAAGTATATAAGATAAGGCCTGCACTTATCAAAGTCTTGTTGGTAAATGTAATATTAATATTTTAAATTTCCTTTCAACAATAGTGTAGATATGAGTCTAAGTTTTTTGTTACTAAAGACTCTTTTTTAAATAAATGCAGTACATGCTGTTAGCTTGAAAGATGTTCTTCATTATTGTGTTGTGGCCATTACAATCAATAACATAAATAAAAAAATAAAAATGCAGAGTCTTGTCTCTCATCTTAAATAGAAAAATTAGAATCCAAAAGGAATCTTATAAAATCATCAACAAAAAGACTAGTCTGATGTGTTCATTTCACAATTCAAAATTTCACAGTCACAAAGAGTCATGACATTATAGTGTGTACTGTTGCCTGTAGCTGCAGGCTACAGTTCATCACATTTGGCTTTACTCTTTAAAATATGGTCTTATGTATGAAGCTGAGTATTCAAACGTCCTTATTCAATATTATTTGGAAAAATATGTTGGCAGTTCTAGTAATTGATTGATTGTACAGTATTATTAAGGCAGACTCATTTTTTCGAACTTAAACGTTTGTGCTGCTTTTTATGTATGACTTTGTTGATGATTAATGAACTAAAACAGCTATAGGCACCAAATGGTCACATTTGTAACTAATAACAAAAACTGACATGCCTTTGAATTTGTTAAAAACGTTGTTCAAAAATGTATGATATCAAACTAAATACTGGGCAATGCTAAAAACATGTTGGTTTTAGTTGAAGTATATCATATTTTTACCCTGGACACTCTTTTAACAAAAAACTCAAAATACAATGTATTTTTCCCCAAGGCTTCTTGAAATCAGATAGAACAGCAATAGACCCTTCCTTTTTTTTCTCAAACATAGCTGTACCTAATCCCTTGTCTGTCCAGACTGGCTCCAGGGCCAAAACAAGGCAACAACAGCAGGAAAGGCTGAAGTAAGGAAGCAGAACAATGGTTCTTCCTCTGTGATTCCTATGTCCACCTCCTTCAACTCTTCTTATTTCATTTTTTGTCTAAGTCTATTGAGTTGCCAGCTGCGACTGGTAAACATCTGTCTGGGATCAAATTTATACCTGGAAAAAAATGAACGAATTTCAGTGCACGTTCTCAAGTAAATTAAACTGTTTATTGCACAATCTGGACAGAGTAAAATTTTGTCAAAGAGTATGGGACAAACCTTGGATCATAGACACCAGGCGTCCGACATGACTGTCCTGAACAGGACTGCAGTATCATTAGCCGTCGGTTCATCTTTTCCAAAACTTCCTGCTCAACACTCTTTGCTATGTTTGTCAGCTGGAAGGGATCTGCTGTCATGTTGTAGACTTCTACAAACACCTAAAAAGAATAAATGGCGCAAAAGTTAAAAATAAGTTTGTTGCAAGTCCTTTTTTTTAGCAGTTTTTAAAAAATCATACTTCATTGTCATCAAATTCACAGTACTGCAGGTTGGTGGATGAGGCCATGGTGCGCACACAGGCATAGGTGTTGTTGTAAGAGTCCTCACACACACAATCTGGAAAACACTCCTACAGGAATATGGACAGTTTCATTTCAGAAACTATTATACAAGACTTCTACTTTTGTAAATCCATTCTTTATACTATGCAGATGTTATATGAATAGTGAAACTGCTCTCCCATGTTTCGTACCGACACTCCTGGCCCCAGCAGAGGGCAGGCAGGGTCTGACACGTTGCTTCCCTCTCCTTCGTACTCCACCAGGATGTCTGTTCTCCAGTTGCTGCTGTTCATCTTACCCTCCTGATAGGTATGTTTACAAAGACAACATTAGCTTAGAGGCTATTCCTGCTATATATTTTGACATTTAACAGCATCTAGATAGCAGAAAATGGTACAAGAAAATCTACAAAAGCAGTAATCATATCTTTTTATATATTTGAATAATAACTATTAGCTTTCCATAAAGATGATAACAGTTGAAAGGATTAAATTAACAAATAAATCTAGAGAGAAAAAGTTGGATGACTATGTCAGTCTCAGTATCTCACCAATATGGGCAAGAAGGACATGCCATCCATCTGTGTCTTGCTAACATTGTAACCAGCAATGTCCAGGATGGTTGGGCCAAGGTCCACATTGGCTACCAGCATCTAACAATTATTAATTGAATCAAGTTATGTATTATACAAAAGAGACATGAAGCAAGCAGTGCCAACTTTTAACAAAAAAAAAAACAGTTCAGAACTACAAAATAAAATGCACCTGACTGGTCTGGTTGGGCTTAATACGTGGACCTCTGACCATGAGAGGAACTCTGATGTCAAACTCATACAGCTGTCTCTTATCCAGAGGTAGAGAGAACTGACCTGGAGGACAATCATATCAACTACTTTAATTCCAGTCCCCCAGACCCCACACAGACAGACAGCTAGCTCCACAAACATGTATTATTTGCACATGCCTACCTGTGTGATAACCATTGTCAGATGTAAAGAAGATGTAGGTATTGTCCAGTTCGCCTCTGACCTCTAATTGTTTTATTATTTTTTCTGCAAGGTCGTCTACTGACAGCAGAGTGCACCACCTACAGTCCAAAACAACATGCTTTTAGTTCTGCATACCAAAACAAATTCATACAAAAATCTGAAAAGAAATCTTTGGCATTTTATAATATATATATATATATTTTTTTTTATCAAATCACTAGTAATGCAACAACTCTGACCGTTTCCTGAAAGCATCATCCAAAAACTTGATAGAGGAGTTGCTCATGGGAGTTTTGGCTTGTCTTATTAACCAGTGTTTGTCCTGAAGAGACAACAAAAAGAACTTGTAGACAGATATGCTGAAACTTAACAACCAACCATGATGCAATAAGTGACTTTTGAATGTGCAACGTGATTCTGTTTTCGATTCTACTCCACCTTTCCATGGATGTTGAAGTTTGGGTCTCTGGGAGCTTTGGTTGTGTTGAACTTATCCTGATACTGGGGGGCTGCAGTCCAAGGTGAATGAGGGGCTGGCACTGACACCATCATAAAGAACGGCTGGTAGTTTGATTTATACTGGAGAAAGTCCAGAGACATGTTGGCCTGAGAGAGAATGATGAAACATGGGATTAAAAAAATGTCATAAATGTGAGATTTTAGGTCAAATATATATTTAAAATAATGCAGTTCATCCATAACCAGATGACTCACCAGTACATCTGTGAGATAATCTCTGCTGTAGTTGGATCCATGTTTCTGAGCCTTCCCATTCACAGACAGAGTGTAGTTGTAGTACTTGGAGTTCTTTTCCTGAAATTGAGTGTAAATTGTGCTAAAAACAGCCATTCTGGCAGTGTGGAAGAACATTTGCATTTTCTAGACTCTTTAAGTTCTTGAAAATACTAATTCAAATATGTGAAATCAAATAAGATGACACACACGTAGCATGTAACATTTCAGAATCTAGTGTATGTCTGTCTTCCTCAGCTAGGGATTTTTTAGGAAACCAGATTCCTTAAAGCTGAACTCCATTGCCTGCAGTATAATACTTAAATCTAATTATATATTACGTTTGAACAGAATAAGAAAAATGCCAGATATCTTACCAGTCCAACCCAATAGTTCCAACCGGGAGGAACATGCTCCACCCCTCCAGCCTCTGAGTGTCCATACTGAAGCAAACAAATAATGCAATACACATTTCAACTTATAAAAAATGGCATTAGAAGTGAGGTGTACATAAAAGTAATAAGTGTCAAAACTATATCACACATATTACTGACACTGCCATTTATTATGTTACTCACCTGGTTTAGGTATTTCCCAGCAAAGAAGGTCTGATAGCCAGCATATGCTTTTAGCAATGCAGGAAATGTGTGATCCTCCTCACTCTTCTGCCATGCCTTGCTGCTGCAGTTGCCCTCTATAGTGTTGTTAATGACGTGATGGTTGTGAGGGTATTTACCCGTGAGGATGCTCGCTCTACTTGGGCAACACAGTGGACTGGCCACAAACTGGGTAATGACAGCAAAATGAAAAAAAAATTAAATTAGGAGGGTAAATGCCACTTGTTACAATGTTCAACATTAACTTTGTGAATCAAAGATAAACATCTAAAATAAAACAAAGAACACATTGTTTACTATATTTGAATTGATAACACATACCGCATTTGAGAACGATATCCCTGCATCTCCAATCAGTTTTTTTGTTTTGCTTAGTGGGGTCTGAAATGTATAAACACAAGATGTTATGAAATGTTCATTAAAACTAGGTGCCAACACATTGCCTTTTATAACCTTACTCAACATAAGTACAATTCTATCCCATACAACACTAGATATCATTAAAAAGGTTGTTTACTGAAATTTTTAGAAGCAGACTGGAGATAAGGAGAACTGCTGACTGTGACATGCCTAAATGATGACCAGGAATGTATGCAGCCAGCTCTGTTAGACTGATGTAAATGACCACCACAGTCACGAAGAACAACTCCAGACACAGTAACACAACTGAATCTATTAATGGTTTTATCCATTTTTACTCACCAGTCCTCCGTTAGCGATGTCCAGGTCGTCTGTGAGAATCAAAACTATGTTTGGTCTGCGGTAAGATTTAGCAGATTCCCCGCTGCTCAAGCTGCTAAAAGTGACGCAGATGAGTAGACAGTTTAATAACGTCCACAAACAGCAATGTAAAAAGGCCATTTTAGAAATCAAATCATGAACAGACGAGGCAGTCCTTCTCCTCCTTCAGCCAGGGCCTTATAACATAAAATAGAGCCCTTTCTAAAGAAATTGGAAGGCTCGGCCCCCTACTATGTCTCGGACAACAACACTTCCTTGTGTCGTGATCACGTGGGGCTCGGCTACGGAAGCCGCAGTCAGCTGGTTTAAACAAACGCACACAGCCTCGTCATTAGTTTAATCCTTTGTTTTTGTCTATTATCAAATGATGATCAACAATGTTTATTTATTTCTTAAACATAATCAATGAAACAAGTACTCTAATAATAACATATCACCGATTCTCAGCTTGACACAAACACAGAAAAGATACTTTTATTACCAATTATTCAAATGTATCTTGTTTTATTTCAACCTTCTTTGGATTACATTTCACACAACAGTACTCGATTCAGGAGCATGTTTGGTGTAGCCTCTTGTCACTGTCAGAAAGATAAAAGTGAGATGACTGCTGCATGTCACTTGGCTTCTGTCTTATCGCCCATTTCAGTCAAATACTCTTGCGCACAAGCACACCTGTCTCAGGGGCGAGGAAAGTTTTCGGAGTGGGCTGTCCCATTGTTCAGTGCAACAGGGGGGAAGGACACAGACTCCACACATTCAGGAAGGAAAAGAAAAAGCTGTTAGGGCAGTCCCAACCTGTTAAGGAGGCCAATGGAGCGCTCCAGGAACTCCATCCTCCTCGAAAACAGAAAACTTTGGAAATGTGTCACATTGTTTGAATAAATACCAATTAGGTCGCAGTTAGTGTAATATTATAAAAATAACGATGTAATTTGAGATCAGAATAATGGCGTCGGAGGTAAAATTAAACGGGACTGAACTTTTGGAAGTTGACATATGTGACGCCAGCGGCTTGTGTTTCGAAGAGGAAAGTGGCGGGTTTGTGAATTCTACAGCCTATTTTCAGGACGGCTTTGCAGACTTTCAGCAGTGGACGTGTCCCACAGAGTCACCACGGGACACACTAGCGGCACCAGAACAGCAACAGGTCCAACTGGGAGCTCCGCCTGGCAATGCCAGCCACGGGACCAGCGCGGCCAGTGACGCTGACTGTGACAGCGAGGGACGCGAGGTGTGCGCTCCGCGGGCGTCTATAGTGGACTGTCTGCTCGTGGAGCTGTATGAGACGTACAGTGGAGGCAGCAGGAGGAATGTGGACAGCTGGGACAGCTCCACAGAGGCATCCGGGTCTGAAGCTTTTCTTGGACGCAGCAACACCGCGTCTAGCTTCCTTCAGGAGCTCCAGGAGAAACATACCAGGAGGCATCAGATGAACTACTTAGGCCAAAAAGGTGAGGGACCTATGTGACTATGTTTAGTTGTGTGTTGCCATGACAAAGTAATAAGTTACATTTCATGGAGCCCTTGGGGCTCCTTGGGGTTCCTTGGGGTCACCGTGAATAAAGTGAAGTATGTTCAGCTGTTGGCTGTGGAGGTCTGTGTGACCACATCTTCAGAAAATCCACCAAAGGTACTCCCTTCAGAGAATGTTATATCCTTTCAGGGACTAGCAGAGTTCCCCAGGAGCCTTGAATGGTATGTTTTTTTAGTGGTGTGCCTTGAATCCTACAGTAAACACGGGGCTCTGTTTGTCCTCATGTCAGGGTTGGTCAAGTTAAACAATGCAACAGTCTTACAGTTTTCCCATGTAGGCATGTTTTTTGATAATCTACCAGCTATAAAAGGAAACAGAATAATGAAGATGTAATAGAAGTTTCATCCTTGATAAACATGATTAATTAAGCCTTGTTTAAAATGTTTTCAACTGTTCAAAATAAGCTAAATCCCATGAAACTGTGAAAGATACTTCTGTTTCTTCATGTGTATTAAATACTAGGCCTACTTGAGAAACAAACCAATAGTTATGGTTTACTGTGTGAAGTGGAAATAGCATAAAAAGTCCCAAGTCATTTGTACAATCTCTGCTGAACTTGTTGGGTCATAAACTAGGCAGTTGTCCGGTTTTTAGCTTTCCCATATTTGTTAAAACTAATCTGAAACACTAATAATAGTCTCTAACAGAAGGAGTGCTTCATTATGGCAGCACAATTATTGATTACGTTCTTCCTTTTTATCTTCAGCCCCCGAAGAGTTGCAGTCTATCATTCAGGAGGTCAAGTACCGCACTGGTCTGCAGTCGGCCAAACTTATTCGACAACTCAGAAGACGAGACCGACTTTCCCACAAACTGCAGAAGAACTATGACATTATCACAGCGTGCCTTCAAGCTGTCTCACCAAAGCGACGTAAGGAATTTCTTTGACAGACATGAGTTTGCATCAAGATATCATAAGCCTCACCTACACCACTAAGAGATTTTTATATTGAATGATTTTATATTGAATATTGGATATGACTGGATTTCCTTCCTGTTAAACAAGTTCAAGTTACACCATGCTTTTATTTTTGGTGAGATGTGAAAAACATAATTCGAAATTTTTACCATGGAATCAATCTTTTTTGACTAAATGCAGCCTCGTAGCTCTAAAACACTTGTTTGTCACAATTGTCAGTTGTATTTTGATCATTTTATTACAATATACAGGATAATAGTTATCTACATAACTGCAAGTTCAAAACACATGTTGCCATACACAAGTAGGGTCTGGGAAAGTTGATTCTTTACATGTAGTAAGTGTGCTTGAAAGAAAGTCAATTTTGGGTTTCTATATTTCATCTCTTCTTTTATTTTTGGTTAAACTATCAATAGCCATTTATGAACACAGGTTAACAAAAAAGTCTATTGATGTAGTAGTTGTCTGGGTCTCCAGGCCTGCCTCTGGTCTGGACCTGCATTACCTCATCTGTCCCCGTAGCCCTTCCCCTGCATCCCTCTGCGCTGGCGCCTCCTCTTGTGACGCCAGACCGGAGGAGGTGTGCAGCATCAGCAGCAGTATCCACCACGAGCAGCACCAACGTTATTTCAGCATCACTCCTGGCTATTTCTAGGCTTTTCTGTCCGCTGCTATCTGTAGAGCCGTTAAATCGTGATTATGAACGGTGTTTTAAAAGCCATTTGTTGAAGTATAGCGCAGGCATTTCGTCCGTGTTGGAAAAGAGACTGTCGGTTCAATCGATTAACTCCGTTTTGGGGAGAGTGTTTAAGGACCATGGCTGTGAGGATGTTGGCCTGTTTGCCGTCGCCAAAGGCTGGATTGAGGACCAGTGGACGATGAGGTGATTTTCGGGTTGAGCATCAGTAGATTCCCGATGAGGCAGGAGCGTCTGTCCGCCGCCGGCAGGAGGCCGAGGGTGGGCGTCAAGCAACGGCAGCACAGCTCGGGAGGGGTCGGTAACATCATCAGCAACGTTCTCAAGAAACGCAACGGGATATCCCGGAGTGCACCGCGGCTACTCTGCACCTTAGAGCCAGGTGATGCTCTACATGAAATATCCATGTGCTCAAACTGAGGTAGAGAGACTCTGGGGTGTTTGTAGAGTTGGGTCGACACGTAAAATCTGTACCATCTAAAGCTTCAAGTTCGTTTCGCCTTCACAGTCCATAATCAAATCAAATGTTTAACTGGTTAAACTGTCCTGCAAATAAGAGTAGACCTATAACTGCTGCTTGGTGACCTTCAAAAGTTTGGAACTAAGAAAACATTCGCTCATTTACCTCCCTGTTTTCTCCAGGAGCACAACTTCTAGACGTATCTCTGCTGTTACTGTTCCTCTTTTTATTTATTTTTAATATGTTGCCTTTTATTTGTTTCATTCCAAGTGGATTTGCTCGTTTTAACTGTGGATAAGTAAAGCTGCCCGTCGTTACGCGTGAATGAAACCGTTTGGTGTCCGCTGTGGGGACTGAGTGACAGGGAAGTGGGAGGGTTTTCAGTGTTAATCCTTGTGTCAAAAGGAAACAAGAGAATAAAGCAGCGAAGAATGGCGCACGACAACACGTCTGAAGAGGGACAAGCAGGTTATGCACCGTTTAGTTTTTAATAGTCTCTTTACTGTTTCTGTAGCGGTGGGACAGATGTATCTGGTCTACTGAAAGGACGATGGTCGCCGAAGCGACAAATGGCCGCTGGTGGTTTAAGCTTTTGAGCCAAAGCCAAAAGATGTCAAGACCTTCCCTCTTAACTTCTGAACAGTATTTCATTTCCGTTTGGTCTCGTAAAGGATTTACAGCGTTGAATTTGTGACCGAATTGTTCGCGTGGTAATTGCTGGTTTGTGAGCCAAAGTGATTTCCAGTAAAAGAGATTGAAACGGATTCAGCACCAGGCGAAAAGAACAGCGACGCGTTCATCAAATTAGTCAAAGCGAAAAGAGCGCACAGGATCTACACAGACTTACACAGACTTTAAAGATGAAGTAAGATTTATTCGTTTATAATATCTCAAAGTACAGCTTTTTCTGGAGCTGACTGTTGAAGCCATATACTAAACACTTCCGGGGTGCTTTAACGAGGAAACCTCCAGGCCAAATTGTGACTGACGCCATGCTTTCTCACCTGCAACTGAATCTGATTTATCTGTCTTTGAGTGTTTTGCTGTTTCATATTATATATTTTCACTGGGAGGTTTTTCATGTTGCTTGTAAGTGCATTCTATTAGGTGAAAATACAAATATGCTCAAACAGGTACATGGCTTATTTTAACCCTAATCAGTTAGCAGGAGGATGAAACTATTACTATAAAATACAGGCTCTTGAGGGCATTGCTGTACCTGCATCAGGACTTTTCTACTAACCAACATTTCTCTGTTTTCAGGTGTCGACACAAGGCTGAAGTTTACCATTGAACCATCCATCGGCAAGAATGGATTTCAGCAGGTATTTGTACATGCCGCATTAAACTAATTAGATATTCTAATTCATGTTTAAAAATGTATGTGAATTTATTGGTTTGAAAGTAAAATTGGCAAGCAGGTCAGCTTTCTTTTTTGTTCTGCTCTCCACACAGTGGTATGACGCGCTTAAAGCAGTGGCAAGGCTCCCCACTGGAATACCCAAAGAATGGAGGAAAAGGGTGTGTAACAAACTCACTGTGACTAAACAGAATACTTGATGTAAGGTCTGTGCTATTAAATCACTGATTCATTCAAATGACATATATCCGCTGCTGTCTTTTTAGGTTTGGCTAACACTAGCTGACCAGTACCTGCACTCTATATCCATTGACTGGGAGAAGACTCTTCGTTTTGCCTTTAACGAGCGCAGTAACCCAGATGATGACTCTCTTGGCATTCAGATCGTCAAGGTAACCTCTAGTGTTTATATCAGGAAGGGGGTTTGGTCTGAGTAACCCACACCGAGTTGGTTATTGAAGTTAAGAATACTCTAGATCAGTGGTGTCAAACTCAAAGTGGTGAGGGGCCGTGATTGTTTATAAGAATCCTTTCAGGGGCCGAAGGTGGTGACACTTTTATTAAAGCTTTTATTAAATTTTGAATGGAAAGTTTCTTCTTCATATGAGCCTTACAAAAGCTATATTTTTTTCTCCTTTTGTGGAAACTGGTTTTGATTGGATTTGAAACTGGTTGTAGATGGATTTGAACAGGTTTTAGATGAAATTGCACAGGTTTTAGATGGATTGGAACAAGCTGTGTTTGGATTTGAGCAGATTTTAGATGGCTTTGCTGAGGTTTTAGATGGATTTGAGTAGGTCTTACATGGATTTGAGGAGGTTATATTTGGATTTGAACAGGTTTTAGATGGATTTCAGCAGATTATTTATATTTTAAGATTTTTATGAACAAATACAATTGATCTCATTCAAATCTATCTAAAACCTAATCAAATCCCATTAAAACACCAAAAATATCATCTAAATGCGTTGGAGGGACACATAAAATGAGTTTGATGTGTGCTCTAGACATTTCTCTCAAACACAGCAAATCTAGGATAAACTACTGTTTTTTTTTTCCTCCCTTTTTTCATTTTTAAATCAGTTTCTTTTAAATAAACATAATCTCATTTGCTTCACTGTGTTTATCCCACACCCTTAAAGACCAAAAGTTCATTTGTTGCCTTCTATTGTATTAAAATGATTCAGTGGCATTTATATTGTCTCCCCGGTCCAGGACCTTCACAGGACGGGCTGCAGCTCTTACTGTGGTCAGGAGAAAGAGCAGGACCGGGTGGTGCTGAAGAGAGTCCTACTCGCTTATGCCCGCTGGAATAAAGCTGTGGGCTACTGTCAAGGATTTAATGTACTGGCTGCACTCATACTGGAAGTAACAGAAGGCAATGAGAGTGATGCGCTTAAGGTACACTTCAACACACTGTACACATGTATTATGAGACAAAATCGATTTTGACATCTGAATTTTGTGTCTTCTTTTGGGTATTTTTCTCTACACCCTTTAAGGTGATGATCTACTTAATTGATAAAGTTTTGCCAGAGAGTTATTTTGCCAACAATCTGCGGGCTTTATCAGGTAATAAAAAGAATCAGGAAAAATGAAGCAAGCATTTTGTAATTGGCTTTCAGTGTCTTCAGTCTGTGATATATCTTTTTATCAGTGGACATGGCTGTGTTCAGAGATTTACTGCGACTGAAGTTGCCAAGACTTTCTCAGCATCTCCACCACCTGCAGAAAGCTGCCAACAAAGAGGCCGGAGGTATGGATCTGTGCCTGTCGTTACAGCTTGGGAAGTGTAAGGTGTTTAACATAAGACAATGTTAATTACCGATTTTTTTTTCTTTTTTTTTTTCAGGCAGCTATGAGCCCCCACTGACCAATGTATTCACTATGCAATGGTTCCTGACCATGTTTGCGACCTGCTTGCCAGCGCCCACTGTGCTGAAGATATGGGACTCCGTTTTCTTTGAGGGGTCAGAGGTGCTGTTTCGAGTTGCGCTTGCCATCTGGGAACGCCTGGGAGAGTGAGTGAACCGATAATGCCAATTGTGTATCGGCATCATATCGCCACATATCTAAACTTTATGCTGATATTCTTCTACTCTGTTTATAGGAGGATAGAGTACTGTCAGACTGCAGACGAGTTTTACAGCACCATGGGTTGTCTGACTCAAGAGATGCTGGACCGTAACCTCATTGATCCTGCTGAACTCATGCTGGTAATAATATAACACCCTACACCAGTGGTGTCAAACTCAAAGTGGTGAGGGGATAGTTAATAAGAACCCTTTCAGGGGCCGAAGATGGTGACATTTGGGAAGCTTTTATTAAATTTTGAATGTAAAGTTTCATCTTCATTTCTTACAAAAGTCATCTTTAACATTAATTTCCTTCTTTTATGGGAACTGGTTTTAGATGTACTTAAACAGGTTTTAGTTGGATTTGATCAGGTTCTAGATTGATTTGAACTGGTTTTCAACAAATTTAAACATGTTTTCAACTGATTTGAACAGGTTTATGATGGATTTGAACTGGTTTTAGATGTACAGGTTTTAGTTGGATTTGATCATGTTTCAGATGGATTTAAACTGGTTTTAAATGGATTTGAACTGGTTCTAGATGGATTTGAAGCGGTTATTGATGGATTTGGACAGGTTTTTGACTGATTTGACCAGGTTTTACATGTTTGAACAGGTTTTATTTGGATTTGAGCAGATTCAGTAGACAAGGTTTCCATATACAGTAGTATGTCCGATTTTTTATTTCCATCTCATTTTCAGGAAGTTTACTCAATGGCAGTGTTCCCCTTTCCACAACTGGCTGAGCTGAGAGAGAAATACACCTACAACATAACACCTTTTCCTACCTCAGTCAAATCAAATGGAAGGTGGGTCCTCAGCTAAGAAGGCTGTGTATTGACATATTGCTCATTGCCATAATATATTTACTACTTTTGTGTCTGTTTGTTGTAGTGGTGGTCTAGGCAGCTGGGAGAGTGACGATGACGCAGACATGGATGATGAAGATGCTGTGGTGACGGCACTTGGCTGTCTGGGACCACTGGGGGGTCTGCTGGCTCCTGAGCTGCAGAGATACCAGAAACATCTCAAGGGTCAGTGTGGACAAACATACACATAGGATTTTGTTTGCAACAGCCAGGAAAAACAGCCAAGTGGAGCAAACTGCTGCATCAAATACTGATGTTGTGCCCAGATTTTGGAGTCCAAAAACATTCTGACTTTAATCTGTTTGCCCTAGACAAATCTGCACTTCAATCCTCTGCAGCTCTTCCAATCATGAAAGAGACATCCCAGCGGATTCATTCATCAAACACCCTTTAACATCTGAAACATTTGTCATTACTGAACTACAGCGATGATTTGAACAAAATTGCTTTTAGATCAAAAACTGTAGATTAGATACAAAAACTGTTTTTGTTTGGAGTTGAGCATTGATGCAGTAGAGCCAAAAAATACCATTTTGTTTTGAATGTACTGATCTTGATTGAAACAGAAGCTTAACATGACCGTAAAAGACATGCTTTGCCTGCGTTGTGTATTGCAGTTTCTTTTTTCACCCAAATTGAATATGTTTTTAAGCAAAAACTGGGTAAGCAGATGGTAGAAGATGTTACTCATGACCCATATTTATCCTCTCTACTTCCAGACCAAAGAGCTGAGTATGGCAATATTGCAGAATTGAGTCCTGGAGCAGTGGGTGCAGCGGTGGGAGGAACTGGAGGAGGGCGGTCTGAACATCAAGCAGCAATCAACAGTATGATGATGGAGAGGATGAGCACTGACATCTGCGCCCTAAAAAAGCAATATGTCCGAATCAAGAAGCGGCAGCAGCAACAATCTATGCAACTCTTTATCCGAACAGGTGGAGTGAGCACGTGAATAATCCTCACACGATGTTTATATAAATGTTTAAATCACAAATCAAGGCTGTCTTTTGCCCTTATATAGAGAGGCATGTAGAGTTAATTATTTTCTAATCAAGCCACCCTTTAAATATAAATATGTATAAAAAAAACGGCAAACAAGAAAAATAACATTTTTAAATATGCAACAGAAAACCTGATATTTGATGCTTGACTAATAGGATCGGTTCCTGAAATGAGCACAAGTCCAGGGATTCTTCAGGACCATTGCAAGAAACGGAGTGATACCAACCTTTTTACTGACGGTACAGGATTAAAAAAAAAAAAATCTGGTTGAAGGTTTTTCTCTAACAGATATTATGTGTGCATAAAAGTAATCAGTAATTTAAGATTCTTCATTACAACTTTAAATTTCAGCCAATTTACAGTCCGTTATGTTTGAAATTTCTTTTTTTTATATTTCATTTTATCCAACAACAACAAAGCTTTGATAATTTGCATAATAACTCACTCTAGAAATTTGCATCTGATAAATTGGCTGAAATTTAAATATGCTAGAAATGCCTGATGAATTACAAAGTCAGATCCTGCTTTGAGTGATGATTTCCTGCATGTTGGTGGGTTTACTTTGATTTGTGCACTGACTAATTCTGCTTGTTACTGACTCCTCCTTTCTCTTACTAACATGTCATTTGCAGCTTGTATAGCAGTATTACAGTAAGATGCTGCATTTAAATTCAAGCATCTGCGTACACCCTCGTCAATCCACACAAATCACTGAACCCACCCTACAGCGTTGTAATCAGCTTTTAACAGCTGGAGTTCAATTAAGGTAGCTCACAGCAGAATAAGTTGTACAGGTTATACTACTGCATTATAGTTTACAGAGTAATGTTAATGAAGTGTGCAGTCCCCTGGTGCCTACTAAAGGGATTCTGCTCTAAACTAATGTTTTAAGTGTCTATTAATACATAAGTAAGTAAGATAAGTAAACACAATCTAACATTAGATTTGATATGCTTTGTGAATGTACACTATAACTGCTCCTCTCATTATATTTTTTAATTGTCATTTAGGTTCTTTACGATTACGTTGTTAATCCAGCCTGGAAGACACTTTTTTTTTTTTTTTTTGTAAGCAAGCTTTTAATGCCCATTGCACTTTCTCTTTCAGATAAGTGTCCCGCCACCCGTGTCATGGCCTCCCAGCTTAACCCCTCTAGTGCAGTGATCAACCACCTTCTGTTGGGCCGAAAACCCAGAACTTTAGGACCTATGTCTGCAGTACCAGGTTCCAGAGCTGCTGCTCCATACCAGTCCCAAGGCTCACCGGCCAGGCAGAGCTGTGGTTCACTCGCCTCCACTGCATCCCCAAAGAGCTCAACAGGGGACACAGGCTCACCCTGGCGCACCCATGTCCGTATTCACCGTAGAAATATAGCCAGGGCGCGGGCACAGCTGGGTTTCGAAGACTCAGAGGAAAGGGATGACGAGGAAGATGAGAAAAACGAAGTATTTGAGAAGAGAGAAATAGAAGAAATCAGGAAGAAAAAAGAGTTGGAGGAAAAAGATGTCGAAGAGCAGGAGAATAAGAGTGACCACGACTCCTCAGTTTGTCCGTCTCCAAATCCCTCAGTTTCAGGTTCTGCAAGTGACGACTCTCCGCGGGTGGAGGATGTGGCAGAGGTTGCAGAAGTGGGAGATGTGGTGGTGCAACTGCACTCTCTAGATTTAGAAGATGCATCAAGCTTGGCCTTACCAAATATAACTAACCCACAACCCAACTCTCCCACCACAATCATACAGAAAGAGTCCAACTCTTTAAGCCCAGACAAAAGCACTGGTTTTGATGGCCATTATCCTTCTTTTCACTCTTCCAATTTGTCTGTCTCTCCTTCCTTTCCTTCTCATCTGAGCCATTCCACCTCACCAGTTCCAACCAGTTCAGTAGATACACCCTCCTCCCCCACCCCTCTCAGCACTCCTGCAGCCATCTCTACCTCCTGCCTCCCATCATCATCTTCAACCAACGACCTAACCTCTCAGTGCACTCCTCTGTCCTCCAGTTTTTACAAGACCCCCTGCCCCTCCACTCCCGCTCTATCTTCTGTGTGCTCATTGTCTAAATCTGACATGTCTTCTTCTCCGTCCACTCCAGCCATTGCGACCTGCACCACCTCCACCCCTAAACAGCAGGTTTTCACTCCTTTTCCCTGTGTAAAGCATCCAAGGAAATCTGCAGCAGCCAGAAACCTTGGCCTCTATGGGCCCACATCCAGAACGCCCACAGTACACTTCCCCCAAATGAGCCGAAACCTCACTCGCTGTAGCAATGCTGCAACCACTGGGAGGCGCTAAAACCCTGTATTTAACTATAAGCATAGTGGTGAGAAAAATCCAATGTTTTCACCATGTTGCCTCCTGCATATAAAAATCACTCTGAAATGGGCAAAATTGTACATGAGTTGAGTATATACATGTTTCATCTGAATCGGTGCTGTTTTAGTACAATTCTAAGGGGTTGTGTCTCAGCCATAAAGTTTTACAGTGGCCTATGCAGATGCTTTCTAATAGATTCATGATATGTGAGAAGAGCTGATGTGAACATGTGCGTTGTCATATTCATTAGTTATTGCAAGGATTCTACATAAACTGAAATGGTTGAAGCAGGACCACACAAGAAGGACTTGTAACTAAATATTTGAATGAAAATTGTGATGATAATGATAACACTTAATTCAATTATTATCTTTAATGTCAATGTCATTCTCTATGCATAAACTCTGAATGTAACATCACTGTCAAGGGGTTGTGAAAATGACACAGCTAATCTAAGAGGAAAAGAACTAACAAAGACAAATTGCAAATAACAAACAATGTACTTCGCATGGTCATGATCAAATATATATGTACTATTAATACATACTCACTCCAAACACATTTACATCAAGATTAAGCTTCTATGCTGAATATGTTCACATTAAGCATGTACATAGCCTTTGGTGATTTCTAAGGCTAAACAGATTAAACTGCACCTCAAATGACAGTGACATACACAATGATCTACTGCTAATTTCTTTTACATTGTAAGAAATTACAGTGTTTATTTTCGCACAGATTCTTGTCAGCTGAGGTCAACTGATGATAACTTGGTTACATGGATAACTGTTTACAAAAACTAAAATTAGTACCAACATACTTTATTGGTGCAATTATGATCACATTTAAAATGCACCACATGGCAAATGCAA
This sequence comes from Rhyacichthys aspro, assembly GCA_036850595.1. NCBI lineage: Eukaryota > Metazoa > Chordata > Actinopteri > Gobiiformes > Rhyacichthyidae > Rhyacichthys > Rhyacichthys aspro. The sequence continues at coordinate 20,761,650 of CM072159.1, read as the reverse complement.
CCTAATCACTTAATTATGTATTGATATAGTGGATAGCATCCTCATGTTTGATGTTATACAAAATGACCCAGATATCTGTATACACTGAAGTACAAGTACTAGCAAAAGCAAAGTAATATTGTTGTCCAACACATGGATATTTCTTATCCATTTTTTTGAATGTAACTGGAGTCAAAGAGCTTCTCTTCCGCATATCACTCTTATGTCTAACGTGCATTGTAACATTTTGGACTGGAAGAACAAATATGGGAAACTGAACATTCATTTGCTTGTCATTGCCAAATCCCCCATGGTCAGGTTTCAGCACTGCCATTTTGTCTATTTCATCTCATGTTTTCAACTAAACCTCACTAACTTAAGTTATGTTTAAAGGGGAACAACATTGCATTCTATTGTATTGATTGAATGAGGCCAAAATTCGACTGCAACACCGCACTCTAAATAAAGAAACATTAGAGAAAAGGCATGACTGAGTTTTGTGCGTCTTTCTTAAACTTGCTTTTCACGTACTACTGAATTGTACTTTACACAAATAGCATTTTATTAATCAGCAGTTACAAAAAAAAAAAATAAATAAATCAAAAAACAACACAGAATCCACAATACCCATAAAAAACTTGTCTAATAAGCTGTTCTCATTTACAATAAAACATTCACAATGCATTAATGCACATAAACATGACTAAAAATACTGTTATTTACATTAACAGGGTGCTTATAATGCAAGACAAACATTTGCACCAAAAAGGTTTGAGGTATGCAATATGAAAATAAAATCTAAGGAAGGAACAGAACGATTATGACTAAAAACACTGTGAAACCTTGTCTTAAATAATTGATTGTTCTTAGGCACCATCTTTTTATCAAACATTTGCTACTGTCCACATTCTAATCAGAAAAAGGATCCACAAAGTTTAGGACCTTTGTACCTTGAGGGAAAATTGTTGTATTTTCTTTTAAGATTTAGTTTTTTAGTGTATTGTATTCAATTTAAAGTTATATGTGGGATTTCCATTAGGAATATAATTATTCTAGTACAATAAAAATGCTAATCAATTATTTCTTAGTGGTTATTATTTAGACTGTTGATACGAATTTTCTATTGAATCTGAGGTTTAAAGTTCACTGCTGGTTGAGACTGAGCAGCTCGTGTGTAGATAGTTTCAATGGTACTATGGACTACTTAACGTCCTGTGATGTGTGCCATTCCTGGGTTAACAAATGAGAAATTATTAAACATTGTCTGGTCAACACTGTTGATGAGGGTCCGGTCTGCGCAGGACAGTCGTGGCTTCTCGTTAATGAACTCTTTATCAAAGTTACTGCAGTCACTGGGTGATGTCTGTATGAGTTGAACAAAGAAAAGTGTAAAGGAACAGTGTAAAGAGTTTAAATAATTGATTACCTTTTATTATTGATGAATAAACAAATCTGAACTTACAATAGTGGGCCTGAAAGGCGGAACCACCTGTCGTTGTTCCATTGCCTTCCAGTCTATGCCACTAAAGAAATTGTGCAGCCGGATGTCACCCTTTACTCCGAGCCGCTCCTCTGGCTCCCGTACAAATAACTGCAGCATGGGCACAAACATCCACATGGTAACATTTAGAAAAGCATCCACAACAATGAAAATCTACCCTTTAACCTTCAATTCATTTTCTTATTTTTCATTTTCAGTTTATTTGTGTCATTTAACCAAGCACCAGTGTAACACGGTGACTGACCTTAACCAGAATGTCCTTGCAGTCTTTGGTAAGCCAGCGCGGATAAACAGGGTTATCAGTTCGTATAGACTGAAACAGCTCCTCCTCATCACGACCATGAAATGGAGACTGGCCAATCAACATCTCGTAGAGTAGCACCCCAAATGACCACCAGTCCACAGAGCTATTATACTTCTGTCCCAGTAGGATCTGACACACAGGCAGACAGTAACATAAAACACTGGTTTAAACACATCTCAATCTGTACAGATAGATTTCTGCCAATATCACAGCGTGTCTTGTAGTGTGTGCTCACCTCTGGAGCAATATAGTCCGGTGTCCCACAGAAAGTGGACGTCCTTAAATCATCCTGCATGTTTTCCTTACACATTCCAAAGTCTGCTATCTTTATATGTCCTTCAGAGTCTAGCAGCACATTATCCAGCTTCAGATCCCTACAGAGCAACAAAGACATAGACAGGAAAGATAAAATTAGAGGCAACCATTTGTGTGTCCTTGTGTTTATTGACATTCTGCTCTGTATCAATTACAGTTGTTTTGCAGAGACTGTACCTGTAAATAATTCCTTTGGAATGAAGGAACTGGAGCCCACAGATGATTTCAGCTGCATAAAAACTGGAAAAATACACATCAAAATAAAATAAAACAAGTTTTATTATCTCCTTTTGTTTTAATTTCTCATTTCATATCATATATTGACCCTGTATTACCAAATGCCAAAGTAATTAGCCATTCAGACAAGCTGTTATACTTTGGTAAACCTCCTGGTAATGTATTTCTTTAGTCTATATAATTGTTAAAAAGAAAACGTGACTCTGCTCTACATAGTGTTGATCAATGAGTATTTAGCAGTATTATTTATCTGATATATATATATATATATATATAATAAATAAGTGACAGGCACAACAATTTCAATACAAATCTATAAATGACTACAGCCAAGTTATAAGGATACATACGTGGATCTGTATAAATCAAACTTGTGGCAGCTTTGGATGTGGAACATAAGGTCTCCTCCATTCAGATACTCCATCACAAAGAACAAGTTCTCCTAAAAGTAACAGATTTATGAACACATTTGACAGCAGAGTTTTTGCTTTTATTGCAGCATTAAGTTTTACCTTTGTCTGAAAGGTGCAGTATAGGTGTGTGAGGAATGGGTTTTCCCAGGCTAAAGACAGGACTCTCCTTTCAACCATGGTGCACTCCACATCATCGTCCATCAGCACCACATCCTTCTTTAGAGCTTTCACAGCAAAGAACTGCCCACTCCGTCTCAGTTCTGCTAAAAACACCTGCGGACACAATAAGACCACATCTATTGTGTCGTTTTCTCATAATATGCATCTTCCACTGCTGGCTGCAGCAGCAAAGTGTGAATCAGGAATGACAACAACATAACAACATGTACTTATGTATCAGTTTATCTATCTGCATATTCCCAAATGTATGTTTAGCTATACTGTATTTTCTCCATGCCGTATTTTATCTGTATGATCAATCATAGACTACCTTGCCAAAACTACCCTTTCCCAGCATCTTGTGCAAGACAAAGTCATCAGTGGTGAACTTGGTTTGATGATCTTTCCTGGGAATAGCATAAAGAGGCTCTTCCTCTGTCTCCTCAGTGAGAGTGTCTGTGGGTCCTTCCCAAGAAACACCCAGCTGATCTGTGGTTAGTAAGACAGAAACACAATTTTATATATTTCATTACACATAAACCCACCACAACCATGTAAAAAGCATGCTTGCCTTTGTTTGCAGGTGTAGCTGTTGCTGGTAGGCCCATTATGAGCCCCGATGGAGCTCGGACCACTCCTGGCTGACCAATCCCTACTGGACCCTCGCGACTGATTATGTCATTTTCTCTTGTGCTTTTGGCCTAGAAATTCAACATGGGGTCAAGGTTAAATATTTAACAGTACATACACTGTTGAAGCCTTCACATCAGGTTATAATCCCTCCAACCTGCTGTTTGCTCTCAATCATAGCCAGTGCTTCAGCCATCAGTTTCTGGTTTACTCCACAGAGGTTGGCTACTTTTTTCTGGCATTTATGGTGAACATTCATACTGCATTCTGCACAGGAAATAGGAAACAACATTTTTATGTTACAAATTATCTTTGAATTTTAACTGTTAAGTATTATTAGCTCAAAAGAAAATGTGCTTAGTTGTTTCATAAATCCATCTTTAAGAGGTGATATAGTTCCCCTCTCACCCTCACATTTGAGCCCCTGTCTGGCCAGTCCCCATAGCAGCGTGCCGCAGTGTTCACAGAATGTGGGGCTCTTGTAGTTGTACACTTTGAATCTGTGGGGCATGTCGATCTTAAAACGCTCCTTATGTATCTGCAACAATGGATATGGCATCATGAGTACGCATAATGACTACAAACATATTTAGATATTACTCCTAATTTGGAAGAAAGGACCAGCTGAACTGTCCTAGTGATTCTTGTGATATGACAGCTCAATGTAAAAAGTCAGTGTGCATGATACTTACCATTGTTTCTTTACTGTTGATTGCTGAACCAGTGCATTTGGCTATAACTTTATCAATGCATTTTTTGTGAATTGCTGCATTGCACTCTAAAAGACAAAATGAGGCTTGATTAGACTGAAAGTAAATGTTTCCAGGCATTATTTTAACTGCCCACAGTGGAAAGTAATTTCATACTCACGCCTGCACTGATAGCCCTGCTTGTTGAGACCCCTGCAATAAAAGGCAATGGGTGGAATAAGTGATAAACAGTGATAAAAGTGACTCATTTCATGCTTTAGATTTTTTTCTTTCTTACCAGACAAACTCTTTACATACTGAGCAGAATGTGGGCTGGGGAAAGAAGGTGGCGCTGAATTCATGACACTTGACCAAGTGAATTTTGGCCTGTTTGATGGCTCCTCGTCTGTGATGAAGCGCAAACACACCTTCCCTCTCACGCTCAGCGTCGGAGTCTCCTTCAGTCACATTTGCAGCGTCTGAGATGTGTCATAAAACATCAATTATCACTGTATAAGTGAAGAAGAGGTGTGCAAAAAGCTGCAACTTTGTGCCAAAATAAAAGTTTCCATCTCTGTGGTCTGAGAAATGGAAAAGAAAAAAACATTTCCATTTCCATTCAGCTCTGAGTGTTTTTCTTAATGTATATATATATTAAGAAACCACTTTCATACAGGGAACAAGATTTCAAACAGACAAAGCAAATGTTGCAAATCTTAATCTTGAATCTAAAAAACCAAACTGTAGAGATAATTGTAGAAACAGTACATTACAGTTTGCATTTAAAGTGCATGGTTATTTTCTTGTGCATGCACAGTGTGTAAGTCTAAGTGTTGCCTGTGTCCCTGTGTCTAAGCGCAATGCCACCTGTTCTCTACTCGTTTGCTATGTGCTAATCTATAAAGAAACATAAGAGGGCTTATTCTATTTACTTTGCATTAGGCTCCCAGGCCTTGGCACGCTATCATTGTCAAGAAAAGAAATTCTACACAAAGCAACAGAGCAAAAGCACTTTTAACCAGTATGAGGCAACTGATAAAGGCTCCTATTTTTAGGTTTAGAAAATGAATTATATACAGTTCAGCCCCAGTAATGTGTGATAAACACCAAGCACTGAGTACTGGGGAATTACTCTAATCTTTCAGATATTCATTAAAAATGGCTTTAATTGATCAGGGTTAGAAGGATTGTACCACTCACCACTTTTCTCCAGAAAATATCTGGCCTCCATCAGCAGGCGACCCTGTGGCTTCAGCTCCAGCTAAGACAGACACACAACAAAACAAGTCAGCATTTTATTCATTACAGAGACTGAAATCAGAAGTATACTTTCAGTGACACTGATATCTGACTTTAAATTATACAGGTCAGGACAGACAATCTGAACTTAATATGAGTGACACTTAAACTGAGTGAGATGAGGAAATACACACATGTAGACACTCGTTCATTAAAACATTGACAGCACTTACAGTGGTGGCAAACTCATATAAACTCACATAAATTAAACATGTATTGGATTCATAAGATGCTTTTACTTTACAAGCTCAGGAGATCTGCATAAAATACCTTCTATGAAAAGTGAGACTAAGGATAATGGTGGGTTCCATTATAAAGGATGCATTTATCCTTTATGGCCAAAAGAGGATTACTACTTACTACTATATATTTGGTCTTTTGACCTAAAAAGACCCTCCGGGATTTGTGTAATGTATCCATCAGTAGCTAGGGCACACACAGAGACACATACGGTGCACTGACCCACATCTCAAGTTTGCCATTCTCCTTCTTGCAGCGTGTGGCCAGTGAGTCCAGAGCCACAGTGGCTTCAGATTTGAGCTCTGCTGTTCGGTCTTTGACCATCACATGCATGATGCGGCCACGATGGATGTGAGCATCAAAAGTGGTGCTCCATGGTGGATACATGGTGGGCTTCTTCTGCTTGTACACCTGGCCCTTCTCTGAAAAAATAAATAAATTATATATATATATATATATATATATATATATATATATATATATATATATATATATATATATATATATATATATGGCTTGTAGAGTGACCTAATTCTTAAGTTTAAAATATAGAATATCAGCAGCCATTTCCTTTAAAGATTAAACTCTTATGTTCTGAATATCATCCAGATGATGGAGTAGATTTCCTCTGTCATGCAGTCTGTTTCTGGAAATGAATCTGATTACAGATTAGTTGCTATTTTAACAATGACATATGGAGTATTCTCAGAAGGAGAACCGGAAGTGGGCCATATGTGCTGCTCACTATCCTGAAGTTATTCAATTTACCAGCATTGATGTTAGTCATATCATGTCTCACTTTCACTTCTCTTTGACAGATTTTTTAGGATTGTTATGATTATTGTTTCACATTGCAGGCAGATTTTTAGAACATCACATTGGCACATTAAAAGTTATGACATCTGCTCATTTTTTCGGCTGTAACATGTCTAATATCCACTTACATAATGACCACATGTCTTCTCGCTTGTTACAATAAAGCTGCTAAGCCTTTTACTCCTAAAGTGATCCGTGGCTTTCTCCATCAGCGGCTCACAGCCCTGAGATCCTGCCAGCTGGTGTCTATACCGATTAAAACACCCAGCCACTCAAATATGTTTGTGACATAACATGAAACTGCATGTTTATATGTTTTTACTTTGTGCATTTGACACAAAACATATCTCCAGGTTTGTGCTTTTGGCTGAGATGACATTAGCTGAGATATTAAAAAAATCACTTTCTGCAAGTACATTACTGATTGTAAAAAGGAGACTGTGGTGAAATATGCTAAATGACCCATAACTGCATTTGCTGCATTAGTATTGATTTCTAAAAAGATGAAATCAGAAAAGCATTGAAAACAAATGAATAAATAATCAACATTTGGTTTGAGGAGGCCTCAGTTCAACTTGGCAAGAAACATTTGGCAGGTTTCTCAACTGAACAACTGATGGCTAAAACACATATGACAAACGTTGTATAAACAATTAAGCAAAGGCTATTCAAACTAAGCGTGCAATTAAATAGGGTAGTAGCAACAACAATGACTAAATAATAATACTAGTGTAAGTCAGCATGATAAAGTTTTATATATTTATAGATCACTTTAAACATAAACTGTGTCACTCTACAGAGTCATCATCTAATTTTAATTCTTACATCAGAGTCATTCATAACATAAAGCACGATTAAGTGAAATGAAACTAACTATTGTGGCCGTCCCCTCAGTGAGTCACAAATGGAGACAGACACAGACAATGAGCTGCCTCATGCGACCAGTCCTGTGGTTTCACAAAAGAGGAAAAGAAATACATAGAATAAGAAATACTAAAAGCGTCCTCTTTCTTCTCAGGGCCTCTCATATTCACCAGTGGTTAAAGATACGCAGATCTGTCTGAGTGACTTGTCAGCCTCATGACCATCTGAGAAAATCAATAGGGTACAAAACACAATGCGGAGAGATTCTGGACATAACCACTCACTTATTACACGTTTATTTTTACAAACTTCTCCAGACAGTCTCTAAAAGTAGAAACACAACTTCTACATTTGTTCAGCAACTCCTCTCTTTTTTGTCATAAAACAAACACACCATTTCCTGAATGGTGGGTGTGTCATTTTTACTAGATATCTCTGTTTTAGGAGGTAATCTTTTTTGTATCAACATTTATTTATTATTTTTATTCATATTTTTAATAAACAAAATCTGCTTTTAAAGTATCATACGTATTATACATTGATTTAAAGCAACTCTAGGTAACCTTTTACAATGAATAGGTCTGAAATAATAAAAAATATAGCATCTGAAAACCATTTTAATGGCTCCTTGACATCAAAAATAAGAATAACCACTCTTTCATTGACACAGCTCACCAGATGCACTATGTAATTGGGGAATGCTACCATCTCATGACAACACCTTTCTTGCCAAATCAATATAATTTTCTACACATCTTTTGTATGTAAGATACTTATTATGCTGCACACGTGCCCATAATGGCTACAAACCCTGAAATGTCATGTGCGATCATACCTGTGTCAATGGCCTCCTTCATATAGACAGCACAGTAAGGATTCAGCACCTCCTCATGGTAGGCCAGACCCGGATCAATCTCAAAGTTTGAAAAGCCAATCCGCAGAAAAGGTGACATGGCTCCCGAGTTCAACACCGTGACTGTAGTGAAAATATCCGAATGACCTCTGAGAAACCTGTGAGGTCTTGGCGACGATGACGATGCCTACACCTCAGCAGTAGGCTGTAGTGACTGCCCTTCTTTACCTCGACAGGAAAACGAAAGATGGGCGTAGGGAAGGGTGGAGATCTGATGCTTCAAACAACCTGCAAAAGTCAAGAGACAAACACACAAACAGAGAGGCGTGAAGATTTGATTTTGAGAGCTGATTGTGATCATTCTCACAAAAACGTCTTGCATTAGTTAAGTATGACAACAATCAAATGTATACACACTGTATGAGCGCAAAGAAACAATCAGAACTGTTCACATGTAAAACCCCAATGGAAAAAAACAACAGCCTCAACACCACCAGTATTACAGTACCATACCTTCACCACTTGTAAACGCCAGCTGTTGCTTTTCCCTTAAACACCGTTAGAACAGTCTTTACTACCCTGCTTTGTGAAACACTCTCCACTGCAGACCTTTTCTCTGACTGAGTGTCGGTCGATGTGATATTTGAGGCTCCCCAGAAAGTTGTGTGTGTGTGTGTGTGTGTGTGTGTGTGTGTCAGCCTGGTGGTGGAACTCTATTATTAGAGCTGAAATACTAAACTCAGATCAGGAATATATGACCGCAAGTGCCTGAGTCCACAGTCACGGTCTTCATCATGAGGAGATGGCGCAAGTCGCTTTACTGTAACCCCTTAATGACTGATCACTTTTGTGTATAGAATAACAAATACAATACAATGGTGTAGTTTATTTTATACATACACAGACAGTTATGAGAGCCTTTTTTCATATATTTTTTCTTATGGAGATTAAAAATTGCATGTCAGTTTAGAGCATACACTACCAAAGACGAGTTAAATGTGAAACATCTACGAGGAGGTGAGCCTTACTTAAAGATTGACTATTTAGTACACTGACAAACCCTTTTCATTTTGCCTGATGGTTTATAATGTGGACTTGACTCTAGTGCAGTTTGAACCTGTTGCAATCTGCAGCCTGTTTTTTGTAGTAAAAGTCTCATACCCCGCTGTAACAATGTAACCACATTTCCTGTCTTTTGGAGGGCCTCATTTTTTGACTTGAAGCACATCCAGGTGTGGCATTTACAAAACACACAAACAACCGAAAATAAAGCTCATATTTGTGACAAGAACAGTATTTCACTGAATTAGCAGAAATGTGGCAGGTTAAAATGTGATAAAAGAAATGTAGCAAATATATTTATTCTTAGGAACAGTAAAAAATATTTAATGTGAGGGATGAAGTTAGCATTCTTGTTCCAGAGCTATCATTCAGAACTGTGTAATGCCCTTAATAGTATCGAAAGCAGGCATTATCCCTACAATCCTTTAGTGTTATGTTTGATATAGGGATTCAATTGTCCTTGCACTTTTTTCTTTTCTTCTTGGACTTTATTTTATTTACATAGACATACACGAAATGAGAGTGGATTAAGATAAACACAAGGGTCATTGTAGGAAGGATTTGTCCAACTTTAGAAGGGATTCTGAAATTCTGAAATTCCTGAGCTGAAATGAACCCAGATTTCACAGCAGTTGGTGAAGTGCAATAAGCCTCCACAGCATTGTTTGTTTTTTCTTTCTCGTGGGCTAAACCTGACGATGGAGACCAGACGCACTTAGATCAGTCGTAAGCTCCTGTGGCTTACGTAGATCAGAAAGAGCAAACAGACTTTTATGTGCACAGGCTTCACTGTGCCATCTAAGGCGGGGGATTTTCTTTGGTACAGACACCCGCGGGCACTCAAATGCCACCCCCACCCTTCCTCCTGCACACACAGGGACCAGGTCAAGTCAGTGTGCTGAGGCAGGGACCTTTGAGAAACCTTTTAAATCCTGTGAAACGCCCACCTGACCTTCTGTGGTGAGCGCCATCAAAGCTACGTTTCTGAAGTACAGCGGCAGTGGAGTGGTGCTGCGGGGGTCTTTGTTGTAACTGACAGGAACTCCATGTGGGTGACACAAGCCTTTGACTGTAGGTGCCTTTCTAAGAGCCAAACACTCAAGAAGCAACCCTTAAGTGGTCACTCATTCAAAGATAGAACATAGTAGACACAGTCCACTTAGACCACTTGCTCAGTTACATTCAGAGGGACACTTTAAAACAGAAATGCACAATGTATTGATCTGCAACAGTAAGGAGTGTGGAAGACAATCAAGACTGCTCTATGTCTTTTCTATTATGTCTTGTGATTTATACGAATATAGACCAGGTGTGAGAGAGTTCGAAAGTTATAGTAACACACGGAAATTAGAAAATGTTGGTCTCAAATGTGTCATACCTGCATTAACACTGCAAAAGAAGTTATTTACTTTACTTTATTTAACTATTAGCTACTATTAGCCCCTAGTGCAACACACAGGTAAAAGAAAAAATATATAATATAATACTGACAAAAGATTTTCTTGAGATATGCCACATTAGACTGAATCTTTAATGCCAGAGACTAACTGTATTGTATTACACAGAAATATAATAATCCCAGTCTCCACATCAGATTTAGATACCCACTAATAATGTGATCTGCTTCTAAAAGCTTTATTTAGTTCCTTCCGATTCCAGGATATTTCTAAAAGGTTTTATGTATCTACTGATGGTATAATAGCATTTACTTACTTTGATTGAGATCACTTCCACAGTTTCACAATGAATGGAAACACAGAAACCAAAATAACTACTACTTAAGAAGAGTAAAAGTGCTTCCATCAGTCTTAAAAACCAGAGGAACACGGCTTCTTACCTGGATGGCCCACTGTGGTCGCAGACTCAACCTGGTCCCATCCAAACACAGCTCTGACACTTCGCTCTACATCCGCTGTATTTAAAAACTAGCTCGTGGGGCGTTCAGTGGATGTCGGAGTATTTCGATTTCAAACAAACACAATCCGCACAGCGTTGATTGAAAGGCTGCGGAAATAGTGGTTTTAAAAGAGTGAGTGTGTGGATTTACCCTGAGCAGAGGCGGAGGATTAACATTAAATAAACAGACAGCATGCACTTGGTGTGTGGCAGGAGGGCAGAGAAAGAATATTATATAAAAATGTCATATTCCCGCAGTTCCTACTTACCTTTTTCCCTTTGTTTTTGTCCAAAATTGACTTGCATTTGTGGCATTTACAGTTGTTTTATCATTGTCAACTGGGCAACTCTGAAATAACCTGAAGTCAGTGAATGCAACCATCCTCTCACGAACAAATCGAAGCTTTCTAACTGAACCTAACAGGAAAACAGCCAGAACACCTTTAGGCTACTACAGTGCATATAAAGTCTGTTTTTTTCTTATAGGCTAGTAAACTTCAACTTGCCTGCCCTATAAATAATAACTAGAAAATTCGTTTTTTCTACATAATAAATATAAATTTGTTATTTGTGTTTTTGCTCTCTCACTATGGTTTTAACGAGTTAGGATAAACTGACTAAGTTAAAAGGCCACAGAAACGCTGCAATGTTCAAGAAGCTCAAAGTTTAGGCAAAATGTTTAGGTTGTAATAATTTTTTGTCCTCCAGGGGGAGCCAGTGTTCACGTGAAAGCTTTTGTGTGAGCAGGCCTATTGTGAAGTGTGAGGGGCTGACTGGACACGTGGAAGAAACAATCAAGATGATTTAGTGATGCCAAACTAAAATTAAAGTGAAACTACAAGATGAGGACGTATGCAGGCTATAAAACTACTACGAATAGCATCTGTCCCTAAAATATAGAGAAACCCCTTTAAGGTTTGGAGCTCCATGTCTCAGTGTGAGTCCATCCTGTTCAGGTGCATTTTAGGTGCTTCTTGTAAGTTTGACAAATTTCTTATTTACATTTACACAGCAGGGCATCTGACTTAGGGCTATAGGTGCCTCCTGTTTTTAAACCAAAAAAACAAACTGTTTTTTACTTTATTTGTTTTTTTTATGCCAAAGAACCTGAACATTGTTGCAAAAGATTATGTTAGTTACAAAAGTGCCAGTATTTAGCTATCCACGAGAGTGTTTACTCCATTGTGCACTACATTAAATCTACTATGTAGCCTATGTTAAATGTAAACAGCCTAGCTTTACTGTTTGATTTCATAGAGGAACATGTCTTTGTAAAGAGATCATCAGAAAATCTATCTTGTATTACATTATAAAATATATGAACGCTTCAACACTTCAGACAAACACATGTTCTGAGACATCATGCCGTCATTGAAGACCAGGATTAGAGAAAAAGCGAGAAAAAGACATGTAGAGTGGAGGCTATGTAATTGTAAATGGTATTCTTTTGTACAGAGCATCGATACGGGGCTAAGGGATGGAGCTTGTACTCTTTTTACACATGTTGTCATGGAAACCAGCCCAGCAGCCAACCAGCTGCTGCATGATTCCAGCAACCACCACCCCCTCCCCTCCGTTTCCCTCCTCTCAGCCGACACACTCACGCACGCAAACACACACACGCACACACACACACACGCACACGCACACACACACACACACACACACACACACACACACACACACACACACACATTCATATTACATACCAGCACATGGATTATTATAAGCCAACCAGAGTCTTTCTTTTCTGCAGCATAAAGGTAAAAAATAAAAATAATAAAAAAGTAACACAGAAACACACTGATTACAGAACACACACCTGCGCTGTGCACAGTTGATGCACCACAGGAAATAAGTCAGCCATTTGATCACAGCCACAGCCACAAACTCAAAACCGCTTTTAATTTGTAAGTGAGAATAACATTTCCCTTCTGCCAGCTTCATGCTGATAAAAACAGATATAATATTTCTTTCATGACAGTAAGGAACATGCCACAATAAATGAACCACTGTTCAAACACATATGCACCTAAATAGAGCATGATAACTGAGGCAGTCGAACATCACTCTAATAATGGGCTACATAAGAAGTGACAATACCTAAACTTTGACTTGTTAATACGTTTTCACCGAATCATAAATGCCATTTTAGTTACATAGTTCTTTGTAAGTGCAAAACATCTTGGTCATACACTGTTTTGTGTGTTCAGTCACCTCCTGTGTGAAAAATAATATCCAAGAGGAGTAAAGTCAGTTTGTTAAGCTTCACTGTGCTAATGTGTTGTGTGTGACTGTTTTTGGTTTGAATTTCACTGACGCAGAGATGAAGAGGAGTCCTCTAACCTTCCAAGGACACACTCTACGAACACCATCACCTCGAGCTCCAGCTCATGTTTCTGTGAGCCATCTCACGCAAACATAGGCCTCAGTATTGCTTTAAAAACCATGGAGCCCCACATGCACATGACAATGTAAACTGAAACAGAATTATTGGTTAGTAAAGCAACTTTTGATGCAAAATCTTGTGGAGAAGCCATGGCTTTGGCTGTTTTTCCTGTCAATGAATCTCAGGTTCAACAAAACACCTATTGTTACGCGAGGAATAAACAAAGGAAACTGTTCAGTTAGGATTGCTGTTAAAACTTTCAGTTTATTTGATGAGATTTTCCATGTAGGCAGTGTGTGGCTGGTTAACTTTTAATTTACTTACCATCTTTTTTAACCCCCTCCCCCGCCACCCACCAACTGCACTCAAACTGTTTTTCTGTCAAAAGTACACATTTATTCCTATTTCTGTCTGTCAAAGCATTCCCAAAACAATAAAATCACTGAATGCATTTCCTTTTGGAACAGAGATGAAGGGAACACAACGTTGATACTGTATCAGATGTATGGGCCTGGCTTATTGAAAAGGATGTGTAACAGATGGAAGAGAGACCCAAAGGTGGTCCACATGTCTAATGAATAATGAACAATGGAGAGGAAACTGTTCTGTCGTATAGAAGCTTAAGTGTGATGTTGGAGATAGAGTGGTGTTTAGGGCCTACTAAACATTAATAGTGAGCCATGTCTTAGTCTGAGTCACAAGGCTGCAGCATCAATTTGCCTCTCAATTGGCTTCTTAGACATCTATTACCTTATCAAAAACTCAAGGAGTGCAGCATTTATCAGACATGTCACAGAGGAGTCAGACTGGAATTGGTCGATGGAGGGAGACACAGATCTTAGTGCATTTCAGTTAAAAGAAGACAGACTTGTCAAAGGCCGTGTGGGGAAGTTTGGTTTAGTTGCAAGTTCAACACTATGTGCCTTCAGATCTTATAAATCTGTACATCTTTTTCAACATTTTATTCACATGTGTTCTGAAAAACAAATGCATTCAGAGAGGATAAAGAAAATAATATTCTCATCAATCTAACGCAAATTGCTTTACAGTATCCAGTGCACATTTAAATATGAACATTTGAATATTTGCTCTTTTGCTTAATTTTTTTTTGAGAAAACAAAACAAATAATACATTTCTACATAACACAATGTTTGTTTTTCTCACAATGAAACAATGGTGGTCTTGCAGATATAAGATCTCGCAATAAGCTGCAACACACACAATCACACTTTTCTTTCTTGTTGTAAAACAAGTCTGTGAGCAACAGGATAAGACCAACTGGTCACAACTAAAGAGAAATAAAAAATCAGCATTGTTGTTAAAAAAAAAACAATGGCACTGGAGTAGGTCTCTAGTGAACTGACAGGCTGCTCATATGCATCCATCTGATTGTGTTTGCTCTTGGGCAGCTGTGCTTTAATACAGTATGTGTGTGTATTATTGTGACCTAGATTTCAAGTGTGCAGAGAAATGTAAGTAATGGTTTGTGAACAAGAAGGAGAGCTGTGCACCTCTGCTCTGCTCAAACAATTTATCTTAAATCTTAAATGGGGTGTAAACAGTCAGAGTAATAATGGAATATTATTATACACTTTGTAATAATTACCATTACACAGCCTCTAACAAAATAATGTAGTGGTAATATGTGTTAACTGCTAGACATTTCATGCTGTTCAGACCTGATGTATGTGGAGCTGTCTGACTGGCTTGTTTCCCAAAGGAGTAAGATGCATTGACCCTGGAGCATAGATATCAGCTCTTTAGTTAGTCTGATGGATTGCAGCCTTAACAAAGACAAACAGCAGCTTTTATCAGAGTGCAGCTGACAACATGACTGACAACGGATCTGATGCTCTGTCAATACTGGCCAAGTGATACATCTGTCAGCACTGGGGCAGCTACTGTTAAAACTCCAGCAGTTTGCCAGCTCAATGTGAAAACATATGAAGATGTAAAATAAAACTGAACGCTTTGCTGTAATGATGAGTTCATATACAAAATCATGCAAAACAGACTTTTGTCATGCGGTTGCCTGGCAACAGAATAGGGTTGCAACTATCTTTGTGGCTCAGTGGACTCAATACAAAGTGTAAGTTATATTTGTCAAAGAGAAATGTAGCTGCTGTGTACGACGAGATTGTGAGACACTGCTGGATACACAGGCAGTGTGAATCTCAGCCTTCATGAATTTCCACTGGCTCGTGTTACACCAGGAGCAGTGCAAATGAATCAGCAGATCAGGTCATGTGCTCCTGCATGAGTGCAGCATTACTTTCAATTATATTGCTACATGAAACAACAATCAGCTGCAGAGCTTAAGGTTAATAGCTGTGTTGATATTACACTCTTTTCTATTTCTATTTCTATTTGACAAAGATCTTTTTGTTTTTCTAATTGAGAGCTGCTCACACTGCGTTGGCAAAAATAGCACAGGTGAAAACTGAAATAGACGTTGATAAAAATCAATTTAACTGAACATCCTTTTACATTTATAAAGATTTTGCCAATCAATTTTCAAATGGGTTGGCTTCACTAGGATCCCACTTCTTAATTCAGGATGTAGCAGGATTGAAATAGGATGTTTTTGCTACAATTGAGGGGGACATTATAGGATGTTACGATGTCCTTGCAGCAGAAAACCAATCCATAAAACAACAGAATGAATCTAAAGGGGTGGACATATCTTGTGATAATCAAATCACACAAAAATATCAACACAACATAAACACTATTGTCCCCATAGTAGCAGCACATTGGTGTCTGTTTGTATCAACTTAAACACCTTCATGATTAATCTTTCCTTTAGATTTATCAAAAACAGTGCAATATGTGTATGATCAGCCATGTTCAGTTTCATAATGGTTGACATAAATATACAGTAACTAAGCTGATAAAAAGACAGACTCAGAGGTGTTTGTTTTTGTGGTGTTTACTTGAAGGACTTTGCGTTTGTAAAGTGGCTTTAGTTTAGATCGTCTTATTTTCATTATCAGTGGCATTTCGATATATTTTTAAAACATTCCCATTTTGAAATATTATATATTTTTTCATAGTATAACATTACCTACTAAATACCTACTAAATACCTACCTTTTCAAATGGAAGGCATGTGGGTGGCATCCCTACACAATAAAACCAGTCTGACAAGTGTTGGTGGAAAACAACAGAGCTTCTTCTTAACCTGGAAACAGAGTTTGGACAACCTATCGTACATATTAGTTATCGCTGTTAACCTGTTTTACATACCAGCACTGTGCCTTAAGGTGATCACATGTTTTAGACTGGGTTCTCTGGCAACAATAATGATGTATGCAAACAGGGTCTTATCGAGCAGAGGCCGAGTGAAAGATTTTAATAAGGTTTTATTTATTGTGTCTGTCAGTTGGATGTGATGTGTTGTCATTGATAATATATTGTTTTCCTGGGGTTTAAACTAAGTCTTTCTTCAGCTCCTCAGTAAGTCACACTCAGGTATTTGTAACTCTTGCCCAACCACTTCACAAAAAACCCCAACAATCTTAGCTGCAAAAGTCGGTGTGAAGCCAGATCGATAAAGATTCTGGTCGAAGGATGTAATGGTGGAAGAAAGATCAACAAAACAAATTGATAAAAATCAATAGAAATTTATTTTTTTTAGCTTATCAAAAATATCTGCCACACATTTGCATAGATGGACACAAAATAGCTTACATGATTGTTTCCTGTGATTGTAACGACATGATAAGAGCACGGAGGGGGGTGCCATATCCCTGTTTTACCACAATTTTGTTATTTTCATCCATATGTTGTATGGAATAATGTATTCTACAAAAATGCAGTTGAATAAATAACTTAATGATTAGATTTGGGTTAAATGGACAAGTTCATAGTGATATAATTGTTTTCTTTATATTCAAATAGATTTTTAATGATAAATTAGGATAACAATAAATATTCCAAATATATTAAATTTTGGTTTTCTTAAATAAACTCTTTTTTCCAGGACCAATTATGTCACACAAAAGGGGAAAACAGTGTAAGTGGTTATGGTCATAAAAGTTACTTAAACACTAAACTCCTCTTTCACAAATAAAGTAAGAACAACAAAAGTGTCTTGAGAAATGGGTCATCTGCTTCTCAAAATAACTTCAAGACAGATCAGAGACTCACGTGGACTGATTCACACGTGTTTGTTCTGCGACTGTGAGAAGTTGCATTTCCACTCAGTATCACAGGTTACTCCCTCAGCTTCATGTTAGGAAAATGTCTTACACCTATTTCTTTACTCTCACATTAAGATATCTGGATTTCGGCAAACTTCCAGATTGTTTTCCAAGCATGAAGTAACTAATCCATCATTTTCCAGTTGTGCAAGACCACAGTTCCCGGCAGAAAGACTACTGAGTGAATTCTGCCCAAGTGTTGTGCCTAGTTGGCGTACTGTCTGTAGAAGGCAACCTTGACACGCTCTATTTGGTGGCACAGTTTGATGGCGGGGCCAAGCTTCAGGTCCATACACTCCTGCACAGTTGGCAGCGTCAGCAGCAGAAGGGCTTGACCGTCAATATCCTACACACAAAAACATTGATCAAAAGGACGTTCTCTACTAAACAGAAACAATTCCCATCTGGTGATTTTAAAACGCTTGTAGTAGTTTTATGTGTATTTATGTACCTGCTCCTGAAAGATGTTGGCCAGAGATGCACAGTCTGTGGAGTTGATGAACTGAACCACTTCATCTACACTCCACTCCAAGGGGTTTCTGTCTAGAACCAGCTGACCTTCATCTTCCTCCATCTAAAATCAGACAGCCGTGGATTTGAATGACAGGAAAGTGGTTAAGTGACAACACAGCATAAAACAAGACAAAAAAAAAAAATGGGTCTATGACCTAATGTCACAGTTGCATACAGAGATTTCATTTTATTTTGCCTTTACAAGTTTATCATAACATAATATAGGACAGTATTTACCAAAGGTTGGGACCCAAAAACATTTGGTAACCGCTGCAACTTATCTGACCTGGACGTCCTGTCCTTTGGGGGGCTGGTACTTGTTGTTTTGGTTGTGGGCAGACAGGGAGCGAGTGGACCTCCTGAGGCCGTCTGTAGACTCATTGCTGCCCAAGGCATGGCCTGTACTGAAGGCTCTGCGGAGTGTCACAGCTCGGCGTGGACGGCTGCTGGTCACCTCTGCTGTGGAAATGTCATCTCGTGGCTCTGAGCTGGTGCCTTCACTGCCTGAATGCAAAGCCAACTCTTCATCCTCTTCGTCCTCGTCACTTTCCTAAAAAAAAAAAAGTGTAACTTGTTTGTCAACCATTACATTTTGTTAATGTTTTTCTTTAATGTTGGTTCCTAAATGTAGCAAAGCTTGTGATAATTGGTTTTAGTCTGTAGATAAAGAGAAAAAACACAACCCACTGCTTTCTGGTTATTTCTGTCAGTTGTGCCTTAGTTATTTTTAATAGCTTTTTTATTTTTTCAGCTTTCAGTAGGGAAATTCTACCATCTCCACTTTTTCTGCTGATATTTGAGCTGGCTAGTGTCATTGCCATTCTGCTTCAGCAGCGACCTTTTTATGTTTTAGGTCCTAGTGGGTGGGGCTTTCTTGCACCTGGTCAGCACCCCATGTGCACATAAAAGGCTTGATCCCAGCCTCCAGTCTGCTCCCCCACTTCAACTGAAAGCATGCTTTCCCTTTTGTTGCTTCTCAGTTTTGTTTGAACCTTTTTACCTCTTTGCACTCAAGAGTTACAGTCACACACCAGGACACACACTAATATCCTGATACACTTACATACCTTTACACTTTGACTTAACTTATAGCTCATTACTAACTTTTAAGTTGAGTCTGTTTGGTGTGTTAGTCAAAGCTTTTGAGAAGGTTTGGAAAGTAGCAACAGAGGAGGTTCCCTGAAACAACTCAGCTCATGTTGTCTGCAGGGTTTTAAGTTACTGCTATAAACAAGAGCTGTAAACTTTCTGTCTTACTTTGTGGCCCTTACTAGTCATTTCACATCAATGACTAACACAATCTATATTTTAAAGAGACTCACAACACAATTTTTTTTGGGCAAGAACATTTGAACATTTGGCTTTTGGCTACAGTCATTTTTTTCTGTGCACCAAATAGTGGCATGTATTGTGTTTTGTTTTTTACTGCAAGAGTCAAGTCTACAACGGCTTTCATTGAAGCAGTGTAATATTGTTTACTTTTCCATAAAGGCAAGTACTAATGTATTATTCATAAATGTATATTTTTATACATGTGGTATAAACTGGAACATAAAATCATTAGAAATATAAGCATTTGTAGTCTTTCAAATAAAATAAAAATATAACATACATAATTTACAACCTTTCAATGTCTATTGCTTAAAATTATAATCCACAATTGTATTCCTATTTTTCATTTACACATCAAACCAAACCATTCAAAAATAATGAGTTAAATGAGTATGTAAATTAAAAAGCTTTTTTTTTTCTGCCATATTTATGTGTTTAAAGTTTTATGTGTGTTACATCAATAGAATGAAAATCATTACCTTTTGTGAGATCATGTAAGTAATGCCACATAGTAAAGCCAGGAGAAGGTGACAGAGTGTTATCTAACCTGTGGTGAACCTGCAGGAGTGTAGTCCACTGTGGATGAGCGGCGTTTCTTCTGGACAAAGATTGCTTTCCTCTTTTTCCTACGACGTGCCGGTTTGGCCTGCTCACCCTCTGTGTCCTCTCCTCCCACTGGCTTAGACAGCTTCCTCTTCTTTCCATAGTAGTAGGCTGAAGACGCACAGCAGATGTTGACAACCGTGCACCCAAAACAACACTTAACTTAAGTGAATTATACACTGTGCAATGTCGCATGCTTTAATTTGGGCTTCTTCATAACTGTGGTGTAGAAACAGACATGTTTAATTACACACTCACTGTATTTGGTTTTGGTCTGCAGAGAGCAGTTCTCTGGGCACTTATCAGTAACAAGGACCGGGCTGAAGAGATTCGGACAACACTGAAGCTTCAGACACACTTTTCGGCAGAAGTCTGGTATTTGGTCTGCAAGGCGGACTATCCGGATAGTGGAGCGATATGTTTTTCCTTTATATCTGAAAAGACAGTAAGGGCATGGCATGACATTGTCAGCCAGAATGGCAGCTACATTTATGAGAACAATGGAGAATTATACTATCTGTAATCCGTCAGAGAACGTGACATTGAATGATGATTGCCTGTACAGTAATGATGTGAAAGAGCGCTTTTTTGGGAGAGCTGGCATGAATTCAGATTATCAACTTGATGGGCAAGACCTGGCACAGAGGAAGTGTACTCATTTAATGACTAAGGTCAGAGGAGAGTCAGACCAGAAGACAAATCTGGGGAACTTATTTCCTTCCTTTTTACGTTCACACTGAAAAAAATGAACATACAAAAGATAACACTTCTGTAAAAAAAACCCAACACAAATATATTTAGTTTGGGTTCAGTTCAGCTTAACCAAACAATTTTGTCTCTGCATACTGTAATGTATTGCTGAGTAATAGACACTGTTACATGAAAGTGATCTTTGTGCTAGGGCTTCTGGTCAATTTTTTTGTCATCCCCATAAAATAAATAATTAAGTTTAGTTCAGGCAGGAGTCACTAAAATGCAGGGTTGACACAAAGAGAGTAGTATCAAAAAGTGAGGATGTACTGTACAATGAATATAATGGTACTCAAAAGAACTTGAGTTGAAGAAAGAATAAATGTATAGTCCCTCTGTTTCCGAGCCTTCCCTGATCTTTTACTTTTATGTATTTGGGGCTGCTCACTTGGCTTTGAGGGTTTCTTCTTGACAGTCCCAGCTGTGATCCTCTATCTCCTGTAGTTCTTTCAGTACTCGTCCAGGCTTGTATGCGGCGTTGATCAGCATGCTCAGCAGCTGGAGGCAAAAGCACCACTCAGATTAAAAATACATTTGTGCCGTAGAATAACACCAGTTCAGCATAATGCACGATCAACAAAAGGAGCAGAAGCAACAAAAGGACAAGGATAAATTCCCACTACACTTGCTTCCACAGTGGGCCGCTGTAAAAGTTTATGTCCCTGGCACAAACACATACACACACTTAAATGCAGTGTGTCTCTGGAGAAATTAAGTGGTTGTTTAGCTGAGCAGTGGTGCTGAAGTGCTCTGGTTATATGTAAACAGTCTTGACTGACAGCTCCTCGCATTAGGATGAAGACACTGCTGGGAAACTGCAGGTGGTTAACAAGACATTGTGCCCTCCATCTTCCACTCCCCTCCCTTTTAAAGTGTGCACCTCTTTGTTTACACCTGTTCCTCTTTATCTCCCAGCCTGTGATTTTAACATGAGCTCACCTCTTTGAGGACCAGTGTACATTTGCCGGGCCCCACAGCTTGAGGCAGCTCTGCGATTCGTCCTTTGTTGAGGTAAGGCCCTGAGAAACAGCGGTGGTTGACAAATATCTTTGAGCAGCAATATCTTCCATTGGCTGAACCTGGCAAGTAAAAAAAAAAAAAAAAGAAATCAAATATCATCCCATAATGAAAGCTTATGTGCAAATTTCATGCTTTATTCATATGCTTAATTGTATAATCTCTGGTTTCACTGAGACAAAAGGACCCAATAAACAAACTATTTTTAAAATATTGCTTTAAAACTAATATTTCTATTATTGAAATATCAAATATAAAGTCAGTCTAAACTCTTTATGTATCAAAGAATTTTGCCTCCTTCAGAGGTAAATAAAGGTTTAAGAAAGATGTACAGTGTGATGCAGCTTTCTGCCCTCTCTGCAGCCCCTGACTACTGCCAACACCTGGAGCCGACAGGCAAGGGGTGAATAGCAATTAGGTGAAGTCATGAATATTCACCGGTGAGTGGGTGGTTTTTAAATAAGAAACTTCGAAAACAGGGCAAGGGTCTCAAGGAAACAATGTACAGCTCTATTCTTCTTTGTCCAGGGACATACATTGTGTTAGTTATGCAGTTAACATAACAACAAGAGGGTGCGGTCAAAGTCCCCTTGTGCAATGAAACAAAGGAAAATATGTATATTGAAAATATGTCCATCTTTTGTCCATTATTCTTTATTTGAACATATAGAATTGGTTGATGTTTGATAACTTAATATATACTTACTTGTTTATACCTCTGCATAGGGTATGGTTTGATTTGAACACAATGAATTTAGTTTGCTGGTATTCTTTACTACAGTTTCAAGAGTAACATGGGTTAGGATTACCTGGATCCATGGCAACAGGCTGGCAGTAGTCGACAGGAGTCATCTCCTCTGGCTGAGACTGAACTAACCTGCAGAAAAAATGATCCTGTAAATTATACGAACTATAACAAACAGTGCAACAAAGTGAACATTTAGATTTAGATAAGTCTGCAAATGTTTCTCTCACTGTTTTTCTGGCTGGACCACTGCTATCTTCTTCTGTTTGGTCGCTGGGGAAAAGAGAGATTTAAGAGTATGCAATCACTGAACATAATAAGAGAACCTAGATGTACATACAAACAGGCTTGAGTGGTGGTGTCAAAGGGTAAGTGTTGGCTTCACACCAGCCGACAGGAAAGATGTCCATGGACTCGCTGTCCACAATACACTCTGACAGAGGCTTGGCTACACCTGGAGACAGGACAGAGGGTGAAGGGAGGGGGTTGTCACACCAATGCAGGCTTTTTCTTCAAACTGAGCCACAGCAGGAGTCCTCTCACATTTACACACATTAACACAGAGACTCGCACACAAAAGCATATATGTCAGTACCTTCCAGTCGGAGCCACAGCAGGCGTCCTGTAACCTGTGTGATCTGAGCCACACACACCTCAGATGGATGGTGAGGGTTCACTGCCTCCAGCCACATGTCCTTGGCAAAGCCTCTGTTCTGCCATGTCTGGGCACACAGATCATTTTTAGATTTAAACCAGAATCTTCTTAAATTTATGGGAATATGGTGTAACATGTGTGAAGTGTGAACGCATGTTGCAGTCTCAAGACAATGCACAATGAAACTAAAATGAAACTGTGTCAGATGGTAAATCTTCAGAATCACATCTTGCTATTATGTTTTGTTTAGACTGCTACCACCGTGATAAAGTTTAATAATATGATTTTTTTTAATGTCAGCCTTGAACTGGTTACTGCTTTTACAATATCTAGAGTGCTTTTAACATTAATTATAAAAAAATCTATATTTCTCTTCAAGTAACATTTTTTTTTGCCCTTTATTTGATTAGAATAGTGCAGGGCTAAGTGAGACAGAGGGGAATGACATTGGGTATATGACCCAAGCAGGAACTGAACCTGGGTCTCTCAACCATATGGTACGCACTCCACCAGATGAGCCACAAGGTGCCCCCTTAGTACCATCTTTAAGGCATTTTAATATGTAGTTCTAGCCCTATTTAACTACCTATAAAATACTTTTTAATATAAAAATAATGGTTAAACTGTTTTTTTCACTTCCATCAGTTCTGCTGGACTGAAATACTGTAGCTTTAAAATGACTATGTTAATCTGAGGAAATCGCATTTGGAGCAGCTTTTGTAAGATATTTGAGATTTCATTTTACCATTTCCATGTTTCCTCCAACAACCCCCTTATTTACATATATATGATAAAAAATTTTGAAATGAGGTTTTGCTAGACCTCTTTTTGGACGGTGTTAACACACACACACACATCTTTATTTGAAATGATGTGCCCAAAACCCATGCTTACATCTGGAAAACATGCATCTGGAGCCGCTTCAGTCCCACTCTTTTTCAGGTAGTCGGCCCAGTCAAAGTCCTGGCCCTCATAGCCCCGAGGTCGCTCAAGGCTCACACTGTTCTTCAGACACCATTGGACTGGCAGGATCCCAGTTGAGTTGCCATGACACACCACTGAACAAGGCTTAGCATCAACACAAAGATCATCCACTGTTACCTGGAAGTAGTACTCACTGTAGACCTGCAGTAAAAAATGTACAGGAATGTTTAAACATTATGTCATGGTTAGTCTTACAAACACAACCTACTGATGATAAAATCATACTTTCCTCTCAAATGCATGTTCAAAAATGAAAGCTGATTTAATAAAGAAAGCTGAGGAAAGCCCATAGTAGACTGTTAGATTCTTTTTAGCTGAGACTTTTTTGAGTCTGACTCACCTTGGTGACAGAAACAGGGCAGATCTGTAGCTGATCCCACCAAGGAACCATCTCCAGCTTCATTCCCACCTTGAAGGAGTGCTTGGGCAGGTCTACATGGTCCTGACACAATAAAGTCAAAACTTATAGACAAATGTGCTCCACTTCTAATAACAGACACATACTTAAAACAATGTAGGCCAGAGACACCTGCTGTGGGGATATGTTATGAATAAAGTAAGGCGATTACTATTAGGTATATTATTTTAACTTTAAAGGCTTGCAATGCAGGAAAATAAACCTGGTCTCACACCCTGTTTTGAATTTTCCTGCTAACCAGTGTGTAAGACACATCCAGTTTTACTGGGGCTTTAAGATGAAACTGAGATATGTTTTGCTTTATTTTGCCTTCTTCAATGCACAGTGATAGGAGCTGAGAGTTAAACACAGACTGAGGGCAGTTGGCCTTACATTCAACTTTACATTTTTCTAACTTTCATAGGTGATAAACGGAATTCTCATAGTGCAAGGATTAATTTAAATTTTAATGACATTTCTACACATTCAGTATTAGAAAGTAAGTTTGTTACATATGTCATAAAAAAGTGTGACTTTTACCTTAAACACTTCAAGGGGCAGAGGGTTCTTTTGTCCAGCGAGCTTAGCCTCATCCAGCGCCTGCTGCCAGCTGGAAGTGCTCTGCAGAAACCTGAGCTCTATGATGTAAATAAATAAGTAGTTTTACTTCAAAAATGACAAACCTTTGATATTTGAACTTTACACGTTATCAGTTATATTAGCGAAACAACATAGTAAAAATGTTTAATTTATACATTTATAACAAAATGTAGACGTAAACTTCACATCAACTAAAGCAAAAATTACTTACGTCTGTATTAGCTTCAGTTTGGAGGTAAATAATACCCCAAAACACAGTCAGTTCTCACCTGTTGGAGGCTCTAAAGTAAGGCAGTTCTCCAGGGCCCAGCCAAGAGGGCGAAGCCTAACATTCAGGTAGAACAGCCAAATGTCCTGGGCCTGATGCTCATCAGATAAACCAGCGTAGCGGAGCCGGAGCCTTCCCCCAATGTTCTGAATGACTCGAACAGGCCAGTACAGAAAAGGATCGCAGATGTCTTCAAGCTCTAAAATGGATCCCTCCACGATCAGATCCACTGTGTTTTTTCCTCTGAGAGGCTGAAGGACAAACAGAATTTTCTAAATACTGTGTGTATAGAAATAACACATTCATACCATAATTATAATTAAAAATGTGCAGTTACCTTCAACAAAAGGGGGATGATTGTATAAAGTTAAGAATGATCATTTAAATGTGAGTTTTAATTTGGATACTGACCCCCTCCAGAAGGTTGGCTGGTGCCGTCCTGGATCCAGTCAAATCCTGAACAAGAAACTCCGTCCAGTCACTGTATTTCTCTTTAATGGCTGAAAAGAGAAGAGGAAAAGACAGAGACTAAATGTGCTTGCAAAAATCTAAGTGTAGTTTTCCCACAACTGTGCTAAAATGGTGGAACATATTGATTGTGTACACTGGCTGTGTGCAGTTTAAGTGAAAAAGAGAGCATGCATGAGTGGGTGCATGCATATCCTGGATTAGGACTCTAAACACAGGCAATACAGGCATGGATCTCAAACAGCTCTGCTTTGATTTCAGTATATTTGAACATTTTAAAAAAGAGAAACTTGATTTGGGTATTTATAGATTGTGTATTTTAAGCAGAACCAGCTTCCTCCTGACTAAAGATCAAAGGTTACTTAACTACTTCCTCTTAGTGCAGCAATTGGTACTTAAAATCAAACAGGAGGACAGTTCAGACCGATGTAACTTAAAATTAAATCTGCATTTTATATGACAAAAATGTCAGATTTAATAAGAAAGTAAGACTCAGATCTAAGACAGAAAGATGGTAAAGAAAACTCTAAAAATGCAAGAAAAAGACAGCAGCAAAAAGAAACGAAGAAATAAAATGGCTATCTACTTTACATACAAACATACTTTGAAAACATTATTAAAGATATGTTTGTAAGATATTTGTTTCCTGCTATGCAGTAATGACGTATAATTCATGTATCCACAAACTGTATACAACCAAACCTAACACTCAGTCTCTTCTCTTTATCTTTCCCCGTTCTCTTCAAAAATGCGCAGCTTCTATTAAGAGGCAAAGATGCTGAGTGGCCTCCACGTCGCTGCATGTTTTCTCTGTAAGTCAGCGATTAACACAAAAACCTCGACATACACAGCCACTTGTTAGAGTCACTGACACATTGCCAAATGAGTCACAGTTGCACAGTAACTAAAGTACGCTATAGAATCCAACCTTCACTGCAGCAAAGATTAG
Organism: Rhyacichthys aspro; assembly: GCA_036850595.1. Classification (NCBI taxonomy): domain Eukaryota; kingdom Metazoa; phylum Chordata; class Actinopteri; order Gobiiformes; family Rhyacichthyidae; genus Rhyacichthys; species Rhyacichthys aspro. Next base: position 20,734,520 of record CM072159.1, on the reverse strand, counting down.
CATGAAGCCAAAATGATATAAACAATAGTATGTCGTGGCCTCTTCAGCAAATAAGTCTAGGTTTAAGTTATTTGTTTACTGTTGTAATCACTCTGCATTTGTTTAATATATAATTGACTTACTTATGATAACAAATCAATAAATCCTCTCAGGATTCTGATCCCCAAAAGACCTGCAGCAATTAAATCAACAGCTGAGGTTTTTCGGGCAAATAAATCCCTTTGCCAACACAGAAGCCGAGCTTTTCCAGTAAGACGAGCAGTAGCAGAAGAGTCTTTCTGTGTGCATGTTTAATAATAGTGTTTTTTCCTGTGAGACTATTTTTTCTTGCTGCTTGCACAAGTGCACACAGTGAACAGACTCAAGCAGAAATAGATAAACTATTTTTACAGATCCTGCTTAGATTAGTCATGAAGACATTCAGGTTCCTGCCAAGTTGCAGTAGAAGCCAAAACATGCAACGTCGACCCTCTTGCCCTTGTTTTCTTTGTTTCACTATTTTCTACTCACTTATGCAGTTTCATTATGCTCATGCTTTGTATGTATTATTATTTATTTCTTTATTCATCTCCTGAAGGCAGAAGACACACAGCTCTGAAAGGCTGACTTTCACATAACAATAAGTGCATAATTAACCTTGGAGAAGATTTTCACAGCACCACATCAACCTTCTCCTCCCCCTCCATAGACCCCTAAGCTGTTTTATGTCCCCAGGAACTATACTTATCATACTTACTATATATAGTGGATGGAAATATATTTGCATATGTTGCAGCCTAATTTACAAAAAAAAAAAAAAAAATCATAGGCAATATATGTTATAATTAAAAGTTTCTGTCAGTGTAACATTTTAGGCACAATCACAGCAGTAAAACTGAGTCTTATCTGTGTAAATGAAGGTATATAATTGCCTTCTTTCACTCCTCAGCTTAAATATAGTAGAAGTGTGATCAGTGCTGCACAATGCCATGCAGTGCTATTTAAAAACAGATTTGGCTAATTAGTTGGAGTGGACATTTTTAGAGGCCACATTGTTGATATTTTCCATGACAGGGAATTCAGCTGGACAGTGAATATAAAATATAAATATGAACTACCTCACTCATATTTTATTACTAAAGACAAAGGCAAATAGTGCACACAGGCCTTTACACATTACGCAAATAGGTTATGCTTATTTTTTTCATATTCAATAACTTGTATTTTCAAGGTGCAGTTATTTGGAAAGGTGAGGAAATAATTACTTTTTGTGGGTTTCCTTCGTGATTTGTTCAGAATTGCAAAGTATGCAAATCCTCATGCAAATGAACGAATGAAGAGAGGGGTAAATGAATGAAGGAATATAAACTTTGACACAGACGGGAGAGAGCAGCGAATAGGTCTATCTCAATGTCATCTGCAGCAGGCTCTGACAGGAAGCAGTGTGGTGAATTCATTATGCAAATGATCTCTGTCGGGATCTGTTCAGCCAGCAGCTACCTTACCACATGACCAAACTTGTGATCAAGCCTAAAAAGTAACTTTAGTGACTGAGTACATCTATCCTACACACATGCATGCAACACTCTACCTCTGATCTAACACTAGCTAAAAGAATAAGGATATCATCAAAAAAATTCTAAATGCAGAAGCCTTATGAGTGACGTGGACATTTCAGACTAAATCTTTTAAATAGCTTTCTGCTTATCTTAAATTTACTCATTATGGAGATTAAATGCATGTGTAATGCAAACAAAAACACATATAATTGCTGGGGCTGGTTTGATGAATACAAAGCTTTTGCTGGATGCATCTCTTAGCAGAAGGGCCTTGGGAAGTGAAGGAGCTCAGAAGGACTGAGGGAGGCAACAGTGACTAGGCAAGTTTGGTGAAAGATTTAGATGTGTTTGTTTTTGTGAGTCATCAAATTCCACTGCAGTCAACATATAAGATTTGTACTGGTAAAAGGAGGAAGAAGTGGGTTAGTTGGAAAGGAGAAACATGAGTCACATGCAAGTCTTTGCTTAATTATAATTAAATTATATATATACATTATACAATTAAACATTTATTATAGAGAGGTAGGATTTGATAAGGTCACGTCTCTTTTCATTCCCTGTAAATGTTTTCTTCAGTTTCTTCATTTGCTATAAATATTTCTTGTAACTTTATTTGCATTTTTCCCAACTCACAATTCAACAATAATTAGATAAATACAGCAGTTAATAATGTTGTCATCTAAAAAGTCCCCAGTTGGTTGTGTAACGGATATTGATTTTATCTACCAGAGACACATTTTACACCCAGCGATACACTCATGACCCTTTACACTTTCCTTCATGGCTTGTGACATTTGTTCTACTGCAGGACACAGCTTGTTTATCGCACACAAGCGGAGGCCTTTTTTTATCAAGGCATTACATTTGTGGCTGGGCGTAAGTTATCATAGAAGGACAGCTTGTTGTGAGTGTAGCACGTACTCAGATCTAAGTTAGAAAATGAGTCACATGCAGCATAAGGCAACACATGGCCACAGAGCTGTGAGGTCACTTCCTGTGAAGAGGTGAAGAGGGGAGGACAAGGAAGCACACGGTGCATGCAGCTCTGAGACCTAACATTTGCACTGTGAGATTTACAGCCAATAGCCGAGCAGCTACGTTAGTCAGAAGCACTGCTAGAGCCGCTTACCTTTTCTTAGGTAAATGTTATCTGAGAAAAAAATACACAAAAGGAAACAAATAAAACAGGTAACTGCGACACATTGAAAATACTCAGTTGCTTGTTAGGTCTTAACAATTCCAAGTCTCAAGCAACCCAAGCAACACAAACAAAGAAAAGTTAGGAATATGATGCAAAGCCTTGAAATGAGGCAGCACAGAACTTTTGCCATATTTTCAGGCCAGCAGTATGTTGTCAAATCATTTTTGGATCTAGATACCTCCATTTCACTGATGTCTGTAGGATTTGCATCATAAAACATGCAGTAATGTCACCTGTCTATCTATATTACACGAATAGACTAAACAAGAAACACAAAATTTAATGTCAAAACTCAATATCAGAGAGGCATGTTCAAAATTGGTCTCTACTTTCGGGATGAAATATCTATTAAAATCTATCTATTTAAATATGATAATTATAGAAGAGGAAATAAGTGTCTAAAGTTAAAACTCATTAATGTTCATTTGCTAGTCAGTACCTTTCAGCTTATTCCCATCAGGGAGTTGCCAAAGCAAAGTAGTTTGCATGTGTAGCTTGGCAGTGTTTTTTGTTTTTTTTGTTTGTTTGTTTTTTACGTCAGATGCCCTTCTTGATGCAATCCTCTCTATTTTACCCGGGCTTGGGACCGGCTCAAACTGTGACCGAGGCTGGAGTTGCTCCTCAGGGAATTCAAACCCCAAATCTCTTGCACCAAAGTCAGACGTACTAACCTTTTTACCACAGAGGAGCTGAATTAAAGTTCCTTAGCTGACCAGACAATTCATGCCTTACCAATGAATGATACAAATGACTACAAAGTCTGTGCTTTTGTCCACACTGAATTTACTACTAATGATCTACTGTATAATAAGTAATGTGAACACATGTTTTTGTACATGTTGATAACAAAGAGGAAACTGGTAGAAAATTCCATCAATAATACGTGAGCACAAGGACAAGCAAGTCAGAAGGAAACAGATCCAGGTCGTCTCCACAACAACAGAGGCCCACACTATCCATCAGTGAGAGTGTGTCAGGAAAAATAAATGGTATGTACGAGGCTGAGGAGGGTGAGTCATCTATCTGAGCATGAGCACGAGGCGTCTGCTGCAGGTACAAGTGTCTTTGTGAAAAAAGCTTTGGTCAAGTTAAGCCTGAACTGACAGTGCCCAATACAATACAAATTTGAAAGTCTGAATTTAAGTCAATGACAGCTGAGTTGTCTAACGATCAAACCAATTTGAGGAAAACCTGTCCTTCCACAAAGTTACTGTAATACATTCTTTAAAAGGTCAAACTAGTCACTAAAATAGTCAGGCTTACTTTCTGTTCAGTTCAGACAGTGGCACTGACCAGAATGTAACACAGCTTTTATCAAAGTAGCCCTTGAAATCCTACTTCAAAAATCTGAAAGATTTCAACAATAAAAATAAGTCTGGTCTATCAACAATCCTTTTAAATTGTATTTTATAAGTGTATTTTGGAATTTTTGAAAAAGAAATGAAAGAAAATGCAAATTATCCCAATTCTAATAAACTTTATATTATATTAACAATAAAAAATTGAAAACTCTAAAACGTTCTGATTGTCATGTTTAACTTCACATAATTTTATTTAATTATAAAAGATTAGAGGACAAAGTTTTACATTTGAATCCCTCTCTTTCTGCCAAGTATCTGACTCTTGTATGGCTTTGTGTGACCAGGTTCAAGCCTACCTTCAGGGGGCATGAGGGTCTTGTTGTTCTGTGCACACCAGCCCACTGGATGCAGCTCAGCGGTCATGACATCACACCAGAAGTCAGCCTTACGGTCCTCACCGTAGCCGCTAAAACGCAAGAGCAGCAGCTGGCCACATGTGGTGATGATTGTGGCCACCCAGTATGTGTCCGGGTTGCTCTTATTGGCCACTTCTAACTTCATTCCCGGCTGGAAGCTGCTTTGCAGGCTAATCTCCACCTAGGCACAGATATAACTATTATTCACTTATTATCAAGATATCAAAAGACAGTTTCAAACCAGATCCTGTTTTATAACATATGTTTTAGATTTTTTGTTTGAAAATGGAAAACTCAAATAAGCTAAACTAACAAATTGGGTGAACAGTCTTTTAGCTCAGCAAACTGTTAACTTCTAGAAGCCAGACTCCAGAGTTTGTTCAGAGGAATAGGCGAATTAATATGTAAGACATCATGGAATAAAACCTTGGTCAGTGCATTTCTACCATAGCCACAGGCTGCCATATAGGTCTGAGAACACTGTAAAGCCCAACAGGATGTTCATATTCAACACACACACACACACACACACAAGTGAATGGAAAAGCCAACATCTTAGAAATAAACACAATGCAAATGGCCCTGTGATTTCCTGCTACAACAATGCAAACGTGCTACATCACTCGGGCAGCTTATGTAAGAGGCAGAGCGACCGTTAGGGCTAGCCTCAGCTCTGAATACTGGCTGCATGTGTGTGTAGTGGCCCAAGAGAAATCACTGTTTCAATTTGTCCAGCAAGAGGAAGGACTGCACTTTACTGAATCACATTTTTTCTGGGGAATTCATGGTCCGTTTGCCAGTGACTCAATCCACTTACCAACAAGGCAATTTAGCTTCCCGAGAGACCACAGTCGCGCAAATCACCACACAATGAGTTTGTCTGACACTGGGGCTCTCATAAAACACATCTTTTAACCTCATTACATACAACACTCAAGAGTGATATAAGGGGCTGAAATACTGATCCACTTGTTTAAATGTTACATTAGAGCCCTCTCCACATTTAGAGACTGAAGCAGAAAGCTTTCTCGTCAGACCGCTGCTCCATAGGTCAAACAGAGGCAGCTGAAGAGGATAAAATCTCACATCATCAACCGCACTCACCCATCTGGCCCTGTCCTGTGATGTAATGTGTTAACAGAGGCCTGTGCTTTTCATTAGTTTGATATCATTTAGGCAATTAAGTGCAATGTGTATTCTGACGCAGCTAAATTGTATATTTGTGTTTAAATGTGGGTAAATTATCTACATACATATACATGGGTAACATAAAATGGCAATTAATTAAGTATGCATGTTTGAATTATACAGTTATTGAACAAGGTGTTATATTCGAAACAACCACTTCAATTTAGACTTCTCAGCTGACTTGAACTAAAATATGAAAGCAAGCTGTTTTCTAATTCAATGCGCACCCAACATCAGTTTTATCCCACTGAGTCAGAGTGGACTAACGTGACAAGACAGATTGTCTGTTCTGCAGTACATAGGCCTTTCCCAATCGGCTCCCTATACCTTAGCCCTACACTTGATTTGGATTCATATAAGCAATCTGCCACACTAAAGGCCGAGGGTGAGTGGCTTCTTAGACTGTCCAGAGTCTGTGCCTCCAGACAAATAAAGTTTATTGTGGAAGCATACGACTCTAAACCTAAACATGTAATACTATTCTGCAGGCATATGAAGTAAACATGAGATAGTTTTAGGATCACATATTTGTTTCCTGGTCTGGGAAAAATCCAGACTTGTAAGACTGAATTGTTTGCCACTTTTAATTTTAAATGCAAAAACATCTCCGCTGCATGACCGTCACAGAAAATGCACATTCAACGTCTTCAATTTCTGACATATCTTACCTTCTAATTTTTAAACAACATTATCAAGAGCCTAATGGATTTGCCACTTGCACTTGCTGTGTAACCGTGGTGACAGAGAGGACCTGCTCCCGTCAGAGCGAGGGGAGGGGGTTCAACAGGGGAGTGCACGAGTTAGTTACTGATCAAAGCATCTCCATTCAGCTGCAAGTGTTACTACACACTGAGGGAACTCAAGGGTGGAGTGGAAATGGGTAGGGATTAGTTTCGAAAAGGCCCGGTCTGTTCTACAGTACTATCACTTCACCATCATCATACTTAAAAAAATAGCTGGCTGGTGATTGGATTTATCACCTGTGACCGCAGTTTTATCCAATCAGAGCAACGCCATTTTGAAAACATTACTAGTGGTAAAACAAAGTACATAGTAAACATAGTAAAATAGTAAAATGTGTCTTTTTCTCAATGGCAATTCATTTAAGTTAGAACAAAGAATGAACGAAAATTAATATTACAAACACTCTACACAGTACGTCCTTGTCACATGCAAAAATTGCATTTCTCACTCATCTCAAAACATACATTGACAGTGGTTAATATATTACTTCATTACTGTGAACATAAACATACAGGCACACATTCTTCTTTCACAAACAGTTAAGTTAAGCAGTGAAAGTAGACTTATCAAATGCTGAAAATGGGTTAGTTTCCTTTTTTTTTTTATTATATCCAACAGAGCATATTTTCCTTCTTGCATCAGTAACAAGTAAACAATGGCACAGAGTCATAGGTAAAACTGGCAATGTTTGTCAAACAACTTGTGTGTCATGAGGAAGCAGAGCCAATCAGAGCCTGTTGGACAGCCTCAGTTCAGCCATGTCAACGCCTGACTCTTTTCAATATGTCATTAAAGGATTTTTGCATATTGTACTAAGCTACAAAGCTGTATTTTAAGGATCAGTGTGGGATGGGAAAAAAGTGGGAGCTGCAGATGATATTGGGCGCTTACATGTTTAAAGTTAGTGTGTGGGCAGCACTGCCCCCTTCTCCTCAATGTACTCCTCCCAGTTAAACTCGGCCTCATCCTCCATGGAATCTGCATATACAAACACAATCTCTTGTTAAACATCTTGTTGGACAGCATTTTCACATGCATGAAACAGCATACAAATAAATACAGTTCCCGGAAAAATTTTATTAAATATCTCAAATGATGTAAAATGTGAACGTAATCAAACACTTGCAAATTTGTAATTTGATATAAACGTAAATCACAAAGTAAAAACATTGCTTGGCTTAAGTACCTGCTCCAACTTACCTTCATGGGCCACTAATGATTTAATACATAACAAAATGATGTCTATATGATTTACTTTACTTGTTTAACATTTCAGCACAGCTCATAGAACCGTTAATGTAAAGTTATACTGATAAACTTACCTGTGTTCAACTCTTCTTCTTTGCCGTTGGTCGGACTGCGTGACTTAACCTCTGTAACGGCTAAATGCTGCTCCTGGATGGGAGACTGCATTTTTAAATTTAGTCCTGGTGAGCAGATCCCTCTGACTCCTGGAGTTTTAAATCTTACTCAGTGCATCTCTTTACTTCTGCAAGACACCTAGGACAGAGACAATTAAATAAATATTCACACTCTCCACGGTTCTGGTTCTATGATACATCTTCAGTGATAAAAATCTTAATATATACATCCTGGAACTAAAAAAAGAAAAAGAGTGAATGTTAGAAAAACGGTTGTTGTAACTATCTAGGAATAGTATTCGCACACCAACACAAAACTCTGATAACCACTCAGAGTCAAACAAAGTAGAAGAACAGGAACGAGAGCTACAAGACAACAATCAGTCAAATTACCCAAAGATATTTACCTGAGCTATACTAAAACATGCATAACAGCGTTTGTAAGTAAAAGAGGAATCATGGTAACAAAAAGAACCTTTTATGATCTACTGTTTTTTTTAAACGTATGTCTGCTTTAATGGCATTAAGTCAATTCTGTAAATACATGTTAACTGTAATTTAAATGTTTCTGAAAACCACCCCCCTTGTCTGATTAGTCAAATCAGCATGAAACACTTAGGGGCATGTCACTCTAATGCACATTTGTTAGTGCTGTTTTTCTCATCTCCCTAAACTTGCTGACACATTGCTTCACACACTATCAAAACTGTGCTCCTATGAATTACTGCGAAACAAAGACGGGATTCTTAAATCGGAGTAACTTCCAAAGCTGCGGTAGCTTATGGATGTCTTGTAAACAATTAGATCACTGGTCCAGTTTATGGCAGACGAAATGAATGATTTTATAAAAAGCCTAAGTCTAAATAATATCAGCTAAACTTAGCACGGTGTCTATTATTTAAGATGAAAAGCGCAAAGTGGAAAGCTTGATATTACAGAGGCCTTCAGTGTGACGAAAGGGTCCAGTTATTGTGACAAATAAAAAAATTCACTGCCATATTTTAATTAAAAAATACATATATACTCAAGGGTTGCCTCAACAGCTCATACAGTGCTTATACTATATCATTGCCACGCTCTCCTTCACTTCTTGTATCTGTTTTCATCAAAAAAACAAAAAACAAAAGACAGAATATATTCCTTCTTCTAAACTGGCTTTAAATACTGAGTGGTGTGGTCAACACAACCGTATAAATTAGTTTAAAGAAAAGGTTTGTAGATCAGACCACCAACAAAATCTGTCACTCTTTTCAATTGATGTTTACCAAATGATTAAGGAAGAGAGACAAATGGAGAGAAGAGTTAAACGGGTGATCTGAAGGGAGCCTTTTTCTCTTCTCTCCATTTGTCTCTCTTCTCTTAAGTAAAAAATTAGTAGAGTGGTCATAAACTAACCCCAAAATTGAACGAGACAGAAAGTGCTTGTGTTAGGGATATTTACAATACAGATCTGTGAGGCTACAAACTGTGACAGTCTCCACAAGCTCCCCAGTGTGCTTGTGTGTGCCACCCCCCACCACACTCATACATACACCCCCCTGCTGTCCCACTGTGGCATACATCCACTGCGTAAACAACAAGCTGAGCTAATTTCGCTCACATGACGCTGCTCACTGCCCTTCTCCCCTTCTCCCCTCACAGCCTTTGAGTTTTTTTTTTGCCTAAGTGGACTACAGTTTTCAGGGGCATTGACACAGCACTCCTTAAAACTCATCAAATAACTGCTACAACCTGGTTTTCCCCTGAAAATTCCCCTAAAATGTTTATGTGTCACACACAAAATAAAGCCATTACTTCTTCTTTTGATAAACTTTATTTCTACACAATTTATAATTTATAATTATGAGTATATGTCTGTCTGAAGGTCATTATACTTATAACAGTTTTACTGGCACTTTCAATATAAACCCACAGCTAAAGGAAATGTGTCACTATTCAAATACTTATGGACCACATTGCTCATTTCACAAAAAATCACCATGATGTGGTTGCTTGCTTTGCAAACATAGAAAGGTCACATGCTTTATCTCTTGTAAATCCTAGTTATGCAGTGAGTTGGTCACATGTTCAGTGTCCACGTCACCCGAAAATTACCTTACTTTCTCTTAGTATTATTTTCTCTTCATAAGAGCTTTGAGTTCCTGTAATATTCTGAACTTTGGGAACAGAGATTTTAAGAGAATCACTTTTAGCTAACTATAAGTCCATTTCTATGTTGTTTCTATGAGATGTTGTGTCAGTGTTTACCACTGATCTCAGTTTTCATCACGGAAAAAAGACTTCTACTATTAGTTGTAGGTAATGCTCATCAGCCTGCAGTGTATGACAGAAGCTGCCCAGATTGAGCACCAGGGATTACGACCTGGGAAGGTTAATCTCAAATACAGGACATTTGTGCCCCCATGGTCTCAGATTGAGCACAGGCTTTTATTGATTAGCCCCCGATGGGAGCGCTGGGCATCCACGTGTTGTCCTGCCTTTCCCTAAACCCATCCTGCCAAAGATTTAATGGGGGATTTAGGAGATTAACTACCACTGCATGGTCTTGGGTTTTATTGCATTACTCACTATTAGGCCCTCCTCTTTCACATTCAATTCTTCGGAGTCTGAACAAATTCTCCTCCATTTATTACTATTAACTCTTGTTCACATCATTATCATCCAAGCCCATTTGCATAAAACCAGCAAACTATGAAATACTAACAGCAGGTGAACTGTACACAAAAGATGAAAGGACATAGAGCGTCCTTTACACCACTTTCTGCTTTTTCTTTGTAATTGTCCTTGTGAAGAAACATTCAAAGGAACATTAACATACAATGGCTTATCAAAAACAGCTAAATGATAACGAATGGCCTTTGGGTTGTTCAGCCAACAGCCCAACAATGAAGCTCCTATTTCCATTACACCTCAATGTCATTTCCCCCTCTTTTTAAAGCTGTCTTCACATCCTTTTCTGCGTCTGCATGGAAAATGGATCTTGGGAAGAACAAGAAGTATGATTTATTCATGGAGTCTACTTATTGGGGCTTTATTGTTTGAGTTCATTATAGTGACAATTTTAATCTGGAGGAGGAATCCTTGGGAATAATACAAAGCGGTATCCTGCAAAACCCGGATTTACAGAGCAAAGAAAGAGAGAGAAATGAACCAGATGCGCACGGTTTAACCCAATTATGCGCCTAATCATTGGAAATTCAGGCAGTGAGACAATGTGAAAAATGCATTTTTTTAATCGTGGAATTATCAACAAGTTTGCGTAAAGGTGGAAAAATACTAAGGGTTTTGTCTCGCGTTGCTTTGACTACAATAATACAAAAACAAAAAGAGAGCTGTCGAATGAGCTTTTCGTGATAAAAGTGAAAGAGGAAACGTAAGTGCACACGAGGAAGATGAGGCAGAGGGGGGTGTAGCCGAACAGCAGGCTGACTGGCACACTGCTCATGTACTTTGCACACTCAAAACTGCAGCGGAAAAAAACTCCCATCAAGCTGCCAAATTCACACGTTGGATTTAATTCATTAAACATTGAGTATTTCCATCAAAAGAAACCAAATTGGTGGCGCTAGCTACTATCGTTTTATTTTTTCCTCGTTCAAAGATTTTAAGGCGCAGTTTTTCCTATACGAACACCATAACCCGCCATGTTGAAAGTGCTTTGACATTTTGGCAGTGTCTGGGATTTTCCGAGGACTTTACGTACCTACAGAAAACACCACACGAGACGTTTAAAAACGAAAGACAAACAGAGAAATGGCTGATTTTAAACATTAGTCTTCAGGCTTCATGGTAAACTAACGGCTTAACAGTAAACAAAATTGCGTAATATGCACTGGATATATTAGAATATATTTTAAGATGATTTAAGACACTTTAACAAAATCGATTACATTTGCGCTGTCTTTATTCAAGTAATTAAATAAAACGCACAGGGATAAGAGAAAACAACGTAAAAAAAACTAAGTGCCTGAGAGCCGGGAGCCAGTGTCCTTCCTACCGTTGAAAGCTGTTCGTTGCGCAGCGTGAGACACTTTGGACAAGTTGAGCTCTTGAACAAACGCTCGTCACTATTTTCTCGTTTCTACAGAAACAGCCTCGGGAGCACTTCAGGGTTTTAAGCGGAGGAGGAAAAACGAACTCAACTCGTGTTTATTTCGTCGCCAGAGCGAAAAATAACAAAGAATATGGCCACGTAAAGACGCGCGGGGATCGTGGAGTCGTCACCTGTCTTACCTGTCCAAGTTTTTGTCGCCTCTCCTTCTCTCGTGCCCCTGTTCTTTTCCTCTCCTCGTTCGCGTGAGTCCGAGCAGAGCAACGCAAGCGACGTCTTTCAGCTGCTGCTGCCCCCGTTCCAATATGGCATCTTTCATCTGCGCATGTCCAAAAACATCTACAGAAATTTCCAAGCCAACTCCTTCATTGACCTTTAAGTGTAGCTTAAATGTTTCTCCTTTGTGTTAAAAGGGGTTTTAAGTTTTGACAGTTGTTTTTTACCATTAGAAATCCATCGCCCTATTACCTTTTATATAGTTTATCTATAGTGGGCTATAGTGATATGAATTTGACACTTTCGACAAAGAATGGCTTAGAAAATCAAAGGATTAAAAAATTCATGTCTTCCCTATGTTAACTAAAACTATGAATTGTGTCCCTTTCATTTGAATCCAGTCCTTGGTGAGACGAAAAACAGACAAAATGCAGTTCTCTTTGCACAGACTGAAAGCAATTGTGTTTGATACTTTACTGATATTTCAATTGATAATTATACCCACTCATCTTCTAAATAACCCATGTGTACGTTTTTTTAATTGAATCATGGAGCTTTATTTGTAAAAGTCAACAGTATCCTCTAGTGGTAAGAGCGCTCTTCACCACTTGAAGCGCAGTCATGCATGTCTTTAGTTCAAGGGTGAGTATTTTAAACATTGAACACAAGGAAATATGACACGAGAGAAGTTTATGGTTTTATGGCTTCAAGGTCACTCAAACTCCAGACTGAAAGTGAAACTCCTTTAATTATGGTCCGTAAAACATGAGTCTTAAAGAAGCACTTTGTTACAGAGGGATTTAACGCATGTGTCATGTCAGTCTGCATAAAAATAAACTATGCCCAGATTATATTAAGAGAAAAAGACGCTCGACCAAAGGTTTAGTTTCCTCCTCAACACCAAATATAGCCCTTGATGAAGAATATCATCTTGATTAGATTTATAGTCTCTAATTGCAGCTCAGAAGGCCCCGAGTCCTCCGATCCTCAATGACCGAGGGGGTCACATAGCCTACGTCACTGACCGCAGATAACCGAATAACCATTTTGTTGTGATACTTGTCCGATGGGGACGAACGACGTGTTGTGTCAGTGTTGTCAGATGTTTGATGACAGCTCTTGACTCTTAAAAAACAGAAAAGAGTGATGAAGACGTGACAAGAGGAGCTGACGGTGTGACGGAGCAGGAGGAACAGATGGTTCAAGCGTGTGCCGCGCTTCATTAATCTGCCAAAGAAGAAGCTTTTCCAAGCGCGCACTGGAAAGGATTATGGCTGCCTTTTACGCGCACGCACACAACAAACACAGTTCCGAGGTGTGCGCCAGCCCACAACTTGCTTGCACGAGGCTCAACACTTTTGTTTGAATAGATACTTTTGTGTTTTAATTACTATTTTTAGTTATTAGTTATCTGGCTAAGCTGGCATTAAAGCAGCACAATGACTTATTCTGTTAATACATGGTGCCTGAAAATAAATTTAAAAAAGTAGCCCAAATGAAATTTTACGGTTTCTCAATACTAAACAGAGAGCTGCTTTTACAAGACAGAGTGCGCCTAATTTGACTGCTCTGATCGGAGACTCCACAACCTAAATAAACATTTTGAAAGGAAGAGTCCTGTGTGTTTGCAGCAGCATTTGTCTTCTTTAGTGACTGAGTAGGCTTACACATCCTGCAATGTTCCATATTGTTGAGTGGTCCATGGGTGTAATCCAGTATGCTACTTCTTTGTTAAATGTTGCTAAATTGTCTTCGTGGTTCATCAGTTTTGGGGAAGGACTATTTAGTTAAACATCTTCAATGGAATGCACTTAAAGTGAAAATGCTAATTATAATTAACTAATTATAAATGTATTGGTAGGCTATAGGCTAAATGCTATAGTGAGAGAGTGTCAATAGGTCAGTGCGTTTCATTTTAGATATCATAGGCTACATGACGTAATGTTACCCTGATCTGTCAGATGGATTGGGCTACCTATTAAAAATAATTTTGTTCAAACATGTCAAACATTGAGGACACCGAGAGACATGTAGGCTATAATGGGAAGAAAAACTTAGAAACTTGTGTAGGCCTGTCCATTTCGTATTCAGGACGTGTTCCCAGAAGTACTGTATAATACAGCTATAATGATCTTTTCAGCACAGAACTGCTTTTACCTCAGGGATTAATGCCAAGACAGCTTTTACAACCTATTCACGTGAGCGCCGATGAGCCGCGCACGCACCAGGGCGCGCCACTGGAGCTTTTGAGGAGACACAAAAGATCTGAGGAGTCTTGCGATCAATGATTTTTGGTGCGTCAAAACAGCAAATACCCCCGGAAGTGAGAATAGACCCTCAAAATAAACAGCCAAGGTGAAAGCCAAATAAGGGTCATTTCATACAATAGAACTAGCCCAAAATCACAGAGAAATGCTATAATCATCTAATAGATAGCTACAGTAGCCTGCATACTTGATTTTAGCATATTATAACTCACAAAGTAGGCTAATGGTAGAATTTCCCCTGGATAGAGGAAAAATATTGAATAGGCAGAATTACAACTAATCTACTGCAAAAAGCCTACATAGGATCATAAGGATACACGTTTATTTCGTTATAATAAATATAAAAAGAGAAACTTGAAATTATGTTCATGTTTGTGCGCGTTTATGTGAAGTTTATCACAGAGTACAAGTGTCATTTCTGACTTGCCCTTCAACACAGCCCTTTTATTTTGATAGGTAAACCCGGAAGTGTTTCTCGTGTTTTTTCTTTGACTGATGTTTTCGTTTTCCTAAACATGGACGGTAGTGAGTTGATGTGTGTTTTCTTGCTCTAAATGAGATCATGTCGCTTCAGTTTCTGTCAACATCTCAGTCCATTTTCCTGAAATCACTGACGAGACGCGAACAAGCGGCTGGTATTTTTAGCGCAGAAGGCTAAATCCGCTGAGGCTTTTTGTTTCTTTTTTGCCTCGTTGGCGTTGTTTTGGTCTTTCCAATATGGACATGTACGGATACAGCGAAGTGTTCTTGGTCAAGAGGTTTTTGGAGCCTGCTCTGGACGTGACGAACATGTCGGACATCAACAAGGCGAGTCCTCACGGCTGTGACAACGGCGCATTGACGGACAGGTTCGGGGTGTTGATCCAGGGACTGCTCGGTATCATCGCCTTTAGCACTCTGATGTGTGAGTTTGCGACATTTCCTCTGCCCCATCACATCGTTATTACTACAGTAGTTATTAACTTGTTGGATGCAGGAATCATAGACAACATAAATGTATGTTTAAAGGGTTAGTAGTCCACGTGGCGCAGTGTTTACGCTGTTTTATTCGGAT
Organism: Rhyacichthys aspro; assembly: GCA_036850595.1. NCBI lineage: Eukaryota > Metazoa > Chordata > Actinopteri > Gobiiformes > Rhyacichthyidae > Rhyacichthys > Rhyacichthys aspro. The sequence continues at coordinate 20,719,183 of CM072159.1, read as the reverse complement.
ATATTTATTGCACCGATCCCTACAGAAAAAAACAACACCTCACTCTTATGTTGTTAATGGTTTATAGCAAAACATTTTATATAGACAGTAACATAAAGCATTGTACAGCTATATTATCTTCGTCCTATATAAGATGTCAACAAACATTTACTTTTCAAAACTGTTTGCTGACAGTGTCTTAAAGGTACTTTCAAGTAGAAGGCCAAATCAGATACAACCACAAGTTCATCCACGTCTTAAAAGCAAAAAAAAAAAAAGCAAAAAAAAAAGAATTAACTAAGTTGCATATCATGTAGATTTTTGAGCCCATCGCCATCTTTAATTCACATACGCTTGTTCAATAAAAATGTGGAAAACCCTACACCCTGGGTTTATTGTGATGAGTCAGTAACACCAAAACAAGACGCTCATTGACACTCACACTGTGGACTTTGGATGCTTAAACAATGGCCATTCTCTACTAAATGACTTGTGATTCTGAGGCAGCTGACATGCAGATTGCTGGCATGTCTTATCAGCTCTGGCACCTAGGATTTTACTGTCACTGATACCAAGGACACTGTTGAAAAGTAGTGTGGGACTGATATCTAGGTCGCTGTCTGAGATCTCCAAGAAATGTCACATGTTCTCGGTGGGCCTTGTAACTCTCTGTTGAGGAAATGAATGGTGAAACTATAGATTTGCACCATGTGATAAAACCCAAGGGTATATGTTGTCAGATGTCTGTGGCTGTATACAATAGCATATGATCTTTGGTGTGGGGTGACAAAGGTGAAGATAATTGAACAGCCAGGTCCAGAGTAGTGTTAGCAAATTACACCACAGATCAATGAGCCCTATCCTCCACGTGGTGTTGATTACTGGGTCAATCAATATGACTTCTCCCCTTCTCTCATTTTCAGTTCCAGCATTAGGGATTTGTTAATATTTACACTCAGATATACACTGCATATTTATCCGAGCAGCTGATCACAGGCAGTTTGCCAGGTTACAGCCTTCAGCATGCACTACTTTGGCCCGGTGAGATGAGGAGGGACTGTTGAGGTTCACTTTTATCTGCCTTTTCTGGTCTTTAGCAAGCTTACCGCGGAGGCCAAATCTGACAGCAAAACAGTGGTGCATTGTATCTTATGATATGGAAATAGCTGAATAAAATGTTATGGATTTATGGCCATTGTCCAGAGTGTACCCAAAGTTGCTAGGATAGGCTCCGGTCAACCGCTACCCCAATGGGAATAAGCAGCAGGAGAAGAAAATCAATGAATTAATTATTCCTTTTTTTTCAGTGAAAAGATTCCGAGAACCATCAAGGATAAGACGGCCATGGAGGATCTGGTTAGATTTGGATCTTTACCTATTGTTTCATTTGACTATGTTAGATACTGTAAATTGTTTGTATTCATCAAATATTATGTTTCCCAGGTTTTATGACACATCAAAGCAGGCCATTGGTTCTCTTTTCATCCACTTTGCCAATGTTTTCCTGTCCACCTTTACCAAAGAGGATCCATGCTCCCTGTGAGTTAAAAAAAAAAAGGTTTTAGTATGATGAGATTTGGTCTGTAACATTTCTCACTAAGACTGCAATTTTCTGTTTGTCATACAGGTACCTGATGAATTTCCTACTGGATGCTACACTTGGGATGCTGGTCATCTGGCTGGCTGTGAAGCTGGTGTCCAGACTTGTGGAATACAAACAGTGGACACTGCTCACATTTGGAGAATATGGTCAGCAATCATTAATGAATGTTATAATTTATATCCAACATGGATAAAGTAAAAAAAACCAAAAAAAACCCCATTATCATCATTATTTTAATAATACCAACAACAAACTTGTAAAGCAATAATACAAAAGCAGACAAAACAATAAATATACAAGAGACTTTATATATTAAAAAGGTACATGAAATCAAATAATCAAAACAAAAAGCTAGATATTTTTACTTATTAACGTCTTAAGTCTTAGCCTTAGGATGCAACATTCAATAATGCCACATGATGGCACTGTAGCCCAGCTGATAGCAGTCAGGAAAACAAGCTTCTCCAGCTGCAGCTCAACCGGAAAACACTTTTAAAACAGGGAGTGTGTCCATTGCAATTTTTACATGTTGTCACTGTGAAGTTATTTTCTCTTCTGCATTCCTTGCACATCTGTATTCATTCTAAATTTTTCCAGATCATGGTAAATAGAGGGCAGCTGAAATCCTCAAACATAAAATGAAATTGTGTGGCCAAACCGTGGTTTAATTTATTTTCTTTATGTTTACCTCTTTTAGGTGACCCCCCTCAGGCTGCTGCATGGCTCGGTCAGTGTGGTATTTACTTGCTCATCATGGTGTTGGAAAAGGAGTGGTCAGCCTGGTGCTGCTTATCCCTGGATGGTCCAGTGTAAGAAATCACTAGAAAACGTTTGGTTATTTGATCATAAAAGAATTTTATAACAAACCAGACTTTTATATATTTATTTATGCCTTAAATAGATGAAAGCTAGTAAGATCAAAACATCTGAGAGAAGTTTCACGGTCATATTCATATTTGTTCTTGTTGTTCAAAGAGATAAGGAAAACGAACAAACTTTTATTTATTTATTTGTTTTATTCAATGGTGTCTGGAGACCCAACTTCCTCTCTTCAAAGACTTGCCCTTTGACAAAAAATGACTTGGGCGAAACCTCTTTCTGTATACTGTGGAAAGACATTTATAACTATTACTTGATAACTTACTGTAATACTCATCATGCGTCATTTTTTATGTTATTATTATTGTTTAAATATTGGGTTCAAATCTTTGTGCTTTTTTGTTCCAGTTGCAAGAGGTGCTGTTGAGCTACATTGCTAACCCTCAGCTGGAGCTTGTGCTCGTCATGCTCATCGTCCCATTCATTGTCAATGTAAGAGGGAGTCTTCCAATCTACATGGTGGTCTAAAAAAATACCCAAGCTTTATTAGTAACCTCCCATACTTGTATTTGCAGTCAATCATGTTCTGGGTGGTGGACAGCCTGATGATGAGGAAGTATAAGACGATGAAGAGTCTGGATGATTCGTGTGACAGCACTGTAAAGAAGGCTGATTCATCATTGTGTGTTGACCAAGACGAAACACAGGTAAGAATTAAGAAACTGTGGTACTGTGATACACAATAAAAATGGTCTGTTAGGTGTTTTTTAGATCTTATTATCTTCACTTTAACCAATATGAGATTTTAGGTTAAATCTAACCTATAATGCAATCAAAATCAGATCTAATCAAAACCTTGATCACCTTATCTCACTTAATGTTGATCACACATTATCTTTTATATTATATTCTTCTTTGCATGTAAAGAATACACCCTACACGTACCATGCAGTGTCACATGATAATAACGATTGTTTTCTCATTGCATTATTTCACAGTTTACCTCCATTTAACCAGTGATTGGAACAAACATTAAAATTTGCCTCATTGTTCAATCTTTTGCATAAATACACACAGTTTCTGTTTCCACACATGGTCAGATTTGACAAAGCCTTTATATAGTGTATAGAAATATGCACTGACTAGCCTACATCTTGATGCAGTTGTCACTGTGGGAAGAAAAGGGATAATAAATGGTCAACAAATGGTTTACTGTGTTACCCTAATGTACTCTGAGAATGTAAAACCTCATTACAGATGCACTCACATAGTCATAGTTTGGTTGTCAGCAGCACCTGTTGAGAATAAACTCGGATTCAGAAAAATGCTTCAGGGGAAATCACATTGACATTTTAACTCTTACTCTTTAACTCTAACTCCTACTCTACACCCCCACAAATCTAAATGTAACATTAAAACTCCTGAGCTTAAAATTCACAACTGTATCAAACCTTTTTATTTCTCTTTGTTTTCTACACTTTCAACACTCTAATAAGGGGCAACACCAATCCATTCAGTCAAAGAAGCACTGAGTCAGACTTTTCCTTAAGTCATTGCTTTGGAGCCTTTAGGGTGTTACCAATTAATTTAACACAAAAAAGAAAACATTTCTTTAAATGTCAGATCTGGAAAATAATGAACTAGAACTACATTTCAGATGACTTTCAGAGTTTATAACAGTGGTTGGTTTAGTTTGATGACAGTGTTTGTCCTGCTTCTTTCTGGTTCTCTGCCAAGCAGTTATAAATCAAGTATTCATCCAGCAAATAAAAGTGACATTTAGGATTTCTTTCCACACACTGATGTTATGGAAAGCGTGGAGAGTGGAGGAGGGCCAATAGAGAGGCACTGTGGCCATAGTCATAGTTTTGTTGTTGAGGTTTCTGTCTGTTCTTAATTCAACATGATGGCAAAGTCAAATATATTTTTCTGGTACAGGACTATACATTGGATATGTAGTTTTTGTTGTGAAACCTGAATATTTTCCTACAATTAAAGTCTGCCATAACACTGATGAATGCACCTGATATTGATTTAACATTATTATACATGAGTCCAGGGTCACACTTCTAGATAAACTACACTGATTTTCGTACAAACCCAACCACGCCATTGCTGCTATCATGAAGCCACATATGGATTTTTATAACACTGTAAATATTACTGTATGGTCCTGGAATTTTGCTTCTAAAGGGATTTGGATCCCTGCTGCCATTGGGCCCTATCTTTTATGATGTAAATAAAGGAAATATTTTCCATTTGCAGAGTGTGCACCAAGGTTTTTACAGGTTGTGCTACTGTGTTTTTAAATCTGCTTTGGCCCTCTCTAGGTTCTGCTGACTGAGGAGACAGACACAGATGAGGCTTCAGAAGGTGAAGAAGATCCCAGTGAAAATGGACCAGCCCCTCATGTGCAATATTCAGGAGGACCAGTGAGACCCAGCTGGGTGGTGGTTTAAAGTTGTGAACTCTTGTATTCATCCATCCATCCAGTGTCCACGCACACACAAACACAAACATAGCTGCCTTTTTATGATTGTAATAATAGCTATAATGTGATCAAAATGCACGTTAATCTAATAACATCCACTATACAGTATCTTACTATTGCACTGTCTGTATTTAGTGCAGGACAACTTCAGAGTAACCACAGCTAAAAGTATGTGGATGAAGATTATTAGCAAGCACAGCACCTGCAGGGCAAAATGTGAGGGTGGTCTTAACTTAATGCTTTAGTCTTTGGGGTTTTTTTTCCAAGGGGACTTCTAGAGTATCAAATTCCAAAAAGAAAAGTAAGGTATAAAGTATATATTTGTAAGTGCTCAAATATTTTACATGTATAATCCACCTTTTTAGTTAAGGCACAATTACAGTAATTATGGTACGTGTTTCCTCTGCTTACATGAGAAAGATAGAAGGTGGCCTTTTATATTTGTTCACATGTTGAGTTCTTGAGCATCATCCTGCGTAGGTAACTCAACAAACACACTGTTACATAAAAGTAAAAATGCAAATTGAGATAATGTTTATTATGGGTGACAAGGACCAGATCACACAATGTTAGGACTTTTGTCAAGTGAGAATATCATAGTTTTGACGTGAAAAGAACGAGTGTCCTGTGTCTGTGGTTGACACAATCAATACAACTCTTATATCTGTCTATTGAATTTTTATTCCAATTTACTCTATAGAGATATTTTCAGGGGGATCGTAGCTGGGTATTCAGCTTAAGCACATTTATTATGGTGTATTTATTCTTTTTAATTTTTTAAATGTATTTGACCTTATTTTGGTCTGCGGTCCAATCTGTGGTAACAGTATTCCTATGGCAGGTATATAGGCTATAGGTTGGTAGCCAGTACATAATCATTTTTAAAAGAGCTGTTGTAGATATAGATTTCTGTATTGATTCCAATGGTTAAGTATGTTTTTATAAGTATTTTTCAGCACATTACCATTTACCTGTTTACATTTACTGCCTGACAGTTTTCTTTTTCATCATGTTTGTGGTCAATTTTTTTGTATAAATCAAATAGTGACCAGATGATACAGCCCAGGGTGTCCGGTGTGTCACCTGTGTGCTGTACATGTCTATGGTGCTTCTTACTGAATGTATCTCTTTAATCTCTGCTATGAATAAAGGTGATTGACACACGGACCGATGTTGTTGTGGTGGTGGATTCCTGCAGTAACTGGGGCAGCGGAGCTTGATGACAGACATTCTGAGTGGGACATGGTCAGAGCACACCTGTGTGGGTGGGGCAAGCAGCCTTGTGACCTGCAGCTGATGACAGAGTACACTGCAGAGCTCTGTGTGTCTGAGTTGCGTGTCTCTGTGTAGTGTATGCTAGGTGCTTTAGTAAAGCTTTAGTCATTGCTGGAAGAAGGGGTTAGTTACTCTGGCGGGTAACCATGGTAACCAGGTGTGAGCTTGCCATGTTGAAGACTTAATGACACAAAAATAAGAAATATGAAAAAAACAATGTCAATTAGGTGATGTTTTTTGTGCCATAAATGAGCTCACTGTATACTGCACTGTACTACAGTGTATTAAATGATTTATTTACATGGTTACAGACTCAAAAACATCATTATCACATAGTAAAACATTACAATTTATTAGAAATAGTACAAAAATATATAATTAAGTGTGAAAACTGTAGTCCAGAAGAAAAGTGTTTTTTGTGAAGATTCATGTTACACTTATAACAAGTTAAGGCAATTTTTTTAGAAGCCAGAGCTACAGTCTGTGGGTGTCTTGTTACAGTCTATTTGTCCCATGTGTCCAGTGCCCAGTGTCAAACATGTGAGACATCAGATAATCCTCATACTGTCCATCTATCAGCTTGGCTGCATTGTTTCTGGCAAACCAGCAGTCCACGCTTTGTGTCCCACTGTAGATCCGCCTTGTCTTCTGAACCACCGGCACTGACCGGTCCTTCACCTTCAGGACTGTGGAAGGCTTTATGTCTGCTTCTGTTTGGAGCTCTGCCAGTCCCACCTTCTCATACAAGAACTGACCTGGAAGTGTAAATACACACATTTATGAGTGTCAGTATGAGAGTGTAGAGACACACAAAATACAAGAAAATACAAGAAATCATTCTTGTGTAACTCTATTGTTTACACTTAACCAATCCGCTACCTAATGCCAAGTAGGCAATCATTGAGCTGCCTTTGAGCAGTGTCCAGGGACCAACTCAAGCCTTGAACTTGCACCATGGTCATGGGCACTGACTCGAGGATTTGCCTGTTGTACATGTATTTTCAGGCAGTAAACAGTTTGTGGCTTAATGTAGGTGATGCAGACTGCTTAAAAATAACGTATTTTCTTTTAGTAATCATGATCATGTATTTACAGTGATTCATTTTTAATAATGCAATAAATAAGTTCATCCTAGGCTTCTGTGATTTTACCCAGCAGTCCGTGGCAGTTGGGAGACAGCCCCTTGTTGTTGCCAATGTAGAAGCCCAGATGGTCCCTCTGGTACGGAGCTGGGTTTTTGTACTGGTGCAGCAGAATGATGAAGCTGATGTTTTCTCCCACTGATACAGTTACATTGTATTTTCCCACGATGGCCACTGTTAGAATGCCACTGGTCACAGTAACTGTAGAATGACAGGCCAGAACCATGCGATCTTTACCGTCCAGGATGACCTTCTTAGGCGTTACCTCTATGTAGGCCCGTTTTGGACGGTCTACTACAATGGTGATAGTGCTGAAATAGGTACGCTGCTGCTTGTGGCTGCCTGGAGGTGCTGGGGTGCCAATTAGCTTTCCATTTACTGTCACACCTAGAGTCCACACAAGACAAGTCATTCACCATATTCATGCACAGGTGTAGAACTGTATGTAATGTTACACTTTTAGTCCCTGTAAAAAGGCTTACCAGAATCCTTGTGATCAGAGACCAGACTAAGGATGTGTCCAGGTTCACCATTGATATTGAAACATACAGTCAGTTTACTGAGTGGTAACTCAACAACAAAGTGGGGGTCACCATCAGCTAAGAAAGTAATTAGAAGAGATAGCTGTCAGAACATATTACAAACAAAAAGAAAAATAGTTTTGGTGATTGGTGATTTTCCTCTTGCTGCCTTTAAAGTAAAATAAGTAATATAAAGTAATAATTAATAAAGTTATACATAGTAACAGTAATTTAGGTTTCTGTAACTGTAGTTTATAAAATGTCAGCAGCTCTCTATAAGCGATTAAATTAGCACTAGCATTCCTGCATAAAACTGTTTTTCAAATTGCCTCAAATGCTTATTCTGGTGAATGTATGTGATCAAATGTCTCTGAAGGCTTGTGAGAACCAGCAGAAATGAAAAGAGAAGTGATGAGGCGAGAGAAGATGATAGAGTAACAGTAATGACAGGGTCATTAGCCTTTGCTAACTGCTTCTGATGGGATCCTTCTCTTAACTGTAACACACATCTACTTCTTAACTCTACTCAGCTTGGTCCCCATGCACTTGCTTGTTTAAAGTGCCACTTTGTGTCTATGTTGGTATTTCAATTAGACCCTGTGTGCTCTTCCTTCTTTCAGGTCATGTTCAGAGCCATCCCTGAGCTGTTTGTTCACACTGTCTGTGTGATCAATGCCGTCTGCCTGACGAACATCCAAATTACAGGCTTACTAAGGGAGCACAGAAAGAGTGTACTGTACATTCTCTCTCTCACAAGACACACAAGCTCTCTTATTACATTTACATTTGGAAGAAACTATCATATAAAACAGAACTCAGTACCAACACACCTGATGTTTTGGAGACGGTGATCAATTTCTTGGCAGGTCTTTTTTCAGCTTTACCTACAAGAAAAAGAAGCTTTGAATGTTTGATAACAAATAAAAAAATTATAAATTTGGTTTGTAGTCGAGATAATTTGCCACAATATTACAAGAATCTAAAACCATTTTGTGGGAGTGCATTAACCAAAAAACTAATCTTACCAACTGTGTTGCTCAGATTTGAAGTGCCCGATGACCTCTGGTCAGATTTCTGTGGCTGATCTTCTGTGTCCTCTGGCAGGGTATTAGCAGCTGTTTCCCCTGCACCAGGGGCTGGTGACACGGTGGGTGCTGGTGCCAAAGTGCCATCAGCCAGGACCTCAGGCTTCTCCAAGACCAGGTTAGTCAGGGGTGTCAGGAAGTTGTATGTCAGAGACAAGTTGGTGGCCTGTTTGATGTGGTCTTCTCTTTCTTTGCTCGTCTTACTCCGCAGCCTTGATCGTAGACCATCCTTGACACTCAGAAAACCCCACACACGTTCAACAAAGTCCTGTGCTATTGCCCCCAAAGTCACATCTAATTCCTGTGGGATCAAAGAAGTCGAAGGCTTGCCATTGCCTGCCAATGCTGCTGTGGCTGCTTTCACGTGCTTCTCTGTTTCGATCTGACGATGTCGCAGTGGCACATCGGTCTCCAATATAATACTCTTGTCATTGTTGCTGGCAGTGACTTGTACATGGAGAGATTCTGCACTTTTGTTTGTCAGTTTGCCAGCAATGACAATCTCAGAGCCATTAAAATAGTTGGTGAAGAGATGCTGGGTCACATACTCCACTGAATCTTCAGTGTAGTTTATCCTTATGTCAGACAGCAGAGGAGTTCCTATCTCATCATAAAACCTAGAAAGACAGAAAAACAAATTTGGGATTGGCGAATAAAGGATTGAATTAAATCCAGCATTACAAGCAACATATGTATATATGCTTAGACAAATATTAGAGGTAAGTCAATGATGTTTATGACTTTAAATTGACAAATATACAAAGCTTTCGGACTTTACTGCAAATCTGTAAATTTATCAAACATAAAAAACAGTGTCATTTAAACAAACCATGAAAACTAATATATTCCAACAGAAAACATACTTACACACACTAAACAAACACACTTACACACTACAACCTATGTAGTAAAATGAGAGCACAGTGGTTTGTCATAACATACCTACAAAATTATACCTTGCAACACTCAACAATTTTACTCTTGAATATTTTAGAGAAATACAAAGAATGAGTTGTTGTGGGGGCAAGTGCCTCAGTGTCAATTCTGAGCAGCAAAAGTGTGCAAAACTAACTTTTGATGATCAAACCAATAATAAAAGACCTGCTGTATACACACAGGTTATTTATTAACCATGTGCTTTTTACTAATGACATCCAGAACATTGTCACAGTCTGGTTTTACATATGGTTGTATATTTTGTCATCATATCCTTAAATAAACCTGAGATCCCCTTCAACAGTTCCATTATTATCATCCTCGTTGTAAGGCATGCCATTCACATTGTAACAAAATGTTTTGTCGATTTACTCAAATATCTTGGTTCAAGCCTTCCGGTTGTAAGCCTGCTTGTCTTGCCTCACTAAGCTGGTGTCACCCCACTTGAGGGTTTGTGCACACATTCTTAAAAAGCCTGGTCTAAACATGTATGTATGCTTATACACCCTGTGTCCTGTCCTTGTTCTTGTATTGCAGTAAACCTCCTCACCTCTTAACCACTGTGTTTGTTTAAGCCGGAGGAGGCCTATTATCAGTGCAGTCTAACCCCCCGTACATACTCAGACACAGGTATTACAACACACACACACATTCCTGCAACTGAGCAAACACCTCATGTGTCCAAGTGCGGAAGAGGGATATAGGAAGCGAAGAGGGCAGCCTATAATGGATAGAAGAAAGGTGGTCTGTAAGAAACAGAGGGAGGCTGTGACAGGTTGAGACTGATTAAAGAGCTCTGTTGTCAGCGCCGTCACATTTGTGCTCTTCGTTCCCTTATAACGTGATGAGAGACGGAAAGACGGAAGGTTATGTCACTGGAGAGAAAGGAGGTATTAAGGAAAGCTAATTGTCTAATAAGAACTAGATTCAATTTTTGTAAAGGAAAAGTTTGTTATTTATGTACTTAATTGAGCAGATAGGTCTAATACAACATTTAAAACAATGTAAGAGTTTAGATAAAGGCCAGGCTAAATTAAAATAAAGGAGAAGTAAGTGATTTTAACAAGTTTCTCAGTTTTAGCATTTAACCAAAGCAGTAATGGAGAGCCGTGTGTTTTTTCTGTAAAAACACACGGCTCCAAATGGATAATGTTGCATAATGGACAGCTTGTGTGTTGGTTTTCACCTGTGTGTTCATTGTTTGACACCATTTATCTATTTACAGTGTATTCTCTACACATTTGCTTCTGATTGGATAAAGGTGACGGGATACCAATCTATGGTGTGTTCTAAAGAAGAGAGAGTGGCCACTTCCATGTTACAGTCTGAGCAGTGCATGTTTTTTTAATTGGAAACAGAAAAGCTCACTTTCTGGCTAGGTCCAGTTCCGAAAGGTATTCTGTTGTATCTTACCCTTTGAGCATTGCACTAGCATCTGCCTCTTCACTGATCCGTCTCATCATCCCGCAGTTTTCCAGTGCCATACGGTCCAACAGCCTGTAATCCACATCATTACCGATTCCAATAGTAAAGATGCAGAACTTCTCTTGTACTGCGGATCGAGTGTTTCCCAGTATAGTTGTGGACTGGATTTCTCCAATTGTGGGCCGTCCATCAGTCAGGAAAACAATGAGAGACACACTGTTGGGGCTGGCATCAGATGTAGAGAGGTAATCCTGGAGCAGAGAGGAACCTGTCTGGATTGCACCGTTGATGTTGGTGCCTGCAGTGAAGGATACCCACGAGAGATTATTTTCGCTCATACAATGTAGTGCTTCTAACAACATCCTCTAGACTTACATGGCTAAGACGGGCACATTTATTTTGCAATGTCTTTAGGGTCTAAATTGTTGTAATTACTGTAAAGTGCTCACCTCCAGTAGGTGCAAGCATGTAAATGAATTTCTTGGCATCTCTGATATTAAGTGGTGTGACTGGCACCAGGCGTCTGCCAGACTTTGACCCTGTTGGAGAAGCTTATGAAGTTGAAGTGATCGCCAGGGCGCAGGTCCCTTAAGATGGTGAACAGAGCATCTTTAGTCTGTTGAAGAAAAATTGTTAGAATATAATCTTTTGCTTATAAAGTCTAGTCTAAAAGTCATACTCTGAAGTTAGAATGTCAAATGGGGTATCTCCATCTGGTTTGCCCTGAGATGTGTGGGTGTGACATACTGTAGCTATAATTTGGCCCTGAACCATTTAGATATGTCTATAAGGGCAATATACAGAAGGGTCCCAACCACATGTTGAACTATAATGAAACCCTCTATTGTGAAGCCACATCAAAAATCCCTTGTTTTTCCTGCGTCTGGTGCTGTGATGAGTGGGGGGAAGGATCAAGGGGTCGAGGGGGCTGTTGTCCAGAATGTTCCATTACCCCATAGACACTGACCTTCCTCCCTCACAGCCCAGCTTTGTGCTTCCACGTTCCAACTCACTGGAAATCTGTTTTCAGTTTCTTTTCGACTTCTCGTGGCAGCTGCACAGATCACATGTGTGGCTGACCAAAGGGATTATCGTGCTATTGCAGATGGAGGAAAAGGTCTGATATTGATATTCCAGTGTGGGCGGGGAGGCAGTGGGCTATCATGTTCCTGATTGAATTTACTTTGAATAACAGGATAAGATGCTTTGCATACACTGTATATGTAACAGAAGACCGCAACCAGCTATTCTGTGAAAGGAAAAGTGAGATGGACTCCATATCTGATGCGGCTGGAGCCATTTTAAGTTGAAAACACACGGGCATATTATCCCAAATAATGATGTTGATGTGGAGATTGTCAGGCTCAGCTTAATGAGGTACTGTAAAACACGGGCTGGCCCAAATCCACCAGGTATGAACAGACGCTCCACTTGAGAACAGGAGAATCCAGATTCAAATGACAAGTAAGTAAGTAATAAGTAAATTGAGCTAAAAAAAAGAAGCTCACAGCACCCAACCCAGCACACATCTATATTGACGTGTTTTTTTTTTTTTTAAATTGTGCATATGGCTTGAACTTACCCCAACAACATTTCTAACTAGGGCAACTTTACCTGTCTGATCTTTGTCCCCAACATGGATGCACTGGTGTCAATCACAAACACCACATTCTTGGGAACAGCAGGCAGGTCTTTGGGAGCAAAGTAGTGGACGAAGTGGCCATTTAAAACCTGGAAAAGTGCACCCATACATCAGGTAGTTAGGCCAGTTCAGTATTAGTATGTGATCAAGATTTAAAGCTATCCTGAAGACAGATACTGGACTTTGGCAGAGTAGCAGAGCCGGTGGCAGAAAGCCAGCAGAATTAATGACTAACAGGTGGGTGGACACAAGTGCACGTGTAGAGCTGAGGGAAATTTGTGTCCATACATATAATCACTGAGCTTTTTTCTCATGTTTTGAAAGTTTCTCACCTGTATGTCTCCAATTCCCATCTCTCTTTCCACATCATAGCGGACTACAAAGTCTCCGAGAATGCCGCTGGTGGTGATTTTGGCCTGCTGGACGATGCTGGGGCTAAAGGTGATCTTACACACATTCTTTTCGTTTTTGATGACAGTGGTGACAGGGGGCTCAGGTTTGGCTGGAGCACAAAGATGGGAAGTGTTAATGCTTTGACTGGCAATCACAAAAATGTAATTAACAATGACCAAAAGTTCAAAAAACAATGACATTTGTGTAACCAGGATTTGCATTTGAAACATTTATTTTTGTACATATCAGTCTCTGTGGCTCAGCATTAATCAACTATAAAAAGCACAATGGGTAAACCTGGAGTCTTTGGTGCATTCGGTGAGGCTGCAGTATTGGCAGAGGTGGTGCCCTTCCCGTTGCGAAGCGGCAGTACCTCCAGATGTGTGATTGGGGAATGGTCCACAATATTGATGTGTAAGCTGAGGCGACTGACGAGCTGCATGGGCCGTATGCTGGTCACGTGTTCGTAGCGTCCTAGGCGTCTCTGTAGGAGCTCTTCATAGTTGAGAAAAAAGATGGCATGGTTTCGTCCTGGGATCTTCACCGCCATCCTGAACACCTCCGACTCTGACTCAAGACTGGATTATAGGAGAGACAATTTGAGAATTTGACAGGCAACCTATCAGCCTCTTAAAAATGGACACAAAAAAGGGGTAATAAATAGTAATTGGTTTTATAGCTTTTTATATTGCTGTATAAATCTTTTTTTGCCATCTCATGGTGCATGTTGTTTGGGTTTTTGTATCTTCAGTTTTTAAGCAATTTTGTACATTCAAAAAACTTTTGGTGATAAATTGAAACCAGTTTTAGTCTTATCTAAGGCCTTATATAATTCACCTCTTCTGTTATTTAAATCAGTCGGTGAGTCACAAATCCCATTTTTATCAAATGTCACTTTGCATTACGACTGGAAATGATGTCACTCTCTCCATAAGTCACTGAGTTATAAGGCAGTCTTGTCTCTGGAGCAGTGATTAGCGTCATACATGTGCACATAAAAAGACACAGCTCTATACGGTTGACTACTTGTGGTAAAAAGGTTTCAGGTGGGATACTATCAACCTGCGTTTGCACAATTAGGAACGTTAGAAGGAGCAAGACAGTCTGTGTAATAAAGATGAGGCGCCAGAGGGGGAGCAGACCAGAAAGAGCCCACACAGACACACACATGCACAAAAAAAAAAAAAAAAACACATTCAGGTTTCTCTCACCTTGTGTCACCTGAGTCTTTGCTCCTTGTTTTGCCATTGTCCTGTTTGACCCTCTTCTCCTTGGGCTTGACCTCACTCTGGTAGACGCGACTTCCAATGACCCTAGTTCACAGGGTCAAAGGGCAGGAATTAGACCTGTGCTCATATTCAGGACCACCTATTGTTGAGGCTCAAATGGGACTTTTCAGACAAAGACTGAAATGCTGGACACAAATCTTTACCTTTAACAACCCTACCCATAACTGAGTGACTGTGTCAGTTAACATCTCCTATCTCCTTACTGACATAACCATAGCAACAGAAACATCATAAATTCTTGCAGGTGTAGCACTGTATTTTGGTTTGTCACAAGCAAAAATAAGGTCAATTGCAATTAATGATTAAAAACACTAAATACTACAGCAGTGCAGTTTTCAGTAAAAAAAAATAAAATTTAAATAATTGTATAAAAAAAGATTGTTGACCTAAACTTTTTATACAATTAAGTGTTAGATGCTTATCACGTGATGGTAAGGCGCGTACATGGTGAAGTTGGAGATGTATGCGCCCGCGGGGATGTGAAACTGAAAGACGCCTTCTGTGGCCGTGTGGTGGCGGTTGAGCATGGCGCAGTGCACGGCTGTGAAGGCATAGCGTGAAATGATGGTGGTCTTTATGGAGAGCTCATGGATGTGAGGTCTGGTCTCCTGCACAAGACAGGTGGTCGAAAACACAACAGCAATCACAAACAATCAGAAATGTAACCCAGCTGATCATCTAGTTAAGTCCTGATTGTTTAGCCCGTGTATTTTCACTATGTCTGTTTATGAATCATCTCAGGACTTCCCCTGGTTACAAACCCAAAACAAAAAACTGAGAAATTTGTTCCCAGGAGTCAGATCCAGAGCATTACGGATACTCTGGCACATCTGCGCGCACTTGGCGGATCTCATGTGCGTCACACCCAAAACTAGGATCATGCATTTTCTGGTGACTTTGCTATAAATATACATTAAACAAAATGACAAAAATGTTCTAATGTGTAACTAAACTGCAGACAGATACGAAAAACTTACTGTCAATAATTATATTATATAGTATACTGGGTGTTGCACTCCCCGTCCTACCTTCCATTCAAATGTGGTAAATAAAATAAAATTAAAATTGGGATTACCTTTGTTAAAATGGTCTTGACCTGTCTTGGAACTCTGCGTGGAGCCTGGAGGCAACAACATTATGAGACAAAATCTGAAGGGAAGAATTTGTAGTAAATAATTTGTTTCTTTTTTTCCCTTACAATTCCCAAGTCAAAGTCAGCTAAGTCCAGATCCTCATCTTCACCAAATTGGGTGTCGTCCCTTTGTCCCAGAACTCCCAGAGAAAAACACACAAGCAGAGTGACCCGCAGCATTTTGTTGTCCTTATCCATCAAAGTTAGAAAACTAAATGGGACATGGTCAGCGCGGCGCGTGTCCACCGATTGTTCTTCTGTCCAGGTCAGACTGGCCAAAGCGACGCACAGTGGAGAAGAACATCCTCCCACCCACTAAAGGAAGAAGGATGCGGTTTTTTTTTTTATGGAGAAGTGGCAGCCAGGATTGCTAATGCTGCATTCACTGGCAGTAAAAACATTTCTGCATGATACGTGAAAAATGCAAAGCTCTAGGTTCAGGTAAAAAGGCCAGCATTTTCACCATTACCTGTTCATTTAACAAACATTATTTAAAGGGCATCACATATTTTAGCCATTATTCCAATTTTATACACACTTTCATTCATATTTAGGCACGCATATAGAATCAGGCTATCCATAATTCAAGTTTCTTCGGAAGAAGTTTTGTCTTCATTTTATTTTCACAACTTTACCATTCAGTTATAACCTCCAGCCATCGCTGGATTTCCTGTAAGGGTCTACTGTAGCCCTATTTGATCGTAAATACTCGATTAGTGAAGCTTATTAGCTCCATGATAACATAAACTACAACTGAACATTGATTTAGAAATGTATAGTGAATTTAAGTTAATCTGTGATGGACTTGCTGGGTTGCTCTTGCCTATACAAGAGCTTTGGTTGCCCCCTAGTGGTGAAAACTACTACTACAACCAACTACTACTAATAATATTACTGCTATTAATAAAAAGGAATAGTTGCATAAATACATAAATACATAGTAATAAAAAAGAAACAAAAAAGAAAACAGAACCGGCTCTGTCTGTGTTTTACATCCATAATAAAAAATATTTGTCACTATCAATATATCATAATGATGCCTTTTCTGATTTTATGGCGTCATAGGATTAAGAATGACCTAAATTGTCCTATTTACCCTGTCTACTCTACAGGTCAAGTTTCAAAGTTTCCTGCTTCTTTGCGGGCTGCACGAAACACAACAAATATTGACTGGGGCCGAGAGTCAATCAGTGCGGTGTATTTTAACCTCTAGTTTCGAAACCAGTCGGGTGTCCACAGGGCTCCCTACAGAGAGACAGTGTGAATGAGGCCTTGCCGTGTGTCAGACTGAAACATGCGGTGTGTGCTGCTGCTGATTTTTGGGCTCTTGGTCCTTCACCGTGGCCATGGATTTGAATTTGTGATAGATGGAGAATGGGAGGAAGATATGGTGAGTTTGCACACTGAAACAATTCAGATTTTTTTCCACCAACTAAAATCTTCTTTCTGAACTTACTGAAACATTTTGTTATATGAGAGATATATTTTCTTACCTTTTAACTCTGAGTGTGAAATGACAATAAATTCTTTGTTTCACCAGTCAGATTTAGTACAACAGGAAAGACACAAGGTAAGAGCTTGTTTAGTTTTCCCATTTACTTAAAGCTCACTGTTTTTGGTTACTGTACAAAGGGTTTTACATATGTACTGTATGTCATGGTTTTGGGTGTGTTTGTTGGTATTACAATAGCTGTAGTCATCAGTCCTAATCAATCTTACTGACTGTTCGATATTGTTAATCAAACATCTAATTTTGTCCTATTGGAATTTAGTGTAGAGCTGATTTATGCTGTGTGTGTTTCAGAGAGCCATTTTGACCAGTGAAGAACAGGAAGACTTTGAGGTATGGCCCCCGCCACTGTGGCAGAGTTTATGCTTATCTTATAATCAATGTGCTGCTGTTTGACAAAATTCTCATGACAGACAGGTTATTGACTTTTTGTGCTATGTCCTGTCAAAATAAGTTTTTTCAGTAATTCAAATGAGTTAGATTAAGACATTTAAATGATGTGAAGTGTTAGATTTTTAGACAGAAGTTACACAGATTGAACAAAAAACACAGAATTGTTCTTGTGCATTTAGGAAAAACAATTCTGGCACAAGAAACACAATACTAATATGTTCGTGTTTTTTCTTTCCTTAGGTTGTCAGTGGTGATGACATTACAGTCAAGAGTTACAAAATAGAGAGCCACATTACATCACGCTTCGCTCATACCACCGTCAGAAGCCATGTGATCAACTCTGGAGCCAAAGCCCAAAGCATCGGCTTCAACGTCCAGATCCCAAAAAGAGCATTTATTACCAACTTTACCATGTCAGTCCACTGTCACAGGGCCATCTTCAGCAGAATGTACAACATATGACTAAATGGTTACCTCCTTTTACTGCAGGAATGTGAATGGGATCACATTTAAGGGCTCTGTGAAAGAGAAGACAGTGGCCAGGAACCTTTATGCTCAGGCCAGGGCCAGAGGCAAAGCGGCTGGCATTGTCAGGTACCAAAACAGCTCTGTGGGTTGAGGATCTATAAAACTGTAGCAGGTCAAAATGAAATATATTTGTTCACAGGCCCAACTCCCAAGACATGGAAACTTTTAAGACAGAGGTCCATGTCCCACCAGGAAGTAACATTGAGTTTGAGCTGCACTATCAGGAAATGATGCAGCGCAAACTGGGCTTCTACGAGCACCAGCTGTACCTGCAGCCAGGCAGACTAGTACCACAGTTTCAGGTGGGATATCATCATTAATGTTCATGATTGTTTGTCACAAAAAATTATGTCAAAGATTTCTGAACCTCACTTCTCTTTAGGTGGATGTCTACATCTTTGAGCCAAAAGGAATTTCACAAGTGGAAACACCAAACACTCTCGGAGAATGGTTTACTCAACAGATCAAAGTGACCACCACCAATGAAAAAGTAACACTTTTACGTACAGCTGGTTAAGCATAACTAAATTTGGAACTGAAACTGTAATAGATGATTTACACTGAAAAGGTCACAACATTGTTTCCTACCATTGTTCGTGTCTCCATGTGTTAGGCTCACATAGTCTTCAAGCCCACCCTGCAGCAACAGAGGAAGTGTCCTAACTGCACTGGCAGCGCTATAGATGGAGTCCTCACTGTCAGATATGATGCAAAAAGGGATAACACTGGTGGAGAACTACAGGTTAGTGGTTTTATAAATAATGTGTTGCATGTAAAATCTTCTACTGAATGGATTTTTTTTTGTAATACAGTCAATATTTATCATTTTCTTAGGTCTCTGATGGCCACTTTGTCCATTTCTTTGCACCATCCAATCTCTCTCCTCTCCCCAAAAACATAGTGTTTGTCATTGATGTCAGTGGATCCATGTGGGGGGTCAAGATGAAGCAAGTAAGTTTGTTGTTTACACCTGCTGGTTCCTTGTGGGTTATTATTGAAACACTGACACCATGTGGTTGTTGTGTAGAATACATTTTATTTCAATTTTTTCCTCTTTGTCAGACAGTGGAGGCCATGCAAGCAATTCTAGATGACCTGACAATCGACGATCATTTCAGTGTCATCGACTTTAACCACAATGTACGATGCTGGAGTGAAGAGCTGGTCCCAGGCTCAAGTATACAGATTGCTGATGCTAAGAAATACATTCAGGACATCAAACCAAATGGAGGTATTGGAAATATATATATATATATACACTGTAAAAAATTTCACTGTAAAATTACAGTAAATTATTGGTTAATAATTGCATTACTTTCACAGCAATTCGCTGTAAATATTTTCACAACAATTTACCGTAATTAATTCACAGTACTTTACTGTAATTATTCCACAGTAATTTACAATAAAACAACAACACTTTACTGTAAATTCATGGTTGCCATGCCCAAGGAATTACCGTGATATAGCAGTAATTAGCTGTGGACTTACTGTAAACTAATGTGAAATAAATACAGTAAATTGCTGTGAAAACATTTACGTTGAATTACTGTAAAAGTAATGCAATTATTAACCAATAATTTACTGTAAATTTACAATTTAATAAACAGCGTAATATATTTTTAAATACATTTGTTAATTGTAATTTTACTGCACCCTCTCACTTTATGCTCAAAAAAGAAAACAGAACAAAATGATGATTTGTTTTCACTTTTTAATCAAGCTTACGATAAGTGCAAAGTGCAATATTACATTTAACAGGGACATTCATAGGCTCCACTGATCTAAAAATAGCTTGTACCGACAATTAAAGGTAACGGACATACTACTATGACTATAGGGGTTATGGCAATGGGCCAGTTTGCCAAAATGTTGAACTATCTCTTTAAAACATGCCTGAATTGTAGTGGTTGTACTGTTGTACAGTTTTGCTGTTGCACATTTTAAATTGTTAATTTTTAAAGCTGTTTGTAAAGGGTGTCCCTTTTGTCATGACCCTTCGATTCCATTTGCAGCCATTTTGATTTTATGTAAGAGCCAAAGGTAGGTAACAAACCTACTACTATGACTGTATGGATTATGGCAATGGGCCAATTTGCCAAAATGGAATCCACAGGTCAAAAAAGGGACACTCACAAGTTTTCAAAAAAGAAAAAAAAACATTCTACCTTCTACAACCTTCTACATTGCCTGCCAATCGAAATCTACCAATTTGCTAACATGTGCGTTGATCCCTCCACGCTTCCTCTTCCAGTTTCTGGATTGATACCCAGGAAGCATCTGTAAATCAACAATAAAGTATTAATATCAGGTGATCTTTTATGTTAAACTAGAAAAATTGCAAAAATGCAGTGGGAATGCTCCTTGCTGAAATGAAAAATGCATATATCTCATATAAAATGCCTGAAATATTTTAGTAATAGCAGTAGTAGTAATAGTGGTAGTAGTAATAGTAGTAGTAGTAGTAGCTGAAAATACATAAATCTCACATAAAATGCCTAAGAGTAATAGATAAAGGTGCGCCGATCGATCGGTCACCGATCACGATCGGCCAGTGTGATCGGTGCTCGGCAAAATGGCCGATCAGAAAAACCAATCATGCGCATGCGCAGAACAACCGAGATTTGTCCTTAACGTTAATCCATAGAAAATGAAAAACCTTTACTAAATAAAGGAGAAATATTTATTTACTCTTATTTAAGTCCTGCAACGTTGAGAGCTACCTGTGGATTGGCAGAGATTCTTTAATGGTTTATACCTATGTTTGTTTTGGGGAAACCTGGCTGTTACTTGAAAAAAATACCTTAGGTAAATTACAAAATTATTAAATAAAAGAACAGTTAAACAGTTTAACCCCTAATCGATCCAGCCAAAAAACGCCAGAGGTGTCAATCAAACGCCCAGAGTGGTCCGAGTTTCAAAACATGCGCGCGGCACTTAAGAGCGATAAAATAAAGGAATACTCCGAAACTGCACTCATTGGGGATTTGTGGATGCAATAAGATGCGTTATGTACATATTTTTACTGTATTTGATTCTCTGAACACTTGCTAACAGAACAGGACCGTGTTTGTTGGATTGTTTTGTATGTTTGAGCCGCAGAAAGACTTCAGAGGTGAGAAGCGCCAGTAAGTTTCAGTTTCGATTTGTTTGTTTGTTTTCGAAAGAAGCTTTAAGTGTTCGTAATGTTGATGCTGTTCTAGAAAAGATTTACATCACTAAAAAGATAAGAATCTAAGCTTTCCAATGATGTGCTGCATGTGTACCAAGCAGTTGTCTAACAACAGCCGCTGGAATGGTAACGGGTTAATTCAGTGGTTCTTTTTTTTTTTTTTTGCATTCTTAATTTAGCCCTTCAATACACATTTAATGTGATCGGTATCGGCTGTGATCGGTATCGGCCGATCACAATTTCGGTGATCGGTAATAGGTGATCGGCCTCATAAATCCTGATCGGAGTAATAGAAGTAATCATAATAGTTGCCATAGCAATGGTAGTAGTAGTAAAAGACAAACACCCTGTTAACAAGCCGTTGATGGATCAAGAAATGCTTGGAAAAAAGAAAAAAAAGTTATATTAGCCTACGTGCTGCTCTACTGAGAATTTCACATGCCACATGTAAGAGAAACATCAGCTAACGTTAGCGTGGGTGTTTTGCACCGTCTCAAACCAACTATCTAACTTGCTAACGTTACCACAGCCACAGCCTCAAATCAAAATGTGGAGCAAAGATTCACTCTACCGTGACACAAAACGTCCCTTTAGCTCAAACAAACAGTTAATCAAACCAACTAACCGTGTTAATCCTCCATGTGGTTGCTACTCGCAGCCTTCGGTGAGGTGGGCTCGGTTTGTCTGTGTAGAAATAAAAGCGTCAGAGAATAAAGAGTCATTAATACGACGAACATCACACTCGTTTAAAATGACAATATAGTGAACGCAAAGGTAGAAAACGAGGCTAAATTACCTTCTCTTGTTCTCCGGGCGGGTGGCATCAAGTCCATGCACCAACTTTTAATATTTGAAAAAATCCGCGGCAGGTCCCACAATTCAGTGCGGTTCATGTAATTTGCTGTGTTTTTGCGTGGAGAGTCTTAATACAGTATTTTGCGGTGAAATAACACAATAAAATGCTGTGAAATCCCAGTAATAATTAAAACAACAAATAATACAGTAGTTTACTGTGATTGCACTGTTTTTATAGTAAACTTCTAAATTACAGTGTCATACTGTGAACATTAAAGTTAAATCCTGTAAAGTGATACTAATGCAATTTAGTGTGAAATTTTACAGTTGACTATTGTGAAATCCTGGTAATTATTTACAGTGTATATATATATTTTTTTTTTTTTACATCCATGTAACATTTACTTTTTTTTTACTATATTTCTGTCTATATTCAATGCTTTGTCTTTAGGCACAAATATCAATGAGGCCTTGATGAAAGCAGTGCAGATGCTGATAAGGGCATCCAATCAGGGACTCATAGACTCCCGCTCTGTCTCCATGATACTTCTGGTGTCTGATGGAGACCCCACTGTGGGTAAGATTCACACACCTCATTAAATTCACTTAACTATATAATATCTCAGTTTTCTGTGATTTATAGTGCTAACAATTAATGGTAACTTCAGTATGTGTTTGGTCCAACACTTGATAATGTGAAAACAGTTGAATTAGGGGAAAGTCACAAATGTTGAGAGTGTATGGTACCTTGTCTCCTCAGGGGAGATCAAACTCAGCACTATCCAGAAGAATGTGAAGCGAGTGATGAGAGAGGAATTTTCATTGTTCTCATTGGGCATTGGTTTTGATGTGGATTATGATTTCCTGGAACGTATTGCTATGGAAAACCGAGGCATGGCCCAGAGAATCTATGCAAACCACAATGCTGCTGACCAACTCAGGGTACATCATTCATACAGAAACATCAGCTGTTCTGAACTTTTACTGAAATTATATAAAATGTTATTCAAAATGTAAATAATGTTTCTTTTGTGCTTTAGGCATTTTACAGCCAAGTTTCTGCCCCACTTCTGAGGAGGATCACTATTCAGTTCCCAGAAGATTCTGTGTCTGACGTCACCCAGAACCAATTTGATAAGTTTTTCAGTGGCTCTGAGATCGTGGTGGTCGGGAAGGTACTTCCTTCTGACACCAACACTCTCACCAGCTTTACCACTGCTTCTGGTGTAAGTATATCTCAATTACATACTGCACCCTTACTGGCAGAAATAATTACTCTGCATATTCAACTAAGTCACGCAAATAATACTCTCAATATGAAGGAAGTCAGTGCTGTCCCACTTCATAATGGCTGACTGCTATGACTTTAGATGTGCAAGTACATAACAAAGATTTAGCCATAGGAACAACAGCCTGTTTCACACCTTAGAGATACACACATAGACAGTATGAATTATATGAACAGTTCTATGTACAATAAGGATATTATAGGGCTTATTTGGTGATGACCCATCTATATTACCTTGTCTAATTTATGTTACAACGTTTTGTGCAAGACAACTATTTGGAAATGCTGTATTAAAAGACTTTGAAACTGGCAGTGATCTATTGCATGTCATGCTTCAGGCTCGTCTGGATCTTACTCTGGAGACAGAGGCAGACACCTTGGAGCTGGATGCAGAGCTGGCCAGGCAGCAGCACTCCTTTGCAGACTTTGCCAGACAGTTGTGGGCTTATATTACCATCAAACAACTGCTTGGTGAACGGTAGGAGGCTGTAGTAATAATGTACATGATGTGTACAAAATATTTGTTGTCATTTTTATTAGCTGCCACAGTGTGTCTTTCCCACAGGTCTATGGCTCCAACAGCAGCAAAAAAGAGGAAGATCACTCAGCAAATCATGTCACTCGCTGTGGAGCATCAGTTTGTTACTCCACTCACTGCTTTACTGGTGGAAAGTGAAGATGCTAATGAAAGACTGCTGGTCGACTCCCCGAAGGACCCCAAACATGGCTGTTGCTCAGGCAACTCTCAAAGAAAACACTCCTTTGATGTTTTAAGATGATGCAAACATTTAGTATTCATTTTTGTAATTCTCCCTATAGGAGGAGGTTTAGCTGCCTCTGGTGTGGCCCCAGTTAGGGTGGTTTATCAGCCTCCCCCATGGGTCCAGATGACCACTCCAGCTCCTCCCAGCCAGGTTGAGAAGGGTCCAGAAGAGTGGACACTGCCTCAACAAGTGAATTTAGGTAAAACACATACAAGGATTTATGACAACAAATCTGTAAAAATGAGCTGTACTGTGAGATGTGTGATACTCAGAAAGTACTGTTATTCTCACACAGTGGATAATGACCCTCACTTTATCATCCACCTGCCCAGAAGCAATCTGGACGTTTGCTTTAATATTGACTCCAAACCTGGTCATATCCTCAACCTGGTGTCTGACAGTGGGACAGGTATTCAACTGCACAGCCTTTTCACAAACAGTTTCTTCAATTCTACTTCTCTACTTACTGATTGTTTTTTTTTTTGTCTCTTTGCTGAAGGTGTTGTCATAAACGGTCAGCTTGTTGGCTCAAAGAAGTTGCACAAAAACAAACTGAACACTTACTTTGGGATGATCTCAGTGTATTCCCAGCCTGAGGGGGTCAGTTTAATAGTCAGCACTGAGAACATCACTATGTCTGATGGGAGAAACAACCATGTCTTCTCCTGGGATGCCACAATAGAAATCACACAGGACAGGTAAGCTTTTCCCTTTCAACTACTTTGTACATTTATGGCTTATTTACATTGACATGCTGTTTTTTTCAGTGTGATGATATCTATTGTGAAGACCTCCCATGTTACTATCACAATAAATGACAACATCAAGGTAACTGTGTTGCTTCACCGCATTTGGAAGAAGCACCCCGTTAATGTTGACTTCCTTGGAATCTACATACCTACAGACAACCAGTACTCTCCACTGGTCCACGGACTCATAGGTACTGTGTCTCCATTATGAGACCATGCCTTGCCTTAGAGCTTAATCAAGTCTAAAAAGTGTACTCTTACAGGGCAGTTTTCTACAGAACCTGAGGCTAGTGTTTATGATGTCCACGAAGGAGCAGACCCTCTAAAGAAGAAAGCAACGATGGAGGTGAAGGGCAACAAACTTGGGGTTACTAGGTAATTAACTCTTAATTATAAATGGCATAGAAGAGTTAACTAGACATGTACCACAATAAAAGTATATATTGTGTCAACCAGGGGATGGCAGAAGGACTACAGGACGAATAAGAAGCGTGGGTCAGATGTCCACTGCTGGTTTGTGCACAACAGTGGGAAGGGTTTAATCGACGGACACTATACTGACTACATAGTTCCAGATCTCAACAGCTTCCTCCACATGCATTAAGTGGCCTGTGCTGTTATTATAGCAGTCTCCTTAGTTTAAGTATTATGTATGAATTAATGAATAGAAAAAACACTAAAGAGAGCAAAATACTTTTTCACTAATGTACCACCATTTACTCTGTATGTGTGAGAAATTATGTTGTGTCTGTATATAATTATTTTTTAAAGGCAAGAGACAATTTTGAAAATGTTTATTCAAACATAGAAAACAATTATACGATCAAAGAGGATAATTATACAAAATCAAAACTTAATCACGAAATTAAACACATCTTTAAGTTTCTCTGTCAAAGGAAAACAAGAAGAAATGCATTAAAGGATCTACATCTAAACATTTGAGGAGGTGACTCTGACACAGTAGAGTCTCCTACACGTTCTGGGCTTCAAAAGAGGAGCAATGCCCCAGCGATCACGCCAGTTTGGAGAAATCTTCATAGGCAATATTCTCCACACTTCTGCCCATTTGCGGACCCTGAAATAGACATAAGTTTGGAATACAATCTTGTCAGAATATGTTGTAGCACAGTAAAAAGAAGTGTTTGTGGAAGTGTAAATGGAAATGGAATAAACTGCTTTAACCCTAACAAAATCAAAGAACACAGCCATTCCTTAAAAAACGAACTGACAGTTGCATTTTATATAGTCTCTAGTTAATAGTTAGTAAATACAGTGACAGAACTTACAGAGTCAAGTGTGAGTGTAGCACTGAAGCTTTTCTCATCTATAGTCTCCAGAATAGCTTCTGTATCTCTGTATTCACCATTCAGAATCAAAACTCTTTTACCTGTGACAAGTTCAAACAGGGAGAGAAACAGTCAATTAAATCGATAAAAATTAAAAGCTCAAGAGTTCATGTTCATGTGCCATTTTACCTGGTGCAGGTATGACTGTCTCTAAGTGATTCTGATCCAGTTTTAGTTTGTCTCCCGAGTCCACCATCTTCACCACAGCTCCATATTTATCTCTCACTTCCTGCAGGGAAATGATGACTATTAGAAGCAAGAACTCTTTTCCCCCTGTGATTAGATGTTCACGATTCTTACCACAACAACTGCTTTCTTCTTGTAGTACCTATCTCCTACTTTTTTAGTGAGGACTTTGACAATAATGTTGGGTTGCAACCAGTAATCTGTCTTGACTGGCTCCTGCTGTTGCCTCCTCCGCTCTTCCATCTAAATAGCCAAGACAACATTTAGTTTAAATAAATTATTTTAAGTAGATGCAAACAGATCTAATGCTCTACCTCTTTGATCTCCTCAAGAGCAGACTTCTTCTTCTTCCCCTCCTTGGAGCTTGAACTAGAGGAGACGTCTTTCCTTTTGGTTGATGCAGCAGCTGTTTTTAACGCACTTGAACCCATTAAAGAACTAAAAGTAGACAAGAGACATATAGTCAAATGTACAATTATCAAGTCAACATAAGATTGATAATGCAGTAAAAAGAAGAGATTATTTACCTTGATTTTGAAGGGCCAGCGACAGATGAACTGGCACCAAGGTTAAAAGCCACTGCAACACAACATTTTACATTGCATTTATCTAATGATACTATATAGATAGCTAAATTTTTAAATTACATGACAGTCTTTGAAACCCCCCCAAAAATGACAGTATTTGCTGAAATCCCACGTTTTTGTTAAAAAAAAGGGAAATCAAATAAAAGCTATCCACTTAAACAAACCTTTCTCTTCTTCATTCTCTCTTTTGAGCTCTGTGTAAACTGGAGATTCCTGGAAAGAAGACAAAGACATGAAAACTAAACTAAAGACCTGAAAAAATTATTTCTGATGTTTCCGTTTCCTGGTGTGCACTCACATCCTCCTCTTTTCCATCACGACCCCTTCGGACCTGCTCCTCAATGAAGCGGGCACTCCTCTCTTCATCGTCTAGTTCATGCTTCTTCTTCCGGGCCAGTTCTTCTTGGCGACGGATAGTCTCTGGGTCACGGTCGATGTATTGGATGTACCAGCCCTTAGGAGTCTCATCCACTTTACACAAACCTATTAATAACATAACAAAAGATTGGTACACTTGTATCTACCTTAACATTCATTTTGAAATAAGCTATTCAGATAACATGGGTCTCACCTTCCCTTCCCAGCCACTTGGTGAAGTCAGTTAGAGTCTCCCACTGAGTAGAGTTCATGTGAATGTGCTCCCTATGACTGATGTACTCATTGTACACAATATTGTTATGCACACGCTTGGTTCCTGAAATGGAATGAAAACAACTTTTTATTAAATACAGGAAAATAACAAGTTAATTGCACAAACGTAAATCTCTGCATTAAGAAGGGCTTACCAAAACGTCTTCTGAGCAGCTCAATAAAATCATGTTTGAACTCACTGCGATGAATAAAAACAATAGTCAAATAACATGAAATACACTAGCTATAACACATTAATTAAAAATAATCTAGTATGAACTGTTAACTAAACTTACTTTGAGAAGTAGTCCATAAACCTTGAAGGATTTTCCGAGGCCAGCAGCAGCTGCCTCTGATGAGACTCAGACATACAATGACATTTGAAGCCATTCTGTCAACAAACAGAAGGGACATGTCTCAAATAAAGAACATAAACTTTTAACAGCAGCAAAACAAGCAGCCTAAATAATAACGACAACGAAAGCTTACCTCATCTCGGCATTGCTTTTGACACATCTGACAATACCATCTCAGCTTCTGTAGACCCTTGGCTTTTATTCGGTTGCTTATAGCTTTTGGGGAGAGAAAATCAGCTTTTCCCATTCCGACAAAGAATTACATACACAACCGTTAGATAAAATAATTTAAGTTCGGCAAAACCCTGAAGTTACACCACTAAACACAACAGTTTCCGCGTATTTCTACGTCAGAATCTCGCGACTGACCATTAAAACTCGCGAGATACTTAGCTGCCTTCAATGTCTGTTAAGGCGTTTGGATTTAGCGTTAACCCGTTTGCTTTGTTATTTGATAGTTGGTGTTTATGTCTAAGTATTCCTGAAAAATTATAAGAATATAAATGAATTAAATGCATCGTATTATGTTCAGGGGCATATGTGACTTAATTCGTCCCAATTTACAACCTAAAAACTTCAGTGACATTATTCATTTTGTTCAGTGAATGCACCATTCTTCCATTTTACTCTCATCTTGCGCCTGCGCAGTCCCACGCGTCTGACCTTCATTGGAGTAACCATGTTCGCTAGGACCAGCGCGTTGGTGTTCTCCCCACAATGGTAAACTCATATGATTTATTATATATATCAGTAGTCTTCATTTATATAATTTCCCAAGGGTCTTCATGTATCCACTGGGTTAGAAGTACTTACTTTATTACTTTTGTCAGAAGATGGTGTACTTCAAGGACGTGCTAACGTGTAGGCCGCTGCTAATGAATGACAGCGGTGTGCAACTAAGCTCAGCCGCTTAAACCAATTGTTTTTATGGAGACTAAGTGATAATATGTGATAAGTTGCAGGACCATAACATGTAAAACTACCAACTCATTTGAACGCCAATTTAATGCCCATGCATGGTCTTACAGAAGTGCTACTACATATTGTGTTTCTAGCAAACTGACGTTGATTTAATCCGGCATTGGCATACAGCAGTGTCAGTATTTCATTATCTTAACTCTGGAGACTATTCCTTCATAAAACACCAAACTATTGCATAGTGTTGTTTATGCATGCGACTAAATGTAGTGTGTATTTCTTTCACAGTGGGCAGGTCAGGAACATGGCTACCCTGAAGGACAGTAAGTACTTTTGAGTTCTGTGCAATTTCAGTACATTTTTGTAAATAAAGATAACGACATTCATACAAGTAAATGGAAGTATAGAGACTCTTGTAACAAAATTACGCAGCAATAGTCAATCTTACATGCTGTCTCATAAAAGTTCTAAAGCACAAATATTCAAATGTATTACACTGCATGTTTAGCTCAGATGTCCTGACTACTGGAGATGATCAATCTGTAGTATATTTTGACACATTTGTTTCCTTGCAGGCAATTTTTTTTAAACAATGTTATTTTTGAGCACATTTAGGTTACTGGATTGTTGTTGTGCATCTGACAGTGGCCATATCATTTTTTCTAGTCACCATTCGGTTGAAGTCCATCAAGAACATCCAGAAAATCACAAAATCCATGAAAATGGTGGCCGCTGCAAAGTATGCTCGTGCTGAGAGGCAGCTGAAGCCAGCTCGTGTCTATGGCACTGGTGCTTTGGGTATGTGACCTTTTAGAACTAAAGTTAAACATCATGTAATGTATGACCTAAATACATTGTCATTTACTGTCTCCTCATCAGCCCTGTATGAAAAGGCTGAAATTAAAGCACCAGAGGATAAAGCCGCCAAGCATCTTATCATTGGCGTGACCTCTGACCGTGGACTCTGTGGTGCTATCCACTCTGGAGTGGCCAAGACTATTAAAAGCGAAATTGCTAACCTGACCGGTTCTGGCAAGGAGGTAATGGTGGTGAATGTTGGAGACAAGCTGAGAGGCCTGCTGCATAGGTAAAGTTCAGTTATTTGATTAAATCTTCAGTTCACATTATCTTTGGTTTAATGTAGCATGATTGAAAACAAACATTTAAATGGAGATAAACAATAATAAAACAAATGTAATATAATTATACTACTGATTGTTTCGCCACAGAACTCATGGTAAGCATATCATGCTGAACTGTAAGGAGGTGGGCCGCAAGCCTCCGAGCTTTGGTGATGCCTCCATCATTGCTACTGAGCTGCTCAATTCTGGATATGAGTTTGACCAGGGCTCTGTCGTCTTCAATCGATTCAGGTATTCATTTAATCAGTTTCAGTAACCTCATTGTGCACGTTTGAACCATCCTCTTACATGTATATTTCTTGCTGCAGGTCTGTTATTTCATACAAGACGGACCAGAAGCCAGTGTTCTCCACTGACACAGTTGCTAATGCAGGTACTGCAGTTATGTCTGATGCATTGTTACTGTCTTAGCCATAGCTTTTCTCATCTGCTTCCTCTGCCTATTGCAGAGACCATGGGCATCTATGATGACATTGATGCTGACGTTCTGAGGAACTATCAGGAGTTTGCTCTTGTTAACATCATCTACCTGGCCCTGAGGGAGTCGTCCTGCAGTGAGCAGAGTGCCAGGATGACTGCTATGGACAGTGCCAGCAAGAATGCTTGTAAGGGTTACACACACCCTCATTTCTGTCGTTTATAGTAGCTTTAAACAATTATTTACACCTTAATTTGTCTATTGATTACTGATGGGTGCTTATCCATTTCTTCCAGCTGAGATGATTGACAAACTGACCCTGACCTTTAACCGTACCAGACAGGCTGTCATCACCAAGGAGCTTATTGAGATCATTTCTGGAGCTGCTGCTCTGTAAGTTTTTATCATGCCACTTGTTTTTTGCTCTTATCTTAATACAATGTTTGTGACTTGAAATTTCATCACTGACTGACATTATAGACCTTGCACTATAAATCGTCTCAAAGGTTTCTAGAACCTGCTACATTTTTTTCTTTATATAACATACACATACTTCACTTGGCACTCGTACCTTCTTATGACTAATTTTCTTTTCCAACTTAATCTGCTTGTTATCCTCTGCCCAAAACAAGGAACTGATAATTGTCTTTACTGAAGAGGTAATGCCCTTAGAGTAGAATACATTAGACTGTATTATAGACCCCTCTACAAAAGGTTGATTGTGTAGTTTGTACAAGTGAAATTTTCAAATCAATGAAATAGATAGTGTGTCTTTATTTATTGTTATTGGTTATACCAAAGTATCCATGCTCTTAAACTTGTTTTTATGTGTTTGCAGATAAATGGGAGCAATCTTCATTTCCATTACCTACTGCTCTTCGATGTACTTCAGACCGTCAGAAGTTGAATATTGTGCTTCTATTTGTAAAATATACAGAAAATAAACCTTACACAAAACTTCTCTTCCTGTCTGCCTGTATCCATTTTACCACAAAATAAAAGTTATGGAATTTTAAGATTCACCTGATGCTTATGTTTACTTAAGCAAGCAATTTAACAAAGCTGTTTTCTTCTCATAATTGTGTTCAGTGGTTGCAGTAATTAGCAGTAATATCAATGAATCAAAGTGTGAAAACACATTTTGTGTTCTTGGTGAGGAAGTATTATAATAAGATGGAGATGTTTCTATGTTTGTGTATGCCAGAGTCTTGCATAGCATAGTCAGAATACTTTTTTTTATTTTATTTTACAAATACAGTAAAGAACACTTCATCTCTGACATTTAATGTTGGAGGAAAATAACCCCTCTTTAGTGTTACATCTTTAATCTTTTACCCCAACATGCCAGTAACCATGGTGCACAGTATTGTGCACTTTCAAAGATGACCACCAGGTTGTGCTCTCTGATAACGTGAAATTCTCTCAGCGTGTGTGTCCACCCTTGTAGTTGTCGATAAAGTCAGTGCAGTTGTTAACAAGACATGATGAGGGATTACTTCTTAAATATCTTTTTAATGCGTTTATAGTTTATTGTAGCCATTACCTCAATGAAGCCTTCTGCATTTGTGGAGACATTACCAGACAGGTAAAAATGTGCACATGGTTTGCATCTATTATTAGGAGTTGATGTAAAACGCGGTGCTTCTTGTTTGTGCATCTGTGAATCTGTGTGTGCATACATGTCCTGCAGGCCTTGTTTGTCTATTGTATTGTGCTTGTTATTGTTTACTCCTGAGGGGAGTGGGCAGCGATTGCATCTGAACACTGAAATTACAGCGATGCCAGACTCTGATAAATGCAGTCAGAGAGCAGCAGCCTTCTCATCTTCATCTTACTGGCAAGGCCAAGCAATTCTAGATCACATGGACAGGACTGAAGGGAATGCGTTGAAGGCGCTCTGTCATTTTGGGCAATTTGAAATTTATTGGCAATTAATTTTTTTTACTGACTGGTGGTCTCTGAAGGCCAGGAGATTTTCCAGTTATAAACCAATAGTCTCTGTTGTCAAAAGATATGCAGTTTCTTGTTTTCTGTTGTGGAAAGGATAATCCTGATCCCCAAGAAGTAAATCGCGAATGCTTGCGAGTTCTAACAAAGTAAACAATACTGAACCTCTTATATCCAGCAATTAAAGTGACCAACCTGACATTGTGGGTACCTAATGATCTTATTTCTTTTGAACAGCCATAACCTTGGATCATGGACTCAACCAGACCTCTCAAGGTGTGGTGTGATATTTAGCAAGAAGATGACATTTGTTCACTTTGGGACCAATTCTCGTTAATGATGAGTTTGAAGAATTCTTTTAGAATTATAGGCTGCCTCCAACATCTTGAGTGCTGGATCTGCAAATAATGTTCAGATTGACGTCCCACTAGAGAATATAGGGCCTTGTTGTCACTTTCATCTGTGCCAATGCGGTTGAAATCACATCAAAACTTCTGAAATGGTCAAATTGATGATATTCGCTTACTTGGTTTAATATTGTGTGATTGGTTGCTCAAAATGAGAAACCATGTCATTTCTTTGTGGCGCAATATATATATATGTCACACTGGAGCATCAAACCATGCATGTCTGTAACATAAAATATCAACATTACTGTACTTCAGCACGTCTTTGTAGTATGAATAGGTGAATGTGGACATGATTATGATATCCATCCATCAATAGACCCTGACTTCCCTCTTCCAAGACACTTCCTCCAGTTCCCCACAAACTCTGCCATAATGCCCATCTAATTACTGTACTTCACATAGATCAGAGATTGCACATTATATATAGTTAATACCTCTTCTGCATACAGTAAGATATGCACAAGTCTTCTTATCTTGCCCCATAACGAAAAGTGAACATTAGTGTGCGCGGCTGAAAAGAAAGGGCAAATGTGTGTCTACTAGTAAGTGTGTCATTCCATTTAAGTCTCTATAAAAGTGTGATTGTGAAAGAGAGAGTGAAGACATCTGAACATTGTGTTCGTGGGCTCCGTCGCTGCTCCGTATTAGCTTCACCTCGTTATCGTTATCACCCTGCTCTATTGTGGCATGACGGGCGGAAAATGATTAGAGGAACAGGTGACAATGGAGTCAGGGATTTGTGGCTTTACCTGGGGCAACGCCAGTCAGGTACAGCAGCATTACACTCAAAAGAAAAGTGGCACAAAAGAGCTCCTTTTTTACTTTAAAACACTCATGTCTTCTTCAGGAGTGCAGAACAGCGAGCCAATTGAGTTCTTCTACCCTTCTCAGAGGGAGTTGCAGAAGCTTTGAAAGAAAGACTTGCTTCATCTACATTTGGAGAAATATGGGAAGCAAGACCGGGGATATCTCCACGGCAACTCGTGTGCATTTGTGTGAGCAACATGTCTTGTGATGTAGTAACACCCAGGCATTATCTCACACCTCTCTTTATCTGTCTCCCCGTTCCTCGTCCCCTCAAAGCCTTATACAAAGCTATCTGCGCTGTGGACTTTTCTGACTATTTATGTCGGACAAGGTCAGGATCGTTTAAACCGCTCTGCCTCCTTCAGCCCCTGCAGATGAGATAGCACGGAAAGGGAGGGAGAAACGATCGATTCCAGCCGACACGCAGATTTATTCCTCCTTTTCCCCCTCCTCCTTCATCCCCTCATTTTATTCTCCAAGTAAAGGGGTTCTCCACTGAAGATGCCAGGCTCATCAGTTTCCTTAACTCTTCCGTCATTTAAAACACAGTAGCAGCCCTTAAACTGGCCACTTTTCTCCAGTCCAAATGTAAGGTTTTAACCCATCAATCTGGTCTGGGTGGGATTCATAAGGGTTGTGAACAGTGGGACCTGGGGAGAGGAAATGAAGCAGAAAGGGGAAGTGGCAGTATGTAGCATTCATGGGATTATTTACCAGTGAAACCAGCCATTCATGCTTAGTTGTTCAAAGCATTACAATATTGGGACTAATATTTGGAGATAACTCAATTACATGCACATTTTTAAAAAATCATTTTAAAGTGCAAGCTGTTCATTAAATAGTATTGATTACTAATACGGGCAAATATTACAATTTCAGCACCAAATGAAGAAATATAAAATACAGCAATTTAATATAATAAATCTCTTCTTTTATATTACATTGTGGAAACATTCAGCTACTGTCACACATTGTTAGTTCTGTGATTGTGTTCTGTGGTACACAAAAGTACTTGGACACTATTATAATCGTCACATCCATGACAGCATAACCAATCTCATAGTTATTTACTCATGAAAAAAGTATTTGGTTGCTGTTGTGAAGTCTTATGGCCTGCGTTATGCTGAGCCGAGAATGAGGGGTCAGTGATGTAACATTTTAGTGCATCTGATATTGTCTAATGCACATACTCAGTGTTAGATCATGGTCTTACTTCGTCTGTCACTATGGTTACAGTGAGGAAGTCGATGATACATTACTTGTTATTTACAGAAAACTAATGTAAAAATCTCTGTAATATTTCACGTCATTAGATAAAATTACAAGCACTCTATACGGCACAGTTTTAGCTTTGAAATAAAAAGCAGTCATTAAAATGATGTCCGAGTCTGCTTCAGCCATCTCAGAGTTTGCTCCGTGAAGCGACGTACAGCTTCTTTTTGAAGCTATCCGTCCTTACACATGCCTCCACGTGGATGTGTGTACAAGTGAGTCTCCTGCCACTCATGTCTTGGGTTACTGTGTTCCTGGCTCTATGATAGATGGCTCAGGCCAACCCCAGAGCCTTGAGACTGAGCTGCTGGACAGCATGTCACTGCCAGTTTCCGTCAGCTCACTGTGTGCGTGTTTTGAATATGAGGATGTCTATGATTCTGAGTGTGCCTGGCCAGTTCCGACTCCCGCTGCAACAGGATAGGTGGGTGAGGATGCCCTGGCAGTGTATCCGCATGTGTGTGTCCTGCTGAGTGTGGTGGCCCCAGCCCCTTCCTGTCCAGACCACATGTCTAACCAAAACCCAATGTGTATGTGCAGAGAAGTAACTCTCCACTGTGACTGTTCCACTAACCTTATGTGGACGAAAAGTCAAGATTCAGTAACTTAGATAAATGTGGGATGACGAGTCAAAACTAAGCCTTTAAAATGTATATCTTTAATCTAGTCTTTAATGTAATTACTTTGAAGCTTTATGTCATTTTATGTTTTTGTTGTTTGTTTTCAGTTACCACATGGTAAAGATTTACCCAAATACTCAATAGACCTTTTAATCCTAACTTTCAAAACAACATGGGAGGCCGCATAACCTTTGACATTTGGGATGTGTAATATATATTTTTTTATTTATGATTTTTTCTTATCAGTTATGCAACATTAAAGATGTTGCTGTTCCGGATGATTTGATAGTTACGCTGCCCAAGAGAGTCTCCAGAGTGTGTGTTTGTGCTGGATACACTTTGTTTTATAAGGAGCGCAAAAGACAACATCATCATAATTTATCGGGTTAAAAATTAGTTTAAAGTTTAGTTAACATGGGCAGCCACAGTCGAGGAGAATGAAGTGCTCTCTGGTTTTCATTTAGTGTTAATTGTTGATAATTAACGGTTTTACCTAATCAGTTTGTCATTTTTGCTATTCTTGTCCACTTTCACTTTTTAAAAATTTTGTTAAAAAAGTGATCACAATTTCTGATCACTATTTTTTTTTTAAATGGCTAGGAGATCTTAGAGGTGATATCAGACAACCTACAGCAGTGGGAAAAATAAGCAGTCAAATCCTGCCCCCTGTTCTCCCTCATCTCTCCAGTGATGCCAGCAGACAGTGTGTTTCTCGGCGCAGTGGAGATTATAGCTGGGTATGACAAGCACGCCGTCTGATACCATATCCGTTCTGAATTACAGATCAGCCCTTTTTAAATGATATTTTAAATACTTGCTGCAGGCTGTGAGTTTTCACAGGGTCTTATTTCATTGTTATTATACTAGTACCATATTTTTGTTAGAAAATCAGTGTTGGCGCTTATTTAAATGAGGGAGAAGCTGATATACACTCCAGTGTGTTATTTTACTTCTTTGGAAAATCCCTGAGTATACCCCCACCGCTACTCCACACACACACACACACACACACACACACACACACACACACACGATACCCACCCCCATTTTTAATGTGTTCTTGGTAGGAATTAAAAAGGAGCAGTCTGAAAAGGACAAAAGAGAAAGGACAAATTGTAATTAGTTTGATTTTGTGTGTGTATGTGTGTGTTCTGGCTGTGAGATTGGTGGAGCCCATTAAGGGTTAGATTCCCGCACAGAAAGAGTACCTAAGCTTTGATTACCTCCCATGTGTTGGAAGGGATAGTCTTTAAAGCTGCCACATATTTCTCATTTAGATCAATGCATTAATGGGAGATGGTTAAAAAAATGTCTTTTGTTTTTGTTTTTTTGAAGGAAGTTCAGAGAGAATGTGGAGGCAAGAGGAGTGCAGTACCTTCAGCAGCGTGCTGGGTGGCGCTGTTGCCCCAGCCATGCTCCTGGATTTTGGATAAAAGGTCCCTGGGTTTCATTCGGAAGGCTGGGAGCTCTTTGTGCTTTGGCGTTTCATGATGGGATTCTCTGGAGAGCAGAGGATGGAGAACGACACTCTTTTCCCCTCTAACCCTCTCACCTCCTCCCTTCCCTCTCTCTCTCCCTCTGCTGGAATACACCCCAACCTTGACATATTGAGAATGAAAACGGCGGTTCCACATGCCGTGCTCGCTTGTTGACAGCGTTAACACTCTTTTTATGTGTGTTTTGATAGCTGAAAATGAACCATATTAGAGTGTTATGAGAAATTATGTTTAGCGCCTGTGTGTGCCGATGCGAGGACATGCATTGACTCTATGTATGTGTGTGTCCACATAACTCAATTTTTGAGACAGAAAATCATTTTCCTTTGGTCCTACACTCACAAACAGAGACAAGGAAATACACACCACCATAATTGTTTGTTTATGGAGTCGGAGGGTAAAGTATGTAAAATGTACCCAAGGGAGCAAAATATAGCCAATGGGGCTAAACTAACAATTTTAGCCCTCTCAACCTCTGTGTCACCCTTTTAACTTGTTCACATGAGCATGTCCACCACATTCATGTCCCTTAATTGCTCCGCATGTAACCCTTAAAACACCCTTTACAGTTGAAAAGTTGCTGCATTGTCTCACTTAATAAATCTCCTCCATAAACTCCTTTTTGAACAGGAATAATAAAAACAACAGTCGGACATGGGGAGCTGTGACATGTGTTATACCCGCCGGTGATAGTGTGAGTAACGTCACAAACATGGCCCATGGGAAACACCCTGGCTCCTGTTGAGTCCTGCTTTAATGACGCTCACTTCCCTTCTTAATTGTTTATTTAAGTTGGCCATGGTGCACACATTAAAGATTAAAGCTGTGGCTGAGTCTTACACATAAACTTCACTTTGTGTTTTCATTCTATAACAAGTGCCATCATAACAGTTCAGTGTGGGAGATAAGCTTTAGAGGTTTTTACTTAAACTTCTGACAACATTTCTGGAAATACACAATGCACAATTGAATTCTTCACTTGATGTACTGTTTGTGCACACACTGCCATCATTTGTACAGCACAATCCAATATCTTTAATCAGTGATCACATTATTACTCCATTTAATGTTGGTATTGATTGCCTGTGCTCTATAATCAGAAGTGGGCTGTCCAGCAAAACCAATCATATGTTACATGACTGTATAATCTTTTATGTTCAGGCTTGGTGTGTAATACAGTGACTTTACCTTACTATTGACAATACCAACCACAAAAACAGTCCTTTGATTTAGGCTCAACACACTATATCAGTTTCCTTCTAATTCTCACTTCCTTTTTAGTCCTTCACTTTCTGCTATATTTTTCCTTTTTATTTTGTAACACTCTTTCCTTTTTCCTTTACCTTGGTATGTGGACATACATGTATACTGCATATGAATTGTTACTTTGAATAAACTATGCAGCATACAGCTCTGTCTGAAGTCATGGAAGACCCCAAGACCAGAGAAGAAGAGATTTTACTGCCGTTTCCATATAATCACAAGATGGTGACAAGCTTTTTAAACATTTTTTTTTTAATTTTCATTATTGAACAGTGATTTCACTTGTTGGGAAGTGCTCCTTATCACATCAGCATAAACAGTACAGTAAAAACATGATGACTGTTACAGTTCACACACTGTTTTAAGGTAAATATTCAAAGCCTTTCTCTGTTCCCACACTCATTCACCTTTTCCTATTGCTTGTGAGTAGGGTCCAAATGAAATGGCGTTATTCATGGCTCCTCACTGCAAGCATAAAGACTTGGACCTCCTGCCCTGGCCATTCAATTAGCCACACTGGCCTGTGTGAGTGTGTATGAGGTCTGTGTGTGCAAACTCTTGCCCTGTCTGAGCAGCCAACCTCAACTAAGGGCCAGGCTCAAACAGCGGCTTAAAGCTAACCAGGTCACAGCTGATGGTGTGAGAACTCAGGCTGTGACTGAAGAGGAAGGAGCTCAAATCACCTTTCTACACCTTGTGTATGTCTGTGTTCCCGCAGGTGTATGGGCAAAAACAAAAGCTCCAACCTTGTTTCCGTGATGTCACTGATGGGTCACACATCAGGAGTTTATATTTGGTTTATTTTTACTCATTCCTTTTTGCTGGAAGCACTGCGTACGTGCTCACCTGTAGGCGCGTCTTTCAGCAGGCATGTTTTCAGAAGCAGTCAGGCTACACTGATTTTGTGCAGTAGTGGTTGAGTAATCAGTGGCCGATTCTGTTGAACCAGTCCCTCCTGATGCTGACACAGGTTTGACCTTTACCAATGAATTCATGACTGTTAATTAGGCATTTACACAAAAGGAAGTTTCATTTTGTTTTTAGGAACTTGGAAAGTGTGCCGTATGTTTATTTAATTTGACCTAACCTCACACAAATATCTCTAATCTACTTTGCAGAACAATGAAGATAAGAGTACAGTATTGTGGGTCAAAGATTGCTGCTGTTAAGTGCAATTTGTAAAATGCTGTTTGTTGTTTAATTAACACATTTAAAAGGACTATTGTGCCATTTTGATCCTTGTTACTCCTATATACAACCTTTTCAACAGAAAATACATGCCAAATGTTCCACAATGTAACTCTGAGTGCCCCTTAAAATAACTTATGGTAATATGCCAGTGAAATTGATTGTGATAAGTTCTCAAAGGAAGAATAAAATAATAGTTTTCACTCAACTTTGGTGGATCACCTGGTAGAGCATATACCACATATATCCACATGTATAAGCAACCTGGGATCGAATCTTTAGGCTCATTTCAGTGATAATCAAAGCCCTGTATTTCTCATGTATAATAAATGTGTTTAGTTAGTCACAATACGCAAGAAACTGTTGTTTGTTAAGGTACACAAATACTGTATGTATCTAAATGTGTACTTAAAAACTCCAACATATTTATTCCCTACAAGTTCATACCTGATTTTAACGCCTCGAGTGAAGTTGTGTGGTCTTGAACTGTCCTCAATGATAGACATTTCCTGCCATCGAAGACCATATAGTGTGTGTGTTTCTATAGTCTGCCATTCCCAAAGTTGGTGGAGTGTGAAGACATATAATTGCTTCATGAAACCTAACTAGGCGATATGAATAATCTGTCAGTGGTGGAGGCGACCAAGCCTCCATGCCAATCACAGAGGTGTCCCAGAGTAGCAGAGCGTGGCCAAAACCATACCTGTCCATCCGGAAAAAACATATCTGTCCCTCAACTTCCCTTTTCCTGCCCAAACTGCTGTTATCAGACCGAAGAGATGACTGAGAGTAAGGATGTGAGCGCAGGCGGTGGAGGCCCTCGGTGTGCCACTATGATCAACTCTGTATCAGATAGAGAGGGAACTGCTGATTGTTTTAGAGTGAGGAAGACATCCGTAGAGAATACAAAATTCTCTACAGGATGGCAGGAAAAGAGGGATAGTGGAGGATGTAAGTAAAACAGTTTTGATAAAGACACTGATAGCACTCACATGTTTCCACTGTTTCCACTGGTCAAGGTTTCAGGTCAAGTTTATGGTGCACCAAGATCAACCTGGGACAGTATAAAAACAAACAATAATGGGAAAGCTATCAATTTTAAAGAACTTTGAATTACATCTCTATTATAGGTAGTATAGGTATATGCTGCTATTTTCCCAAAGAAAGGTTTGAATAGATAGCTGCCAGCTGCTACTAATGCTGAACTTCATGTGCAAGTATGTTCACTTCAGCCAGTGCAGACACAAGAATGTCCATACAGATTCAGTTGGCTTTGTGAACCGTTGGCAGCTGACAAGTGAAACCTTTCTACCCGATTTAAGGATGAAGATGCATTTTTTTTGGTGTAATAACATTTTGTATTATATTTTAAGATACTGTAGGAATAGATAGAGGAGGGCGGACATATGAACTGAACTCAAATAACAATACATCATAATATGTTCTGCTTTTTCGACATCACAGCTGGAATATGACATGATTGGAGTAAATATGACGGATTGTACAATTGAATTCATAAGATTTATTTCAGTCTGTGTCACCAACTCTGTCGAAAAATGTTACTGTAATTAAAAAAAGTAAATCATAGAACTTGATCATTCGTACCTTTTGTATTTAATGATGACTATTAATGATGAAATATTTAAAAAGTATTGGAAGTATTATAAGACCCTGAGACCGGTGCTGCTGTGATCTTTGCTGCACTTCCACTGCTGGTCCAAGGCTGCCCTCCTGCTGCTGAGGGAAAGGAGAACAGTCGCCAGTATTCACCAGGTAACCACAGCGCTGTTCCCTATCCAGGTCCCACGGCAGGATCTGGATAACAACAGAACTCAGGGTTTTGTTGGGCAGTGGCGCCTCGCCCCACCGCTGGGATACAGGCGACAGTGCTCTGGGTGCTTTTGGTTTCTCTTAGTTTACTGGGCCTTGGTCTGGCTTGGTCCTGGTTTCTTGGGCAGAGTGCAGTTCTCCTGGGCCTCATGCTTCTTTGTGTATAATATCTGTTTTGACTTTCTGTCTGCTCTAGCTTTTTTTTTGCTTGATCTCTGTGCACATACTTGTACAACACTCTTGAACAGTTAACAGAACTGAACTATGACAACCATACAACAATGCACTAATGCACACTAATGTACTTGAATTGTATATAGCATATTTTTATTTTTATATAGTATATTGCAATTTTTATATTTAAGTCTATGTTTAAGTCTATCTCCAATTGTAATTTGTCTTGTACCAGCGTGACAACAGCTGTGGGAAACGAATTCTTTGTATGCGCTACATACTTGGCCAATAAAGCTGATTCTGATTCTAATCAGTAAGTGGCGTTTAAGGTTGTTTGTACAAGTCAGTATGAGTACAGCTACTTAAAAACACATCTAGGTAACACACAAGAATAAAAACAGAGTATAAAACAAATCATACCGTATTTAAACTATAACAAAATTAAGAATGAAAATCTAAAATAACAACCATGCAAGACAGATACCCTTATCTAAGACCCCTTCAAGGTACATCTCTGAACCTTATTTCCCGAGATCCTCTGCTCTAACGAATCATACTGTCTCCCACCCAATCCCCAGCGCCCAACAACACATAAGCCACATAAGTCACTCGTCCTGTCTCAGCGATCTTATCAAGGTATATTCATTTACTATGTTGAACTGGCCTCCATGTGTCATTACTGAGCTGCAAGCAAAGTAACACAAAATAAAATCGCAAATGTGCTGTACAGTTGCTTTTTTGTCTACGAATGTGCATAACGTTAGCTCATATCTCGTGTTTATTTATCAGTTGTGTATTTCTGTAGCTCTCTCTCTCTCTTTCGGTGCGTATAAGCCTATAGCATGTTTGTTTTTATCAGAGATCTTTAAGCTGGGTCATGTGTTGTTGCTTCACATTTCATCATCCTGCTCTCTTATCTGCTGTTTTCATACACAACCGCTGTAATACTGTTAGAACACACACACACACAGACACACAATGTACTAGACTCCCACCATATAGCGGTAAGCCGGTAAGATAGTTTGTAGGAGGGAGAAGAAGGAGTATAGAAGTTAAAGGAAGGAAAAGAATGGGATGCATTGAGAGAGGGATAAAACAAACAGAAGGGACACCTTCTATCTGAGGCTGTTGACTGTTTGTGTTATGTCGATGTTGGCGGCTCGTGTCCCTAAAAAGAGAGCAGGAATCTGTCAGCGATTTGAAGAATGAAGTCTGTGCGATCGTTTCGACTGATTTGGTTCTAC
The DNA here is from genome assembly GCA_036850595.1 of Rhyacichthys aspro. Taxonomy (NCBI): domain Eukaryota; kingdom Metazoa; phylum Chordata; class Actinopteri; order Gobiiformes; family Rhyacichthyidae; genus Rhyacichthys; species Rhyacichthys aspro. The sequence goes on along the minus strand of CM072159.1, from coordinate 20,676,418 downwards.
AGACCTGTCCCTGCATGGTTCATAAACGGGCTTGTTTTGTCTGCAGTGTCTTTACCCAAACGAATGTAAAGTGATTGTGATCGAGCATGTAACTGTTCGACACCTATAGCCTAAGGTTAGTGCCAGGTCATGAAGTTGTACAGTAAATACAGACATACCGCTGAGAAGTATCACACCAGTGTCACATGTTTGACCTCATCAAAATTTAACAAGCCATAATAAAGTATTCGGTCAGAATTACATGTGCTTCATATGTAATAGTTTAATTGAAATAAACAGTGATGGTTGAAAAGCTGTTATGTTTGTGAATAACAGTAAAAAATAGGACAGTTTGATAGCTGTTTTTGGTGTAGTGGAAGTATTATGTGTAATTAAGAGAAAATAAACAGCCACAAATAATGAACACAAATAATCATTGGTGTCCCAGAACCAATATGAATGTGCACAGGACAAAATAGAGGAGTCCCCATCTTAACAACACAATGTTGCACTGGTCAATGCACATTTTTTCATTAGTTAACTTTTAAGATTATATCCCGTCCCCGGACACATATCACGGTAACATAACTAGACAACCAACATTTTCACAGCTTGTGCTAATATTGACAATACTGGATTAGGATTATTCCCGCAGTCCTGTCGAAGGCTTTGTGACTTTTTATTTATTTATTTTATCCATAACAATTTGACTTCCTGGCTGGACATCTCAGATCGCATGAGCCCTCTCTGTGATGATTCAGTCTGACCGACCCTAACTCCTTTCCCACTTTGACTCCTGGGAGCTGTTCCTTTCTCTACACACTGCTCAGAAGCTGATTGGATGATGACTATAATCATCAGCAGAGGAGGGGTAGCCAAGTGCGGGGGTGCATAATGGCTTCCGATTTTGGGGAGGAAACGAGATGTAAATGAGGTAATTATGTGTCTTAACGAGGGCAAACAGCGTTGACATTCTAGCCCTGGTAACCAGCATATTTATAGCCTGTAATAATCTTAAGTGGGACTGGCTGGAACACTGTCAGGGGAATTAGAGCAGTCTGAACTGCACTGCTTTTGTTTTTATAGGGTTGTTTGAATCAGTAATGTTTGCCTTGGATGTTTTTGTCAAACCAGTATATTATAAGAATGATGTTGAGCTTTGAAGATGTGGGTTGCCACTACTGTATTTTCTAAAAAGTATCTGAATATAGAAAAAAGTAGCTTGAAACTAATTCTCCCTGGAGAAAGCTGGAGAGGTAGCCTATAACATGTTAAACATATATGTTCAGGATAAAAAAAATATTTTCTCTCATACATGTTTATATTTGTCCAGCTAGTTAGTGTATAAAGATGTTTCAGAGTAGGTTGAAATTCAATGAAAACACAGCATGCTCCATAACCAGATTGGGTTTCAGTGATTTTTGGCCTCTTGCTCAAGACTGAACTTGGCCACATTTGTTTCTTTTGTTTTGAAAACAAGACATAAAAAGGTTTGTATTAAAAATGAATGAAGTGGAATCTGGTTGTAAGAATCCTGCATAAGTGTGGCTGAATGTTTTGGCATTAGGATTGTGCCGATCGCAGCAGAATGTATTTTGATGGAGTAAGCAGAAGGGGCTTTGGAGTTCACCCTATTTTCATATTCTCTCGTACATCCATTTCCCTCCTCCACAGATTAAAATAAGAATTCAGACAGCACTTCTGCCTTGGCATTGCACAGTAGGATTATCGTATGGCTTTGAGGGTTTTTCTCGAGTAGAAATGCAGAGATAAAGTGAACTTGATTTTTTTTTTTTTAAAGTGCAGGACATTCTCTTGAATATCAAAGATGATTTGATTGTTTCAAAGAAAGTCCTTGTTTAGGGGATTTTATTTATGCACGGATGAACTTTTCATGTATCTTCTGAGTAACTGCTGGTAATATGTAGAAGACGCCTTAGTCAGCCTGAGTCATTTTGTCACTGTGCAGTATTTTAGCAGCGTCATCAAAGTGTCAGGAAGGACAAAACCACATCAACAGCCGCACCTTTTAATCCTGCACAGCTCTACCTGTTACCTGCCCTGGCATGGGACATTTAGCAACACCCCTACCCCTTCTTCACACCCCCCACCTCACCCCTCCCGTCTGTCTCTCTTTCCGATGGCACTCAGCCGTTACGTTCTCAAGGGAAGGGCAGACTGCTGGCGCCACACTGTTTGGGCTCTCGCTATATCTGCACACACACACATTCACAAATACAAAGCGACGGACACACACGGCAGCGGGTACACAGGTACTCACAAAGCAAATTAGGTGTATTGTTGCATTGCCTTCAGTGTTGAGCGGGTGAAAAGTCATTCCTAGTTTAGTTTTTGAAAAGATAGAGACCACCAGGATTTTCATGTCTTTGAATAAATGTTATTGGCAAAAACCGTAACAATTTAAAAGTGTAAAGTTGTGAGTGCATTTTCAGTTAAAAATTACGAGAGGGAAAAAACTATATTTAAAACATCAATTTAAATTTCCTGGAGCCACTGCAAATACCACTCAGTTTCTGTTTACAATGCCTCAAAGAGCAGGTGCTTTGATAAAAATAGATGGCGGAAATGTGCAGAAATTGTACTGAAACTAGAATTGTGCTAAATCTGGCATAGTTGTGATATTTTGCATTGTATGTTCATCAATGTGCATTGTCCCAATAAAATAAAAAAATAAATAAATGAAACTATATAAATGCATATAAATAAAACACTAGCAGCAAATGTTAGCAATTCAAATCCTTGAGTAAACAAAAATCAGGAAATACGCTCACACATGACCTGATTGTGACAGTGTCCCTTACACTCATGTCACACTGGTGTTATGGTTTACCTGCAGGTAAGCTAAGTTGCAAGACTATGCATGCACTACATTTGGTTAAATCTAAATGCACACATCCAGGCAGTGAAATAGGCATAACTGGTCTGTTTTAGTGGATGAAGTCAATAGTGTTCTCATGCTGTGAGTGTGATAGCAGCTTGCAATCAAAATAATCAAATATACAGGATCCATAAAGACACAAATAGAAATCCAATATTTTATCAAAGCCTGTGTGCCTCGTCCCTTTTCAAGCTTTTCATTTCAAACAGGAGATCAGATTAGTATTTATGAATTGGACACTTGTCTGGCCCAGTGTAAATGCTTAGGCTGACTGAATAAGAGGGAAAATGGGAAAAATGATTTTATTGGAGGGAAATATTCATGACACTTGATGTGACCTTCATGTGAATCCAATCCATGCCTATAGCTGCAGGCCCCAAAGTGTTTTTGTGGTTTGTAAAGCTTATTTGACTTTTGACAATAAGTTTAAAGTACAATGTTTAGTTGGGAATCACTGGATTATTTTTCCAACCTAATTTGAAGCAGTAGGCGCTTGGCCTGCTTCTCTCGCATCAATTTTCACTCTCTCGACCCTCTTATAGTAATCCACAGTTATGTTGATCAGAGGCAGACACCAGGGTAGGGCACAAAATTAAACAAATAAACTCTGATGCTTTGGATAACATTCCCCTCCGTTTGACCTAACCCCGTGACCTCTGAGACACTCTAACTGGGGTCATGACCCTGGGGTGTCAGAGGCCTCAGTGTGGTGAAGCAGATCTGAAAACATACAAGAAAGCAGCAGAACTCTCTATTGTACGTCCACCAATAGGAAGGAGGGGCAAATGTTTATATATTGTCAGTTCTTTTATTTATTTCTATATTCTCTAAATGTTATTTGTGATGGAAAAAAAATGCTGTTAAAAAAAAGTTAAATTGATTGTTTTGTTGTGTATCTGTGCACCTCTATCTTGGTTTAAACTTGTGAAATGCTGCCTTTGAAGAATTTGGGTGTAACCTGTGCCACTGGACAGAACAGTTCATGACCCACCAGTGACAAAACAGTATGTGCCATCTGATACAGCTGCTGTGATGCATAGCGGACAACTGTCAGGAATGAAAACATGTGCATTTCCTCGCCGTGGTGTCTGCACTGATAAATAAAACCTTTATCTTCATACCTCTGTAGCTCTGTGACCATGTCTTAAGCCATGCTGCTTGTTCAGTTATATTTTAATAAACCATTGTGAACTTATGTTTTTATTAGCTTATGCATTTGTTATTTTAGTATAAATTTTGCTTAGTGTTAACTGGTTTTTTTATTATCTAAAAGTGAACAAAGTGTTTAGCAGAAAATTTAGCAAATTTTTATTTTAATCAAATTTTTTATTTTAATGTACAGCTGTTTGATTGTAATACAAATTTATGTGGCAGTCCAACCGGCAATATTTTGAAATCCACTGTGTTATTTTCTCAGAATATTTTAGAAATGTTTCTACTGAAATTATTTAAACTAATAAAAAGAGGTTTTTTGATGATGTCATTTCAATTCCCATGGTGCATTTGTAGTTGTGTTTATTAAATGGGCAGCATGTGGCAACAGAGGGATCGAGGACATTCGCTCGTCCACAAAACCTGCTTCACAGTCACTTATCCGTCCAAGAACAAAGCCAAGGGTGGATGCGATATGAGCCACGCATACGTGTTCACCTTCTTATCTTGTTTATGTGATGGAGTTTTTCAAACGCAAACATTTTCTTTAGATGGCACAGTGGACCTCTGCTCTGAGATAAAAATCAAATGCAGACTTAATTGCCTGAGATAGAAGCTTATTATTCCCATTAAAAGGGGCATTCGGGGCCTCGCTCCCTAGGTCTCTCCTCTGCCAGTCTGCCTCCCTCTCCTCTCTGCACCACTCATCTCTTTTGTCTGTTTGATGTGGAGATGAAGGGGGAAAGGGCAAACGAGAACAGTTTGGTGTTAAAAAGTTGGGAAATCTGGTAACAATTGGATTGTAATGGACATGTTTGGAGGTCTTGTCCCTTAATGCACTCAGCAAATCATTGTGTTACCCAGAGTGCATTGTGTATTAAAATGATTGTGACTACTTCTGTAGACTTCTTCTGTGGAGCATTGCTAAATGTTCCACTCTGTATTCTTTTTCTGTCTTTCCTGCTTTTCTAGCCGGCTCTTTTCAAGGCTGCACGGACATTGCCTTTGTGGGATTTGTGCGTCTCTGGTGGAATTTTCCCTCGCCAGTCGGCATTCCTTCTTGGGTTCATTGGCAATGCTCAAGTGGTCTCCTCTTAACAGCCCCCTAATCACTCAGGGACATAATCACAGGCCACTTTGAAGTAATAGTCAATTTGCTACAAGTCCACCTTTTAACAGAACTGCTCAGACACAAACAGGGGCTGTTTAGCCGACCACAGTTGATATAAAGATAATGCAGCCAGTCAATGCTTTTCTAACACTCCAATAAAAGGCAGCGCTTTGTTTTTTTTTCTTTTTCATTTTAGTTTGTGTCAAAATGTCTTTGGATGAGACCTCAGACAAAAAGCTGGTGAGACAGATAAAACAAAAAGTTGATGAGAAGTTCACAGGAAATGTACAGAGTTGCAAATGTCACTCAACTCTGTGAATCCTGAATCTGTATGCACCACTGAGGGACTACAATGACACACTGTATGTGTAATGATGAGTGTACACTGCCGTGAACTGTCAGGTTCAAACTCAGGCAGCGTGGCCCTTCGTTGGCCCATGTTTATTGTTTACAGTACTACGGGTGGCGCCAGGCCCTGAAAAAACAGGAGATGAAAAACACTTTGTTTTGGTGGGGAGGCTGCTATGTGGTTTTGTAATCGCCATCACTATCAGGGGCCCTGATCGCTTTACAGAAAGAACGGCTAGGAGGGCGGAGGGAGGAATAAAAGGTATGTTATTCCACACGGTACCACACAAAGGGAAGGAACAGTCAGTGAACGAGATGTGGGTGCTTGGCAGTGGGTCCGTCTGCCCCTTTTCCTCTTTCCCCCCTCTCTACAACTTCTTGCATCCTTTCCTTTGGCGTCCAATGTACAGCTGACTCAGGGCTGACTGAGCAGGAACACAGACAGGCCAACTTCCTTTTTACCTTAATAGCACATAATTACAGTTATTAAAACAGATACATGCCAGTTCACATCTTCGACGCTAATTTTAGTCCTCTTATTCTTGCTTTTTTTTTTTTTTTTTAGCAAAGAATAAAAAAATATATATAAAAGCTTTTTACCTAATATAATGTGTGAGCACTCGTACAGTTTCACTAGTGACGGCAGCTGAGGTCATTTCTCTGTGGCCATCAGACTTGGGCTAATTGCCATCTCTCTGGACTAATTACATCTTTGCACAGTCTTTGTTGGCTTATTATGCTTGCCCTATGGACATTATCAGTTCATTCATATTGGTCTATTGTGCCATGTGATGTACACTGGAAAAAAATGTATATTATAAAGCAATGATTAGCCTAAAGGTAATGAAAAATGTTGGTTCCTTTACCTCTTACCTCTGACATTGTTACATACTATGGACCACCATAAAAGCAGTGATTCCATCTTACTGAATGTTAGTACAAGGGGTGCACCGTTGGTTGGTTGGTTCTAATAATTAGGTTAGAGAGAGTTAAATCAGTGGAAAGCAAGATACAAGGAAATGGTGTCATATTTTCACCAGTGATGCAGCCATGTGCCTAACTCCTCATTTAATCTTTATTTGAATAGGAAGGGGGCAGTTTGGGGTGTAGATAGAACATATAAACATCACCAGATCATAGTAAGTGTAAAGAAGGACTTATATTTAGGATGCATATTAGGAAATAAAAATGTCTTATGGTGTTAACCATTTGTATTATCTCTTAGTAAAACCATAACTTTGTATTGATAAAACTATAATTTGTGATTTACATACATTTGCTTTGGGAGAATGTGTGGCCCACCGTGCATTTCCTCTGTCTTTGTTTATGTTACAGTTCTTCTAAATACCGATGACTGCAGCAGAAAGCACAGAAGATCGCAAGTCTTATTTCCAGTCAGAGATTATAATGTCAGTTCTCACATGCTATTCGACACTAATACAGATGTTACTCGCAGTATTGCCACATGTCGGGGTAAAGCGGCACACTTCATGGCTCATCTGCTTTACCTGTCCATGAACAAAGCCCAGTGTTGGGAGGAGGATGGCTCTGTGCAGCCTTCTCTGGCCTATTTTCAGAGCTATTAGAGTGAGCAGTGTGTAATTCAGAGGGCCTGCGCCGTCTTTATTCACACAGCAACATTAGGATGTAATGAATCATGAAGAAGGTGTATTGTTCCACGCTACTCTTCCTAACACTGCTCTCTCTGCCACGTACACACAGGTATAGTACATCATTATCACCCAGTTCCAATTGATGAAGAGTATTATAGCACCAAATTGATTTTCCTTACTTTGCAATCATGATGACACAAAAAAGAGAAGATGGAGAAAAGACGCAATCATCAACAAATTTATATTCCAATCAGCATATCTGTAGAGTGAATAAAAAAAGAACTCCACTGAGTCAGGGCTCAAATCGTCTCAAATTGCCTTGCCTTTTTTTCTATCATGAAATGTTACCGATTATCATGAAACGCGTAAATTGAATTCTTTTTTTTTTTCATTTAAGTAATAATTGATTTGACATTTCGGAGCACTTCAAAGGCAGTTTGGCCTGAAGGCTCTGCAGTAAATTACAGTATAAAGCAGAGGATTTACCATTAGCTCAGTGTCAAGTGTACGCTCGTTTTCCCTACTCCTCCCCATACGTCTTTCCCCAGCACATCCTCTTTCGCCCCTCTTTCTCCTCATAGCCTCTGAAATTCCAATCCAACTTTGTACTTGTTTGCCTTTACTGGCCTGTTTGTGTGTGTTTCCAGGTTTGCCTTTTTATTGTAACACTATAAAGGCCTGCAGTGTTTATCAGTAAACTGAGTGCCACAGTGTCCCTGCCTTCATTAAAACACTTTCTTGTTTTACTTTCTCCATTTTTCTTCAGGAAATGCCCTTCTTTTCTCATCGTCTTCCTGCAGGGAGCGCAACGAGCAGCAGCGTGTTTGATATGTAAATACTGTGTTCAACAGCACAGGTGCTATCAGTGCACGCTGGAGTCGATACTTTGGGGAGCAGATGACTTCTTTGCCATCTAAAACATGCAGGCGCACAATAAATAGGAAGGGTTTGGGCAGTGTATAGGCTTATGTAGATAATCGTTTTTTTTCTAAATAATCTGGTCAGGATAGTGATTGTCATGCATAGTCAAGCCCCTTTTATTGAGAGTATTCCTAATAGATTAACAATATATCTGCAGTATATTTTAATTTTATTTGTGTTCTTTGTACATTCCAGACAAGAAAGTTTTCCCATGATGACCACAGGATACCCAATAACTAAGTCAACATTTGTAAAATAAAATAAAATTTGCAGATCACCTTTCAAAGGGCAATGAAATACTAAAACTAAAAACCCTGTCCTGTCACATTCATGTTGCTCTTACTGTGTAGCACATAATTGAAGATTATGGAGCACTGACCAGTAAAAAAGATACCTGTGGAAATTCTGTGAGAATTTACACATTTAAGTCCATAGGAGTGTCACTGTAAAATCTATTGTACAGATGTTTTTAAATGTATGAATTCATGTCTCACTGTCTCCAACAGAAAATATACCACATATAGTTTCATATTTCATACTTGCATGCATTATTTGTTTACATAATAAATTTAACTTTTTTGCACCGGAAACAGAGACATTATCAGCCATTGCTGTATGTATGCACACAGTTGATATCAGCCTTTTAATTAGTCAAATCCAGGCTCACATGCGCCTGCACATACCTAGTGATTGTCACCTGAATCCCTGGTTTGCTGGAGGTGACACGCATTGTCTTTAGGGCTTGAATTAATGTGCTTGTATATGTTTTTTTCCTGTTCATTTCTATTTGTTAAGTTATTCATAGAACTGCTGATTGCAGGCAGCCGTCAGAGCTAAATGAGGGCCTTTGTTATTGTTGAGTAATTAGGACAGCCATCATGGTGCTCCGAGATGACAGGGTCAGTTAAATAGTTTCTCTCTCAGTACTGAGGCTTGATTATGGGAGCTCTGGCAGGCAGCGACAGTGCACCGGCCTCAGAGCTGGTGCTGCAGAGGGATGGGATGGTGGAGAGCCGGGGAGTACAGATGGGAGGAGTGGGGGGAAAGCAGTTCTTATCTCAGGCAATTAATCAGAGACACTCATATTGCGGGACAATTATTCAAAGCTCACTCCTGCATAACTCAGCCCAAGGTTCCAGTGGGCTCGCTGTCTCTTTTTTATCCCCCCGGACTGGAAGGTCAAGGAAGTGAGAGGAAGGTGGAGCTCACAGAAACAGAGGGACACCATTCAGTGTTACTGTCTGTGTGTGTGGCTTTAAGTCTGCCAAGGCAACACAAGGTCAAAGTCATTCAAAGTCTACTCTTCTCTAGAGGCATTTTTTGTTTTTCAAGAAGTTTATTCTCCATCATGTTTACATGTATTAAGATATTTGCCGTTGGTGGAATAACATGGGCGTTGTCTATTTGTGCCTGCATGATGTGGTGTGTATTTGTGTTTGTGTGTGCATTAGGGCCCAGGGCCAGCATTATCAACATTCCTCGGTGGCAGCGGGGTGGCTTGCCTGGCACTACACAAACAGGAAAAGGAAATAGCTTAACTTTGCTACAGTTATCTCTCATAGAACTCTCAGTGTGCATGTATTTGTTTGTGAAATTGTGTGTGTTGCAGTGTGTATCACATGTTAGACTGTAGCTGAAATACGGATACCACTGGCAGCATGATGAACATTATAAATACTGATGCTTATAAAGACTTTTTTTTAATAATGTAAGAGACAGGTTAATCCAGCAAAACAGGGTCAAAAATATGAAGTGCAATTTGTAAATGGAAAATTATTCCATGTCCACTTGATTTGGCTGCAAACTGCAAACTCTTCCCCTCTGTTTGAAAATGTAACCTGAGAAAACCCAGTTAACCACATTTTTTTTTAACTTCGGGGAGAAATCACAAGTTATAGACACCGGCTTATACAATAATATAACTTCTGAGTGTGTAATTACAAAAGTGTGTAATTACAAAATCTCTTTCAATTTATTCTACCTGTAATTTAAAAATGTTTTCCTGTATCTACATTCCGTGGTAAACAAAATAAACATTTTGAGTTTTGTTTTTTTTTATTTAAAATGAACTGCTATGTTTTTGATGCACCCCACTCTCTGTATTTATGTTTAATATTTTAGAGAACATTTTCAAATTGATATAATGTTCTTGGGTACAGAAAAGGCTACACAAATCAGCTTTACAATTTTAAATTAATATCACTTTCTGAACAGTGATGTTGTGGAGATAGCATATGATTTTTATGTAAAGTCATAGCATTCGTTTGCCTGCAAGGATTCTGTTGGAAAAGAGAGAAGGACGTTACAAACAGAAAAAAAAAAATTGGCAAACATTAAAAAAACATTCATGGCTTTGCCTTTTGCTTTTCTCTGCTCTTGTTCCAACCCCAACCTGATCCACAAATGTCACCTCCACTCTATGTATAAAAAGAGAGGAAGACGTCAACGAAGAGGGGAGAAGGAGAGAGTGTCATAAAATGCAAATGCAGCCTGCGTCCGCTTTTACAAATTAAATGTCAGGACATAAAATATTGTCAGTTTCATTTTGCCGCCAGAAGGATGACAAATCCATATTCTCTCTTAAATAAAACTCTTATTGCAGTGGAGGGGTAATCATGGCAGAACAAAGCGCTGTGATTAACGATAGCAATTTATTGTATCTGGCGGCCGGCATGGCAGCGGTGAGGTAGAGGAGCAGAGAGACATCATGGTTATCATAATTCATATCGTAAATAACAGGGCCTAGCCAATCACAAGGAGCTGCCGATGTCATCCCAAATAACCTTTGATAACAATTACCATAGAAGGCAGTACAAACCCTGAAGTCACAATGTTATCTTATCCCTATTCTGTGCTTGTAGAATACAACACTATTACCATATAGATTAGGCTATTTATAATGCTGCGTGTCATTCTGGGTGCAGCTTTAAGTCGTCACTATGTCTGTGTGTAGGTGTAGCATGGCGAGGACACACTCCGGCTGTGTGCACATGGAGGTGGGTGCATGTGTGCGGTTGTGGGTGGGGTACATGGGCAGGTCGTTAGGAGGAGATTATAACCTGGTCTTTATGAGGGGCTGAATTGGCCTCTCTCAGTATCACATGGCACCACATTGCTCCGGTGGTCGACGCTCTCATAGCTGTGATGGGGAGATTTGGTGCGCATGGACAAGGAGGGTTTGGCTGGGTTGGTATAGATGGAGAAAATGAAGGGAAACCTCTAAGAGAAGGTGTATTAAGAAGGTGTTGATGAGTGGTGGAGATTAGTGTGGGCACATCTTGTCCGAGGTGTTGTTCCTCCTTGTTTTATCTGCTGATAGAAATTTTCTGATGGAGTGCAATGATATGTGGATGCACGGTTTCCTACCGATGCACACACACATGCCCACCCGCTGTTTAGGCTTCCCAACCTCAAATGCTTACTGTTTCTTCTTTCTACTTTCTCCAATGCTAAATAATGTCACTTACCTTTGGAATGAACACAATTGCAATTGTATAATATGAGCATACACACAACAGGTGGTAAACCGAGTAATTTACAGACCACCTATAACATATCAAACCCATGGACAGGTACCACATCATAGAGATAATGTTGTTCTGTGTATATGTATCATTTTATTATGTCCGTCATAGTGATGTTGCCATCGCCCCCAACAACCTGGAAAAACATGCTATGTAACTATTACTAATCCTCTAGTGCAGTATTTTTAAACCTTTTTGAGCCAAGGCACATTTGTTACATTAAAAAAATCCCATGGCACACCAACAACCAAAATGTTTTCAAATTCACACTTTAGCCAAAGTACAGTATACATTGACAATTTAATCTCTTTATGTGTTTACTCTCACTCAGTTCGATGTGGTTGCTTTCTTTTCACCTGCAGTCACACTAGGGCCTTCATCTGGGCCAGAATTTTGTTCTGCTTCATTACTTCTATTGACATTAATTATCAAAATAATTATTGAGCTACCAACTGACATGGAGGAGTCACTACTTCACATAAGCCCTCAAAACAGTGGTTGAAAGTCTGCTCCAGTCAGTACCAGTGACCAAGATTCCAGTCAAGAATGGCTCCCCAATGGCCCTGAATGCCTTAAATGCAGAAAATAAATTTCCCAATGAAGAAAGCAGTATAACTTATTTATTTGCAAATTAGTTTAAGCATCTATTAACCAAACTGCACTATTTACATTTACATTCTACATGGCACCGTGCCTTTATTCTTAATATTTGCAAGAGATGCCTTCTTTGTTTCATTTCTTCATATATTTGGTTACAGTGGTACACGTTACACATTACCTATAGAGTCTTTTTTCATTTACACAGATAAGCTGTGCATAAACTTGTGTCTAGTATATCTGCCTCAAGTTAAACCTAAATGGCAAGAAAAGAAAAGGCGAATGGCTTCAAAGGACACTTGAGGATCGGAGAGGGATGAAAGAGGACAAGCACAAGGTTGAGATAAAACAGGGTGGCAGTGAGGAGGAAGAGAAGGAACCAAAGGAAGGACAAGGTGAAGGAGAAGAAGATATTGCATTCTTATGCTTAACTTTAGCAAGGAGAAAATCACTGTTTGTATTTCCCTTCAGCAGCAAACAGTCCCACCTCAGCCTCTCTGACGGCAGCTTCAGATCAAATAACGCAGAACAGCAATTCTTACTGTCAGCCTGGGCTTGATTTAGAAAAAGATATTAAATCATAATAATAAATAATTACAAAAAAAATAAATAAAAAAAATAAACATGAGAAAGGAGCCCTTTAAATGTTATATGTAAGAGCAATAGCAGGAGGAAGTCCTCAAAGGACATAAAAGTGATGTTAAAGCACTAGTCATTGCTATAATATCTATAGTTTTTGGCAGGTATATCCCTGTGTGGGCTCATGAACACTTAATCTCTTCTGACAGGATCTTATTTGAATACAGATTATGTCAGCGCTATGTGCTTTCTGGCTGCTGAAGAGGAGGACCTACACTACCTTCTCTTGGAACTCAAAGTGCTTTGACAAATCATGGCTGACAAGGGAAGAAGGCTCATTCCTACCTGCACAAGAGTAAACAGAGCTGATGGAAACACTGCAGAACAACTTTTAAATCTCCAGAAATCTCACCAGAAAAACACCAGTTTATGTCTCGATGTTGAATGTTGTAAATGTGAGATTAGTCGTATTATCAAAATGCAGTCTGCGCCTTAGTGTTGACATCTTGAGATATAGAGCTCCACTATTGTTGGTCAGATGCAACTGGCTGTTATGAAGACGTGTAGCCAATAAAACAAGAATGAAAGAAATAATGAAAGGGATTAAGCACTGATGTGTATAATGTGTGTTGCTGTCAAGGGAATGATAAATAACTCATCTAAATCAAGAAAGGGCCGTGATACATTTGGTGGCCTTATAAACAAGAACTCCAGACACCACATACGTCCATTGCTTTTGTTATTTTTAGTTCTATGTTTTTTCTTTGAGCAATAGATATGTATAATTTCAGGAAAGATTATATCAAGTGAATAAAAACTAAACATAAAATACCAGTAACAATAGTTATTATTGGTAATTTCCTCATTTGCACCTTTTCACTCAGCAGGTTTTCTGACTTGAAGTCTTTGAGTCACTGTCATTGTGTTTAAGCTGTAGTTTTCTAGTTCACATGCTTTTCTTTCCACCATTTATAGAATAACTAACTGGAAATAGCTCACATTTGTACAAAAGTACTTGAGGTTTTAGCAACATCAGTTCTCAGTTGTTTTTACTGGAGAATGGTTCCAACATAAATTTTTCTTAATCTTATTGAATGTTTGGGCATTTTTACATTGTGTTGTGTACACTTTGTTCTGAAAATCACTTCCAAGTTCCATGGTACAACACACACTGTTGTGCACCTAATTATAGATGATGTTGAAGTAGATTTGTCATAAGTTCTGAAATCCCTGTCCAACTCTCCTTTTCCTCTCTGTTCAAACTCTGCTCTTTTCTCTCCCTCAACATTTCTCATCTCCTTCGCGAGATGGAATTCACAAAGTGATTTTCTCCTCGTTCCTCTAAATCTCTTGATCACTTTAATTTTTTGCTAGGCTGCTTCATCGGTGTCCTGGGAAAGAGACAAGAGGGAGTAGGGGGCAGGAGGAAGGGAGGTAGGTGATGGCCGAGAGAGTGCAAACAAGGCTAGGAGAGTGCAGAGAGAGGGATGAGCATAGAGTTAAGGCTTTATCAGCCAGTGCCCTGAGGTATGTGGGGACGCTGCTGAATCCAGAGAGATTAGGGGAAAAATGCAGCACATGGCAGTAAGGGGCTTACGCTACAGCTTGTATTAGTTCAGGTGAAAAGAGTATTGCTTTTACATAAAACTGGACAAATCCAGCCACAATGCATTTCCCGTTGGACCACAATGGGGTCCTCTATCTGTGGACCTCACCTCCTGTCCCCCGGGTTCCCCAAGCTGCTCTATCTATAGAGAAGTGGAGACTAAACGAAGGTGGAGAAAACACAGATGGACAACGGAACAACAAGGAGATACGGCGCTGCACCAAACTTCATTTTCAGAGTGCACAAAGCCACTTGGCACAAGAAGGAAGGGGCATTATTATGCCACGCTTAAACTTTTGTTGCCCATTTTCATGTTTAGTTATTCTGTATCCAGCTATTTTCCTTCACAACTTATGAAATATTTTCAAATACAAGCAGACTTTTGCCTGTGGAGTAAAGTACAGTTTATTTTAATAGACGCAGAGCAATAATCATTCATCAACAACAATTACATCATTTATTTATTTTGAAATAGTTTTCCTGCAATACAAATTTTGCTTTTTACATTTAACACAAGCAAATTCATGCAAGTTATTTGTGTGTTCATTTTTGTTATGCTTCTTCAAACATCTTTCGCTGCCTTTAACTTCATTTTCAGCTCAAGTTCTATGCTTTATACACATTTTATCAATGGTTTTCCTGCTGAAGGATCATTAAACTCACTGCTGACCTGCTGAGGAAGTAGGCAACCACGTCTGCATTGCCCTGACTCCCCTATAGACACCATGCACTCTGCACTGGTTATTACTGCTCATTAGCAGCATTAGTAGTTTTTGGGGGGCTTGCTGTAAAATCTTCAGCTCTGCAACGTTAAACTTTCTGCTCTCTAAATGCTGTTTCTAATGTCCCCATGTCCAGTTTATGACTGATGGTCTGGGATCTGCAGGAAGGGAGCCTGGAAACATCAACCCCATTGTCAGTGTTTTAATTGTTGTTCATTGCAAACCTCAGTGGCTTCTTCAGCAGCATCTTCCACTCAGCTTTCACCTGTAGCATCATGGGCAAGGCTGGAGGGAGTGACTAGAGCAGATGCAGGAGCTGGCTCTGACTGGAGACATGGGAAAAGTGTGCATAATGTTAATAATACCAGAGGCCCACCTTCATTAATCCTGAAAGAGCGCCCTTCTTGCACCAATGCATCTTCTCTTTTCTGTGTGTAATTGCTGATACAGCCATAACTAATGCTGACCTGGGAGTTGCTGGAGTTGCATCCAGTACTGCTTCTACAGCTTCAGCTACTGTCTAACTGATGGATGCAACATTAGAATGGGATGCAGAATCAAACAACACAATCATAGTTGGCTACTGTAAAAAATAGTAAGAAAAAAGAGGTGATGTTACAGTTTGTAAAATAATGTTGCTATTGATTTTGACATCTAAATAGCCCATGTAATAAAAAGTGTTTTCATAGACATGGAACCATTGCTACATTGCACTGGGATAAATGGGAAAAATGTGGACAAAACAAAGCAAAACAAGTGGCTCTCTTGAACTTGCATGAATATGTTTTAAGGAATGGCTAATTGGTCAAATTGTGTGCCTCAAATGACTTAACAAGTGTTGAAGTTCATCCATGGTTAAAAGTATTATTAAGTTTTAGTCAAATAAAGGTAGGGTGAATATAAATGAGAGTGAATCTGACATAAAAAGCCAGTCAGACGCTCAAAGCACATATCCAGTGTGTTCAAATCAGATTTACTCTATTCTCCTCTTCAAACCTCCTCTTGCTCCCAGTCTGAATGACTTTTTGTACATCAGGTATGCTTCACGTAGACACTGAAGACTCCCACTTTACTATTATTGGGACTTTTATCTAAATCGTCTGCTCCTGAGGTGCGTCTAATAAGCCAAGTTTTTCATCTTGAAATATATTGAAAGAGGCTTGGCCTACACACTTCTTTATCTTTCACCTGTCATGTACAGTAAGCCCAGCTAACAATGGTGTCTTACATATATTACACACTCACTCTGTATTCACTCTATCCAGTCAGACACCCAAAGCACGGGTGACACCCCTCCCATACTCACTATTATTGGAAGAACAATACCCATATAAAGCCAAGTTGGGCAAAAAAGAAAAGCCATAACTGTGATGGTGCTTAACATCAATTTATGACATGATTAATCAATTTAGACCCCTTTCCTTCTTCTTGTCTCTGTAGCCACTCTTGAAATAAAGAGCGGTGGCTGTTTGAATGAGCCGGGGCTGATCGTGATACGGCGCAGGTTAAGTAGGAGCTGCATGTTTTAGGATAGCGCCCCATTTCTCCCTCTCGTTCTGAAACACTTAGCTAGTGATTAGCATAAGCTGATATCTGGAGCGTGCCATTGAGGTGACCCTTGAGCACCCCACCACCACAGCCCCCTATTCTCCACCCATTCACCCTCATGGTTTCTCCCGCTGAGAGGCTCTTATCGGAAATGTACAGAGCCTGTGTAGCCTCCTGGGGAGATGACTCAGGGAAGAGAAAAAGGTGGGTGACATGAGGAAAGAGGAGTGGGTTTGACTGTGAAATGAAATGGGACATCCTTATTTTATTTTCTATTATATTTTCATTTTTCACTGCAATGATGACTAGAGATTACAAGTTTACAAGAGCTAATAGGCAAAGGCGTTATTACAAAAGAGTTTATTACAATTTGTCAGGTTTTTTGGGGGGTTGGAGACTGCATGTCATCCCTGTGTCAATGTGGCTTCTTCCCACTGTCCAAAGACATACATGTGTTGGTGAATTGGTGAATTGTGCCCCTGGTAACTGGCCATTGTCCAGGGTGTACCCCGCCTTAGGCCCAAAGCTGCTGGGATAGGCTCCACCCGTGACCCCCAACAGAACTAAGCAGTAGAAAATGAATGAATGAATCAGGTGTTTGTCACAATCAATAAAATTGAGGCCACTAAATACATGAAATAATCAACCATCCATGTCTTACTTTTGGAGAAATTGTCACAACTTAATAATCAAGTGATTAGAAGTTAGGTGTTATTGTGTCTGTTCTTAACCTTTTATTATAGACACTGATGTTTGAAGCAACATAAAGCAACATAATCCTGAGAGTGCAGTACAGACGGTTGCTACTTGATTAACACAGGTGCAACATAGTCTGCTGCAGGTAATCACTGTTTAGGTTAGCTATGTCTGCAATGTAATCAATGACACAAAAAGACACAAACACCAACAATTCAATGTACAATTTGCTTATTGAACTGTGGGTTTTCTTGTGTGTGCACAGTGAGCCATCCAGGTTGGTTGGAGGATTAGTCTGACTGAGGCCATCTGCTGTTGGATCTGACAATGTTTGAAATAGTGGTTAGACCCACAACTTTCCAGCCCTGTAACAAGCAGCAAAGTAGTGTTTATTGAATTAAACTTGATTTTAGATGCTAGAGTTGGAGAAAAAAAATGAAACGTAGAACCGAAAACCAGCTGAATGTGATGTAAAGTTACTTAATGAATTATTCCAAACTAAGAAGTTCCAAAAAACCCTACAGAATAGAAACTAGATTTATCCACATTTTAGAGTTTTAAATGTGTTACCTAGTCCAGCATTTTCAGCCGCCTCTAAATCACTCCTACGATACCTTGTTGAGAGTTTTTGTGCTGTGAGAAAAGTATGATGAAACCACGAAACAATGTGTGCATATAAGCACAAATATATGGCGACATATTTCTTGAAGGTAAGCAATTTCCATGCACATTAAGAGCTTAGCATCGTCAAAGCATTCATATCAGTTTGCCATTATGATGCAAATGATAACAGTGATGCCTGGCTCCCTCTTGCTCCATTTTCTTCTGCACTTTTTTCGACGAACAAGACGCCACATTATGTTTCGGATACACACCTACATTACATTGCTCTCACACACACAATCACATTCACCCAGCACCATTGCTTATCCCCTTTGTTTGAGCTGATTGGATCTGTGGCGATCACATGTTTACCCAGAGTGCTATCTCTTTGAGAAACCTCCGTCACGGGTAGCGGAGAGTAACATTCGCCTCTTTTTGTGTTTTCTTTTTATTTGGAGACGGGCATGCACACACGGTCTTTATGTATATATGCTAATAGGCTGGCTAACACGGTTTCACACTGTTTGTTTCTGAAAATGATGCAACTTGCCAGACATCCGTTTTTCTGCTGATGTTCACAGATTCTTTTTTTTTCCCGTCTTTCTCAGGGCGGGCATTTTGGAGAGAGAGAGAAGGAGAGAGAGAGGAAGATGAAGAGGGGAGGGAAGAGTGAGAGAGGCGTGTGTTCAAAATTCACAAAGGTTTTGTAATAAATGCATCGATGACAATAAAAACAAAAACATTAAAGGGAGAAAAGACGTGTTTCTGTGTTAAACAATTAGTGCTGCAGCATTAGAGCCGATCAGAAAGAGACAAAAGCCCCGGCAGCAGCAGGGGTTTACCCCAGACACAAAGACACAAAGACAGATGCTCTGCAGCCTCGCCAAGCTATACCACACTAGGTTTCACTGAAGCAGTATGGTACCACAATGTCTGTCATGTCTGTAGGTCAGTATTAATATACCACAGCCACAGAGACAAACGTAGAGTAGCCGAAATTAGTATTCAAGTAAAAGTCTCATTAATGTCAAATGAAATTACTCAGGTAAAAGCATTCATTAAAAGACTAAGGTTACTTTTGATTCACACTGTGGATATATATCAGAATAGAAAATACATCAGAAAAATAATTTGAATGGAACCCTTTTGAGGCCTGAACTTTTTGTTTACGGTCTGAAGCCCACTTTTATGAGGCGCATGATGGAAAACCACTCAGGGCTGATTTCTTTGTGCTGTGATTCAACTCTGACAGCACCATCCAGACAGTTTTAGCATTTACCCACCTCTGTATACCACCTTTTGGCAACACTTTGGGTAGCACTTCTGTCTGACTGTTGTAATAAAGGTTGCTTTGACTTAGTTTTTGATGTATTGGTGTTGCAGCAAAGTAGTTTGGGATGGATTAGTGCATGTGTTTGAGAAAACAGACGACAGAGACAGTTATTCTTGCAAATCTTGGATGCATCAAAAAAATTAGACCAATCTAACACCTATCTATTAGGTCAGGTGTAGGAGGTAAATTAGAGTGAGTGGTTAGGTTAGACTAACTTTAGATGCAAATTTGCACAGGATTTGAATATGCCACATATCTGCTCTAAACAGGTGATGTACAAGGGTTTTTTAGAAACTTCACAAAGGTACGTTGGATTTGGGATACTGCTGCAACCAAAATACAGTTTCATTCATCAAGTCAAAGACATCATTTTGTGGCTTTTTAAATCCAACACCAACTGAATCCATTCAGAACAAAATAGAAGGCCTTAAATGTAGATGCCTCAGAATAAGCTCTGAATTACATGAAGAAGCCGCTGCGTCCTGTGTGGTCACTGTGCACTGCCACTCAGCTCTCATGTACTGAATGTGTGTGTAAGACAGTGTGTGTGTGTCAGGAACCCCCCTTTGGTGGCGTACATTCGACTCAATGGCTCCTGTGTTCATATGTGAGTGCGTCTGCATGTGTGTGTATGACTACGCCACTTAACCCTGTGACCGCTTGTGGAATGAGCTCCACAGAAATCTCCGCTGAGCCCCTGGCCCTCCTGCCGCTGTGGTGTGTGTTACCACCCCAAGAGAGACGCACACTAAATACTCACACACACACACACACACACGGTCTCCCTGTGTCCTTTAAAACAGAAATGTGATGACATAAAGCCTGGTGTTTAGACTCGCCGTCTTTGTTCCTCTCTGATGGAGCCTCCTCTACCTGCATATGAGGGAGGAAGTCTCTGCTGTTTCCACTTTAAAGCCAGGAAGTGTTTGATTTTCCCAGTTTCCTTCACAACTAAGAACCTATTTCATCTGTACAATAACCACCAGCCGACACCACTTTATTCTCACTGAGAGCACGCCTTTCTTACCCTTGTTGATTTCATTAGGCCTTGTTTTGACGCACTTGTTGCACGCATAAACTAGAAAAATCACCTGTCACATCTGTGTGCTGACTAAAGTTGGGTGCATTGTTGTTACAGATGAGAGCTAAGATTAGTGAGATATGAGAGGATCTGCCTTTTATTGTCATGTGCATTAGCCAACTGATATTTTAACTTTGAGGCAGTCGTGCGTAACTTTTAGCCCCAAAAAATATGTTTTCATTATCACTTAAAGACAAAGACACTTAAAGACAACACTTAGACATGAGATCACGCCTATCTCACTTACACAGTACTCTCAGATGGACAGAAAGCTTCAATGTAACTTTCCTGTAGCT
This sequence comes from Rhyacichthys aspro, assembly GCA_036850595.1. Classification (NCBI taxonomy): domain Eukaryota; kingdom Metazoa; phylum Chordata; class Actinopteri; order Gobiiformes; family Rhyacichthyidae; genus Rhyacichthys; species Rhyacichthys aspro. Next base: position 20,655,810 of record CM072159.1, on the reverse strand, counting down.
GGGTCCCATTACAAGACATTACATGACCGACAGATTTGACTGTAATCAAATACAGGGAGCAGAAATAGGCCAATACACTGGACCCTAGCAGTCGTACTTGTACTAAAATGGCCCTACAGTTTTAGGGGACATGTTTTTTTTTCTTCCAAACTTGCCGGCTCTACTTTAAAACAAAAGATGTCCATAAAATGACGCGGTTGTCGTAACAACACAGAGAGTCTATAAAGGGATCTGTGAGCTCTTTTGGCTAAAAGTTACACAACGTTGCTTTATTATGCCAAACTAGTTTAACATCCCCAATGTCTCTGTACCCTGACACATCTAGACCAGACTCCATTATAGAATAATAATAGAAAAATTAACCACATTTCTTTTTTTTTACTGGTCAGGACTCCAGCAAAATGAGCTGAGTCCTATAGGAGGTTTTATAGGACAAAGAACCTTGTATGAATTTTGTAAACTGTGATCTTTATTAGTAAATGGTCAGTTATTTTATATTGGTTTGCAGTTAACGTTGATTTATTTCATCCTTAACACAGTATTCTGGTTTTAAATATCTGAACTGATATAATGTAAAATACCTTTTAAAACATAAATACATTAACAAACATTAAAAATATACATTCAAATTCCACTTTGTGCTTTAAATTCACTGATGACACTGCTGTTGCACTGATATTACTCAGCCAATCTGTTCTGCTTCATATCGATGGAAGACTGTTAACTTTGATCTCCCAATTAAGCCTCCGTGAACAGCTAATAAAGCATAATCTGGTGTGTATCTGCTTGTTTGTGCCAGCGGCATAAAAAGCCTTTTAGCATATATTCAGTCGGTGCTATGACTGACATTTTGTTGCTCTCAGGCTGAAAACGTGATTTCTTTTTATCATGCCCCAAATAAAACAATCAAGGACTTCAGATCAAACTGGATCAACATGGGATGAGTGGCAGATGCCTGGGGGCTTCAGATCCATGAAAAACAAAATTGTTTTTATAGACTATTCTAAGAGGTAGTTTGTCGCACTTGAGACCGGTCTCAGGACCATTTGTAAAGCGTTAGGTCTTGTCTCAGGATTTGTCACATTTCACATTATTAAAGTGACTAAAAAGAAAACTTCCATCTTTAAATCTTTGACCAAGAACTTACTAATAACCACACCCTAGGATCCCATCCTAGGACCAGGGACAGGCCTAAGTCTCAATCTGGTCTTGGTCCTGACTTGGTCCCAGGTGGTGTGAGGTTAACTGCAGGACTACTCAGAGGCATGTTTGCCCTCTTACTTGGGTTATGTAAAAAAGCAACTTTAAATTTCCTAATTGGTATATTTACTAAACACCACTAATTCATACTTTTGGCTCTAATGTCTTCTTGATTGTGGCAAATAGGCCGGGCCAGTCTCAGATTTGTGCTTTATGATAAGACTAGCCATTGTGAAAATTGTGGCTTTTGCATCTCTGCTGTGTTTACAAAAATGACACCAGATAGACGGTAGCATTTTTCTTTTGATCTTGAAGACTTGATATGGAATGTTTCCCACATGAGAAAGGAACTAAAGAACTTATGAATAGTGTGGGCTGATGTTGGCCTCTGCTTGATATGTAGTGCAACATTTTGGTAGCTCAGCTTACTCATCAATAGAAACGTCGGCACAGCCTATGTCATGGGTTGCTTTGATGAGGTTAAAAGTTAACACCTCAACAGAGTCTTTATTGTTTTTAAAAACCATCACATTTCACATCTTTGATCCTACACCTGCTGTTTTTGTTGGAACAAATACTTTCAGGTCATTTAGATATAACATCATCTGATTTCATGGATAACAGTTTTTAATTTAATGGCTATGTTTATTTGAAAAGCAAACATGTCCTATATATATTTAACAATGAGCTTTAAGCAACAGTAAAATCTACCAATGAACCTACACACATCCTCTACAGAAAGATTCCTGCCTTATCAAGCTTATTTATTTAAATTATTACATATAGAAATGTCTCTTGGTTAGTTCACTAATGTATAACATACTTACTTACCTTTAAGTTGATACAGTCTTCATATTAAGACAGTATTTCATACAATATGCTGGAAAATCAGCATTTCTTGTGTATATTTGATCATTTATCCAATTTAATCATATATTCTGTCATCACCACCTCCTTTTTCCCAAAGATCCCTGTATAGTAGAGAATGTTTTCTTAAAAAACAAACGTGTAGTTCCAGTATTTCTACTCTGAGAACTGAGGGACTGCTAGACTTCACCATTAGAGTATCCAAGGAGTGACAGCAGATTATGGTAGCTATGATTGCTTGTGGATGGAAGAAATGTATGTCTTTAGGCATCTATCAAAAACAAGAAAGTCTGTTGAATAGTTGTGAAATCACTCTGTACACTTGATCGTTTCCATCCCAATCACTTTACAAGTAATCCTGAAATGAAAATGCTCATTTTGCTTGAATCAAGAGTAACTCTTATTATGCTTACTCGTGAAACAATCTCTCAACCTTTCATCAGATGTAGACTGTGTCAGACTGTTTATAGCCTTACAGAAAATTATCTATCTCAACTGCCTGCAGATCTTCTCCTTTCCTTTATCAATTCTTTAAAGACAGTAGCTTTTCAAAAGTTGCTTGGGGTTTGCAAATAAAGGAGGGCAGTTTTCTGAAGGAGGGCAACATTCTGAAAGCTTTTTGAGGCCTTAAGCATAAGCTGCAATTACACCACTCATTGTCAAATATGTTAGCATATTCAGTATATAAAACCTGCTGGATGTGGCTTAATTTAAGCAGCCTCATAGGCAGCATGCATACTCTCAACAATGTGTTGGGGAGAGATACCTTATTAGCCTTACTATCATTACTGTTCCTGATCGGTCCTCCACCAGATTGTTGTCCTTCACCTAACTTCACATGTTTATCATGTAGACACAGGCCAAACAAACTCTGCAGACGCCTAAGGCTCTCTCCTCCGAAAGAAACTTGGTTGGTTGTGAAAATAAAATTATTAGAACGATGATGCCAGGACTCACTGAGGGCTGGGCTATGTTCTGACAGGTGTGGTATCGTGTTGACTGAAAGGCAAAGACGTGTGAATTAATGAGGACAGGTGATGGGGAAAAGCAGCAGAACTAGAGCCAATACTGTTGCTGGCAGTTCTCTTGGCCCCTGTGTGCTTCTTATTTAAATAACTGGCCTTGATCTGGGTGATTACTAGGCTATAGGCTACTTAATAAAATTAACAAGCAGTGCATTAAGACCCCAGTGGCACGCTGACACTGTCAACCTGCTTGTATTGAAGCGACACCCCAGGGAGAAGGGTGCAGAGCCACAGATGCAGGTGTAACACAAGGCTGATTTAAAATTCCAGAAAGAAAGATTGCAGGTTTGTGCAGTCTGATTGAAAGTGTGAAATAGTGAAAGCATTTTCAGTATTAGGAGCAAAGAAGCAGTGTGTGTATGAAGAGAATAGAGGCGACATACCAGCAGAGGAAGGCCACCGTGAGCTGCCGGTGCTTTGATCAGAAAGGCCAGTTCATCTCTGACTTCTTATTGACTGGATGTTGATGCTGTGTGCTGGTTTCTCTGAATAAGAGAGGGGTGTGACGAAGTTTGGATGTTTAGCTATCACACAGTAATAGTAGATTGTTAGGTATCACATTTACCATATAAATTACACTATAATGACACAAAAGTCCACAAGAGCTCTCAAGTAAAATACATAGATGATAAAAAAAGATGCAGTCACAATGGATCAGAAATAAAAAAATCAAACAAAAAGAATTTAGTTTTCAGTCATTACATATGAGGAGACATTTTGATGCACTTTTCCTAAACAGATCCCTCCCTAGGGCTGCTTTCTGTCTGTTTATATTAAAAATGATGATCACCATGTTTGATTGATCTAATATCCTATAGATAACATCACATATTGTTTAAATGGGTTTTTAAGGCATGTTCTGTTAGCCTTTTTAAACAATCGTTCAGCTGGACACTTCTTGTGGGTGCAGCCTAATTAGAAAAGTCTCTTAGGAACAATTATGGGGAAAGCACAGGCCTATGGGGTATTTCTTCAAAGTTACAAAGTCAGATTTTTTTTTAAAGTGATGGCATGATTGCGAGCAAATCATTAAGTAACGTAAAGGTAACGACTACTCATCCCCTCCCACAGCTCTGAGCTCTTCTAGTCGTTTGTGAATGACTTTGTGACGACCTCTGTTGCAAATGTTTCTCCCCCCTCGTTCGCAGAAAATGGAAATGGCTTAGCACTATCACCGTTGCCCTGGCAACCATCTGAGTCCCCCATCTCGCGGTGGAGAAATGAGTTCTGAACAGGCTCGAGAGAGGCACGGATTAAACATGATCCCGCGGACGGACTGTCAATCACAGCCTCAACTCTCAGCCTCGTTCCGGTCACATAAATCCCCCTGCTTTCAAGAGAGGTGCATCCTACTCAAACCATCCCTTAATTTTGTGAAATAATAACAAAAACGAACAATAAAACAGCTCTGTTTGTGTAAGCTATAAAACATGCAAGTGCTTGTGTTTTCAAAACAAATGCCCCCTCCTGCAGCGGATTTAAAGATGGTCGCTATTCCAGTGCCAAGAGGCGATGGATTAATTTAATTAGCCTGCTGAAGATTAATGACAATGCAAAGGCCTCACAGATAAGGGTGTACCTACACTGCTAAAGGAGGGTTCTGTCTGTGTCCAATTTGGAGAACTTAGGGATACAGTTGAAGGTAAACCCAATAAAATCTCATTAGCTTTAGTTGACATTTTGGGCGGAGATACGCTGTAATGATAAGGTTAAGCATCTACAAGAATGGGGTAAAAAAAAGCCTTTCACATTGGGTCGCTGTGTTCTGATTTTCAGGAGGATTTGGGTTAGACCATAAAGTCTTATACCACTACACGCCTTGTACATGCTCTCTTCATACTGGACAATCCTCCTGAGCATCTAGTGGTATTAGTGAACAGGTGTTGGTGATATAGAAAGGCCAGGAATAAAATTGGACCTATCATTTATAAAATTAGGCTTTAAAACACTGTGAATGTTATTTTTAATATAGTATTTGAACAAATCTGCCACATCATCATATTAGGTGCTGGCTGTAATGTAATGAAGTAGCTGTTACAGCCTTCAGCAAAAGCAGTTCAAAAGAGCAAAGGGCTTTGGCTCTCGATTACCCACAGTAATCTACAGCAAAAATAATACTGCAGTCTGTATGAACACATTGTTACGGCACATTTACTGTGAAAGTTTAACACTGCTAAACGAATGCATCATTTAACATGATACCTAAACTATAACAATAGAGTAACATCATTTTTGCACCAACTTTGGTAAAGCAGCTGACAGTTGTTCTGTGGATGATGAATTTGATTAAACTTTATCTAATAAGTAATAAGTAGAAGGCAACAAATCTAACCAGATGTAACCAGAAGTGCAGTAAGCAGCAAGTGCAGAGTATGCAGTATCATGTGTACAGTAGCCTATAGGCCTAAGGTCAGTAAGTATGGTAATCATTTACAGATGGATAAATACAGTTTGATGCATGAGGTTAGTACACACTAAAGTCCAAATACACGAAAATATATTAAGTTACTTTTGCAATGGATTATTCTAGTGCTTGTGCTATTGTAAGGGATTAGGCTATGTTGTGGATGGATTTAACCAGTGCAATCGATGATAGAAATAATAGAGGATACAAAGATGAAGAGTTAAAATATACAAATATACAGGATTTCATATATATCCTGCTGATTGTCCATAAGTGTGCAAATGTTCTGTATTTACAGTGCGTAAAGATAAACATACACAATCCATAGTGCCACCAATGATCTATAAATGGCAGAATAACCAGTGTACATTCATGTTTAAAACACCACTGACCACAGTTTGCCCCAGAGCTGAAGGCTGAGAAATGGCGGTACCAGGCTGGCAGACTGCTGAGAGAGCGGGAGAGGGCGGAGAGACTCCCTTCGCAATTTGATAGTGGCCTCCTCGCCAGTCATTTAAAGGGGATCTGGAGAACCCGATAGCGGCGGAGTTGCCCCTCCAAAGACTTTTGGGACACTTTAACCCGGCTCGGCTCGGCCTCGCAGCGCCACTGAGTCGCCAGCCATGGTGTAAACGTTAAATGTTGGCGATTTGTTTCGTGGATTGCGAAGGAAATCAAGCCTTTTTTCATTCTTTTTTTTTTTTTTTTATCCTCCTCCTCCCGCTGCTGTTCCCCCTCTTCCACTCGCCTTTCTTTCCCTTCCAGACTGTATAGGCCCGCAAACAGTCGTTGACTAAAGCGGCTTAAGGAGTCTCCTAATAATGCCTTAACGAATTAAAAGCAAGGGAGAAGTTTATAGAGTCAGGAGGGGGCGTGAAAGGGAAATCTAGTGTAATTGCGCACACTGTACAGACAAAGAGCCCTGACGCAGAGGAATAGGAGGTTATCTGCCATCGTGGCTGTTCCTTATCAGTGGATAAATATTTGTATATCATGGCCATCCAGGGGCTGTGCAAGTGCCTCTAACGTGGTGTTGTGATCGTTGCAACGCAGGCGATCTACATGGAGATAACTACTGTAGCTATGCGTTCTCTTTAGGCCGCTGCAGCGCTGTGCCACCTCCACGTGGGTGGTTAAAATGGTGTTTTTAATAAACACCTTTTCATTAAATAGGACTAACTTTCACTGCAGACAACAAGCAGGTTCTGCACTCCTGTCTCGAGGGAGGACTGGTCATTCACATGAAAAGTTGGAAAATTAATGTTGTTAATCTTTTTCTCTAGACCCCAAAAGACTCATGGTCGTGGGCTACTGCCTGTAGTGTCTATTCCCACTTTGACATGCAATGTCCCTGCCTGGCTGGGTATAAACCTGATAAACATCTGGTAAAGCTGCCAAGACACTGGGAAATGAGGGACAAATGAGCGCCAGAGAAAGAGGCGAAGCAATACTAAATGATAATGAGATGAAAGATGCAGAGGCAGGTAGAGATGTTGATCAGCTAATTACAGCAGCAAATAAAATGCTAATTTATCCTGCATCATTCACACACATTTAAACATACCCCCCAAAAAAAACAAAACAAAAAAACAAAACAAAAAACAAAAAAACCCAAACAAAAACAAAACAAAAAAAAACCCCATAAGAACTTAACAAAATGCTGTGCCAGATGATGAGTTCACATATTATTATTATTATTATTGTTTATTTATTTTTGTTATCATTATCGTCATCAATATAAGGCCTATTTTATTTACGTTTTTTTTTTTTTTTTTAATTCATCTTCTTGCAAAACTGCATCCTGGCACCTCCTCCCTCTGCTCTCTTAATAAAAACATGGCTCGCTTCCCAGTGGTGACACCACAGTGCGCAGATGATGCCACATACACAATCCCTCCATTCCTTTCCCCACATTGTGCAGCGCACTTTTTTACGGAGGGAAGCACATGCCACTGCTCCGTCCTCCTCCATCCCCTTTGGTTTGTGTGGTGATTAATGATACATCAACACTCTAAGATTAATCATAGAAAATTAAAAACTCTTGGAGGAAGCGAAACAGTGGCTACATCAGGTGCGGGATGGATGGAAGTGGGGAGGGCGCTGGGAACGAATTAGCTTCATGGAATCTTTTTAGATGCAAATATTTGGTTATCTCCATTTTGTTGCAGTGTTTTCAGTGTTTATGATTAATTATCTCTTCTTGGTGAAAAATAAATCATGCGAAATTAGGAACTCGCTGACTCCACTGGCGTAAGCAGAGATGGCAGGTCGATGCTGTTAATTTCAGGTTGAAATTGACACACTAATTATAGTGTAAGCAGAGTGCTGCTGGAACACTAGCAGCCAAGATTATACCTCTGTGCTTCTATTTTTTTTTTTTTTTTATCAGATCCCCTTTATATTTTACCAATTAAAAATCGTAAAGGCATTTCATTGCCCCCGGATAAAAAAGCAGCCTCTCTCCTAACATGGCCATCACTTTCCCCCATCAGATTCATTGTAATGTATTAGATGCAATAAATTATCCCATGTAACAAAACATGGCGAGCTGAAAGGCTGATAATCTGCAGAGGGGAGATAAGGATTCATTATTCCAAATCATTATGAATCCAGCGTTGGCTGTGACTTCTTTCTTAATCAGCTTCTGTGATCCTGGATACGTGAAGGGAGCAGATAAGAGCGCACTCGTTTATAATTCTCCCCACCTCGGCCTAATATTTTAAAATAAAATCGCAAGGAGAAGCTGGTAAAAAAAAGCGCATCGGCTTTGGCGAGTGCGCAGGACGAGAATAATAAAACACATTGATGAAATAAATAAGGAAATAAATAAAACGTGGCCCATACATTTTGGGGGCGTTTTTGTCTGAAATTAAGGTCATCTTAAATGACACGTACAGCGAGTATTTGTGTAGGCAGAGGAATAGGCTTTATATACGGCAGCGTTTATTTCACATTTGGAGTGGGAGGGGTCTACAAAAACTTGAGCTTTATACAGCAAGAGGTTCCAAAAGCGTACACCTTTTAGCTCGTTTACGCGCCAACAGGACAGAAAAGGCCTGGTTGGGCTGGGTTACAGATTAAATACTGAGACATTACCTACAAAATGTCATTGGAATGCCTCGGACAATCTGAATACAAAATTGACATTGTGTGAGTCTAACCATCAGCTGGCTGTGATAGTCAGTGCATGCGCACAGGCTCCGCTTCTTATTTTGGCCCAGTCCACCGAAAGCTTTGCGCTTAGCTGTTGTCACGCGGGAGCTCGCGTCAAATTCTACATTAATCACGCGGTATGAGAACGAGAAGAGCAGCTGGACTGGGGCATCCGTTAGTTTCCGTTCTGAGAGGACACGATGCGCACTAGAATGTGATACAGTGCGGCCTGGTAATGTAAGGTAACACTAAACGCTACCAGGCTACTTACAGTCTACATTTACAATTAAATAAGGATTGCCTCCACAAAATACACTGTATATCTCTAACCATGAAAACATGGACTTAATCGTTTCATTACATTTTATAATGTGCTTTAATGATGTGCGCAATAATACGCTGTTATCCACAAGCTTCTATCAAAACCATCAGTGCGCATTTCATTTTACCTTTACATTAAATCAAATGAACGTGCTAATCATTCCCCAAATAAGCGTTTTATTTACGTCAAAAGCAGATTAATGCACCATCGAGCCCAGTGTGTTATGTTGTAATTCTATTTAGATATTGCAATACTAATTCCATAAATGAAAAGCTGCGCTTACCCTGCGTGGAGACACTGAATTATTCATTGGTATAAAAAGACATTTGGCTGCATTCGCGTTTGTAAGTTTATACAACACCAATTATCTTTAATTTATAACCTTAATTGAATTTCTACCCAAAGATAGATTTGGGTGTGATCAGTTTACATTCTCCTTCAAAGAGTCGAGGCGCAACATGAGAGATAGCAAGCCTGCAGCATCCTCCTCTCCTTCCCTCAGTGCGTTTCACAGGGAGAAGGATCGGATTTGCTTGGTGCTTCTTTCAATCAACCATGATGTCAATAAGCAGGGTAAGGCCTACACGGTCCATGTGAACGTTCATCTTTGACGTTTCAGAGCAGCTGCTAACGCTACAATGCAGCTCCCATGTACTCATGTAGAAAGATGGCAGATTAGTCCCTTTAAAAAAACCAAAACAAACAAACAAACAAAAAAAAACAACAACAACCCAAAAACAAACAAAAAACAACAACATATTTTTTGCAGCTAATTGCTCCGGAGTTTGGCCCGGATCCGTGCTGCTGATGAGAGAAGAGGGTGGCTTCACTTTCTCTGGCCAACAAGGATGTCAGGGAGAGGTCCAGTGTGTTATGCTCAAGCAATCGATACACAGTCAAAACTAGAAAGCCACACAGTTGTCCTCAAAAACAAAACAAAGATATCATTTCAATAACATCAAAACGGGAAGACTGTTTTGTTTAAAAATGATCATGTTAAAATATTGAAATGAGCAATATGAAACCAAAAAAAAAAAAGTCCACATATTGATGTATAGGACAGTTTCCCATCATTTCTACTTTGATTATGTTAGTGTCGCTCGCACTTGTGACGCCTTACTCACATCCGGAAGCGTGTGCGCAGTAGTACAGTAAAGAGGTCGCCTTTGTTTGGCCCGTGCGCGTGCGTGCATCCTGCCCGGTAGCCTGTACGTGCGCGGCCGCCTCCTCGCGGTGTGTTGTGTGTGACTCCTCCAGTAGCAGCAGCAGCAGCACCACCACCACCACCACCAGCAGCAGCAGCGTGTTCCCTCCCCGTCCACGGCTCTCGCCCTCTCTGTCAGCCTGCCTCAGTCTGTTTCTGTAAATGCCAACGGCGCATCAGTTTGTGTGCCACTCTCTCTTCTCATCTGCGGGGGGACAAAAAAAAAGCCTTTGCCTGTCCAGCGTCCTTTACAGGTCAGTAAATATTTAGATTTGCTGTGAAACCGGTGCATCCTGGTCGCTCTGTCCAATGGGCAGCCTCATCTCTCACTAGCTTTGTAAAGATGAGCTAACGGGATTAACGGAAACTTTCTTCTAAGGCTCATGATTTTGACGCAAATCTAAGAACGAAAACGAACGCGTTGGTCGTCTTGTCACCTGATTTCATCTAAATACAGAGGCGTCGCTACACGCCTATATTTCTCCCTGTGTTAACTCAAGGCTACAAAGCTAGAAAGGGATGCATTATTGTGAGTGATCAGCTATCAAACAGTGGCCGTCGTGGTCGCCTTACAACTGTTAGTGGTTTGTTTTTAACTCACTTCGTTTTACCAGCAGCTTCTTGAATTTAATGGACGCTGTCTCTGTGCCAAGTTCAGAGGAGCGCGTCAATCAAGACTAAGTCACTGATATTTATAAATGACAGCTAACCGCATTTCTTAAAATATTTATCTAGCTGTCTACCTCCAAAGCTGTCTGTAAAAATAGCAAGATGAGGCGTTTTAACGACCTATTACCGCTCAGGTTGGTGGTATAGGCAGAATCCCATACGTGGCGTGAAATTGATCTGATTACCTTGCCGGCGGCTCATAGAAAGAAGTCGGGCGTGCTGAGACTGCGTTTCCCCTCGGTATTAGCTCTCTCCATCTAGACTTTGGTCGATAAGTGTGGATACGTCTGGATATGGCCTAGGGAGAGCCGCTTTTTCAGTCAGCAGCACGTCACATCAACAGCTTAACAGGTACCTGCGCCACGACACACATCTACAATTATGTGTAGTGTCATATTTTGAAAAAAAAAAATCAGGAACATGCTGAATTAAATAGGATGTCCTTGTATTTTTTATTATTATTATTATTTTTTATTTAATTGAGTTTAAATTATCAAATGGTTGTTGTTGAATTAATCATCGGTTTCGAGAGTGTGTTAGTTGGCTATTGACACTTTGTTTTTATTTAAAAAAAAAAAATCAATACAATTGCAGGCAGGTGGATGCATTGTTCTAACTAAAAGAGGTGAAAGGCCCCGCATGTTAACTCAAAGATTACATCAGTGCGTCTGGCGAGGTGCGATAGACGAAGATAAGCATCGCAAGTCACTCAATTGGCACAAGGTTTTCATTTTCTTTTTTCGGAAGGAAGAATTGCAAAAAAAAAAAAAAGTTTATACAGTCACATAACATGGCAATATTATTGATTATTTATTGTCATTTGAATCATTCTAGGAAATACGATACACTCTCAGCAAGTCAGCGATCTCTTAATCTGAATTTGACGCCCTCGTTTTGTTCTAAGAAACTGACTTGGTTCACATGCTCAATGAAAGAAAATATATTTTTCGTTCTTGAAAAGAATTCAAAGGTGAAAAATGACTCAGTGAGCGAGTTAGTAATATGTAGGTAACCGTGCACTCTCAGAATAACTGGATAAAATGAACATTTAACTGGCGATAGATTTCACATTTAGTCTGCATGGTTTTAAATCGAGGACTGAGCATTTCCTTTGTCGCACAGGAACAACAGCTTAGACCCACGATGGCACACACTAGGCGCATTGCACGTATGGTATTTGTTTGTTTTGTATTATAGTTTAAATTTCCCAGAGTGGTGCATTTTGGATTTATACATTGATTTAACATTAAGATAAAATAATTAATTCAAAACTATTTTGATTGAAGACCAAATGTGATGCAAAATGAGCTGTGTAAATTTCTGTGATGTAAAGTGATATGCTTTTCTCAATCCATCAGTTAAATTGAATAAATTAACGATAAAACGATTGTTATTTTAATAAGGCCTTGGTGACATATATAACAAGGCACACATTTTACTCTAACGTACAGAAGCTACCAATGTTTGAACATCCACGTGCTTTCTCAAAACTGTGCCATTTCGTGATTTGAATCAGAGCTGATAAGATCACTTGAATGTTATCTGTAATCAAATGCCTCACTGACACACGGCTTATTTTATGAATCAATCTCCACTGTAGTGGAAGATGGAAAGTTAGCTTAGACTCGGCCCACTTCTATCGTCATCGGTGGTTATTAATAATAATTTCTAAAACATTCACTCTGGAAAATCAGCCCTGACACCGAGGCTTGGGAATCGAGTCAGAAGATGACTCCCCTGACCCGTCCTTTATAAGCTTCGATACATCCAGTCTTGAAACAAAAACACATTGGGGATTTGGGCCTGCATTTTGCGTTATTTGTTGCCTCGCAGCACTACTCAGTGGATAATGGCTGCGTGCTACTTTTCAATTGGATAATTAGACACGTCTCCGCTGACAGCTTGACAGCAGTCAGTATCCAAGTTCAGTTCTTGGTTTTGTGTGAGTTAGGAATGCTCCCTCAGTCTGAGTCTCTCCAGGTAGGCTGTCCTGGAGAGTAGCAAGCACGCTCTGCCAGGTTCTTCTCAATGCGCGTCCATGGCCAAATGAAATAAGAATGATTATCAGTAAAGTGTAGTTTCTAATTTTGCGTAATTATCAGTGGTCAATCTATTGTCACGCGCAGCGCGTCATGGTGCAGCCTTAAAGCGACCCACCTGGCTTGAAGCTATAAATCGTAAACTGCTTCCTGCGTGTTGCAAGAGCGTGCGCGTCCCCGCTGGTTACCCACTGAGCTCCACTGGAAAGGGGTTCATTTCCTGACTTTTTTTTTTTTTCGTGCGCTGGATGACGTCACATCCAGTGGCGTCGCTGAGGCTGCCCCCTCCACATACACACCACCTTCTCTACTATTACATTCTGCAACTATAACATGAACCCAAGCTGGGAGTTGTAAATAAACCCGTGGAGCGGTTCCGCTGCATAATGGCGAGGCACGCATTAAAGGCACTGTACCTGCATGACACTCTACACACACCAGCTATTACTGATAAAAAGACTCTCTCCCCTTTAAGTTATACCACATTTAAGATGAGAAAAGATGTGAGATAAAAATATGATCAGTCCCTTTGTGTGCTATCGGCTTACATTTAATGCACTGTTTGAATAAATAATGGCACGAGCCATTATTGGCTGTCTGTTTGAGTTACTGCAGAGAGTATATTAGGAAAATAATACAAGCCAAGTGACAGACAGTAATAACCTACATTAGAAGGGTTTTGTAGACTGTAAGGCCAGCCTTGAGGCGCCCTCGCCCCTGCCTGCTTCAGAGTGAGGAAATCGGCTCAATTTGGATCTGCCATAATGTGGCTGTCACCGCGAGAGGACGCACTGTCACAATTTTAAGAACTGGAATGTCCCGCAACCTGCCTCTGGCCCAGAGCAACAGGCTCGACTGCCTGCTTTGCTCAAGCGGACAGTTTAACAGATTATGGAACAAACCACAAGCAACAAAGCCCAACATTTAGTTTGTTTAAGTAAATGTTTAATTTCAACGTAAGCCTAACAGTCACAATGATTTGGATATTCAGTTGTTATGATTTACCACATTTACGTCGGAAGTGCTTTTGCTTTAACCCAGTCCTTTATTTAGCATAAACTTAAAATTCTAGGAAAGTATTCTTAAAACGTTGAACTTGGCTAAGGTCTATTAAAAAAAGAAAACTTGCCTTAGTTCTGCATCTCTCGCGGCTCAGCTCTATTCAATTAGGGCAGGCCCCTCCCCTTAACTGATGACACTGACAGACCCTCCTTAAGTTGCGTCGCGCCACAGCTGTCTGCGAGCATTGAGCTGCCTGGCGCCATCCTGAAAGAATGCCTTCACTGTAAAAAAGGGGCTGGAGTGAGAGAGCAGAGTGGGGCGAGAGAGCTAGAGCTTTGGTGAGCCAGAGGACACACACACACACACAGAGCAGCAGCTAATGGACACAACCACTCCAGCGCACACGTCTGAGCAGTGATTTGAACCCGCTGGTGCTGGTCAGTGCGCACTGAAGCCGTCCGCCACAAACTAACCGCCGCACTACTTGTTGAGCCAAGCTCAAACATACTTTTCAGAGAGGAACAAGTTCAACGACTGTGCTAAGGACTCGCTTCCATTTTGAACGTATTTCACTGACAGCGCGCAGAACGTTTGTAATGTGGGGTATGTGTCATGTTTAAATACATTGTATTAAAAGCGGCAGTAGTCTTGTGCTTGGTCTCGTTTCATGCAAAGTGTAAAAGAGAAAAGCAGACTTAAAGCCTTGTCTCTGTCTCCAGGTGATTGGAAACAAGCTCGGAACCTGTGGATTTAACCAAACGGATTTGGGACTGATTCTTTCTTATCTTGTGACTTGTACCTGTTGGTACAGCGTGCATGAACATCTCCTGAATCAACAGCAACGCAATGGAAGTAAGCGCGGACCAGCCCCGATGGATGAGCCATCATCCCGCGGTGTTAAACGAGCAGCATCCCGGCTCACATCACCCAGGCCTAGGCCACTCGTACATGGACCCTTCGCAGTACCCGCTCGCTGACGATGTGGATGTACTCTTTAATATCGATGGACAGGGCAACCACGTATCTCCGTACTATGGGAACTCAGTCCGTGCCGTACAGAGGTACCCTCCTCCTCCACACAGTAAGTAAACGGCCTCTCAGGCCTTTTATTTAATCATGGCCACATTATCTGTTTAGCCTCTGCGTAATTCAGCCCTGCTGATCAGACGCACTGCTTTTACCTTGTTAGGATTTATTTCGATCTGCCTTCCCAGCTGCTTTTGGCCTGGATTTACTTATTAAATGGACAGATTGAATTTTGAAAAAAACAAGGATGTGAAGATGTGTGAAATGTATATTTGTTCAAACGTAGACCTCATATTTTACTGCTGCCGAACACTAGATACACAAGTTGTGTAGCTTTGTAATATTTACGCACGGATTTCTAAATTCTGATTAGAATGAACATACTCGTGCCGAAATAACTATATAATAATCGGATCTATTTTTCTACTTTTGAGCCTTTGATGTATTTTTCAAAAGGCCACAGTCATCTGGGGAGCTTCCCACACACCAACTTTAACGATTCACTTTGGGAAATTTTTGAACCACTAGTTTTTGAAGGCCTCTTGCTAAAGACGGGTAGCTACAGTTAAGTACATGTGTGGCATCAGGAACTCTTAAGCAGCTCTTTTTGGGAAGGTTTAACAATAGCTACACAGTATAATTTGGGCGTGTTCTGTTTATTACAACTATACAATATATAAATATACACACGGCATCTGCTGGGTCAAATCCAGTCCGTTTCTAATGTGTTCTTGTCTGTGTTGCCCAGGTAGCCAGGTGTGTCGTCCCTCGTTACTACACGGCTCCCTGCCCTGGCTTGAGGGGAGCAAAGGCATTCCCCCGCACCACAGCACTTCTCCCTGGAACCTGAGCCCTTTCCCCAAGAACCCGTTACACCACGGCTCCCCTGCCAGCCTGTCCGTCTACCCCCCGGCCTCCTCCTCCTCCCTGTCCAACGGCCACTCCAGTCCGCACCTCTTTACGTTTCCCCCGACACCCCCCAAAGACGTTTCTCCGGACCCTGGCATCTCTACTCCGGGCTCCAACAGCTCGGGTCGCCAGGAGGACAAAGAGTGCATAAAATACCAGGTTACCCTGGCCGAGAGCATGAAGCTGGAGTCAGCTCACAGTCGAAGCGTGGCGTCAATCGGAGCAGGGTCTTCCTCTGCCCATCACCCCATCGCCACATACCCACCTTATGTCCCTGAATACGGCCCAGGGCTCTTCCCACCAAGTAGCCTGATAGGTGGGTCATCTTCTAGTTATGGTTCCAAAACAAGACCAAAAACAAGGTCCTGTTCAGGTAGGCGTGCGCTTTATTACATTCACTTTTGACCTAACATCATTCCCCATATTTGCAGCCAGTAACCACCCACTCTGTGCAATCACACCTTAATCAAATAAAATCAAGAAACAAAATACAATAATCGAACACCAATTATTTACATAAATATCTGTTATTGGGCTGAAGGTCATTTATAGAAACCGGTTCCAGAGGTTTACTGGCGGGTCATAGCACCTTGACGCGTATCGTAAATAATAATAATAATAACAATAATAATAATAATAACAATAACAATAACAATAACAATAACAATAACAATAACAATAACAATAACAATAATAATAATGATAATGATAATGATAATAATACTGATAATCTCCACTGTGCAGAAGAAAGTGGAGCAGATGAAGTCGTCCAGGCTATTGTGCTGCTCTTGTGCTCTAAAACAAGGGGCAGAGGGACAGGGGAAACCAGCTCTCTGGGCTGTGTCGCCTCGTTTATATGTTTAACATAATCCCATTACCGTCAGACCAGTGCACGCCACAGTTGCTTTGTTTACTCAGCGCCGGATGCTGCTCGTTCATTCACGGGGAAAACGCTAGCGAGTCGCCGGCGTGGCAGAGTGCACAACCTTTGAGAGCAGAAAGAATATTTCCAAATTGCACCGTGGAGGCGGAGGGTTATTATTTGAAGGTTACTGCTGCGCATGCAGCTGAAAAGCACTTTTCTGTAATGAGATTAATATCAGGCTTTGATGGGAGCTGCGAAGACGCTGGATTAGTTGATCCATATCAACAGGATAATTCAGCATCACACACTGGTCCATTAAGCAAAATAACAATGGTGATTTTACTAATGATTTTAATTCAGTGATTATATGAGATCATATGTAAGGGATTTAAAGATATTTGCAAATGTTTCTCTTTTAAATCGTGTTATCATAAATTTTAAAGCAAAACTTGAAGTGCATCAGCCCTTTTTGATTTCTCTCAGAAATACGCGCTTATTTCCTGGTACTTCATTTGTGTTCATCTTTCTCTTTGTGAAGAAGTTGGCCTGTGTTTTTGCAGCTCGCATTAAAAAGGGGAAGTGTGGCTGTGTAAAATGCAAACGCTCTCAGCCAGGCACAAAAACCTTGTGTGAGTGTCTGCTTTCAAATAATCTGAGTGTGACTGACTCCAGCTCCAATGTTTCAGTTTCAGCAGGGCCTAGACTGTCAAAATGTTAGAGCGCGTTTCACCTGTCGGTGTCACTAGAGAAGTGCCAGTCAAAGAGCAGCCATCAGTAATGCATCGTTTCTGCAATAAAACAAATTATTATTATTATTATTATTATTATTATTATTATTATTATTATTATTATTATTATTATTGTTGTTGTTGTTGTTGTTGTTTTTGTTGTTATTAGAGGGAAGGCCTTTTTAAAGCCAAATACACCCGTAGACATTGTATTAAAGCATTATACCTCAATTCTGCCTATGGACCTTTAAACAAAACAGAGTATTTTGCCCATAAGTAAACAGTTGTTCAATTATTATTATTATTATTATTATTATTATTATTATTATTATTATTATTATTATTATTATTATTATTATTATTATTATTATGTGGTTAACATGTAACTGTATGTTTCATGTTAAAATAGATTTTTTTTTTCAGCCGTTCAGTGATTATGTGATTAAGACTGATTATTATTTTCAATGCATGAGACCTGCAGAATATCCAGTTTACTGTCCACTAATCAGCGCTATGTCCATGTTTTATCTGTGTCTGTGCTCGCAGAGGGTCGGGAGTGCGTGAACTGCGGGGCCACGTCGACTCCACTGTGGAGGCGGGACGGTACGGGTCACTATCTATGTAACGCCTGTGGCCTCTATCACAAGATGAACGGGCAAAATCGTCCCCTGATCAAGCCTAAACGGCGGCTGGTATGTTCCTACCATACTCTTTCTATGGGATTTCCGTATTTCTCTCTCTGTTCCTCCTATTTATTAAAAAGTATAGGCCTATTACTCGACAAGTGCAGGCCTTGAAAACCCCAGGCTTTGGGAATACAACGACGTTTTCCCCCCAAGCTTTATTAAGGCTTTTGTTTCAAGAATAGACTCTTTAAAGTGTTAAAGGTTTGGTGCAGTGAGGGTAATTAACACTGATACATTTTGTGGTTATTTTTTGCAGTCATGTTAAGATTGATTAAGGGTTATTTCCATTTCACATTTAGGGAAATCACTATACGCTAGACATAATTGACCTTCTTGGCGAAATAAAACAAATCTTTTGAGGCAAATATGATTTTCCCTCGCTCCCCTGGACCTCTTCAGTCCAGCTCCTTGCTCCTCTGTAATGTGAAAAGCCGACTTTCCCGGAAAAGGCTGCCGGATATCTGAGCAGTGGAGATAAGTCGCTTCTAACAACACCGGCCGCTTCCCCAGTCATAACATACAAGCTGTGGAGTCTGAAGCATGCCAGCACACAGGCACGACTTGAGATTGTTTAGAACTAGAAACGCTTAAAACGCACCGCGGCTAATGGCCAGGACACACTTGACCTTGTCCTTAAATTTATGGATGCCAGACCCCAGGAGAATTGCACAGAAACCTCTGACTCGTTTACACAAGCCCATATGTGTATTAAACCAGAAATATAAGTGAATTAAACCCATGGTGTATAGTAATAGTAGTTGTGCAACAAAATAAAAGTAAGGATGCGAAAACGGATTTTTTATGGCCCGTCTAATGCAACCTTTACGCGGTGCGCCGCAGCAGGGGTTATTAAGTCACCACATGGGTACAATTGAAAATCCCTTCTAGAGATAATGTAGTCCCCTGTCCTCTGTGGTCACTTGTCTATTGATTGTTTTAGAGATTATAACATCAATGTCAACTCAGCAAACTAGGCCGAGGGGCAGGCCGCTCAGTGCAGACTTTGAGTCAGTGAGAAGTGAGGCTCTCTCTGCCAGAGCCTCAAGCGCAGCTCGGAGTGTCCAGCGCTTTTAAACATGTAACGTCTATTTGTGAGAATGAACCTGCCACTACTTAATTGTACCAGGGTGTAAATAACAAAAGAAAATACTGTCTTATAAATCTCTTGTCGCGCGCAGACACATTCAATGCCAAATCAGCGAGTAAACTCCTCTTTGAGTTAACGTCACAAATGCGACTTTGAAGCAGGAGTCTGTGACACAAACGCACACTGTGAAAGGAAATTTGATCATGTTTAACAGTTCTCTAATTTCAATGCACTGCTTTTGTGTCTTGAGTAAATATTTATTTCTCAGGAGGTAGACTTCTCTCTTTAGACGCTATTTTTAGCCTCGAGTCCAAACCGCAACTGTATTTTTCTTTATGTTAAGCAGTTTCAACTTAATTTAACTTTCAGTTAATTTTGAGAATGTATTCTCTAAAGTGCTTGTATGGTTATACCAAATCAAGGCTTTTTATTCACCGGAAGTATAATATTTTCATATTTAATGAGAGATTCCAATGTTTTGAATTCAAATTTTGGAGCCAAACTTTCATTATGTAAAATGCACAGTAATGATATGATCAAGTCACTTCACTCGAAATAAATATTTCTATGCACTGCTTTGGATATTTGAGAAGCCAATGGATACTATTTTTTTAAATTTTATTTTTCATTTTTTGCAATGGGCAGTTTTTTACTGTCAGGTTGTCGCATCTGTGTATTTTATGTAATTACCCGTCACGTGACGCTGTTGGTTCTCTGTTCTGTGTCTACAGTCCGCTGCGAGGCGGGCAGGTACGTCGTGCGCAAACTGCCAGACGACCACCACGACGCTGTGGCGGAGGAACGCCAACGGCGACCCAGTGTGCAACGCCTGCGGCCTCTACTTCAAGCTGCACAATGTAAGTAGTACAGCTATTGGTGTATATTTCCAACGTCATCCAATTTGTTCTCTGTTATTCGTGCTTGTCACGTTCTGTCGGACACGTTCTTCTAAAATTTCGATCTATCTTGTGCCCGCAGAGAGCTTTCGGGGCACGACGATAACAAATAGTGTGGAATTATTATGATTTATTGGCAGTAAGTGTGAATCTAAAATGTATAAGACGAAGGGAACTGAGCCTGCGGCCGCCTTTCCTTTGAATATTAAACAGGGTGCTTAATTAAAATTAGATTAATTTCCAGTCTCTTTTTATTTCTTGCCTTTTGGTTCCTTGGGTGCCAGGGACTCCAGTCCCCCTTCTGACCACCAATCCCTCTGATTCGTTTGGGTTGGTTAGCACCTCACCACATCATTTCACATCCTCAATCTAAAAAACTCCAGGGATTCCTTTATCAGTCTCTATCCCCACTCCTGTGCACAAAGCTGTCACTTTCAATCAAACTTCTATTGTAGCTCAAACTATAATCATAATAAGCTCCTATCAAGCCCCATATATCCCATGTGTGTAAAGGGAAGTGTATCCTCTGGTGCCCTTCTTGTCATGCTACTGCAGCCTGTTCAGTCATTTTCTTATGTTATAGATACGAAGTCTGCGACAACCGATTGAGACTAAAATTAAAAGTACAGAACAATAACAATTACATATGATAAGAGCCTGATAGAGTTATTGATGTTTATGTGCCCTTTAAAACAAATTCCACATATTTCCAGGGCATTTATAAGAGTCCTGCATGTTCTTGTGATGTGTGTGCTTTCCCCAAAACACCTGATGTTAGTTCCCTGTTGTCCTGTAAGCTCTTGTTCATAATGAGGGTGTGAAAGTAGTTGCCACATACATGCAAACTTGATAACACCCAGAACATGTGGTCTTTTATTCTAAGCCTGTGTGTGAGAGAGGTCTTCTGATCCTCTGTCTCTGTACAGTGAGTTGAGCACTGAAACTACTCAATAGGAGTTTCAGGTGGTACGCTGCTGGTGTGAGAAGATGTATGAGACTGCGCTGGTCATTGATTCAAACTCACTTTGTGTTTGTTTGATGTGTTGAACTGACGGCTAAGTGCAGACCTGTAGTCCAAAATAGACACTGACATTAGTTACGTCTAGCGCCTCAGAGGTGGAAGCAAAGCATACAGGTCCTCTGTATAAGCTCACAATATGGAGAATGAAACCACACCACTGGGGGGTATATCTTTGTGCCCTCTGCTAATCATTAAGGCCACTCTGCAGAAGGAGTCAGCAAAAAATGTCAGTGTCTTAGAGAGCACAGGAGTGAGAAAGAAATCCCTGTTTCATTTCTCAGGGAAGAAGTGCTCAGAAAGATCAGGAAGCCAGTTGGTCTCTTTCACCTCCGTCATAATCCTACCCACAGCTGGAATTCCACCATATTGCTCCATTTCCCACTAAACCTATACTGGAATAAGGCAGAGAGGCTATTTTGGCCAGTACACAGGCATTTGGATAGAGAGGAGGATGAAGGAAGAGTGGAGAGTGGCCATGTCTCTCAGTGGTTCATTGGCTGAACCAGGCCCTTCTCTATCTCTGTTCTGGGCTCACCATCTTTGTATACACCTCATTATTTGTTTAACAGCATTTTTGGCACAGTCTGTAACTTAAATACATTTTGTGTAAATACATTACACTGTAACACAGTGTCAGATTTGTATACACATATGTTAATGGTTTTCCACTACAGGAGGGGTTACTTTGATTTGTCTCATAATGGTAGTACTTATCATTATATCCCTCCCAAACCCCAAAGCTCAATCTTTGCCACATTTTCTTTCTTTCTTTTTGAAACTGGCAGGCACCAGTCACTTAAGCTTTGTGTTTTATGTGTTGCCTAATCGGAATGGCTCAAAACCACAAAGGCTTTGGTAAAATGAATACATCCTGATTCCTAGTGGTGACTTAAAATATGTCAATCTTGTATGTGCTTTGAATATGTTGTGATATATAAATACTAATCTGTCTTTGTATCTGTCTTTTTTGAGAGCAGATCAACAGACCTCTGACCATGAAGAAGGAAGGAATACAGACCAGGAACAGGAAGATGTCCAGCAAGTCAAAGAAAAGCAAAAAGTCCCAAGACAACATGGAAGACTTCTCCAAAAGCCTGATGGACAAGAGCAGCTCCTTTAGCCCGGCAGCGCTGTCTCGCCACATGTCGTCCTTTCCTCCCTTCTCACACTCCAGCCACATGTTGACCACCCCCACACCCATGCACCCCTCCTCAAGTCTCCCATTCGCCCCGCACCACTCCAGTATGGTCACAGCCATGGGCTAGTTACGTACTGTCCCTTCTGCCTGGCCACACCACACCCAACGGTACCTCTGCTTCCTTAACCCAAAAGACACAGACTGGCCCAACCCAAGCTCTCACTGCTTCTTTGTGGTGCGACGACAACAGGCTTTAGACTCTTTTTCCTGAGTTGTATTTTTGTTAATAAATCACAGTGTACCTCTGTGATGTGAATGCTTTGCAGACTAGACTATGGCGCACTGACCTCTGGGGGACCTTCAACCTGGAAAGAAACACATTTTCCCCCTGCCGCACCGAGGTTGTCCCCCCAACCCATTTATGTACAAAAAGCCATTTTCCACACACAAACATTACAAACTGTTATGACGACCTTCCTTTTATTTCCCATTCAGCCTCTCACCTTGCACCTGTGTAACAGGAACCCCGCTCCTTTCCCTCTTCCTCTGATGAGGAGAAGAGATAGACATTAAATATATTTGTACAAATTGTATGAAATACAATACATTTAAGAATGACTTTTTAATTAAGTAAAAAAGGAAACTTGCCGCTGGGCAGCTAATTACCAGAAGGGTACGAGTGGCAGCAGGAGGAAAGACTATGTTGCCAGAGAAGTAAAGAAAGGACACAGAGGGCATGAGGTGAGGAGGTGAGAGAGACTTCTTCGCAGGCTGCAGATTTAGCCTGAGTCAACTGCATTAATTTTGCAGAGAGTCACACCTTTGACTGTGGGTGCCTCTCTGTTTTTTCTTTTGGATGTGAAATAGGTCTTGGGCAATTGGTTTGTGTTGATGCGTACATGTACACACACGTTCACATGCTGACATGCACACACACATGATTACCTGAAAGATTTTCTTCCTGCCCACAGATTATATGCATTGTGAAAAGGTTCCTGTATTTGTTATTTGTATGTATAAATCAGAGTACCAAAAATATGAAAGAAACAAAGATGTAGAATTATTTCTTTATGTTATGCAGACTGAATGGTTGTAAAAATTTAATAATAATCACTAGTGTAAAATATGACTGCCTTTTGTTTCGTAATTTTTTTCCTCTTTGAAAATAAATAAACTAGTTTAATCTCTGTTGATATGTTAGTGCTGTGGCCGAGACTCGTCTTTATGCCCAACGTCATTACAAATTGTATCCATACACTGACACAACCACCGGCTAGCATTTGCAGAAATGGCCCTCATGGTCAGTTAAGCACAAACAGGAAGAGCAGAAATAAACAGTGGCAATGGAGGAACAAATCAAATGGTTGGGTCACAGAGGCCAAGCTACACAGGCACCAAGGATTTAATGGCCCTTTGTCTCCTTCGTCTGATACATAAACACACACAGACTCACTAGGATTGCTGTCAAGCCATTAGACACTTATGATTTATTTGGCAAAGACAGATAATCAGGAAACATTATTTCAGGCATAAAAAACTACTGGAATTAATTTTGTACACAACATGTATGTAAAGAATCAGCTAGCTACAGATCATATTGGCTGTGGCATGATTTAAGTGAGCAACTGGAAAAATAAAGCGGGTGTGAGTTGGTTTAAACCACTGAACTGATCATGTGGATAAGGTTTGACATCCAGTAATATTTAATGACAAAGCTACGCAAATTATATGTGTATCTTATAGAATATTTTAAATTAAATAAGTTGTATCTTAACCATTTTGACACATATTTAATTATTACACTTATTACACACATCTCAAACGTCAAATCTTTGTTATTTAAGCTTGTTCAAGCTCACTTGTTAGGGGGCTGTTTACATAGTATAGATCCATTATTATTGATAAAGCTGTGCATAAAATAGATTGGGTGTCATAATGCCACTATGTAAAAGGACAAACAAAAGAATAATGTTATATACAATTTAGGCACTTAACTATTTGAGTGACTGAGCATAAGATAGTGGGTGCTCTTTTTAAATATGTGTGAAATATCAAATCCTTTTGACCTAAATCCAGTTTCTATATCATCAAGATTACAGCCAGTAATGTTTTGTACAAAATATAATCACTTTGACTAAGGACGAAAATGAGATTTTTCTTATAAAGCACAGCGTTTACATTATGTCCAAACAAAATATCTCTCACACTGCCATTAGCTCATCATATGCAATTCAACTTACCCATTTATGTTATTATTTTAACATTTTCAAAATGATCAACTATGGCCTTAAAGCGAGCCTTCCCTTCGACCTCATGCCTAATCTCTAACATGTGAATGTTTTTGCTCAAGTGGGAAGGCGGGCGGCAGAAACCCTCTCACGGCTCTCTACAGAAAGGCCACAGAGAAGTCAGGTATTTGGCATCATTTGTTTCTGAGCTGCTGCGACCAATCGGGAGATTTGCCTCTGTGTTTTAATAATGAGGTCAAGGGGGCATATGGAATGAGAATGGAAGGAGTGTGCGGCTCTATGTGTATATATAAAGGGATTGAGGAGAGCTTTGCCCTATGCTGGGACCCCATGGCCTCTGGTTGACCTAACCCTCTCTGGTGTTTGCTGTGGATATCTGCCAAGGGTGAGTGGATGTACGGGCAGCCAGCTCAGGTGAGGATGGCTACGCAGTGACAACAACAGTGTGTCATCTATTCTCCTCTTTCCTTTTCTGACTTCGTCGCCAGCCTCTAACTTTTGTCTCCCTCCGTCGGCCCTCTGTCTTTAGGTGAGCATGACGACAGATTTGTGGCTGTAATCGGCTCTCAGCAACAGTCCATCTTTGTCAAGGCATCGGGTCAAACTTGGGGTCACAATCTTTAGAGAATGGAATTACTTTGGAAGGGGCTAAATTAAAAAGAAATGGGTGACCTATCTTAGTTCCATTTTGAATTGCAAATTGTCCTGTCTCAAGAAGATTAATTGTGAAGCTGCAATTAGGAATATAATGTTATGCTAATTTTAATAGCAAAAGAAATTTTTAATGTGAAAAGTGTCTTATAATTTCCTCACTGCATTTAAATGAAAACATACAGATATATAAAGAATATGTCATCCGTTTTCTCTTAATGTGTCTTTGCATCGTAGAGGTCTTTGTATTTGGTTAACCCATTGTTTTGGACAATTTTCTTCTATCGTCTTCCTCTAAGTTGTTTGTAAAGATTCCTTACAGTTATAGCTTCATTAACTTCCAGTAGTTTATAATAGTTTAATAGTACAGGAAGTCCCAGCCCTAAAATATAACATTGTGATAAAAGCGACCACAACAACCAATAAAACCAAATATTGATTTTACACATAGGCTTCTATTAGTAAGCACAGAAGATAACCATAATTAAAGAGGTAGAGCTTACCTTTGACCACACCAATGTTAAGTGATGTGGTTTTACTTTAAAGTTCAATGTGAAAACTATTATGAACACTATAGAGTTAAACAGTGGTCCTCTAAACAGCCCTTACGATTAGGGTTAATTCATAACAGTGCAAGATTAGTTTGTTTCATTTCAGGGCTGTACCTTTGAACATAAATGTATAGTATGTAACATACTATAGGCCTGTACATATAAACTACACACTATATGATTAGCCCTATTTAGAAAGTAAGTGGATATTCATATTCTTGCTCTTATCACTTCTTTTGTTTTGAAACATAAGCGATGAGCTGCTATGGCATTGTGGGAGTTCTCACACTTGTTTGAGACCCCCTCAATACTTTCAAAAGAGATGCCTCGCTTTGCATTGTCTCCTTAACAATCGTAAATTTGAACCATAATCTCCCGTCACAACATTGCAGATAAAAGATAATTATCTCTTTTACTGAGGTGCCCTGGGGCTTCTTGGACGGCGTCGCAGACAACATGCCTAAACCCTCATCCCACACACACTCACTCTGTCTCACACACAGGCCGGGTAGACTCTAAAAGCTTTGAATTCACTCTTGTCTCATTCACTGCAAATAAACAAACATAAAAACAACACTGTTTAAACTGAGGTTTTCCCCAAATCCCTGCTATTGTTATGAAGAGACGTGACAGTTCACAAGTTCATTTGGGGAGCACATAAACGCAACTTCAGCCTGTGACAGAAAATGTCATAGAGATTGATGAATGACTTGAAAGCGTTGGGAAGAGTGTAAGGTGGTGTGCTTAAGGGAAGAGTTGAGGCAGAGCAGGAGACACTTGGGTGGGGAAGGGAATGTTCAATTTATTAAGAATGGACAGCGGCATGAGTGAAATATGTGGTTGCCAAAAAATGCAGCGACTCAATTTGGTAGATCTCTTTGTACTGACTATAGATGTAACTATCTACAAAACACGATCAAACGCCAATCAAAAAATCATGTCTTGAGTGATGTGAGACAGATTTATGAGTGTAGGGTCAGGGTGGTTAGGGGTTATCAAAAACTCCTAAAGCACAGTGATTTTTAGAGTTAAGAGAGTACTTCATCCAATCAGCACTACAGCATCACACTCTGATGTTATATATCCCTTCAGAGTTCCCATGCACCAGCTCCGTAATGTACAGTCTGTAAATTTAAGACTCCCTTGACATGTTGAACGGCCTTGTCCCCTGGTTGGCCTTCTGTAACGGATAGCCGTCCTTCTAACCCCAGGCCAAACTGAACATCACCTGTCAAAACTTTAGTGGCAACAGCAAATTTGCATTGGCGTGCATCCACAAACTGTCAGTGGGTTTACCCAACACCGTATGACTGAAACTCAGGAATAATAAAAATTACGTGACAGATACCTAACTGGCACCTCATAGCTGCATCAAAAACCCAGAGAGAAGTAAAGCTGACAAGCGTTGCATTGTGCTCTCCTGACTGAGGTGAATTAGCTAAGCACGGTTTGATGACATGATCTTGGCTAAGGTTGGAAAGTGTGCACTGAGTTCTACTTTCTTTATTTCTGGACCATGTCATTGGTAAATTACCTTAATAAACAAAGAAGCTGATTTGAATTATTCTTAGATGAGAGTTGATGTTTGTTGATTCCTGCTATGGATAAACTTCGGTAGGTTTCAGTGTTCCTCATATTTTCCAGAACAAGCAAATGTTTTTGGAGAAGTATGTAACAAGTAAATAAAATTAGTTTAATTTAAAACTTAAAAATACCAATGTTGATCTGTCAAAATCATTTCAAACAGTTTCACAGTTTATCTTTAAGTTTTGCCTACTCTCAGAGATTACTGGTGTGTGTACTAGTTAGAGTGACAAAGGGAATGCTGTGTCGGCCTTGTCCAAAGCACCAGGGCTGTTTACACATGCCATTGTCTCCCAGGGACCAATCAGACAAGACGTATTAGTTTGCCATATCCAATGGCTGGCAAGTTCATTGAGAATTGGGCTGGTTATGTGCAACAGCACAGGAACTAAAAGAAATGAGGAAAGTGATAAGCTATCTCCCCCAACGAACTACAATTATCTACATCATATCTCATTAGAGACATGATTCATGCTATTGTATCGGCCTAATGTAAGATGATTTCAAAGCTCACTGTTGATCTGTAGATGATGGTTTTATACAGAGGGTTAAATGTTTTCGATGCAACAGAAAAAGTGGAATGGCTACATTTTTCAGTGACACCAACCAACAATTACAGCTGTCAACAAATAAGACTTCTTTACACACGTACAATCTGTGGTTCCCTGACACAGTAAGGGCAGCAGTGTGATTGTACCTTGGGCAGATGTAATGAATGTGTAGTTTCCACAGAATTATCAATATACATATGCACTAACACCTACCTGCCAGTCAAAAGCAAAACATGAGCAACTTTAGTTTTCGGGTGTTAACCAACACAATTTAATCTAGATTTTTTTTCCAAAATAATTTTGGCCTGGGCTGTCTGCGGTGCTACAGTTTCAGTTTTAGTAGCTGATATTATATGACATGATTTTACAAGCCCTTCAGATGACTGTGTGAGTGCCAGCTGATGTGAACCAGCCCAGCAACATATAAAACACACCAACGCAAATGAATTTGAAGTCATTAAAGTCATTACATGTTTCTTCCAAATTTTTTGTAACTCTGTGTCACTGGAAAAGAAATGATTAATAAGTATTTTATTACATTCAATCTTTAATTTATATAATTTACCTGTCAACATGAAAAGGGAAGGTAATTATTGGATAAGAGACTGAACCAATTGTTTGCCTTTTAGGGTTTTACCCTGAAGCATCTGCAAATACGTCTGTTGATCTTCCATGAAGGGTTCATGTGAATTTCATTTCAAGGAGCAATATAGTATCAAATAAAGGTCAGAATTCAGCAGACTTCTCCAGACTGTGGAATGGAAAAGCAAATTCAATGTGTTCCTAAGATCTCCATCCACTCATACAATGGATAGAATAAAAAGAAAATTAAACAAATAAATAAAGAAAAAAAGGGCAACTGATTACTTATATATAAAATACCAATAAACAATGTAACACAATAAAAGTAACATGAGAACTATGACCTTGGAAACACACCCAGGTTTCTGAAGAAGAGGTTTGCAGTGAATAAGATTAATAATATTTATAATAATACAAACACTAAAATACTACTACTACTACTACTACTACTACTACTACTACTACTACTACCACTAATAATAATAATAGTAATAATAATAATAATGATAATAATAATAAAAATAATGATAATGATCATAATAACTGATTAAAAGTTTGAACCATTAATCTTTAGCTTTATTGTTAAAGAAACTATTTATTCTTTGAAGGTCAAGTCCTGATGCTACATGAATAGGAAGCACTTGGAAACAGACAGATTAGGATAGTGTGTGTACACTATGCCCTCTAATTTACTTAAGTGCACTCTAAACGCTGAGGAAGAGATAAGAATGCTGCTAATAGACCTTGACATATAGTGACAGTCACACAAAACACACCCACAAAGGAACCACAGTAACTTCTTCTGACAGACTTCTCTCTTCAATGTATCTTCTCTAGATAGGATTGCGGCCATTGTGATTGCAGATATAGCTCTGCAATATATAGATATGTTTTTAGGTTTAAGTCAAAAGTTGGAAAGACCTGTGTTTCAAGAGAACTTTCCATCTGGGCATACCTCATAGCAATATGAGGGTGGGTGTGGTTTTAAACTGTTAGAAATGAACAGGCCACTTTGCCTTTGGTCTGTAAGTCTCAGAGCTGCACTTAACAGTGCCTATGCAAGCAATTTGAAGTTGCGGAATAAGCAAAGTAAAGACACGCTCACATCACACACATATGCTCATACAATAATGCTTAACCATAGAGAGGGAAACCAATCTGTCAAAAAGCATTGCAGGGAGCTGGTGCAGCACAGGGTTGCGTAAGAGAAAAGCAGATGAAAAGCAGGTATGTGTTGCTGTCGACACCCGAACCAAACTAGACAGACTTTGTTTATCTAAACGCCTCCTGATCACCAGCCATGAACCAGGAAGCAGCAGGTGCCTCGCTCCAACGGCAGGCCTGTATTGTTGACAGTGGATAAACAGGTTGGGTCTGGGCTGGGGTAGATTCAGAGGGAATGCAAAGGGTTAGTGAGGGTTGGGATTTTTTTCCTAAACATTAGAGAAGGAATTAGCCCTGACTAGTTCAGTGTAAAATTTGAAAGTGTAAGCTGTTTGTTGTTTTCCCCTAAGTTGGCGTTTATTAGTGTTGTCTTACTGCGGCTCTGCCGAACAAGCCTGGCTTGTGTTGCAGCCTGGCAGGGGCAACAGTGGGATAAAAACCCAGTGAGGGGAGATGGCTGACTTTGGGGAAGGAGACTCTCCATTGTGTTTCTATTGTAGTTCTGTCACTCTCCACTGACCTGGCTCACTGTCCCTTACAAGCAGCCCGTCCATGTCAGCAGAAATGAGCTTTTTCATCCTTTCCATTCTCTGTTGTTCACACATCTGTTTCTTCCAATGTCTTAAAGAGGCTGATCTTAGCACAGTGTTAGCACATTAACACCTCCGAGGCTTAACCTAGAGAACAGGCCTTTTGTCACCATGCATCAAGAGCAGTAGGACAAACAAAAGTTTGAGTAAATTCATGGGTTCACTATGGAACAATGTGGCTGTAAATCAAGTGGAAAAAAGCCACCACACAAAACTTTGGCTCAACAGTGGGGGCATTGTTTTATGTCATGTTTCGCTAGTGCGGTTTCTCCTGTTCTTACTCACAGTGCCAAATGAAGGGGGAGGGTGGCCTCAGGGCAGGTGAGCTAGAGGGGAGATGGAGGTGGGGGAACATGAAGGGTAGGACTCGGGTGACCAGTTTTACCTGGGACTGGCTCGAGCCCGTCCGGACATGCAGGGAAGGAGCCTGAGGGGAAAGAGAAACAGATAGAAGAGAGGTCCAACAAGTCAGCTTTAGGAGGACGGAAAACAGTTACCATCCATCATGAATCTTTTAGTAAGAATGTTTATCACTATGCTTTGTCTAAATGGCTAAAATTAACCTTTTACAATTTCTCACATTAGTTTTCTTTTGTGCCTGATCTGCTTAAAGTGCAAGGGGAATGAAAGGGTTTATGTAGTTGTTGCCTCAAAAAAGCTTACAAAAAGCATTTGCACTATGTTCAATGGTGAACCTTGTTGTTTTCATCAGTATTTTTCACACTCGGCAAAAATAGGTTTGACTGTGAATTGGGTGCCCACATCAGTCACAGGAAACCACCAAGCATCGGAAATTTACACACACTTTGACACAATACTTTTGCATCATATATACATTAAAGTAAATGAATCCATCTATAAGTAGACTTTAGTGCATTTACATGGACCTAAAATAATGTGAAACTGTACTCAAATGCATGTAAACGTCTTAGCCTAATTGAAATCATACTAATTCACTTGAGCTTCTACACTATAGTTGGACTAAAGCTGACCTAGGCAGTCCATGGTATTTGCTAAACTGTTCTCTTCATCTCGCCAGCATAGTTTGACATTAAATATATGCTTTTGCAAAAAACTAAAAAAAAAATGTAAAAATTGCTATCTAAAGTCAATGAATTGAATTTTTGCAGCACTTATGGTTGAAACCAAATGTGTAACAAACTTTCAACATTTTTTTTTTTTTTAATCTGAAATGCATTTAGGTAATAATGTGCATCTAATGATAAACCGTTTTAATTTGTGTCCAGTCTAAACCAGATTATTTCAGAAGTAAAACTATAATTGGTATACTCATTTCACGAAAGAGTCTTGATGAACATTTCCCACATCACTTTTGTGCTTGTTTCATGAAGTTTGTAAGGCAGGGAAAACAAGCCTACATGAACTCTGCTTCACCCAGACGTTGATGCCTTGCAGCAGTATCCCCGGTGAAGAGTGAGAAGGAGGCGGGTTGGATATTTATGAGTTATTAACACATGTCATACAGATACTCTGACTCTAGTTCTTTTGGTTCCCCCCTGGAACTATATTTATGCTTCTGTTTCATCACTCTTATATATTAGCTACAAAGCAGGTTTACTGCTTGGTCACAGTTTAACTGAATGCTGTCATTAATGTTAATAACAAGAGTGCCTACTACAACTCTGTGAGTCTGTAGTTTTGGTGCCTTTTTCTATCTACTCCCAACACCTCCCACAACACAAAAACAACTTTAAAGGGCTTTAGATTCTGTTAACATGACGACCCACTTTTCCAAAACCACAATGATTCCTTTGTGAATTGGCCTCTCGTTTACATGAGGATGTCATTCTCACTCAACAAAAACGCACACTTTTGAATCCGGCCGACAGTTACATATAGTAAATTCAGATATAGTTCAACTTGAATAGCAATGAAAAGCTAAACTAAGAGAGCCAGAGCATAGAAGCTCAGTGCATCTCGTATCTCCCCCAGACATCTAGACCTATTGTACCTAACCTAGACCCTGACTAGACCTAGTTCAGCTCATCTAGGCCCTAACTATAAGCTCTTTCAAATTAAATGTCTTAAGCAATGTCTTAAGGGTGTATGCCTCCCTGGGCAGGGAGCTGGTTCCATAACAGAGAAGCTTGGTAGATACATTTTCTATGAGTAAACCAGCATTTTGGAACCATAGAGGTCTATCAGGCTGGCAGCTAACGATGAGGTCTTAAAGATACAAGAGTGCTTGATCATTAAGGGCCTTGTCTGTTAGAAGAAGAATTTTAAATTCTATTTTGGATTTAATAGGAAGCCAGTGAAGACAGGTTAGTACAGGTGGAAATATGTTCTCTTCTTCTGGTTCCAGTCAGATCTCTACCTGCCTCCTTCTGGACAAACTGACGAGCTTTTATACAATTATTTGGGCATGCTGACAGACATTTACAATTGACAATTATAATAAGAAATATGTATGCAGTATGTATACTGTACATCTTCATATTTATGACCTTATACTGTGTAAACCATATCACACCTTACCTGAAACTTGATTCTGGTTCTGGAGAGGAACAAAGTGGTTTTCTAGTATTAGTTATAAGTCTGTGTTTCCTGCATCTCAACAAAAGCATCTGTTTACCACGTGCACTACTACAGTCTGCTGTCCCTTCCAAAGAAAAGCATTACTCAGTCATGGCCTGACAGGGCCTCAGGTATGCTGTACTCTCTGCTCTCTGTTAAAGTGCAGGTGAAGGTAAAAGATGATGGATTGGTGGCAAATATGACAGGAGATCACTTATAGAAAATTTACTGTCTAGAGGAATAATTGTAAATCATATATTATGGTAAACACACTTTCTTCTAATTCATGACGTGTTTTGCTGTTTCTGATCATTTTATAACATCTTCTTGTTTTCACCGTATGAGTCCAGTTATTTTAACCATGATGCTTTGGACTCCAGTGGAAAAAACAAACAGCAAAACACTTGTTGACCATATGAATTACAGACCACAAAGGGGCTGTAATTGTCTTTCAAATCAATGTCACTGGCTGTTTAGATTTAATTAGTGAGCCTAGAACACATCCTCTGTGTCAGTACTTCCACTTAGAGCCCCCCTCATTGGATTTTCACATTCACAATGGAAAGACTGAAGGGTCAATTTTGGTAATCCTATAGCTGCACTTTCTGGCCTGTCCCCTAAGGGCAATGCAATGTAGTACTCTGTGCATGCATGCTTTCCCTTCATTTGTCATGCACACATATTTGTTGTGTTTAAATGTGCCTTTTTACTAATGTGTGTGTGTGTGTGTGTGTGTGTGTGTGTATGAGCCTGTGTTGGATTGCATAGTGGTTAGATTGAGCAGTGAATTGGGAGTCTCTTGGGTGTATTTGAACATTGTGTTGAGGTTGGCTGTTTGAATTTGGTTCTATATCTGTGTTGTCTATAAATATGATTGATGGTAGATGATAGATTGCTGTTTCCCCTCTACATTTGCTATATTCTTTGAGCAACTTGGAGTCAAAGATACCACTAGACAGGAACAGGAGCTAAATGAAAGTCAGGATAATCATTTTTCAGTGGCAATAGAACTGGTTATGTCAGCCCACTTTTTGATGGCTTTGGTGTTAGAAAACATCTCCATAGGTGTTGTTTTTTATTTAGAATGAGATACCAATATGAGCAGGTATAGAGTTCTGAATAAGCATCCATTGGTCTGTCACACACCCCTCTTCCTCTTGTCCTTTCTGCTTGACCAGCCCAGTGTGACCACCAGGTCCAGACCAGTGCAGGCCAGAGGTAGGCCCAGGATGAAAGCTGGGATTGTTACTGGGTGGGACAGGTTCCTCTGTTGCACCTGGCCATCTGGATACTTACATCCCTCAGAGCTGTAATAGATGCCCCCCTTCCCTTTAACTCATGGCTGAAGACCCATAATGGATGCCCCTAGCAGCCCTAAAGGGGTCCCCTGTGGGACTTGAGTTTGGGAGGTTGTGCAACAGGATAATGGTTTCCATTTAAAGTTCCATTCATGGCATGGAACCAGCTCTGCAGAGCTGTGAACTGCAGTGGAGGGGTCACCTGGGTCACAGTGGGATTCACACAGCAGTGACGACCGGCTGTTAGTTAAAACTCAGTCACCAGTCAACTTATACCACTACCTGCCTTCTCCTGCTGAGGTGACAGGGCCAAAGGGGAGGGGTTTAAGGTCCAGGTGTGTGTGTGCCTGATTCAGGTTACTATATCTATTGACCAGTTTGTCCATTTAAAACGGCAACAAACGTGATTAAATCTGAAGGCCACTAAACTGATCTCAACAAGAAAAAGCAGGGCAGTTGTGGCCTTTGTTGACCTTTTTGTGACTGAGACGGGAACACCTGGGAAATCCCAGGACAGGTGTGTGTTGGAAAGAAAAGGGACTCATTGCATGAAGGAATGCATGAAGTGCAACTGTTCATTTACAGAGTAGAGAGCTGCAGGCTACTTACAACATTAACATTTAGATTTCCATTTAATGCTTAGGTCCCACACAGGAACTCACATCTTGACAGGCACTTGTGCAGAGACTGTCTACGTGCACACACGTGTGTAGAGAACATGAAAGGTGAGTCAGACTGACTATAATTTATAGACAGAGGTGAAATAAAGGGCATAAGACTAAGTTCTAGTGTTTTTTACTTTCACTTATTTTCATGTAGCTACCCATTAATTGGGTATTAATTTTTTTTTTTGTACATAACACATTAAGTAATTCTTTGAAAATGTCAAAATCAGACACTCCTCACATTCCTGAGGTAGTGTCAGAGATGAGGCAAGATTTGACATGAAAAAAAAGTGCCAAGAGACTGAGGCTCAGCCAGAAAGTTTTGAACTTTTGTGTTACCTTCAGACTGCTGCTCTCTTTAGGACTCCTACAGTTGTCTTTTTCTGTCTCATAATCATCCGCTTCACCAATGGGAAGAGTTTAAGTAGCTCTGCCCCAGGGTCTTTTCTTCTCATCACCTCTCATGGTAACACTATAATTGGCCAAGTGGGACACAGATATTACAGTTAGGTCCAGTTGCTTTATTGCATTGCTCTGGTCTTTAGATGATGACAGAAAATCGAAAAGAAATGATTATAACACATTTAATTTAACTCCTGGTGCATAATCAAAATAATGCATATCTTCACAAATTAGAATAAACAATAGACACATCTGCCACTCACTGTTACACGTGCAATTCAAGACATGACATGCTTCGCCAAAAAACAAAAATACCACCTATGATAGTTTAGCTACTGATTCAAAATGTCGTAGTTGTTGTATGACAACAGTGTTGTATGACAAGTTGGCATTAAAAACTCCAACTCCAACACTTTTGTTGACCTTTTCTGGGGCAAGGTGACGCTATCAGTATGAGTGATCTTATCAGCTGTGTAATGTGTCATAAGTGGTAATGTAACTGAGGTGGATGTGTGTGTTGGTAGTAGATGTGCGGTGGAATGATGGTGATGCTGATACTGTAGGTGTGATAAATGTGTCGATGTGCCAGTCATTTCTGATCTGCTCACTAGCCGAAGGGAAAAACAGGGATGGAGATTTGTTTAAAAAATATGGTAGAGATTTCATCTGAAAACAAGAGAAATGTTAGGTTTGTTATTAGGTCAACCTGTCAGAAGACTGCTTACACTTTGGAAGACTCTTACAGCAGTCATAGCAAGGAATCAGGGTTTTAATTATATAACCAGTGTTAGCACTGAATCCTTGTGCTGTGCTTGATAATTGGATGAACTGCAGTGGGATCCACAAACACACATGCAGTCTAGTTCTGATATTTGACACAGTGCTAGCCTCGTCAGTGCCTGTTTTCTGTTTGTGTGGGACCATGTGGAATGCCTCTCTACTTGCAGCAACAGGTTGCTTGGCTCTTCTTCATTACCTGTCAGACCCGCAGGGCCAGGTCACAGCACAGTTTATGTGTCTGTGTGGTGCTCTGTGTGGAGGTGAGCTTTTGTATGGATTTCATATTAACGGTGTATACAGCTCAAAGCCTGGCTGTTACTGCCAGAATGTATTTGCATGTGTTGTCATTTGCATGAAAACTGAGCAGCATGTGTTACCCTGGAAGGTTTGTTTGTACTCACAACATCAACCAACACAACAGTTCAGTGATGAATGAGAAATTACTGGCAATTACTTTTATTCTAAAATGGTCCCATTTGGTGTCAGAAGCGGTAAGGTTTGTGGAGATCACTGCATTTTTCTAGAGCAGTGGTGTCCAAACTTTTGCAAAGAGAGGGCCACATTTGATCAGAGGAAAATCTTCAATTCTGACAATCTTTTATTCCACAAGTACATTTGGTTTTAACAGGTTTTAGATAGATTTTAACAGGTTTAAGTCAAATGTTAACAGGTTTTGGTTGGATTTTAACAGGTTTTAAGCGAAATTGTAATTTGAACTTGCTGCTGGGGCCATAAACAATACATTTTATCATTGAAGCTAAGGGCCGCATAAAATCTAACTTTGTACCATGATTGGCCCCTGGGCCTGACTTTGGACAAGCCTGTTCTAGAGGATCTGATATAAGATGTGATTTTTACACACCAAAATGCAAAGGATGACCTGTAGAATAGCAAAGCATACTTTTTGTTTATTTATTTATTTTTTATTTAACCTTTATTTAACCAGGAAAACTCTTTTTCAAGAGTGTCCTGGCCAAGACAGCAGCACAGCTACTTAGCAGCAATGAATGAATGGATGAAACGAATGAAACGAAAAAGTAACTCCAGAGCCTGATTTATAAGTTTAAGTTTTAATGAGTGTTTACATTTAGTATGTTTCAATGTATACACCGAACATCATAAACACACAACTGAAAAGACAGCCAAAGAGAAAACACAGCAGTGCACATGATTACAATTGAAACTAACAAACAGCATCCAAACAAGAATCAACTTTGTCTTGCAAGAGAGGCTCCCACACCAGCCTCACTTTATGTAGAGAGAGTAATCATTTTTATTGATGAAGGAAACAATGTTGGTTTTGAAAGGAGTAACAGGTAGTTGTAAGTGGTGGAGGGGCAGTAATTAGCTTTCTATTTCTGTGTGAGTCGTCCTACGTTTTGGAGTGTTTCTCTTTCAGGGATAGTATGTCGCTGGCTCTATAGAGAGCCTTGTTCCTGGGCCTGTATTGTTTTACCGGATCGCCCATTGTGCTCTCAGACAGAAGGTGAGGAGGGCTGGCGGTGGCCTGGTGCCAGCCATGGCTACACTGGCTGCCAGCTTCCCGCCAGTACACACAAACACATACGTATGCACACCCACCGAGAGGAGCCCTGGATAAGGATACTGGCCATGGATGAATCCAAACCACTCAGGCCCAACCATGGCTCTGTTGCATTTATGTAATGAGACACATAAAGAGATATACACTAATTATATTATACAGCAAGTAACTGAAAACATTAAAAGAAGAAAATAAATAGTTATGTGTCACTTTAATTGTTGTCATCATTTTTAAAAACACTACACTCTCATTTTGACATTTTAGAGAAAAAAAAGAAAATTCACAGAAACAACACATTCCATTAGCAAATACTTTACAGGTGAGCACAAAGGTAACAAATAGAATCACACAGACATAGCTTTTGATGTCTGCTTTTTCATTATAGTTAATAAATATATAATGGCATATTTAATTATAAAATAGCAAGATTTGAGAGAATAGCTTCCCCTGACAAGTTATTGTTTGGTTACAGACATCACTCTATCCCTCATTCCTGATGCTTATTGCTGTAGTCTACATTAATAATGCCTTTTTTCACTGCACTCAGTCACATTATGATTGAGGTAAGATAAATATATGATAAATTATAAAACAAATCTATTTTAAGCAATAGAATTGTTTGATCATGAATAGAATACTACATCAAAGTTTATAGAGGCCACATTTCATCCAAGGAGAGAACTTTACTTGAAGATGTAGTTGCTGTTTTAACTGCTGGAATGAGAAGGCCCTGGGGCATAAAGCAAGTAATCCCAACAATGCCTCAATGAGACCACATTTTTGTGTTGTACCTTGTCCCTCAAGAACACATTTGTGTCATTCTTAAGTGCTTTATAGTATCTCTCAATCACTCATCTTCATTTGTGCTCCAATTACATGCACTTGACACCAATTGAACTACTAATTTGCTATACTTTTCTGAAGCTCATATGTGTTTTAAACTAGTGTTAGGTTTTGATTGATAAAATAGTTTTCTATGATTTGTACAGTAAACATCTAGTATACAGCTATGTTTTCTGTTCAAAATGGCTAAGTGTGACTATACTAAAGACTAGTGTAAGGAGTGCAAAACCTCTGTCTGTGCCCATGACTTCAGGTTTCTCCAGTCAGGAGTCTGAGCATGTCTTCACATTGAATAGACTAGATCATTGTTGTGTAATTGCAGTGGACCAATGAAGTTTATCATACTGTTCAATATTTATTCTTCTGTACAACTGTACAGCCAATAATGTGTGTTGTTGTTGGTGGTAAGGTACAGTGTTAATGATGAAATCTGTTGATTAATGGTTCTTGACAGAGTGAATGGTTTCTCAAGAGGACAATACACATGTGAAATGCTTGCACAATGATAGACAAATCTGTGCTCTGGGGCAGAGAGGAGGTGTGAAGAGCTTAGCAGTCGCTTTTATGTGTTATCTTTCCCTTCTCTTCATCCCCTCCTATTTCC
The DNA here is from genome assembly GCA_036850595.1 of Rhyacichthys aspro. Classification (NCBI taxonomy): domain Eukaryota; kingdom Metazoa; phylum Chordata; class Actinopteri; order Gobiiformes; family Rhyacichthyidae; genus Rhyacichthys; species Rhyacichthys aspro. Next base: position 20,616,974 of record CM072159.1, on the reverse strand, counting down.
CCACGTAATATAGATCACAAAAAAACACACACAAGAAAGATGGAGGAAATGAATCTCTAAATTCTAAAATCTAGATATTTTGAGTATAACACACGATGCAGGCAAATCAAATCCTTTTGAGAGTCAGCTACTGAGGGCAGAGTGTAGACATGTTCGGTTGAAGCACTTTGGGAGTAAAGGTTTGGATGGATGCACTGTCTGCACACCTATGGCCTTTCCAAAAGCCATGCTCAAGTGTGCCCACATTAGGACCAGACCTGAACAACCTCTTTTGTCCTGGGACTACTTGCAATACCCTGGGACTACTTACTACACTGGTCAACTGAGAGAAATAGGCTGCTTTACACACACTTGGCAGCTGATGTTAAACAAAAATGATGAACACTAGGCAGAAACATCAACCATCAGACTGCGTAAAGAGCTGAGGGTCCACGAGCTGATCATTTAGAAACAGCTGAGAGTGTAAAGTGCTGAACCCAGGCGGATGGGATTTGGTGGACAAGAATCCAATAGATTGTGGTCATAATGAATCAGTCTGCTGTATGAATCACGATTTACTTCTGGTGTCAGCTTCCAAAAACAATCACTCACAGTACGAAGTATGTAACACACAGCACGGAAACACTACACTGTACCAGCTCTAACAATATTAATCCTTCTTTTAGAGCACTGATATAATTTATTAACAGGCCTGGACAAAAGAACTTCCATTGCTCTTGTGTTTGAAGCAGTGAGGACTCCTCTCAGATGACAAAGTGTTTGTTTACGGTGGTTACTCTCAAAGGTGGATTTTTTTAACCATTGTATGAAGCTTTGGTAATATAGACTACTCAATGTAAATGCATGGAGATCACTAGTTTACCCCTCTGGGAAGAATGAGAGAGAGTGAGTGTGTGAATCTATTTCAGCCATCTTAATCCAGCACCCAGACTCTTGGCTCCTTGGCTCATCAAAGCTAGAGGCCAACAGTAGCCAGCCCAGATTTAATCTTTCCATGTTTGTTTGAATGAGTATGTTTGTGATGGGGGATGGGGTTTGTGACCACTTCACATGCTTCGGGGCTTAACAGTGTGATGGCTGAACTGAGCTAACGTTAGCATCATCATTTCTATCTTTTGGTCAGCAACAGACTGAGGGGTCCCATTGTTGCATTCACCCTCGTCCTGCTGTATCAAGCGTCTGACGTGGTGGATTGCTGTCACTTGCAGATAAACTACACCTCTCAGCAAGACTAAACAATTTAAGGGTTGTGTCAGATGAGAAACAAAGAGGTTTTCCCAACTGTAGCCATGTTGCACTATATATTAAAAGAATATGTTTTGGATGATGAATAAATGACTGAATAATTCTAGCATAACATTTTTTTAAAGAGGCTGTTTGCTGTAAAATGAACCACATACTTGAGTTTTGGTATCTTACAGATTATATCTACCACTTGATTGAAAAAGAAATCTTTGGGTGTAGGGGTATAATAGACAAACAAAAATGAAATACTTGCGTGTCTTGTTATTCTGCTGATGTTTGAATCACAAAGACAAAATGTAAAATGTCGCTGGTTAAAATATTGCAGTTGAATGTTATGCTGTAAAGGCAGTTAAAATGAAGAAAGCTACAGAAAATGTAGCAACTGTTTTGAAGTGCATGGGTTAGTTGAATGATGCATGAGTGGAAATATACCTACTCATTTCAGGTGTTATGTCATAGCGTGCTGTTGCCAAGACACATAGATCACTTTATATTAAAATTTTCTGACTAACCTGCCACACAACCATAAATCAGAGCGAGAAAGTGAGACAGAAAGTGAATTGGCTGCTTTACTAGGTTTTAAGTCTTCTTAAAACTCTATCCAAGTCCTAAAATCTATTTTGCTGAAGGTTAAGGTTATTATGTTTCTTCCAGTGCTGAGGTCACCAACGGTCCCTAACATGCAACATTAAATGGTTATAGTTTTATTATAAATTTATTTAGTGTTAGATTGCCGGGTGGTACGTTCTGTGACAAATGCTGATTATGACTCACACTGAAAAATGCTTTATTAATTTCCGCAAATTCCCTAAGGTGTTATTTACCCTTGTGTCTGAGGTTTGATCTCCAAAGCTGTTTGCCTCATGAAGATACAAATAAAATTGAAGCCTTGATAAAAAGCTTTATCTGCACCTCACAGGTTTTCCTGGACTGACACTTTCTGTGCTTTTGGCTAATTATACCACTAATAACTTTCACTTTGAAAATATACAAGTTTTGTTTTTAGATTGAAATAAGTTGGATTTTTTTCAATGCACTATTTAAAGGGCATTAATTAGCTGTCAGACCTTCACTGTTTTTCCTCATCCTAATTAGTATATAATTGTACATTACTTTTGAATGCAGGTTTGACAAAGTGAAAACACAGATATACACAGCCAACATGCACATGTATTTTTTTTTTTGGCAATGCATTATTCATTTGAGTTACTCATTTGGAAAGAAATGATGATGACGTTAATTTGTTATTGAATGTTCCATAGCAATAAAAGGTCATGAAAACTCAAAATCATCAGTTTAAAACTCATATTATGTCTGAAAATCCAGAGCCCCACTGGCATTGGTTGTTTTTTGTGCATGCACATTGCACATATAAACAATGAGCATGCATTATTTTGACTGGAATTGTACCTGATTAAAAACAAAGGAATACTTGCCAGTAGTATGAAAATGACCAACTATTTGTCTGTCTGGATCTGCAGCCAACTGATCAATGCCCCTTTATGGTTTGTACCGTATTTCCTACACTCCTCCTTTTAGTCTTTACATTTTCACACATTTTCTTGACTGATGACAGCACATCCTCCTTATCATCCCAACCCAGGTTGTTTAGGTTTTAATTAAGGGAGACCGGGACACAATGCTATCTCGGATGCATCCAGATGTTTTAAAGGGTCATTTTCTCTATCGTCCTGACCTGTTGTCTCCCTGTTGGTGTTTCTCTAGAGAACCGTTTGGGGGTCCTGGTTCCCAGCATACCACTCAGCCTCTGGAGACCAATATGATGGGCAGATAGTGTCATGGCTCTGCCACAGATAGGACAGTGCTGTGGGGGGTGGAAGGACTGGTGAGTTAATGAGACAAAATTAGAGTCAGAATGGGAGGGTCTGGGCAATGAAAAGGCTTTTGAAGAGCGATAGTAACATGCAGTTGGCAGGGTGTGAGCTCTGCTCCACATATCAGTGTTTATCCACACAGGCTCTAAAGGGCTTGCACTCTGACCCTTCATAAGTGACCTTGACAAAGGAGTCACATCTATAAAGCAGTAATGAACAGGGAGCATACGCTGAGCTGTGAGTGTGTGTTGTAGGCTTCTGACACACACAATTTAAGACTTAAGGGACTTGTTGGATTCAACTGATTCAGTTTAACAACCTACTCCAACAATCAAATACTCACTACTTAACACTTATGTTTGTCACAATGTCTGAAACTTTTATGACTGATGATTAATTTATTTATTCATGTTACATGCAAGTATAAAGCCCTTTAAAATGCACAACAAAACAATGACCTCAAAATGTCTCACTATCTGGAATCATTATGTCAAATGAATCCAAATGAATTAAGTTATAAGAAAAATTGTTCTCACAAAACACAATTAGCCCATTTGAACAATTCTATACAACAAAGATGTAAATGTGTGTGTGAAATGCAAATGTGAGTGATTGAATGGTTGCAATGTGAGCAGATAATCAAGTGTAAATTTGATAGAAGTGGTGTCTGTGATGCGGGAGAGCCTCTTGGGCCATCACAAGTATCATATAAGAAATTTCTCAAATGTGTGACTGAGATCCACAGTGCCTGGGTCTAAGTAAATAGGTCACCTCTACAAGTCATTAGCGTCATCAGTTTCCATTACATATTCATAGAGGAAAATGAGTTTACATCTGCTTGGCCCCCCTTCTCCTTCAGCCCCTGTCGGTACACATGAAAGACCGCACATAAACGGGCATTCTTGTTGCAGGGTTGATTGTGCATCTCCCCTGTGGTCCTGGTTTGTATCAGAGAGCATTCAGAGCTCCCAGAGGATTGCCTCCTTTGTCAGAGCTTGGAGGAGTTAAATCGTATATAAAACAAATTAATTGCCCCTGTTAGATCACTCAAGCACTCACCCAGGGGAACATGTGCTTATCACACGCCCTAGCCGCACACACACACACACACACACACACACACACACACACACACACACACACACACACACACACACACACACACAGTGCTGTGAGCGGCCCTGTGCTCTCCATCCTGGGCCCTCTGTGGGACTGGGATGGGAGGGGGTTACTCCCCTCCATCTGTTGGTCTTGTCCCAGTCCTGACTCCTGCTTTAATTACAGGCACCCTTCTTTCCTTGTGTGCACCTATCCTATGTTGGCACTCCATCTGTCCCACTCAGACCCAATGTGTTGGATAAGGACCCCTCATGTAGTTTATGGGGCCAATCAACGCCTCTTTAGAACACAGTACAGCGCTGATGAGGGATTTTACAGCACCACCAGGCCTGCCTTCATTCAGTTTGATTCTCTACTGTAGAGGTCACTCGGATTGCAACCTTTATGGTGAACGCTAACGGCTGTCACGGCTGACAACACAGCAGGCCTGCTGAGAGCTATTTATGGCCCTAAGTGTGTGTTTGTGTTTAGGGGAGTGTGAGTGAGAGAGAGTGCCTGTGGACCGGCTCTTGAGGCATTTATTGGCTTGTAAGAGCCTGTGCTTAACAAGATTAGAGTGATACATCACTGGGCTGATGCTCAAAGAAAGAGCACAGCACAGCATTCTTTATTTTCAACAATTGTGTTGTTTCAACCCATTTACACATAAAAGTAAATCTCAATAAATCTATTGTCATTAGTATTTCAGATATGGATCTTACCTGAAAGCACAAAAAAACAGTACTTCCAGGATCTTATTGTGTTAAGAACATCTTCCAAGTTACCTAGAAATAGACCTGAATGAATGTGAGATAAACAGCAGATACCATATTATGTACATCAGTGCCAAAAATGACAGCATGTACAGTATGTTATGTATTTTATTTTAGATACTGTATGTATTAGATACCACTGTATGGTTTGCCTGATCCATGCATATAATTATTTGATTAAAAATATGGAATATCATTAGACCAATGACTTATTATAATTAAAAACATAATGTTGTATGTATTGTATCTTTAATGTGGCTGTATATCGTTAGAATGGGCTTGTGTTGGTGGGGGCTTGATCCTGTGTATGTTAAATGTTCTGAGTGTCAATTACCTTTTCTAATTCTCTGTTGTCTGTCTCCAGGCTCATGTAGACCCCAACAACACAATTCAACCAAATTGGCTGTTTGTTTTCTGTTGCTCTGGCTAAGAAGAGGTCGTGATGCCAACCTCTAGCCCAAACTAGAAAGGCCTAGTGGGCACTTCAATCACACATAATGAATCAATGACTGTTTTCATATCTTCAGTGGATGATGTCCAAACCCTTATAATATATGCAGAATTTCACAATCCTCTTTCCTCAAAATCTACATGATATATTTTGTAACATTTTAAACATTAAATTATATATTTATTTATTTTTTTTTTAGCAATATGGGCTTTGCAACTTTAATGAACTAAAATAGAATAATTCTTCAAATCATGTAAACATAACTAACATACTGTATCTAACTAAAACGTGCTGATCTAAATCAAAGAATTAAAAACAAATTTACACCCATTTGAAATATTTATACACAATTATAATGATTATTTTACCCATGGCTGTTGGCCTGATGGAGGGTAAGGACAGATGGTGTAGTCTTGTCAGTCTATTTGCTGCTTATTTGTGTCTGTAAAGCCCTTTGAGACTACTGGTGTTGTGATATTGAGTATTATAAATAAAATTGAATAGGAATGAATTGAGCAATGCTAAAACTGAATAGCTGCAGACTCAGTACTTTTCATAAGACAATTATAACAACAGTAAGAAAACAAATAAATATAGCTTTTAAGATATATTCCAAACTAACCTCTTACCACAGACAGCAGGACAAACTAGGATGAGATAGACCTGGTCTGGTCAGTCAGAGCTTAAGGGGACGGGTGGGCTAATGCCCCCCAGCAGGACTAAACAAACCTTTGCTATGCAAATGGTTGTAAATACCATACCTGTGTGTGTGCGAATGTTGTGGCCCCAGGAGGCTAACGCACTCCTGTAATCAGTCAACCTCAGAGAAATGAGTGTGTGTCAGTATTCTTTCAACAAGCTCATTTACCCCTGGCACCATTAATGTGTTTATCAAAGACATTCTTGTGTCTTATGCTTCCATCTCTGAAGTCTTTAACAAGTCAAAATGCAGTTGTGCAGCAATATAAAGAATCACAAGCTAATTTCTTGAAATGTAATGTTTTTAAATTATTGTTAGTATTAGTATGCCTTTTTGTGGTTTGTGAAAGGTCTCAGAAAGTGATTCAGGTATTTAAAACAGATATAACAGACATTAGCAAGTTAAAAGATAAATGGCGATTTAAAGGTATACTCTATATGGTTATCATTACATTTCTCTGTTGAACTATATGGAGCTGAATATGTCTAAACCAAACTTCTTCTGCCTGCACTTTAGCCTTTTCTTTCTTCGTTTACATGGGAAGGGTCTGAGTTGTTTTTGAGTCTCTTTGAGTCGCTCTCAGCCAAAAACAACCTAATGAAGAAGAAGAAAAATACTGGGACTGACCTGAAATTTGACTTTATCTCAGTAATGAAAGTTTATTTACAAATATTCACCTAGATCTCTAATCTAGCATATTACATCTTTACATTTTAATACTATTTAATAGCTTATTTCTGTATTTTTCTACGTTATTATGTGATTTCATGCAGCGCACCACACTTCCTCATCAGCACAGTATCTACAGGAAGGAAGTCACTAGGCACAACTGTAATGGTCACAAACACAAGAAGGATTAGGTATGAGCCTGAAAAAAATCACTGACACTCCTTTAATTGTGCTTGGCAAGCTTCTACAATTTGTGCCAACACAGTCTGAGTTAAGTAAACAATATTTGCAGCCTGACAGCTTCTCTAATTACAGGTTCTCAGAGTACTGTACGTTATGTCTGTAACACTAACTTGGCACTCAGTTTCTTTCTTTTTTCAAAATCCAAAAACATCTTTCGTTTCTTCTTTGTATATAAAAAAAAAAAAAAAAAATAAAAAAATAAGAATTTGTCCCTGACATTATTTTAAAGCCCTGTTTACATGTAGAAATTGTAATTTAGCAGCAGGTGTGATTTGTGGCTTTGGTGGTCAAACCAAAATGTAATGAAATACTAAACACAAAGTAAGCACATATCTTTAACGAGTGTCTAATGAAAACAAATGTAAAATATATCATTTTGAGTGGATGCTGTGTTTGGATTGCCTTGGATACAATAATTTCCGGGCCTTTAGATTCTGCTAGCTCACCTTCTTTCTTGAAGCAACAGCCCAGCTTATTACTCTAAGAAACACAGATAAAATACAACTCATTCAGACAAACAAGCTTTTCCATGTGCTATGCAACCAAGCTCTGACACATTCCTCCCCTCATCGTGTCTGTCAGCCTTCCATGGAACAAACTGTAGCCTTAGACAAGCAGGCTAAGAGCTTCCAACTTCCTTCCCTTACGTCCCCATCTCCCTGTAATGAGCATGATTATCAATCCAAACAATAGTTAGAATAATTGCGGCATTAAAGGGTAGCCATCTCCAAGGAACTTCCTGTCTGGAGATGACTGACATGAGAGCAGCTTCCTGCTTCCTCTCTGAGTGAGTGGGAGTACAGGAAAGGGCGGGTCCTTCCATGACTAATCACGCTGGCAGCTAGGATCTAATGGGCTAACGAGGTTTAGTAATGTAGCATGACATAATGAGATTAAGTCTTTCTATAATTGTATGGTGAGGACGTTCTAAAGGTCTGATGGGCTTGATATAGGCTAGAGCATCGGAGTAAGTCTTATCAGTTAGTATTACTTTCAGGGAAATGCTTTACAGTCATTTTCTTCTAAATTTCCTTGAATGCAACACAGCACAACAAGTACTTGATCTTTATCTCATGTAGCCACCATCTAGTGTAGATGATGGAGCATGTGCAATTAGTTTGATAGATGCTTATGGAAAATGTGAGTGAAACGTATTTGTGTTATTTATTGTTTCGAAGAAGTTGTCAGCACAGTTTTACCATAAAAAGAGCCTCTTTTTGGCAGAGGTCCAACCGGTTTTGCAGTTTTTTGACACCACCACAACCCCAGTATAAAACACCTGCATGCCAGCAAAAGTGCTCAAGTTAACTTGCACCATCATCAGCTATTATTATCCTGAGAACCAAAACAAAGATGGCCATTGCTGCAGTGCACACAGAGGCTTTCTCACACTTTCTGACATGTTTATACTCCAAACAGAGCTGGGCTTGAGCTGCTGAGAAATTCTCTCATCAGCAGCCTGCCCCCATTGCCTGGCTGCAACAGGCACACGAACAGACTAAGGCTAACAGTGCACGTGAACCTGTTGTGTATGCAACACTATTCAGTCTGCAACTGTCTGTAAAGTCAGTGTCTTAGTACAGTAGGCTGTGTAACTGCCTTGATGATGTCATACTGGGGCTATGGGGACATTAATCACTCTGACATTCTTTCTCTGTCACCCTTGAACTAACTTCAAGGAAGTGGTTTTGCTCTTTAAAGAATGAAGAAGTAACTGTAGAAAGTACACTCAAATGTATGGTGTTAAAGATTATTATACTAAAGGGAAGTCATTTATGCACACAGCATTTCTTTGGGCAGAACCTAATTACAAATAAATTAAGTGTAGACAGTACTCACTTTTGCACATTTAGACTAAAATAGACTCATAGGAATGGATTGTAGATGTGTAGAAATATCAATACACCATTTAGTTTTGTCTATGAATCATCACCTGATATTTATCTTTGTTTATAATATATGTATAATTTTATAAGTAAATATAATGTTAAAGTAAATACACACTATGTACAGTAGAAAACAGCTACAGCAGAATTTATGATTAAAATATATTTGAATCTGGACATATGGATAACAAACATTCATAACTATAGTAAGACTGGCTTATTCATTTGAGATAGTGACAGACGGATGTTATATTTTGCTGTCTTTCCAGGCAACAATCTATTTGTTAAAGCAAAGTAGTTCAGGCACAATTCCAAAAACACTGTGTAACATATATGATTTTTCATCAAGCTGTAGCTGACACCGTCTGTCTACCTGCGACTACATTCTTGTCTCTGCTCAAACAACCTGACTGCATTCTGGCTCTTCAGTGGAGTGTATAACGTATCACATCACATCTGATTACTGACTAATCTTGTTGTTCTTGGTCGGGCTTTCCTTATGTGATCTGGATACAGATAGTGTGAGAGTTGATACTGCATCATGCTACTGTAACACTAGTCAGCCATTTAGCCTGCTACAGTGTGTCATACAGTATGCTTGGCCATACCCTCCATAACCTTTGCTCCTCATATTGCACCCCTCTTTTATTTAAATTCTTTAAAGTGTTGCTCATCCTTAGGTTTATTGGATATGCATTGCTCAGACTATGCACTGACAGGTGACAGGTTGACAGATAGCTTTCTTACTTGAGAAACAATGCGCTTGGTGAAACAGTAAACTTGAAGGAATTTCTGTGATAGCTGTCACAATTGTCACACAATTACATTGGAGCTGATTTGAATATTTCAATCTTTACCCTGTCTTTGCAGGTGTTAGCACTTAAACACTTTGATTGACAGGTAATGACACATGCAGTTGGGGCCGGCAGCTGACTAACATTGTCTGATCACCTAATCCTCTAATTAGTTGCTTGTGATATTTGTCTGAGAATGTCTAATTGCAATCAGAAGTGTAGTCCTAAAACAAGAGGTCACGAAGGGGCTTTGAAAACTTCTAAATCATCATATGTATCAGTCATGTGAGGACAAGGGTTGGGTGGACCGACTGTTTCTGGCTGCCTCTTGTTTGTCTTAATACTGTCAAATGCATCAGAGTCTTTTGAATGTGTGCATGTGTAGTATTCACACCTGCCAAGCACTGGTTGACCACTACTTCCTCTTGAACTGACGTGAGTGTATATCATGTGGATAGTGTGTTTATTGTACAGTTTGAAGTTGTCTGAGGCAGAGTGGATTTTCACCTTGAATGGAGTGACAAACTGACATTTTAGTTCTCAAGAACCTTGAAATTTGTAAAGCAGTACTCAGCAATAGGCTAATAATGTTGTTTAAGTGTGTTAAGTATTTTTTCCCCCCTGTGGCACATCTGTTCATGTAGCGTGGGTTGTAAGTGGAGCAGTCGGTGTGAATATACTAAGTTTGTAAGAGTAAGGAGTTTGTAAATGTGTAGGTGAGAAAAACAACTTCCCAACCTCGCCTATTTTTAGAGCTGTGTCAGTTTCAACAGAAAAGTTAACAAAGACCCGCTATTAGATCACAATAATATTGTGCAATATGAAACATAGATATAATGTGAACCATAGTACTATAGCCTACTGTAGAATAATAGTAAACAAAGCTAAATTATTATGCTTCAATTTCCCTGCACTTATTTGCCCATTTCTATTGCTTAACCAACTCTTACCTCTTCAACCTACTCTTTTTCCTCTTAGTGCAGTAGCAGATGGTGAGCCACTTCAAGGAGTGTGAAAGTTGCTTTCAGAGTACTACCCCGCGTTTAACACCACACCTCTGTCTGTTTCTCTGTCTCATCCCGACAGGATGTTGTGGTTGAGGAGAAGTCAGCACTGTCACACAAGGAGTACACTTCTTTCTTTCTTTCTTTCTTTCTTTCTTTCTGTATTTACAGAAAAAGATGGAAAATATTTTCTTCTGAGCTGTTTTCTTTCTTGTTTTTTCCTTGACTATAAAATATATGAATTCCAATTTGAGATAAGACAGCAGTATTACATTGTATGTGGTGGTTGGTGGCACTGTGTGTAAAGGCAGGAGGGAGTTAAAGGTGAGCCTCAGAAATTTTACTAATATCACTCTCCGTCTGCAGTGGCTGATATTTCATTTACCAGCGGGGACGGGGGTTCTGCGACCCTCCCACCTCATGCCACTTACAGCCGCCACCACCACCTCCTCCACCATGTCTGTCAGACTGGCTCCCCTGCAGGTGATAACAGATTAAACCTATTCCATTTCATGCCTCAAGCTTCCAAATACAATCCACGTGGGGCTGGTCCAGGCCCTGTGGCTCCCCTGTACCCCCCTGCAGGCACCCCTACCCTGGGTAAAAGCTGGCAGCAGCCGCCCCAGTCCACTGGGCTAAGCCGCTGAGATGGAGGCCTGCGAGATTACAGGCCATCTGAGGAAATTACTGTGTGTGTATGTGTGTCCAGGAATTGCATTGGGCAGTTAGAGGATGTGTGTATAATAGGGTTATGTCAGCTTAAATGCTCCATGTGCTGTATTTAACACAATATTGCCTTCTCTTTTTCACTTAATAAAGTTCTGAAAGTACCTCAGAAGCATAATTATGACTGACTACACATGCTGATTCTGCACCACTTTGCTGCTGTTTTTTCAGTCCAGCTCTGCTGTGGTGATGTCTTACTTTTAGGGTAAAGAAACATCTATAGGATGTAACAGAAGTGCTTGTCTGGCCAGCAACATTCTTGCTCTCCAACCAGGAATCATGTCAAAGGAGGAAATGAGAGAACCCAATCCCACCATGCTTCCTCAAAAGTGTGCTTCCTGGACTCAGGAAATGGAATGGCCCCCCAGTGTTTAAACGTAGCCTTAACTGACCAGAATACTCAGTTTCCCCAAGTCCGCTCTGGCCCCAGAGCACAGATTGGACTCACATCAAAGTCCCACAGGGTTAAGAGAAAACATAACACAAAAAAGATTAATTCAAGGTGGCACACTACATTTTTTTAAACATTTCTTTGCAAACCATGATGGCTCTGCAGGCACTTCCATCTTTTGCGGCATCAGTTTTGGCCAAGATATCGGTGCAATTTGTATGAGCTACGTGTTGATGGTGCTGACAGATAACTGCATGAGCACCCCACACCAGCCATCACTCAATATAGTTACATAGAAATGTAAAGAAAAGGTGCTGAATTTATAAAACTACAAAGGTTTGGAGCCTTACACCAGGCAGATTTCATTTAGAATTAGACTCAGATACACTTTGCTACTGTACTCTATAAAGACCTCACTTTACTGGTGAGCTTTTCCAATCTACAGCAAACATCCTGCATTTTACTTATTTCAATGCACACAACAAATCACAGAGCATTTTCATAGCTTTCATTACAGTTGCACTTATGTGCTACATGATCATCTTAATGGGTTTATTAATACAATTAAAAAGACTGTATATACAATAAAAGGTCAGATTAAACTCCAAATTATGATTATGATGTTTTAATAGCAATATGTGTTAAGTATGTTTTTTCCAACTGTCCTCATGATAACCTAAGTATTTCTTAACTTAACTTAAATATCACAAAACATGTCATTTCAAATGTACAACTTGTAATTTGTAACTTTAGTGGAAGTTGGACTAAATCCTTTGGGCGGTATTATATATTTTCACTTTTAAAAGCGTTTGTATAAAATTCCAATGCTTTAAATATTAGTTGCAACGTTCTCAAATGATGCTCTTATTTTATGAATTCTAAATACCCTGAAATTCATGTATTGGCATGTGTTGGCATGTTTCAGACCTGAGAGCTAACTTTTGCAAATGCATGCCTTATGGAGTGCTCAACAGCCTTCTTGGGGTGTTTTCCTTCTCTTTTACAGAATAACAGAATTACTTGAGATACACTATACCAAACCCTCTAATGACCCCTTAAGTGCCCAAGATTACTCTATGTAATGGGAAATGGTGATTCAAGTTATATTTAACTTACTTAAGCTGAACATGCATTCAAAAGGAGAAACCAAAATATATAGATTTATTGCGTTCTTAGGTACCAAGCTAGGATCATCTGTGATTATGCCTCATATTACTATTTTCAGTGCGGTATTCATGCTGGAGTATCTCTCAGTGCCTGAGAATGAGATATCTCACTTTGTGAAGTTAAAAACCAATCACTGGAGTGAGGATGTGAGCTGTACACAGCTTAGTTAAACTCTTCAGACACAGAGGAAGAGGCAGACACTATTTGTAAGAGACTGGCCATTGATGTGGGATTGTGATGTGGAACGGCAGAATTGATGCATAACAGAGTGGAGAGGGAAAAAGCTAAACTGAGTGAAGATTTAGAAAGAAATCAAGAAATAGAGATGTGTGTATTTATATAGTATCTGGGTTCTGCACATTGGACTGTGTTTGCGAGCATGATTTTTCTCATGTATCACTGGCGCTAAGAAGAGCTGGCTGATGATAAACAGGATTAGCGGATTATTAGAGGGGGCTGAGGTGTGTGTTTATATGCCCATGTGCGTTAGGAGCTACTGCTGTTTGCTCACATTTCCCCAGTCACACCCACACTCCACTTCAGTCAGTGCATCAGAAGAAATTCAAAATAGCTGCCCAGTAGACGTTTGACCTGCTCTTGCATCAATCGGCATCTAGTCTCTTAGTCTGTGACTTTCTGCTGTCTGCATCACCAACTCTTTGCTTTAGGGAGGAAATACTGGTGCCGGTGCACTAACAGTGCCATCAAAGAGAAAATGAAGTCATTAAGCAGGCCTGGCCTTCATTTCTCTACCTCAAAAAGTCAGCCTCCGTGTGTGACTACAGGGAAATTTGCATGAAGTTAACAGAAGAAAGAAGAAGAAAGAGCAAGGATCTATTCATTACCAGGTAAGAGTAAGTGATGAAAGAGAAATGTGAAATAGCAGATAGAGATTTTACAGTGCACATTTAAAGGACTAAAAAGAGAAGGCCAGAGGGAACTGAGCAGCTATCACAGACCGTCTAAGGTACGTGGTCGCGTATTCAAATCCAGATCTGTTAAGGAAAGAAGCCCTGTTACACTAAAGGGTGGTCATGTCGGAAGATCCACATCCATACATGAAAACAGCTGAAATCTGTTTAATGTATAAAGCAGACACACAGAAGCTCCATTAAAAAAGAGTCAAAGTTTACAGTGACTTGAGGCGTTATTATTGTCTTCTCAACTTTGACACAATTACAAAAATGCATGCGTGTTCATTGGAAACCAGACTTTCAGTTGGTGGTCTTTCCTGTCTCTGCAGCACAGGTGTGTGTGGTGTGTGTAATGTGTTCGACTCTTTCCATCCTAAAGTAATTAAACCACAAACTGACAACATTTTGCGTGCACTTGCACATGCGAGTGTGTGTGGTTTCAGCCAGAATAAAAGGAGTTCAGTTTTCATGTTTTAGTCCAAATGGATCCACACATGTAAGTCTTCCAAACGTCACAACAATAAAGCTTCAAAGTACATTTACACATTTACAAGACATTTTTGCCCCCCCCCACCCCACACACACAAACACCCACAGTCACTTGTGCCTCTTAAGAGCATCCTGTTCTCAAACACCTCAAGAGCAAGTTATTTTGTGCTTCTCGGTCTCACTTGTACAAAGGAAGAATTAGGGAACTTATTTGTGTTGTAGCGTGCACTCACTTCTACAAAGGGGGAATTAGGAAGTTATTTGTGTAGCTCATGTTCACTTTTCAAGAGAGCAAGCCATCAGTGCAGCTGTTTATCTGTGGCTGTACAAAGCCAGGATTAGGGCCCTGTCTTTGAGGCCTGCTCAGTAATCCCTTTATGGATGTCACCTGTCATCTCTCTCTAATCACCCTCAAACTTTCTCTCTTGCCCCACACCTCCACCTTTAGCGCCACAACCACCTCTCTTGATATCACCTCATCACAACCGTCTCGTGCTTGTACACACATGAAGAAAAGCAGGCAAAATAGAAAGAGTGACAGGTGGAAAGCAAGAGGTAGATAGCTGGGTTTAGGGAAATGGGAGTTCATGCTAGAGAGGACAGTGTTGGAGAGCACATACACTCTCTGGCAGCTGGCCTAATACCACCCAGAGGCCATGAATCTTCTCTGGCTCTCTCTGTATCTTAATCTTTCCCCTTTTCCTCACTTTTTCATCACCGCTTCTATCTCCACTCTGATTTCTTCTTCTTTTACCTTTATTGCTCTCACTCATGTCCTGCCAGCTTCCGGCAGAGCTTCATCCCATCGCTCCCAGGCCTATAAAACCAAGTGCCCATCCATATCCATCCTTTCCATTTTGTCCTATCTGGCCATCTATCTCTGCTCATCTCCTCTCAGCTTGCATGTTTAATGTGATATATTTATCCTGTGTGTAATGTAAGCCGCAGCTGGCCATTAGTCATTTATGAAATTTAATCGTAACAATTATGAGAATCCATAGCGATTAACACAGCATTTCCTCTTTCATTTACCCTTGATGATTTTGCAGCGGGGCCATGAAATGAAACCTAACTTTCTTATCTCTGCCTCAAACCTTTTTTTTCCCCTTGTTTCATTTGGCAACTTTTCATTACTCTCTTCTAACAACCTGTCGCCCATCTGCTTAAAGCCAACTAATCAAAACTATTAATGAACGGTATTAATACATAATAACTATATCTTATTTGGTCTTGTCTGGCCTCCATCACATTAAGCCTTCCCCCTAACTTTCTGTTTCTGGGCAGTAGAGCGGCACAGTAGCGTGCACAGGGCCAGCGACTGAGGAATCTGATAGGGATAAACCAATTTACCATCCACACAAACATCCCAGCAGGCTTACGCCCCCGCCCCGGCTCCCATTGCTCATTTAAGATGGCGGTCGGAGAGGCCAGCAATTAAGTTTTAATTAGGTGGGGTAATTATTGCCGGGCAGGAAGTATCAGACGCCAGGCTGATTGTTCTCTGGCCCAAGGAGGAGGGGATGTAACCTAATGGTGGGGGGAAGGAGTGGGAGACCTTAACACCCACACTACCCACGCCTCCATCTCTTCCCATTTATATTATTATGGCCTTGACCTTTAATTCAGACTGTGGGAAAGCTGAGGCAACTGTTTTATCAAAGGTAAAGGGGTTAGCAGCTATGTACTGAGCGCCATAATATTTCAGTTTAATGAGTGGTTTCTCCAAATTCACTCACTCTACTCATATGCAGACAAATGTAGCATTTCTGCGATCAAGACGCAGCTCTAAGTTAGCATAACTGAGCAAAAATGCAAAAAGTCAAAATAGGCCGAATAGCTCATCTACTCAATGATTATCAAATGATTATCAAATTCTAAACATCACCAACAGGTTTATGAAAATGCAATTCCTCTCAACTTCAACATTATGTAACTTATATCATGTCAAATATAGCATTAAAGTCATGAAAATGAATGAAATAATAGGAACCACTTTTTTTTTTTTTTTTTTTTTGCTAACTTCTTCACTGAGTAGTCAAGTTTGCTGCTACAACACCAAAAACGCAACTTCACATATTTAGATAGCCCTCTCAGTCTTTAATATCAAGACATGTAGCATCATTTATATATAAAATATAAGAGTTGTGCTTGATTTATTTTTTACAAAACATATCAAATCACAGTTTCATATTCTTTATCTTTCAGTAAGTTAGTGTTCAAACCACTGTAGACTTAAACTTAAGCCATGCATTTTCTTTTACGGGTCTCACATGTAAAGTTTGTCTCATTTGTGTCTATGCCAAGTAAATAGGCTATGGATAGTACAGGAAATCTATGAATCCTAACTAATTACCAAAGACATAAACATATTTGCCTTTGTCATGATTAGTTTTCTTGTTTTCACTTGAAGCAGTTGTTATCAGATTCACAATTAAGACATTGTCAAAGTTTTTACACAAATAAAACATGATGATCCTGGAAACAAAAGCACCTAAATATATATCGGTGCATGTCCTCATATATGTACAAATAAAAAAAAAGAGCTTATTTGTAAGCATCATCCATTGGGGAGTGGGGGATTCGCCCACAAAACCCCTGACACCCCTTTGCCACCTCTTATCAGCAGACACCACCAACCTCCCCACACATACACACACACCCACACAAACAGACCATCAACGATGTCACAAGGCTAATCTCGTCGCGCCTCGGAACCCAATTAAAAAACAGAGATGTGTGGCTGCCAACATCAGGAATCTAATCACATTCCAGGAAAAAAGGCGCGTAATTTCCCAGGCTTTCTGCTGGGGTCGAGATAGAGATTGAGAGTACAGGCAGCAGGGATGGGTGCAGCTCATCATGCCCAAGCCCCTAGAGGTAGGCCTAAAGGGTCCTTGGATGCTGGCTTGGGTGCATGTGTGTGTTTGTAACAGTATGGGAGGGTTTGAAAGCAAAAGGGTCACAAGCTCAGAAATTGTGCCAGAAAAAACACCCCTAAATACCCTCAAAACAATAGCAACAATGGCTGGTAAATGTTGCATATACAGCAGTTTATACAATAAATACGACATAAATACGACAGTTGAATACAATAAAATATATACATGTAATAATTATGTCTCAGTTGAAAGCTGAAAACACATTGACATTCAAAATCATCACGTTTTGTTTTCCATTTTTTTATGTGGTAAATAATTATTTTCAGACAGTGAGAAAATTCACTTATACTCTGACTTCGGATTAGATTGATAAAGTGATTTAGCTCAAACATGAGAGGCTATTTACATTTTGTTTTTGGAGGATAAGTCTTTAGAAAATAAGTACTACTAAAGATTGTTTTGGTTCATCTCGATTAATGTCTGTGATTGTCAGTCATTCAGGTCACTGCACACTACAATGATTCTAGCAGAAATTATCTGGGCATAGTTTTATAGACACTCATAGATTTATTATAGTATGGAAAAAAAATCCAAAAGTAATAAAACTTTTTACATTTTAGTCAAAAGTTGGAAATACATCAATGAATGTTGCATCATCATTGAACTAAAAACTAAAATTGGGGATTCCCTGCAGCCCAGGCATATTGGTATGTAAATGGTTTAAGGGTTGTGGAGGTAAAGGTGGTCAGTTCATGACCTGGTCAGGAATGCAGTCACCCTTTGGAAGGGAGCCAAAGGGACTTTACACCAGGGAGAAACTCTATACCTCAAGTAGAAAGGCCTGTCAATCAGCCCTGGGCCAGCGTTGGGGAGGCCTGTCGCTCTGTGGCTCCCACACCAACCATCACAGACCTGATGGAGTCAGTCAATGAAATACTCACTTTCAAACTACCTAGATTGGTTTTGATTTTGTGCCTTCAGAAATTTGCTACTTGGTGTTGTCTCTACAAACCTGTATGATGCTGGGAGGTTGGCAGGGAGTGGTTTAGATGATGGGAGTAAACAGAGTTGACAGCTTCCTTCCTCACAGTAAACATTGCCGCACCACTTAGACATGGGTCAGGGACAACAACAGCCCTCCAACTCCCACCCACTGCCTACTCACCTAACGAAAGAAGCTCTCCAATGTGTAACCTGCACACCTCCTTCTCCACTGTTAAGCATAGTAACACTGCCTGGACCACTGCCATTCTAGCCACACACGTGAGCTTTCATCTCCTCACAAACCGACCCTGAGAAATGCCATTATTCCTCAAAGGTTCTGTCTTTTAAACATGTAAACACGCAGACAGGGCACTTAGATGACTCTTAGCACACTCTTGTTAGTGCCCTTACCTGATTTTAAGCCCCACCAAAACAAAAAACAAAAAGAAAGAAGTCAATACTTTCTCACTTGCCTAAAGTTTACAGAAAGCAGAAAAAAAACAAAATATACAGCAAATAGGTCCAGTAAAACCATGCACCATTATATTTTATCTTCTCATTATGTTTTGGACTTTACTTCAATACTTTACATTTTCCCTTTTGAAACTCCACATTGTCTCGAATTCCAGCGCAATGATCAGATACATCGCTGACATTTTATTGGAAACCTACACACATGAATTGCTATGTTCCAACTCGGGGAATTAATTGCTACACTTTCATCTTGGTTTTCAGAACAATGCTCATTTATTTATGCTGAAAATTATGCCTGGCATGTCAATTAATTATCAGCAAATTTGTTGGTCAGATTGGGCTTGTGTGTGTGTTTGTAATTGAGTGACGTTGCCTCCATGGGGAGCTCTGGGGATTGGACTGCCAGTTTTAGAGGCAGTTTTCACGTCCTAATTGAAGTTGGTCTTTTGAAGTAATTAAGATAAGAGTGTGGAGACAAAATAATTGGTATTATGCGACAGTAATTAAGCCGTGATGTGTTTTTTTTTCCTACCTTAATTCATGCTTGCGTTGGCTTTTCTTTACAAACAATGCACCCATCTACAGCTGTTGCATTGACTTGGCACTTTGCTTTCATCCCTGTGTTTTTTATTTTTTATTTGGCCCCTCAGATCACCTTACTGACCACAGGAGTGTGATTTAAACAGGACAATTGAGTACCGTACATTGACAACTGAAACCAATGAAGCACTCTGACGACGATGTATATTGACACAAATACTTTCGGAAAACCCCCCCAAAAAGAACTAGAGACAATGAGGCCAAAAACTAAAATGAAGTTGCATTCTGGATCATAAAGAATTTAGGGCAAGTCTTGAACACAGGGAATGTCTTAAATATGTAGAGTATGTGTGTTTGTGTGAGCATGTGTGTGTTCTTGATTTTGGTTCTGCCTCAGCGTCAGGCAGCTGGCCTAATCCTCTACTCCCTCTTGAGCTTGGCCACAACTAAAACAGGTAATACACTCCGTCTCTTGCTAAACAGCCAGTGCAATCTAAACCAGTCTGTTTGCATCACATCCTTGTTCAGTCTATTTAAGAGGATTTCTATAGTTAAATAAAAAGAAATGTCTAAGAACAATGCAGGTGCTACCAACAGTTTTGGGTGCTTTCCAGTTTGGTGGCAGGGTGCTCATCTGGCATGGATGGTGTGTGCACATGTGAGTGCATTTGTGAAATAAAACCTCAGTGTGGTTAAAAGCAGGAGTTGCTAGTAGAGTTAATAAAGGCTTCTGGAGCAGCTACAGCATTGTTTCCATTGGAGTGGTACACAGATTGGGTCAGTACAGTTAAGTATGTCCGAAGCATCTCGTACCATGCTCTGTTCCCTGGTCCCAAGCGGATGACAAGAAGTGAAAGGAGAAACATAAAATGCCCTTTTTTGTAAAAAGTCATATTCCAAGAACCTCTGTTAAATGCTTTACCTTTTTTCCAAAAACAAAGCTAGCGTTTATTAGCAGCAGCTGTTTCTGGTTTTAAACAGAGTCAGTGTCATACGGTTCTCGCTTCGTGAAATAAAATAAATGTGCATGTTTTGTCTATATTAAATAAAACACACACAGAACTTGTGCCATTAAATAGTAAGTCCCTGAACAACAGAATATTGGCGCAGCTGTATACATTTAATGTACAGAAAGCTGGGAATAAATCGGAAACAATCTAATGTTTACTGCAGCAGCAGCAGGAGACAGACACACCTCCAGCCTCTTGTAAAGTTGTACGTGAGGATTTACTCTGTTCTTTATTTAAACTATTGGCAAGTTTGCTACATTTCCAGTTAAAATTGGATTTATATCATGTTCATGTAGCAGAAGTTGCTCTTCTGGATAAAGCAATGGAAATGCAAACCTCTGGGGGGTTACTTGAATTGAACTGAGCTGTACTGAGCCAACCAGTACCATACCACTCCAGTGGAAATGAGATCTATAATGATGAGCCCAGATCCATGCTCAGGCTCTAAGGTGTAGAAATGTACATGTGAAACATGTGGTTAGGATGGTGGATGGATGCCATCCTAACCAACAGTTCCACCAGAAACTGTTCCACAAAACTCAAAACTGTTCCACCAGATAGTTTACACCTGACATGATAATGCAAACCTCAGTAGTTTCCTGGAAAGAGAACAGTTAGATCATATTTTTGGCCACTCTGCTGTTTGGTTAACATTTTGACCAAATGTCCATTTACAAACTAGTGAGAAACAAAAGAAAAAAGTGTAATTTGCTCTTCTGTTCAGATGACTTATTCCCTTTTTTCTCCCCATTACTCATTACTCATGACATGTTTACGCAGTCAGATAATCATACTGATGAGTGTCAGGCTTGTTTTCAGGGATAAATGTGCAGCCAAAAAAGACGAAGAAGAAGAAGGGAAAAAAACCCTCAAAGATGTGTTTTCATTTTTCTGCAAATTTGTGTTTCTGTTGTTTTAAAGAACTTTGCATGTGTTTCAGTAGTAGAAGGGTTTGGAGGTTGTTATAAATGTCAAGAAAAAATCTTAATCTCTTCAAAAAAATCTTTATTTCCCTTGATAAAGCACTTCTTTAGATAAACATTCTATGTCTTGGGCTGTTTGTTCACGTAAATACTAACATCAAAGGCTCCACAACATATCCAGTGATTCTGGCTTTTATAGTTTATCAGTTCTGCAGGAAGCTAGTCACATGAACACATAACACCAGACATTAATCACACATTAACACATAAATATTTCAGTCTAACTGAACCTGCTTGCCTTATCATCCAATATATCTTCCTCTCTGCCTTGTTTTGTAACCCCAGGCCATAATTTGGCCACACAGAAACACTTGGTGGATGCCACTAATGAGCACAGATTACTCACTAAACCACACCTGGCAAGCTGCATTCAAACATTATCAGACAAAATTTTGGAAACAGGTAGAAACAAAGAAAAAATGCATCTTCATCGAGTCCCAGAAGCCGTCTGCCAATCAGAACCCAACAAACAATTCATATTATTGAGTAATGAGCAATAAACATCACAGATTCCTTCAGTTATTAATATAAGCAGGTCTGTCAGTTTTATTTGAAGTCATAAATCACATTATATGAATGTACTGTGTCAGTTTTGAAAGTGGAAAACAAAATTGAGGTTGGGCTTAAAAAACAAACACTGATTCAAAATCATAAACATATAAATGTACCTTAAATATCATATGTAAATGAAATCTTTGAAAGTGACTTTGTATATGCATACACTAGGCTTCTTGCTTGTATGAGTATAAGCATCAGTACCAAGCCTGCATTCACACATGTTCTCAGTGGGTTGTTAAAAAATACTGTGTAAATAATAAACTATGGACTTTTGTGATGGTAGATATGTTGTTTGCTGATGTCATTGTAATAACACTTTTAAAAAGATGACTGGTTGCTTATGTTGTAAGTATGGATTTACTCAAAAACATTGTTAAAAATAGATGCTGTAAACTTGTGACTAATTGGTCCCAACTTTATCTTGTATTTATGTTTATTTGTGAATAAATTGCTTGGTTTGGTGTGAAGTGGGTCCAAGCTAAATAATCACATAAAATCAGCATGTGTGTTGGTCTCCATTAGGGATGAGAAGGCTTATGCCCTCAGAGGAGACAAAGGACATACAGTAGGCTACATAGCCTACATGCACATGTGCACAGTGACATTTTTTTTAATTTGGTCTTGGAGTGTGGGGAATGAAGAAATAACAGCACTACTTAATTCCCTTCTGAAAGGTGCTATGTGTTGAAATGTAATGACTTGGCTTGCTGAACTGAAACCGAACACTGCTTTAAACCACAGAGGTGTCGTGGATGGGAGCCGAGAGAGAAAAGGGGCACGGAGGCAAAGGTTTCTTATCCAAATTAATACAGAGCTTTGCCTTTCATCAAAGCCTTTATTGAGTAATATAGACTATTCCAACTCACAATGGCTCTTTCAACACTCTCTTGGCTGAAGACTTGCTGCAGATTCATGTCCTCCTTTTTGACACTCCAAACATTTTCCTTATTTCCTACTTCTATCGTGAAGCCCGTTCCTACTATTCATCAATTCCCCTTGCATCTCGCCTTTTTGGAGCCATCTTTTCACTGCCTCTTCATTGACAGTCTCCCACTCCACCACCTCCCCTGGTCACCAGGGAGCTCATTCTTAGTTGCACAAAAAACGTCCGTCACGGATTGCCTTCCCCCAGTCTGCCTGTGAATTAGCTGTGTGATTACACTGAGCTGGTGGGGTAAAGCCCATGGTTGGATTATGGGCTGCACAGGCTAAGGCCTCTGATTGGAGAAGCCCAGCAGAGTATAGACACACCGACCGTCAGACAAGCGGACTGCTAACTAGCCGCAGAGGAGAAGCAAAGCAAGATCTGCGTGGCATGCAGTTGTCGCTTTGGCACATCATACTGATACTGGCTGCAGGCAAAGGCCAGCCAGATAAAGTGTGTGCCAAGAAGCTACAGAGAGCACAGTGTTTGGGCTTTGGGTTGTTATTTTGAGTTTTGGATGAATAAGAATGGGGGTGGGAGTGGTGACATTAAGTTAAGTGGAACTAGATCCCTTTGAGCAGTGAAGTTTGTCAGACAAATTGTTATTGTTTACACATTGCTGTGTTCAAATGTCAATGGATGACATCAAATAAACAACTGGTTCTATGTGCAGTTTGAATGAGTCACAGCCATAGTCAAGGCCAAATGCATATAATGTTAAAGGCAAAGGCTGCACCATTTGAGTTTTATATATAAAGACACCTAATCTAAAAGTAGATTAGTACTGGAACTGTCAAAAAGGATTACAAAAATTACAATGCAGTTCAGTTCTCGGACAACTTTTTTTTTTTTTTTTTCGATCCATATTGCTCCATTTGGTCCTTGTTGATGCTGCAGCTGATTGTGCGCTCTCATTTGATTGGTCAGCTTTAGATACAGGAAGTGGGTATTTTAATTTAATTACTGAAACTACTACTGAACTACTTGGTTACTGAAAAAACTATTATATTAAAATGGGGATTTGCATGTTTATGTTTAAGAGTAGCAATTCATTTGACTATTTTTTGGGTATGACAAGGATTGTGTTGTACGGCCTGTCTCATCACCGTCATATAAATAAGGGAACTTTGATTGAAGCAACATATTTAACACAATCCTACAACTACAAGCATAATTTAAACAGCCAATTAGAAGTCTTAATCATTGCAGATATTCATGTCCTGTAAAATCAAAGTGCCATAATAACAGTAAAATGCACTGATTATAGATTTTAGTCTGAAGTCTAAATGATGGCAATCAAACAAATGTAGCTAAATTACCATTTATTATTGTGTCAAACTCCTGTGATTTATTGGTGCTAAAATGATCCACACATACTTTCATTAAGTTTGTTTGAACCTGACATGCAATTACAGTTTTCAATTCCTGTCTCTTCCCATTAAAAGGAAACAACCCCTGCACAAATCCATATAAGCTCTATCCCTTTACTCAGTTATTATTATAAAGACTTATTAGCACAAGTGAATGTGCAATGTGTCAAATAGCTTAATTATTCCTACTTTACAAAGATTTATGGCTGTTAGAAGGTTGTACATGCCTTGCCACTCCTTCATAGTTACCTCATTTTATTTTATTTTTTTTATGACTGTCAAGAACAGAGCCTTGTCTTCACGTCTTGTCTGTAAAAAAACAGCCTCTCCCTCCAGCTCTGACTTTAAACATACAGCTTTTATTATTTTAATGTGTCTGGGCTATAAATTAAGAAGACAAATGAATTTGTGTGCTTGTCTTTGCATATGCTTGTGAGCCAATCCAAACAAGGGGTGCTGACTTTGTTCAAGTGTAATATTAAGATAGAAAAGATAGAGATTGATATGTAGCACACATCAAGAATGATGATATGAGGCATAAATGTGGAATGACACAATGTTAAATCATTCCTTTAACATCAAGGGCAACAGCAGTTATTAAGCTTTCTCCTGCTTTGGCAGTATAGTTCAGTCTGTATAAGAAGTACAATAAAGATAGGAAATTATGACTGAGATGTATTTCTGCCAGCTGAAACTGTGTATGTGAGGAATCCATTTGAAAGCTGCGTTCATTACCTTACGCAATTTGAATTTTGTGAAATCTAAGCAGAAATTTTAATGGCATGCCACACTGTTCAATAATTCCACTGATAAGAGCCAGGGAGAATGGGAGTGCAATGGCCTGTGTAAATCTGTGACTGAAGACATCATGTGGTTATCGCTCCCACCATGCTGCCGTCCTCCTCATTCCTTCCTTCATCCTACCCTCTTTCTCTGTATTCATCTGTTACGTCCATTCCTATTTCCTCACTGTCTCTTTTTGTTCATTTGCTTTTTCAGGTTCCCTCTCTCTTCTTCCTTTCACCATTGTGTCCTCACTTTGGACTTGTTGCAACCAACAGGTCTTTATGGTGCTTTCCATCACTTTTCCTCAGTGAGTGCATTGTGATCAATTGTCCGTGCCTTTCATCGAGCACATTTAAATACATTTTTATCTTGGCCTGAGCTTTTCCGCTCCTTGTTGTCCTTTTTAATATATCGAGATAAAGGCAGCCTTCATTAAAAAGGTCACTGTTTGTTTATACATTATTGCTGCCGAGGTGGAGATTCACAGAGAGACCTTGGAGGTATATCAGCGCCTATCAGGCACGAGGCTTTCATTACGCTCCTATACTAATAATGTTAAAAAACACACACGCTTAGAAGAGATAAGGCTACCCTTTTAGAAGCGGATGCATTATTTAACACGGCCAGCTAATGGCCCAGATTGTCCTGTAACAATTGAATAACATCAACAGATAACAGCAAGCTCTGTGCCTTTTAAAGGATGGCCCTTTGAAAGCATAGATAGTGGCCTCGCACCTAGGAGGAGGAGGAGGAAGAGGAGGATGTTAGGGTGATGTCCTCCCCAAGCCAGTCCACAAAACATTTCTCCATCAGAAAATAAGATAACCACCAGAGGTCCACACCAGAGGGGGACAAGTAAAAATGGATTGGGGAGAAGAAGGAGGGAGTAAAAATCAATAACATGTTGGTCAGTATTAATCTGGCATCAATATGGTCTGTATCTTTTACTTTTCATGGTAATGGCTTCAGTGATCTCCTAAAGTGCCTCTCAAGTGCTTAGAGGGTTAGCGATAGTATCTTATCGGGGCCAGAGGAGAGCATTGGCCAGGGAGGGAAAGTAAGAGAAGTAGAGGGGTAAAGGGGTTGCACCAACAGGGTCCTGGGACATTTTACAAAGGGTGTGTGTGTATAAAGCCCTTTACTTAACCCCTGACAACTGAAAAAGACAAGCCATTGACATCAACAGACTGATCTGATATGTGAACAACAGGAACATCTGACAAAGCGTCATGTTCCTTTTGCTTTTAAATCTGGACTTATTTATGTCAGTGGTAAAACACATGCAAATTTATAGTTCTGTGTGAGCCATACATAAATACAATTTGACACTGGACATTTCTATTCTACTGACTTATGTGTGGTAGTTGCAAAACACATGCGTAAACTCATGGATTAATATAAGTTGCAACAAAAAACTATCAATATTGTTGTGTTGACAGACTCATTTTCAAATCCTTGCAAATTTGAAAACTTGACTTTGAGAAATGTGAAATATAAATAGGGGAGGTAACATTAATGTCTGCCATCTTTCACTCAGTAGCAAGAAAACCATGATTACGGCCTACAGCAAGATATTTTTTTGCTTATCTTTTGTTTCTGAAAATCAGGTTGCTCTAACTGAATTCTATGTTGCCAATCAATGGACAATATCCCAACCCAAAAAACATGAAAAGTGGCTAGTGTTGTTATCCATATAATTTTTTTCCACTTCATTTTAATCTCTGTACTCTTTAACTACACTGCATAGTGCGATTTTAGCATGCACAGTAAACAACTATGTGTCAGAGATTATTTTGATGCCAGTCCTCTCATCAGATATTTGGCAAGATGACTAATGGCTGTTTATTCTCATATGAAGGCCTGATATTCACAAGAATGTGAAGTGTTCTTTAGAGTTCTGCATCTGGGGATTAACTCTCCTTGGCCCAATGCTGGGGTTAGGCTTTTTTCCTCATACATTTTTTCCATCATCTACCTGCAAAATAACATGATAGTGACCCACGCTATCTTTGTGGTGGATAGGTGTGGTGGGTGCTGGTCCACTATGTACGAGGGAATCCTTGATGTGTGTGCCAGCCATTGGCAGAATGCCCTTCACACTGATCCCGTTGGATGTCTTCCATTGCCACATCTCCCATAGTCCCCCATTCCTGCCTCTATTTCTCCTTTTCTCCTCCTATATACTGTATGTATAAATGTGATGCTGCTTTGGACAAAATACATTCAGTAATACTGAAATGTGAATGTAACATGGCCAAAATACAATTGAAATCATGTAGCCAGAAAACAAACAAATCAAACCCATGCCAAAAAAAACAAGCATATTTTTATCACACATTTTTATTGTAAGACCAACGAAGTTAACAGTTGAATTGCACTGTTGTGCTTATTTTAATAAAAAATAGAATTAGTTCTCCTGGCTTCTTTTGTCTCAGCCAGCTTACACACTGAACAGAGAGACATCTGAAATGCCCCGGAAATGCAGTATATCTAATGAATATGTTTCAAATCTCTATGCCCATATAAACTATTTGGGATTATCCAATATCTTTACAAATAGAGCTGATTATCCCATTAAGCTGAACTCTTACTATAAATAGTTTTTAATACAGATGTAGATTTGTGGGGGCCGAAGCAGAGGGGTGGAGGGGGATAAGTGTTTCTGGCAATGGTGTTTTATTTGATGCCCCCTCCTCACACACACACACACACACACACACACACACACACACACACACACACACACACACACACACACACACACACACACACACACACACACACACACACACACACACAGCCTGTGGTCCTTTCTGTACACTGTGAATATTCTACACTAATACCATTCTCCAAATGTCAGAATTGGAAAGAATAAAAACCTTGGCTTTATGATTTTATTTTTCACCTCCAGAGAAAAAGTCCAGGAGTGTGTTTCTTTTATTCCTATTCCCTCTCTCTATCTCTTTTTCCATTTGCTCTGTTTGCTCCACTCTGTCTCTCTATTCCTACTTCATTCTCTTCTATTTATTCATATTCAACAGTCAATCATTTTCTGAAAAAAAGCGAGTGAGTGAGAGTGAGAGAGGGAAGCAGAGAGAAATCCGGAGATTGCAGATGGAAGTGGTATTTTTTTCATGTTCTTATCCTTCCGCATTTGAACTGGCGATGTGGAAAAGCGCTAGGAGCACCGCTTTACATAGCAGCCTCCCTCTCATCAAAAGCCGCCAATCGGGCCTAAATCAGCATGCAAAATGCCACTCAACCCTGTAGCCTTTATTAAAGTTTGCAGGGACTCAATTTGAGATAGCGATCATTCCTATTAAAAAGCCAAATGTAAGATAGTTTTTATATAAATCTCAGGGTGGAATGGAATTGTTAATCAGCATAGGCTGATGTGATTTCTCTGTCACAAATCCTGCCCAGGGCTCAGCGGCACACCAGCTTTACCGTAACTTCGGGCTTAGCAGTCACCACTGAAACCAAGGGAGGGTATAGAGAAGTGGGGAGGGGGCTGTGTATGTGTGTGTTGGGGTTGTGTTGGCCTGGGTTATGGGGTTGGGGGGTCGGCTTAGCCCCGACACTTCCCCTCCAACCCGTAGCAGTCACCATCAGCAGCCCTCCTGCTCAATGAGGAGTGAGCTGATGATGGAGCTTGATTGGATTTGGAGCAAAGTGCTGCAATGAGTTTTATTTTGTAAAGTCAGGGTTAGGAATGTGGTGTCTGACCTGAGCCATTACTTTACAAATGTTATGTAAATATTTTGAACTTGTCCTACTTGTATAGTGTAGCCTGTTATGTTATCCAGACTTACATTTCACCATACTGTTGAAAACTGTGAAATTGGCCTCCCTTGTGTGACCTGAGTGTTGAGGTTTTAATGGATAGCAATTGTTGTCCTTTCCTAGCAGTCCCTGCTCTTGGCCTTTATCCTGCCAGGAAAGGACTCCTGTTTATGGGCTGAGCTGCAGACCATTGGCACCCTAATGCCCCATGGCTCTCTGGGTCAGTATCAGCCGTGCCTAAAGAGCAGCACCAGCTTAACCTCCCAAATCACAGCAAATGCACATACTCCATAAAAACCACCACAACACATTAATAGACGGAAGTGTGGTGATAGAGTAAATATAAATGATTTGCACACTAAGGAGTCAATAGTAGACATGGCTTTATGCATTCTATAGTTTCATCTCACTCATCAAATTTTCAGCAAAACGAGAAAGAGTTGAGTAGATACAATAAAGAATCAGAGCTGATTGGTCTTAAATTAACAGGAGTAGCCAACAGAACATGAGTTCATCATGCAGTACTGGATTACCATGGCCAAGTCCTTTAACTGTATATGTAACAAACCAGTCTCCAGTCTCATCATGGGAATATGAAGTACACCAAGGTGACAGATCCCCTGAAAATACAACCAAAATGTGTTTAATCCTTTTTTTTCTTATCTGTTTGTGGATATTTGTCCCAGACTACGTTCTATTAGCATAGCAGCTGTCTGGACAATCTTTCCAGCATTTATGTAATTGAATATGATTTTAATGGTGAAAATCCTATGTGCTCTGTAATCCAACACTAGAAAAGGAGGGATAATGCCAACAAATGTCAAGCTAAGGGTTAGTTTGATTCAGTCATGTCTATAAGGAAAATATGGAAGGGCGAGTTTTCTTCTGTGAAAACTGAAAACCTTGTGGTGCTTGTAAGTGATGGTGTTCCATTTCCTCTTGCCAGTTGAGAAGTGACCTAAAAGACCATGTATATTAAAGGCCTTCTGTTGTCGGTCAACAAAGAGCTTAAGAGTTAAGAGTGTTTGTAATGATGCACATTCCCTGCTTTTGTCTCTGTCTTTGTTATTGTAGTCTGTGGTTTGGATTAGCGGCGCTCTAACCTGGCATGGAGTCAGTGGCAGTCTCTGTCTGATGATGTCACAAAGCTCTTAGCTGATGGTTATCAGTGGGTTTGGCTGAGCCCGTAGCATTTGGCTTAGCTGCAGTGTCTTGTGGTGATGTTAGCAGGCTTGTGGTGCACGGACTGGTGATTGCACTCGTCACACTGCCATAGGACACATTATGAAGAGGATGATTTGAGAGATTGCAGAAAAAGAAAGCTTTGGCCATAAAGTAAGAAGCCCGAACCATTTGGCAAAGGTCAGAGCAAACCATCCAATGCCATGTTTCATCAGGAGGTCTATAATTTGGTGATGCTGGCCCAAGGTGCAGTACAGCAGCTTGGCATCTTATACCTTACAACCATCAGAGAATGATTCCTCTATTTAACCAATGTATCAGCTACATTTCCATTGTGTCATGGATTATTCCTGTCACTGTTATTGTCATTATGTTGCAGGCCAGAGACTATATTTGCTGGTCATGATATCATAGTGTGAGAAATAAATTAGAAGTAAAAGGTGGTTATGATCATCTGTCTTACTTATAAATGGTTAAATCACAGTTTTACACTGATACCTTAAAGTGAAAAGAGGACTTTTATATACATAAGCATTTTAACATTAACATCATGTGATATATACTACAAATTATGGTGAAGAAATTTGGGCAGGAATAAGACCTGTTAATGTTTAGGGAAAAAACCTTGAACTGAGCTTTCTCAGATCACACTCATATAGTCTAAGCTAAAGACTTGTATTCCTTCTTCAATCCTTACTCCAAACATTCTAAACCGTCATTGGAGTCAAATTGACCATTTTGCAGCATGAACTCTGGTAGAAAGCTGTTCAGTAGTGTACCATGCTGTAAATTTATTAGATTAGGTTGGTTTATTTTGACCATAGGGA
Source organism: Rhyacichthys aspro (assembly GCA_036850595.1). Taxonomy (NCBI): domain Eukaryota; kingdom Metazoa; phylum Chordata; class Actinopteri; order Gobiiformes; family Rhyacichthyidae; genus Rhyacichthys; species Rhyacichthys aspro. The sequence goes on along the minus strand of CM072159.1, from coordinate 20,586,288 downwards.
TTTGGTAGCAATGTTTATCAGCAGAAAAGCTGTAGATGTATGCATCTCATGCACACATGAGAAAAAGGCAAAAAGAAAATCTTTTGTTTGAGGGACAACACAGATGCTCACTTGCAAATGGCAGCCAGACAAACATACATTACTTACGGGAGTGTTGTTGCAGTATATTTTCTGCTCTCGCTCCTCTGTATGATATGTTTACCAAATACCTGTTTAGAATGCTGCGGTGGCTGTGCAGCGCGCTCCCCTCCAGTCCCTGAGGATGCTCGGCGGTAAATGGCGGTATTATTTGTCAGCTCTGGCAGTGTCTTGAGGCTGCTTCAGAGAGATACAAGGAGGCAACTGATAAGGAGAGCATCAGAAGGGCAGTTAATTGCCTCCAGTCTCCGGGAGCTGGGGAATATTTAAAATCTATGGGATTAAAGACAGATTAAAAACTGCAGAAGCAGTGGGCCCAATGGCGCTTAAAGATTGCAATCAGCAAGGGTAATGGTGAAGAAGAAGGAGGGGAGAGAGAGAAGGGGAAAGAAAAAAAAAACACTGAACAAATGCAGACGGCTATGGGGGGAGGAAGAGAAGGAGAAAAAAAATGACAGATAGCAAATTCAGATCCGCTCCTAATGCCCAGGGTTCCATCTTGTAAGCACGATTCATCTACGTGTAAATCGTTTTTTCCCCCGTCTGTTCGTTTTCTTTTCTTTTTTTTCCTCCTCATCCGAGGCCTGCTTTGCTAGCATCGCCGCTGCTTCCAGGGTGCCGTGGTTGCTGCCCCTTATCAGTCCATCTGTGAATTAAAAAGCGCTGCTTCCTGTGAGGATTAAGGAGGCTGATTGAAGACTGTATGAAAACTAGCTAATAAGTTGAAAAATGTCAGAAGGGCGCTATATCGGAACTGTGTACTTTCCATAATAAAGCTGATTGGGTTGGACTGGGTTGGAGGGGAAAGAGTGAAGAATAAACTGCCGTTCAGATGGAGAGATGAAAAAGGCCTGAAATCCTGTTTTTGATAATTCTGCAGTTTTCTCAGCTTTCTGTTGGCAATAAAAGTACAGACAACCTGGAGAACCCTAATTTAACCCAGGATGACATTTCTGAGAACAAAAAGTAACATATTCCATTCAGATTCATGTTGTATGTAGTGTGTAGAAAATGGACATTGTAATAATGTAACATAATGCCTAGAAGCACACTTTGTGGTATTAGGGAAATGTGTAATATTTTAAAGTCCATAAAGAATGACTCAATTATTTACCATATATTTAAAGCAACAGTCAACTTTAGTTTAATGTAAACCAAAATTTATTCCATTTATTTGTTTTAAGTAATACTCTAAAACATAGAATGACATTTTTTCATCACAGAAAAGTGGAAACCTGAGGAAAAGTAGCTACATAACTTGGTTATGTTAAGGTAATTAAGGATGTTTCTGATTAAATATTTGTAGAGAAAAAAAAACAGGAAGAGTAGGCAGCTAATCCAAAATGATACACTCACACTATGATGTTGAATATATGACTATGACTAGAGTGGGCCATAATGTTATCATTAGTCATATTAATGACACCCACACTTATCAGAATCATCTAAAGGCATCACAAATTAAAGAATAAAGAAAAACAAGTCCCACATGCACTGATACATCTGCATTTGGGTTAAAGAGGACAAGATGTGCCCAATGCAATTGTTTTCCCACCTTATCTGAAGCCCACTCATTTAATCCTGTTAATGATTACATGAGATACTTAAGGTATCACGTCAAAAATCTGCTTCACATATCAGCAAAAAAATCGGGCAGTTTTTTCTCCATTATAATCCATTTTTTGCTCTCCGTGCGTGTGTTGGCAGCCCTGCATTGAAAGATTAGCCCTATTATGCATTGGTGGGTAGTGGGGGTAATCCAAGGCACCGATAGGATCGTCAGAGTGTTAAAGGGGGCATCACAGAGGCAGCGGCACCATCATAAATATGAAACAGATGTTGGTTGACATTTGAAAAAGTGAATCCAATCCCCTCCTCTGCTGTGTCTTGCGTTTTCAATGGAGAGAAGAACCTGAGAGTCTTCCCTTCTCACTCTCTGTTACTACTTTCTTACCATAGCTTTTTTCATCACAATAATCCTCTGGAACCAGTGATGCATAGATTATTCTCTGCTTTTTTCATCATGCATCTTTGCACAATTGAGCTTGGAAAAACCTCAAGGTGTTACTTCCATCAATGACGCCTGCAATAGCATTTAATTTACCCTGATTAAGGTCTATTTCCAACCATCCATTTTGGAGAGAGAAATTAAAAGATGTGGAAATTACATATGCAGGCGTGTGAATTCAATGTTTATTTAAAGGCAAGATTTTGCTGATACCGGGAGATGTTATGATTTTATCTCACCATTAAACAAGCATTCAGAGCAGCAGCAAGAAAAATATGGAGAGCTCCAGCTTTAACAATGCTTTCCTAATGTGTTTGGATGGGAGGTGGGCTCGTGGAGTATGGGTGTGATTGTTCTCTAGCTGGCAGCGGCCCTGAGGACTTCTTGCCCGTGTCTTTCATGGCAGAATGAGAAAAGACGCCACAATGAAGATCGTCCTTCTCATCCTGCTTTGTATCGTCTTCTTTGCCACTTCTCACAAGCCTCAACTCCATTCTGTTCTGCTCCATAAAGGCTCCTGTTGTTGCCGCACATTGTCATGTATTGTTTGGTGCAAAAAATGAAGATAATGCATGTTGAATGAAAGCTCATGCCTTTGTTTGGGCTATATTTGTCTGTCTGTTGCTTGTTTTCCTGCTTTGGCCACAAAAGTGGTACCTTAGGGGCAAGAATGACAGAATGAGAGTTACAGGTTAAGTTCTTTATTGTAATCAAACCAACCTTCAGAATATTTATGTAACCACACAGAAAATAAAGTCAAAGTTGATTGATTGTGCAAACGAAAACAACACAAGTATATGAGAAGACCGTTGCTGAGAGGAAAAAAAATAAAATACTGAACAGTTGATAAAAAGTAGAATGCTTGTGACAGAGAGGAGGAGGATGATGCAGAGTATGATAAAGGTGGAGAAAGAGACAGACAGACTGATGGCCTAGAGAAAGCACGATAGCAGAGAAGGGGAGAGTGATGGAGGGAGGTGTATGTTTCTTGGGGGCTTTACTGAGCCCTCCCCGTGGCCTGTCACTCAAAATGGAATGAGGAGGTCTTATCTCTTTCGCACACGTGACCCCTAACCTGACCTCCCCCTTTTCTTCCTCTTCGTCCTCACTCACTTTCCTCCCTGCCTGCCTGCATTCTCCTGCTGTATGTGCATCCCATCTCCTCCCTCATCCGTCGCGTCTGTTCATCCCTACACATTTTGTCACTTACAGATGAAAATTATGTATATGTTACTTATGTTAAATAGTTTGGGGTAGATTTTTTTTGTGCTTTTTTGTGGTGGATTGACTTAATGGCCTACTAATTGCATTTGTGCTGATGCCAATTGTAATAATAATAATCTGTTAAAATAAGTACAAAAGTTTTAGTTAAAAAAACCCTTCTTGTTCCATAGTATATATTTATAACAATATAAAACAGGTCATAGAGCTGACAGTCAGCCATATACACCTTACCCAGCCTTGTGGACATGCGGAGGCTAGCAGGTAACTCTTATCAGCAGTCAGATAAAGGGTAATTGGACAGGGGGAGGACAGCCATTAGCTCTGTTGTGCTGCACACCTCTAGCCTGGGGCCAGAGCTCATACTACTGTATGAACCAGCTCGTAGTGTCAACTTAGGGACATACAGGGCTAACTAATACAACAATCCCCTCCATTGCGCTTACTCATTGTCCTGTCATTCTATAATAGCTTTTTTTTTGCAGAAGGACTGTGCCTGTGTGAGGAAATGAAGAAATTGTCAGATTGTTAGAACAGCACAGGAGTTATCCATCCTCTGTGTGAATTATGAGCGAACACTGAAACTCAGTGGGAGTTTTTCACTCCCTCTATTCTTCCCTCCCTGTAAAACAAACATTTGAAGGCTTTTGTGTTGCCTGTCTGTATTTTACCATTTCAAACGTTGTCTTCTTACGGGTGATCTAAACTATAATCACCTTGACATCCGTCAAGCTTGGGCATGAAACAATGCCGCCTGGCTGCTCAGAACTGAACATCAGTGAGCTTAGAGGCACGCTGCCTTTCCCTGACGCCGATTTACACTTTAATGCAAATAGAGGGCTTTGTACTCACCATATGAAAGGTGTTATTAAATCTTATTTTGCATTATTCTGGGGTTTGGGGGGATAAATCTATCAAAGGGTTCAGAATTCAATAACTTAGTATTTTGTTGTTTATATTTATTCAAAATTTTAATTAAGTTTTGATTCCAAATGTGTTGGGGGTAAATTGGTGTCTAGGTGACAAGAGAGAGAAAAATAAAACCCTGTGAAGTTTTCCCTAGACTCCCCTCCCTCCTTCACAGCTTGCTTCTATTTACTCACTGTCAAGAGCAGTCTCTCCAAAAGCACCTGACACTTCTATTTTGAAGGATCTTTGGTATGCAGGACAATCCAAATGTCTTTTAGTTTGTGTGGCTATATGGCCTGAGTTGGTCAGGTTTGGATGTAGTTAAGACAAGCCTGAGGTTCCAGCTTTTCAGGTCAAGCAAGGTCAATCCCTCCTGAACCTGGCTCATCATGTTGTAAATTTATGGCCCCCTGGAGGCTCGGGCCCATCCCAGGCTACTGTAGGAATTGATAATGTGCCCCATAGCCTCATAGCTCTGCTGGATCAGCTGCTCTGCTTTTTTTATCAGCCTGACCACACAGGTAAGGCTGTGCATTCTTGCCTAATTAAAACTAGACACTCTAAAAGCATGACAACTGCTTTTGATCATGGCTTGTTGAAGAAGGACTTTTTGATCTAATAAAAAAGACTCTGATATTTAAATGATGCAAGAGATTGCATGTTCATTCAAAGTGTGAGGTCATCACCCCAGGCACACAAAACCTTTTGGAGACCTTTGGAAAATACCAAGAATGGACAATCAGCCCTGACCATTGCCTTTTAAAGAAGTTTTGCTGACCACAATGTTTCAGTACTTTTTGATGCCTCATTGTTACTCGGTTCTTTCTAACAAGGTATAATTCCAAGTCAGTTCATGTAATAACATTGATTGAGTTCCCAGTAATGCTCTGATGTGTCATCTGTATTGAGGCTATGACCTCAGTTCTGGATAGCAGTGACTCTGCAGAGTTATATGTTATGTGGTTGTAGTTTAGTCTGAGGGAAGGGGGTTGGTCTGAGTAGAGGTGTCAGATTTTGGCTGCGGTCTCTGAAAACAGCCCTAAAAGCCTTGTGTTTTCAATTAAAACATCCATCATGGATTACTCACACAAAAACATACCTTCAGCCTGTTAAGAGTGGTGCCTGTTACTTACAAAGGGCTTACAAATCCCACCTCACTGCCTGGGGCTATGGCATCTCTCTAATGCACACACATGCACAATCCCCTCTGCTGTCTCCTTCTCTCCCTTGTCACTGTCCTCTACTTGATCATTTTTCAGGTTATGTATAAAGTCCAAAAGGAGCTAATGTACCACTTGTTGGACAAAAGGATAACAAGGCTATTTTTAAACTTCATGAATGGTGACAGACAATGAGGTGGTTCACTGAATTCCATGTGCAAGAAAGCAGCATTACTCACACGAGATGAGTTGAGAAATCAGCACCACTTTATGGTCGATAGTCTCTTTTATAGGTCACCTAGCGTTCCTGGCTCTAACAGGCAGACTTTTAAGAACAGTAAACACATTTTTTTAATACTTTTCGTAGAAGCTCAGGTAACCTCTTGGCCAGGAGGAAACCAACTAAAATACATCAGGTAAACAAGTGGAATAGGTAAAAGTCAAGAAAGAAGTCACTGCAGCTGCTGAGGTTGTACTCACAGCCCCCCCCCCCCACCTCTCGTCTTCTTCCTGTTCAGTATATCATATTTATTTCCTGATAAACATGCTCGGAGGCTACTATTGGGCTCCAAGATATACTCCGTGCCTCGGCTTAGAGCGTAAACGACCGTCGAGCTACTCTCCCTCTAAACCTTCCTCTCAGATCAACCCGTGTTTACATAGTATTATCATATATTAAGCCTCGCATTTTCATGCATAGTGTCCCTGTCGTAATTCTGACAGCAGAAGAGACAGGAGAAGCAACTAAAGGCCCAAAGGGAGCGAGCAGCCCCATTCCCTGCCATTGATATTCATTACAGTAGATCTACAGAGGATGAATCTGCCTCCCGCCCCCTTGGGGACAGAAACACTTTATGTCCTTATCAGGGTTGGGAACAAGGATTTTCTTCTCAGCTAACAACAACACTGGCTGCTGCTACACCAGCTCTGCCTCCGTTTCTTTAGGCCCCGACAGTTAGCATCGCTTCGAAATGTGTTTAATCTCTCGGAATACAGCCCACCTTGCAGCAGATAAGGTGAGGTTGGGATGTCTGTAGATGACCCACACCAACCAACATCCACACACACCATCAGTATCCACTATCGATGTATACTCACTCCACACAACACTGCACATTTCAATGCAACACCGTCTCCAATCGTGCATGAATTACCTCTGGGTCTCACCAGCAACATGTGTTGGGGAAGTAGTAGAAGTGAAGTTGGCCTTTTATTTGAAGGTTCTAGCCATAAAATCATAATGGAGGTAATACTATCAAGCTGCAAGAGGTAAACCTGCAGAAAAACAAAACAAAACAGTCATTTGGTGTTAGTATGGATTGTATAAATGTGAAGAGGTTTATATAATGAATCTCTGAATGTGTGGACTCTAAATACTTGTTTCACTGGGGCATTAAGGCTGTATATGAGAGGCATGGGGTGGGTGGAGGGGTCAGTTTTACCATTGATGAGCCTTTGGCTCCAACCTAGAGTGGAGTGAAAACACTTTTTTAAGATGAATGTTTTGTTATTATGTACTGCTAAAATGCACATGTGTGAACAGTATATACAGTATATACAATACATAAGCTAGAGCCTAAGTCACTAATAGTTTATTGTGTAAAGTGCTCAGTGATGCAGCAGGTGGCTGTTCACCTGTTCTTGACACCCACCAGAGAGTGTGCCTGTCGCTGCTGGTTATCTGTCTCTATATGTGTGTGTGTGGTTTATCAGTTAAGCCCCAAACAGGGAAAGTTCATCCTCTGTATAGATCATATCACTAGGTGTTGACAGAAGCAGGTCTTGAGTAAGCTGCTGTGTGAGTGTGTGATGAGCTCTGTGACTTGGGTTTGTGTTGTTCTAGACACATTTCACAATTAATCACTGGTCTGCCACAGATTCCACACATGCTGCAGCTACTAGGGAGGCCCCCACAGTCAATGAATGGACTGTTTTAACACAAGCAAACTATTTCTTAAGCTAGCTTAATTACCTACTACACATGAATGTCATATTCCTCAAAAACCCATCCATAAAGTCAGCTTTAAAATGCATACATGTATGGAAAAAAAATTGTTATGGTAACAACTGAATTGTAATAGAAAAACATCATACACATTTTTCTATAATATGTAGGGATGTATTATATTGTAATATCTTCCAAAAACCCTAATGGCTGAACTTACTAGCTCCAAATGCTTTCATTTGGAAAGTCCTGAATTTTGTTTCTTCAAAAAAATTATATATAAAATAAATAAATAAATAAAAAAGGCTTATAAGGGATCATTAGCTTGATGTTGAACATGTTCAATAGTACAGTCAGTTGTGTACTGCAACACAGGATGATGAAGGATTGCCTTTAGCCTTAGACACTCTCTTAGCAAAGCCACATTTTTCGAAGCACCCAACAGGTGCCCCTCTGTCACAGACTCTGTCACAGACAGGCATCAAAGTCTGTGACAAAGTGTGTAACAGGTAAAACAGAGCTGAAGGAATGAAAGGAGAAAAGCATCATAACCACATACTTGTTGAAAAAGGGGAAGGTACTTCACCTCTAGACAGGAGAGCACAGGGCTCAAAGGCCACCAAGCCACAAGAAGCCTTTGGCATGCCAAAAAACAACAAAAAACTCACCGTGTACACAGATGCAGAATGAAAGTGATTCCTTATGCTCACCTGAACTAAAAAAATAAATAAAATAAAATAAATAAACAGGTTGAAGTAAATAAATGTGCTAAGATAATGCCGTTCGGTTGAATTAAGATCCAAGTTATTAGTTAAGCTAGTTTTTGATTAATGAGACAACCTGTAATTGTCCAGCACAAATTTAGCACATGTACATTTTTAACAATAATTTATAGCAATAACAGTAGTTTTCTAAGGCTTTCTATATGATGGTTATTTCCCAATCATTCTTATGCACGCACACATCCATCTATGTGTCTATAAATACCTGCAGGGGCCCTGAAGGAAACAAAAGACACAGAGGATAGTTGTTTTAAGAAGAGGATCCCCACATTTTCATTTGGAGGAAAGACACTAGACATATTATCTGTCTGTGACAGCCACAAATTATTGCTGGCTCCCCAGCTCAGTATCCAGATCCTAACGCATGAATGGACATAGACAAGTCTCTTTCTCTTTTTACAAGGCTATCCTCTTGCTCGCTGCCATTTACACATACTGCCATTTTACTCTGCTGACATCAAGGCAGTCAATATGACATGTGAGGTGAGCCCTGAGTTTTAGCTATGTGGCGTGTGAGGCCAGTTAGACATTGGTTCAAAAGAGTGGAGAATTATTAGTCATCTAACAGTGTATAAATCAAGATTAGCTTATGTATGCATGTTCATTTTCTCTGCGTGTATGGGTAACCTAACCCTGGTCAGCTCCGATCTTGGGCGGCCCTAATTGGCCCTAATGCTAGCCTCGCTCTGCACTGCTTTCATGGCTATAATTAGGCTAATGGAGGATGCTGGTGCCAGACTGTGAGCCAGACCAGGGGTCAGTAGCCAGGAGGTTGGTGGACTGCAGTTGGGGAAGCAGTGAGGCTGGAAGAACAAGGATGCCTTTGGAGAGAGGCTGCAGGCTCAATGGCCACCTCTAATGGCTGTAGTGACAGTTGTGTGGGTTAGGGAGGCAGTTTAAAAGGGGCACTAACTTAGGGGGGTCCACTGGGGCATAAGGATGACAGACATGATACGTATACAGAATCAGTCTTTTAGAGGTTCTGTAAAGTAGAATGAAAAGTTAAACAAACATTTTACAACATAATAATGACTCTTGTCTTGTGTCGTCACCTTTAATGCCTTAACTGTTTGTCGCCGTGGAGATTACTTCTGACTTGAGGCTACTGCAGTGTGTGTGAGAGATGGGAAAGGGGCGAGAGTTCAATTATAATTACGAGGATTAGAAAACTACAAAAGAGCATGTTAATGAAGTGTTAAATCATGGCTATGTTCTTATCTGGGCAGTAGATCATTTGAATCTATACATTTTGACCCATTTGTCTTTTTGCAGCTGACCATATTCACTAGCTCTTCCAAAGTCAGTCTTATTTACCTTTTACTTTGGAGTTACTCTTTAATCTTAGCAAGTTCGAAATATATATGAGTGTTTAAGTGAAGTTACTCACTATTTTTCTTGGGATTTTCTGAAACCAATAATGTTTAACAAAAAGGATACACGCCTTTGCAGAAACATGGATAACTTTCTTTGATTACAATGAAAGATCCAAATGAGATAAGTATGGGCAGCCAAGGAACTAGTGTCAGGTTTTCGATGGTGCAAGTCTCAGGAATGTGAAGCATGCCTCCACCTTTGGCTTTGATCGCCCATTTAACTACCTGAGGATATTTTACCTTTTTGATGGAACTTGCACAGAAGCAAGATATGAGACTAATCACACAGTAAATATTGAATAAGGTCCAAGATGATGTTTGTTGAATCTAGGTTTCTATGCATGATTTTCTATTAAGTTTTACAAAACAGAAAACAAAAGTGAAAAGTGTGGAGCAGGGGTAAGGAGGCCCAGGCTTTACAAGAAAAAACAGACCAAAATTGTGTTTCTCTGGGCAATTCGGGTTTTGTTTGAAATGAAAATAAATTCAGTATAAGGGATTTCAGGTCCATATAGGAGCTAATCAGTTAATACACCTTTAATGTTGGGCAATCACTGCTGTGTGGCCATGCAGATATCTTTCTATTCTCTATTACAACAAGATGCACTTTTAACAGACCCAGAATGAGAATATTTATTGAAACACATGCTCCCAAGAACCAGCATCTGTTAAAAAACACATTTGATTGTTACCTTTTCTTTCTCTTTTATCCAAACATTCCCTGCTTTGGTTCTCTTCATCTTCACAAGCCATGCAGAAAAACCACAGCCATGCTTCATCAGCCATAACAGCCAGTCATGTTAGGTCTGAGTCCAGCTTTAGATTAATGTAGGTGTTTTGACTTTTACTTTAGAACATTCATAGCCGTATTGTACGTGTGCGTGTGTGTTACCCAGTGTGTGTTTTAGGGGCGTGATTCCCTTCCGCCGACTGACTGCCGGCTCACCTTGTCCATTAGGAGGGTCAGTGGGAGGTAATGTTGTGGTTGAAGCATACCTGTGGGGCTGACCTGGCTAAGAACATAAACAACAGCTTTGCACAGACACACACCTGAAATTCCTAAGTCACCTACCCCCTCCATTCTCCTTCTGTCATTTCTTTTTCAATCGGAAATTAGTAAGAAAAGCAGTGATATTTATTTTATTTTTTTTTGACATTACAGATACTACTTGATGCAGCTGCTTTAATCATGAGGCTGGAGACACCCTGGCCAAGTGGCAGTTAATTGCAGGTCGAACACTTATAGACAGACACAAAAAACAATCATTCATATGGGCAGCTTGGGTTCACCAATTCATCTGTGCATGCATGTCTTGTCTTGTGGTCGAGAAGGACCCATGGCGGCGCAAAGAGGACGTGCAGACACCACACAGAAAGGCTCCTGAGATTGATCCCGCAACCTTCTCGCTGTGAGTCAGGAGGTGGATTTATATTTATGTATTGTACAAACCCATTATCTTAAGTGTTCCATCAATGTCAACAGAAGACAAGATGAAGCACTGACCAATCGCTGCTAAATTACACCTTGGGAATGAAAACTGGTCGCTGGTTCAGGCACAAATACGCATGCATAAGTTAAAGGATGACAGAGGGCTCATAAAAGTGTCTCCAGTGTAATAACAGAAGCAATTTCACCATCAGAATTAGTTCAAACACCATGTCATTTAATGCATTGTAATTTAATACTGTTTGAAGGCTTTTTCGGCTCACACTCTTGGATATTCCAGCTCCAGCCACACAACAGAATTCATAGAAATGACCCATAAGGCTCATGTTTGCCATCATTTAAATCCATATTACTCTTGTACAAAGGGATCTGTGTAATACTATTATGCCTGCCTGTATGTTGTCTAAACACTGCGGCCCATAACATTGTTTTTGTCTCCAGTTTACTGTAACCGTCTGGTAACTGATTTCATGTTGTGTGTAGACAACAAACTTCCACCTGTTGTGTTGTTGGATAAATACTTTTTTTGCGTGAAAAAAGGCTTTGCCCTCATGCAATGTAGTGTGCCTCTTTTCAGGACTGTTACTTTCAGTTAGACTTCTTATGAACTCAGTTAGGGTCAAAGCAGCAGTGATGTGATGCTCAATTTATGGTGTACACGTTCCACCATCACATGCTTCAATAATACAAAACTCATTCAAAAATCGAACTAATATGGATTAAATAGATTGATCGCAAGAAACTGTAAAAATGACTTACATATTTGAATATGGCCTTTTTGCCTTTATTTAATGGCAGACATTAGACAGACAGAGATTGGATGTGAGAGAAGAATGACATTGAGCGAGTATGTGGCACGCATTTCATTTTCAAATGATTTATTGATCCGGTCAGCGTAGTGGAAATAACAAAGTGAATTGGGAATGTGCATTATGTGCAATATATTTACCATAGCTATTGTTTTGTGTGTTTGTGTGCAGTTGAGGTATTTTAAAGTGTTTTAGTAAATTGAGTCTTAATGTTTGTTGAAATGAAAATGAAAATTGTGGACCATCTGAATCTACTGCCTTCTTTCTCATCTGTAGACATTATTCATCTCATTTAAATACAACTTCCAGCCTACGTCACAATCTTTTTATGATTTTAGACTTTAAAAGACAATAATGGGATGTAGCTAAATGAATAAAAATATATTTATTTCAAATAATCATGCCTATGACAATTAACCAGACTCTGCTGACATTGACCAGCATCAATAACACTGTACTATTTTATAGAGATGAGGCTAGGACACCCAACAGTACCTAGGCCTCTTTTTTACTTTTACTTGTGGAGTTATTTGTCATGTACATGATGCATGAAGTTCACCTTGTCAGAGTAAGCCAACACTGGGCTGCTATAGCAAGGGTCAGTGTGTAAGTGTGAGTGCAAGGTTTGCTCCATTATGGAATTCATAATACAGCTCAGGTGTGAGGCAAAGCTGTCATCACCTTCATTGCACAGAATGCATATGAGCCTTTTGATTCCAACTTCTTTATTTTACACTTCACTTTTTGCAGCTCCATTTTGCTGCTCCCTTTAAGCGCAACCACATGAATAAAATCTCTTTTGATGGAAGACTGTGCACAGATCTCTGTGTCCCCATTCCAGATGAAGAAGTGTCTCTTGTGGGCTTTGCCTAGGGTTAACCTGATGCATAGTGGCCCTACCCTTCACACATACTCTCTTATTTCTATTTAAAAGTGGCCTGGATTTTCCTTCACACTCCATTCTCAGTTATCCTTGCGTTTTGGCCAGTCAATCTTTGAAAAGAAATTTTCATTTTTTAATCTGAAAGTCTCTCTCTGTGCTAGATTTAAAAGACATAAGGATGAAAGAGGTAGCTGTGCCATCTGTCCACAGCCCATACATGCAGAAACAGTTTTCAAACAGAATTCAAACTCTGCAGTCCACCACTAAAATATTTTGATACATGTCCAAATACATGGAAAATGTTAGGAGCCAGGCCACCAATTCTCTAAATTGAAATGCTAACATTTAAAGAAATTTTAGCATCATGTCTAAAATTCTTAAGTTTTTATGTATCTCTCTCTTTTTTTTATTTACTTTCTATTTTTTACCCTATAATATAACTAAAGTTGTGCATCGTACTTAACAAATGCACTGGCTTTAATTCAGTACTACTCTACAAAGAAGGGTGAGGATATATTCTTGTCCCAAATAAAACCTTCATTTAGCCCTAATGCATACATAGCCACATGATGCGAGTACAGTGAGGCCTGACACAAACAAACCAACAATAACACCACCGATTCTCCTTCAGAAATCTAGCCACCACAGTTTGCTTTCACATGGAAATATGTTTGTGTGTCAACCCATCGCACAAAAGGGGTGTGGGGGGTGGCAGTGAGAGCAGGGGTCCGACCTGTGATTACCTCTTAAATACATATAGATGCGGCCCTTTGAATGGTGGCCTATTGAACGGAAGACTGGGTTAAATGAGATGTTAATCATTTCCGTTCTCCTGTTAGTGAACTGATAAGAGCTTTAGGACCACCCCTCCGCAAGAGACACGCCAAAAAAAATCTCTACCCCCCATTCACATTCGCACACTTCTATTCCTTTTTTATGGTAATTTAGAGAGTGTGCCTCCCCATTTAGATTTTTGACTCACACTCCGTGTCCCTTAGAGAAACGCCGATCATTCGCTCACTGCATTTAATAACAAAGCGGAATAGGGAGATAAGTTTTGCAGCTCAGACTGAAAGCAGCCTAGAAACACATTTACTTTTTTCAGTTGGCTTGAAATAGCCCAAGTTAAAGCTGTATAGGAGGGAGAGAAGGGAGATGGGGAATAAAAGTCAACTCCCTCTCTTTTATAAGGCTCAAAATAAGATGGCAGCGAAATGTGTTGTATAAAATCCTTCAACTCTTGAAAGACTCACGGACAGAGATGATTGTACGCAGGGAGCCTGTTGCCTCATTCAGTGCACAATCAAAAGCTTTTGCCCGAGAGACGACGTATTTATGTATGGGGACGAATAAGCATAATCTAACTATATTGTGTACTGTTAGGTTGAAAATAAAGTCATTATATGAGTCTCTACATGTGGGTGTGGCCTGCTCGAGTCGGCGCCGATATAGGAGTGGGATTATAAAATATCATTACACCGCTCAGATGAACTACAAGTATGTTCAGTCTCCTTTACAATAGCTCTTATGTTGTTAATATCCCTCTGCATGCGAAGGAATAATGGTGTATTTTTACCCCTCTGTACATTTAAAGTTCAACATTTATTTTCATTGTTACTTTGGCCAGACTTGCCTTCAAAAATGTTTTGAAAGAGTCTACTTTTAGACATTTCCATACCATACGGAAACATGACAAGGACTGTTGGAAGTTCCATTGGAGGTCTTTTTAACCCCAATGACAGATGGTACAGGCTGTGACGGAGCAGAGACACTAACTTAAAAGGTTTGTGCTGGTCTTTTAAGGTGACTGTTACAACACACGGTGTAGTATGTGTGTATAAACCACAGATGAAACAGTGTGTGAACAAGCAGGTGCAGGGCTAAAGTCAACGAACAGCACACCCACCTCACCTCTGTTAAATGCTGCCGCAGCTCACATTGTGCCGTCAATAAATCATCTCAGAGACAAACGGGTAATGACTGTATGCACATTGGACACAGCGTCTGTTGGATGATCTCAGAAGGTTTTGACCTGAGAAACTGCTGAACATGAAATTACAACAAAAATATTAAAGCTCTGGAAGGTTAAAACATGTTCTTTTGATATTCCAAAAAAACAAAAACAAAAAAAAAAAGCATCTAAGTTTGAAAACATATTGGGAGTGTACTGTAAATGTCACTGTTTTATTAACTTACATTTTAATTTTGCTTATGAACATGAGACAGATTCTGATCATTCAAACTTACATTTATTTTTTTGTACTTCCAATTAATAAAAAAATATGTAGAATTACCCATTCAGTTTAAAAATATAATAAAACAATACATAAACCTGCAGTAACTGATGGTCTGGTCAAAGCCACTACTGATTAATAATACTATTAGTGATAGGATTAAATGACCACTAAAATTCAGTACATAAATAAATGACTACTGTCCATGGGCTTTACTAAAAATATATATACAGTATATCTATTGCCTTTTTCTACAATTGAGAGCACTTTGCACATGTGAACTGATTAATGATATATCACCTTCCTGAGCTTCTTTAAAGTCTACTTTCAGTATTTGTTCCTGGTGTATTTCTCCTCATCAGCTCTTTCTCTGTGACTTCGCACACTGCAGTTTGACTGTTTCAGGTCAAAGGAAAGGAGATAAGGAGAAGTGATATTTCTTCACTCGTTCTCCACCTCAGCAGCAGCAGCAGCAGCAGCAGCAGAGGCAGCAGTAGAAGTGGGCAGAGTGACAGGCCTCCAGTGTAAGCCTTTATTTACATTAGCCATAATACTACAGGTGATCAAAACAACATGGCCATCTCCCATGATTAAGGCGCAAAACGCTAGATGTGTTGTGACAAGCTGACTCCCACTCCCTTCCAACACACACGCACCACTGCATAGTGAACAAGGTATTATGTTAGATCTTCTCATGAATGTCATGGGTATTGCAATCTTATGAAATAATCTGTATCCTTTTTTATGCTACCACATTTTTTCAGATTTTCTCTAAACATATTAATTATTATTAAAATAGGAAAATAGGAAAAAAAAGTATGCACTCCATATCAGTTTTAGGAACATTAACCAAAGCGTTTGTAAAAGATAAGTGCGGTTTTCATGTTCTATTCCGAAATAAATAAATAAATTAAATAAAGCAATGAATGAGCTAAATTGGAAAAAAAAGAGCAGCTAATAAAGAAAGACACTTCTGAAGCTCATATGACAAGATACCAAATTTCAATTTGAGTTTGCGGAGGCGTGGAGGAGAAAAGCAGTGTTGTGAGCCTTTGATACCCAGCCCAAGCAAGTCCTTCCCCAGCTGTGCGGGCTAATTTGTTCATTCGGTCCTATCTTACCCCCTCCTAGTCTCCGTTTAGCATTATTAATCAAATTACACCCACTAAACTTTCTTTTTCTTGTCTCATTGAAATTGTCTTCCTCTATTTTTCTCGTTGAGTGTTTCTTGAGCGTGACTTTTTGTGTGTGTGTTTTTTTTTTTTTTTTTTATAGCTAAGGGTAAGCCAGGAAAAAATACAGCACTTGTCATTCAGAAACAGTGGCATCAGGTTAATGATTTAATTTTTTCAATTAAGATAAAGAAACACTCTCCCTCCTGACCTGCAGGGCACCACTGAACATCAAAGCGCCACTGCTCCTAATTGTTTTGTACTCAAGAATAAAATTTCAAAAGAGTTAATGTGTGTTGTGTTCGAGTGTGCTTCGGAGCCATCTTCACCCTGGCCTGATCATTTGAATCCTTCCTTCCCCTACCCACCATTAGCTTGTGATATGCCATTTATACCACATTCACAGCCTCCCTAGAGCAACTCTTGTACGTATACACCACCAGCATTTACAGTTCAAAGTTGAAATACATGTTCAATTAAAAAACAACCTAATAAAACCATTTGCGAGCTCACATACAGCGCATGGCTATCTGTCAGCACTATCTTTTGCCCCCTGCACTCAGTTTTGTCTTTGCCGCCTCAAAGTTTAAGGCCATTCTCATGTATGAAATTACCTTTTTGCCAGATGAAAGTCATTAGGAAAACCATTTAAATATGTAAATTGTGGACAGATTAGAAGCAGCTGATGACAGGGGGCTGCTGTTATAGAAAGGCAGGCCCACTTAGTATTACATTATTCTAACTATATTCACACAGATTTCTTCATTTCAACACTTTCCAGAAAGCAATTAAATGGCAGCAATGTGTAGGAGGTGGACAGCTTTGGATTAAACTGAGTGTTGCCACGGCAATCCCACTGTGCAATACAGTCCCAATTATTGTGTTTGAATTATTGAGGATGACAAATGTCCACAATGATGGTGCTATGGTCAGTAAACAGCATTTATCCAGAGGAGAGAATCACACTGATGAGCTGATGTGCAGCAGCTGGAAGCAGTCTTGTGCAGTGTGTAGCCTAGCATTGCCCCCTACTGAAACCTGACTCCTCTGTTCACTTTTAGCTACTCCTCAAGATTTTCTATTCAATTCCAATCACTCCTAACATATCTTATTATTTCTGATACTATTAATAATATGTTTTGGAATTTATAGGATCATAATGATGAAAAAAAATTAAATAGTTGTGGCAAAGTTAAAGGAAATAAAAATAATTTCCAGTGCAGGATGTTGTGGTGTATCTCTAAAGTTTGTTCAAATACAGTCAAGGCTTATCTATTTACCGAATTTCTTTTGTGAAAATAAGGAGTTCTTGGGATGACCAGTAGAGTAATGTCAGGGAGTGGCTTACGAAGGAAAATGTTGACTTTCCCGGGATAATCGCAGCACTTTTCCAAGAGGCAGGTCAAGCACATTTCTGCAGAATCCCACACAGTTGTAGCTCATACAGTCCCCATTCCTTATAAATATTTAAGAATGGGTACATTTTTCAGGCAAATGTAAAATAATTCAGCCTGTCTTGTATTATCTGACGTTATTAATGTCTGGTGTTAGTTTGGATATCTGATGCTTGATGGGATTGTGCGTCTGTGTTTCCGGTGTCGGGCACCTCCCGGGGCTTCTAGGATGCTTTGGCTGCCACTGCTATTGCTGCTGCTGGTTAAATCCTCAAAGTGGCCTGGCCGCTCTCTGCCAAAGCTGCCCGCCTCAGTCCACAAGTAATCCACAGCAAATTCCTTCAGCCTCAGTATCACAGGCCTGTGCAGTGGAAAGTCGCGCTGCCAGGGGACTCTGGTTGTGTATGTGTCTGAGCCCCGTGTCAGGGTGAATATGTATGCATGTTTGCTTTTATGTACAGTACTGCGTGAACTTGCATGCTGCCGAGGCGGGATGTGTGTGTGAGAGAGTGTTGGGGAGATGGCGTGGCAGACGTTGGAGCCAGCTGACATTCACACTGGCTTTCTTGCCTCCCTCGCTGGATGCTGTCCCAGCCAGCGGTTTGGTGGCGGCCCAGCAAAAGGAGGAGGCACTCCATTTGCCTGGTTAAACATCCCCGTGTGCTCTTCCTCCGGTGATGAAACATTTGCTTCATTAATACGGGGTTAATGGACACAGGAAGCATGAGGAAGGTGGAAAGAATAGAAAGAAATCACACGGAATGATTTCTCATATATTAAGAAGTTCTAAGGAGTGCACAGGTTTGCTACCACTAAAGAATGTTTTTTCTGTACCCAAAGGATAGGACTTGGAGTGCTTAAATTAAAAAATATATATATATTTTTAAATATGTTGGGTTATACAGGTATTCTGTATCTGTATAATCTGTGTGGTGATATGTTTCAGGTTCTAATACTTTATTTTTGCATTGTAGCTACATGCCATGTGGCCACAAATGTCACGCACAATCAAATTGGAAACGCAACAATTTAGAAAATAGCTATTACCTTTGGACTGGAGAAGCACCTCTTCAAATCTTCTGTCTCTGCTGTTGCCACACTCTCACCTCACGCTCTGGTCATTTGTCCTGCAATGTATGATTTCAGAAACTATTACCAAGAAAAGAGCAGGTTTAAAATCGACCAAAGCCATGAGCAAAATCACATTGGTAGAATAGGCAAGCAGAGTATAATGTATTAATTTGAACATTGACATATAATGAGTTGTCAGTGTTTCCCCTCTCTTGGTCTCTCTGTTGGACTTAAGCCGTTTTGTGGGAAATCTTTGAAGTCAAAAACAAGAAACCTGGACATTATTGAATCCTATTTAGAAGGGCCGGGATTGAGAAAGCCTTAAAGACACGCAGGAAAGCAACGCTCAAGCTTCTGTGCCTTTTAATGTTCACAGCATCCAGTTGCCTTTCATGTCTATGCTATCTGGAATTAATTGGTTTTTCAAAGTCGGTGTGTTCTTTGAGTGTATGCAGGATGACATGTGTATGTTTGATTGGAGTGAGCACAATTTCTCTGTTTACCATTATTGGTGAGTTTGGTAAATGCATGGAAGTATTTTTTCACGTTTAGGTTTTCACACAGGACTGACATGACATTGGTTACATGACACTATTTCTCATACAACCAAATCACATTTAGGGCTTGTACTAATTTCCCATTTGTGGTTAAATTATTTAAACTTCCTATTTAAATTGTCAGGTCATGTAGGCAGAGTGAATGACCTCAGCACCTTGTGACAGTCCCTTTGGGAGGTAGATTTAACACAAGTCTTCGGGGGTAAAAAGAAGAACAAGTTCAACCCAAACAGTCTGGTGAGAAACAGAAATGTTGCAGCCGTTCCCCCAGACGGTCCGTTTTCACAATTTTTGTATAAAATGTCAACTAATGCAGTGTGGGTTGGCGCCAGCAGTGTGTATGGCTGTACGTTGGTACTGTCGGTAATGTGTTTATATAACATCCCTCACATTCCACGCTAAGAGCCTTCCACTCTCCCAAGTTCATTCAAGCAGGACACACACACACACACACTAAGTCTGAGCACATGTGCTCCCCCAAATGCATAGAGCACATGCAAACATTTTTAAGTCATGTTCTCAAACACACACGCAAATGCACACTTTGATTCTCAAATATCCATTGTAGCATTACACAGGAGTTCCTAACATGCAACAGTGGAGCTCTGGACTGAGGCACACAGAGTAGTTTAGTTTCTAAAGACATCCATCATGGGCAGGCAGGACGTCAAAGTGCAGCGCTTAGAGCCTCACTTTCTGATACCATTACTGCATTATTTGCACACGCTATCACTTAAGGGCTGAGGCTGGGTCAAAGATATTTACCCTGAACAGAACAGTACAGCTGGAGCTGAATGATGTTATTTATCTGCTCATTGTGTTGTATATGGTTATGTTTCTACTTAGGCAATGAATGTATTAAATATTTTGAATGTATGTTTTTTTTGTTTTTTGTTTTTTTTTAAATCAGGATTTGGGCTATATAATTCCAGACAATAACCAACAGTACTTTTTTCTAAAACAAAGTAACAGCAAATAACAAGGTAAGCATTTATTACAGATGCTTACTAATACTTTGCAGTTCAAATGTTGCGACAAATTAAATGATGCAAAACACACAGTCATCAACATAATAATGCCCCAATATTTTGTCCATTACTTTAGATGCACCTCAGTCATACAGGGCTTTTGAGTCACGCACAGCTCTTGCAAAGCCAGTGATGGCACGTGGGCCATCGAGGTGTGGAATGGTGCTGGATTGAGGGCCTCCTCTCTTTGTGCCAGTGCCAGTCTGTGACACTCTTTGCGGCGCTGCCAGCATCTTTTCCCCAAGACTATGCAGCCTTCCTTTATCCGCAACCGCTCTCCTCAGTTGGCTCCATCTGTTGCACTAAGATGGACTTCCATAGTACGTTTTACCATCATCTTGTCATCCAAAAGTCTCCAAACTGCAACGAGAAAAGTAAAAAAAAAAACCTTTGCACAATCCTTTGAAATGAACTTAACTGAAAAATGTTTATTTTATTTTTTTTTCAATAACCTGTCACCTTTTTATTTGTCTTAATTCCGTATTGAGTGGTTGTGCTGATAAATATAATGGAGTGGGGATGGGGATGTCAGAGAGCGCATGCAGTGGGGGGGCCAGACGAGTCAAAAGGCATTGAGTTCCCTCAGCCATTGTGCTTGTTGACACCCTAATCCGCTACAGCAGCCATGCAGGTGTTGTGCAGCATTCAGGTCTTTGAGGAAGCTTTCAGTGCACGTTGTGGCACCTCTGTATTCAGCCTGATGTCTCTACAAGGAAACAGTGGATCAGTGTTTCAGAGACTCACCATCAGCTGTCACACAGCCATACTGAGGAGCACATTTACGGCACAAAGATCCCCTTAGACTGTCTTTGTGTCAGCATTGTGCTCCAGCCCCTTTCTCCTCCGCCATAATGACGACTGATTAAATCCTGCGAGCTGGTCTGAATGCTAGGTGTCAGTTGCATTGGGCACAGGTAAGCCCTCTCTGCTGCTCAGGTTGAGGAGGGATGGGCGGAGCGCTGAAAGTAAAGTATTTCGGATGGGCTTTTTATCATGCTGCCAAGGTGTCAGCCCAAGAGTGCCATATGAGAAAATATGTATCTGTTTATTCTATTATTCATAGTGTATCTTATTGTCAGAATGACATCTTTAGAATGCATGTCAGCCTCTAGTTTGAGCTTAGGTTTTCGGGAGGATTTTTGCAGGAGCTTACAAAATAGATGTGTTTACCTTTTCGCTGTGAAAGTGTCACACTGAATACCTGTGTGTCTGAGATGAGGCTTATTAAATTTGATGAGTAAAAAATGTCTTAACGCTTTATCTTGCCTTTGTGTTGTCCCGTTGGTATCTACCCAGAGCCAGGCGCTTTTCTCGGGATGCCAACAGTGGCGTAGAAGATAAACAGGCCCGTGTTTTCCTCCTTTTACCCCCATTTCTCTCCCCTTTAATGATACACAGTTACACACAGTATAGCCTTTGATTGTGTAGTCAGTCTGAAATCCTAAACAGAAACGGACGAGTTTGTTGTGTTTGTCTGTAGCAGTGACAACAGTGAAGCATTTTATGATTGTCAGTTCAGAATTTTGACATTTGTAGCTTTCTTCTAAAGGTTTAGATGATGAACGTCTGAAGGTTTGACACAGGAAAGGTGGAATCAAAGCAACATGAGAAGACAGAATATTTCAGGGGAAATGAAACATACCCATGTCTTTTATATTGCTATAAGGTATAGCACTTTGGTGGGATATCTAAAACAGCTGCATTTCTAAACAGCTGAAAGATCAGTTGTTTTGGATGATATATTTTCTATTTATAGTAGCATAGTTATCTAACGTATACAGTCTCAAATTCACTGCTTTAAGAGCCTATAGGGGTTTCTAAAAATCTGATATTTAAGCAAAGACTGGACCAGTGAACTTAGCTGAGTTGTATTTATATCTTTAACTTCTAACAATGTAATTTTGTTTCAAATGTCTACAACAACTAGAATCACATAATAATAATTTAAGATGGAAAAAAATGTAGTTCTGCAAAAAATGGAATTCCCTTGCAACCAATGCAATAAATGTTTGTTTTGATAAATGTGTATTGATAAATGTACAGAGCACGACATGTGGAAGTGATTGTTCAGATCTAAACCAATGGGACTGTTCCAGTGTAATAGCAAAACCGTCTGTGGGCTGAGCATTTTTATTGTTTTTGCTACTGACATGCAGTGGATTACTGAAAATATATGGCCAATGTATTAATATATGTATAATAAATGAATTTGAGTTAGATTCTTGATGAAATTGTGGCCTTTAGTTTTGTGCTCAGCAAAGAGAAAAGATGGACCTCCAGTGAATTCAAACTTTTTGTTATTCAAAGCTAAATCCAAGGGCACTCAGACAGAGAGACAAAGTTAGCTGCAGAGAGGGGGAGATCTGTGCTGTGTCAGCAGTGTGTGCTTTAACCAACTCCAAAGATTAATCACAGGAAAACACATACAGCACACACACTCACGCACACCAACAGACGCACACACACATATACCCACAGTTGTATATCTCGCATTCCCAGCAGTTCAAAGTGTGGTTGGTTTGAAACAGATTAAAAACTGTCTATGAAGTGATGCATTGCAATTGTCATAGCAAGGGTGGGAGAGATCTTTTTTGCATAAAAATCCCTTCTTTCTTCCCACCGCTATCAGCAAAGAGATGGAGAACTCACTAATCCTGCTGTGGTCGCATTTGCATCGGTGGCAAATAAACAAAAGCACACCATTTTTCATCTGCGGCTCCTATATTAAAAGGAGATGGTTGGGGGAGGGAGGGGTGAAGGGGAATGAGAATAAGGGCACCAAGGCAGACCCTTTGGTGTCAGAAATACTCCTACTGATGTTTGGTCTCAGTAAATGGAAAGTAGTGTGGCGTGCTCACCGCATTAATCTCTTCTTCCTCAATTCAGGTGGAGATGCCAAGGAGGAAGATGCTTCAGATGGACTGTACATACAGAGCTGCAGACGGAGAGAATGCATGGGAACCATGTAACATGGGAAGGTAAAGAAATAGAATAAGCTGATGTCACAAGCTAACCGTAGGCCTAAAGGTATACTATAAAAGTGTGTGAGAGGTCACACCAGTCCCCTCTCTTTTTGAATGTCACTGATGAAGACAGAAACATCTCATGGACCACAAGATGCAAGCTGGGAAGTCCCAGAAGGTTAAAAAATAATCTCATAATCTCATTTCAGGAGGATGTGACACAACTGTGTGGGGTTTTTTTTTTAGATAAACAGAAATACTGACTAAATTCTGTCTTAATAAGTGGTATTTTTGCAAAACACTGACAACAAGCAAAACTGTTGAACAATGTAGGTTCAAAAGTATAAGAACACATAGAGGAAACTTAAAAAAGTAAATAAATGGTCTACAAGGAACTTCAGTAAAATTACCAAAACGTCATGAACAGTATTTATCCTTACTGTCTTCCGTCCTGGAGCTGTTACATATCAGACTACATGTGTTGGCAGAGCCTGTTGTCTGACTAATACTAATTTGAAACAGTCTGTCCACTGGATGTTGTTAAACGTGTAGCCCCTGACCTGTGAGAAAAGAGATTAGCCATTCAATGCAGGCAAGGGTGACAATCGCCACATCAGATCAATATAACTTATCTTTGGGCCTCTCTTCACATTACACTCCCAGTACAGTAATACACCTGGAGGAACCAGTGAGTGTGAGCTGATTAGATTAGGATTTTACTGTACACAAGCATACACAGTGTGATAAGAGATGCTGCTCAGCCTCTTGCAGCTGCCGTGTGAAGTGGATAGGATAAAGTCTACAAGCCCAGAGCACTGGAGTTTGGTGCTCTCTGCAAAGCAAAACACTGTAAGGGTTTAGGACACTGACACCTTTACAGGATGGAGCATGTAAGTATGCCTTGATTTTGTTGACCATAGATCAATAGATAAACACCTTTCAGACTTTATTATTAAGCCTTTAATGTTTGTGAATAATTGATTCCCTTCTTATTCAGCAATAACAAGTCCCAATTATGTTACCCGTTCTCGCCTCTGTGTTTCAGAAATGCCTTCCGTCCAGCGGTGTTTTGGACTTGCAAAGAGATTGGGTCACGAGATGGGTTTGAGATGAACCATTGGCTCTTGTTGTCAGCCTTGTAGATAATTAGAATTCCCCGGCTGGCTGTGGTGCCTGGACACTTTTATAATTACATTGTCAGTGCAGGAGTTGATTAAGGCTGGCCTTTGAGGTATGGTATTAACTGCACTGCGTCTGCATACAGAATAGAATAGGTGACCCTCAGCTACCTTAAGCTGGATCTGCACGGATACACTGCAACTGTGATTCTCTAGATACAGTTACAGTTTTTCCTCACACAAATCCTCATAATATTATTTTAACTGCACTATTGACCAGTTTCCACACGATAGAACCAAATAAATCTGTACTGCCTGTACGAGGTTCAATTTGAACAGGATTTAAATAACACCAAGGGAAAATGTATGATAAGTCTTTTGCTATTTTTACACCATTCAACAATTATTTAGTTAAACTCACTGATGTTTGAGATTCTGCACAAATAATTTCAATTTTTAACTCAGCAATGGGTTGGTAATTTTGTTGAAGTGCACCAACTCTAGACCATTTTAAACCTAAGTAGATGGATCACAAATACGACACTGAACATCTCAACCGAAGTCATCTTGAAAAGATTTTAGCTTTTAGTGAATCACTGGATTTTAACCCTGATCCCTAATTAATTATTGTTTGGACTCATCTGTTGTTTAAATCTCCACTGTAAGTAAGTCTAAAGACAGAAAAAAATCCTCTGCCTCCCATCCTCCTGCCGCTTGCCTTTTCTCTGACCTTGCAGCTTTAGGATTGGAGTAATATGCTGCAGATGAATGGAGGAGCAAATCCACTGGAGATCATAGACAAATCATCTCCACGAGGTGCTGGAATAAAAATCCCCAGACAAACAGACAGCCTGTGTACTCTTTGACAGCCCTTTAAGTAACTCTAGCGTTGATAAGTAATTATCTTTACCCAAAAGCATGATAGGATTCATTGAGAAAGCATTTTGTATGATAATGTTTGCAGTAGTAAATCTTTGAAGAACGGATTGTGCATTAAGATTCTACAGTAATTAAATTATGACAACATGCACACTTGTATAGGCTTGATTTTACATGCATATTTGTATTTAATGCTGCTTATGTGGACTATATGGCTGGATTTTCTATTAGTCTACTTCATTCAGCTACTGTCTTCATCACCAACAATCCACTTATGATAAAAGTCAGACACTTAGACCAGAGATTAGCACAGTATACTGCACCTGTTGATCACACAAGCTAATAAAGGCCACTTATAGTAGAGAAAAGGCACAAGTAGAAACAATTTTAAATGTTTATTTGTATACATACCCTCCTCCCCAAAGACAAGATATTTTTCATGATTTTCAAGATTTCCTTGACCTAAACTAAACATCATGGATATTATTTTTGTTCCACACCACCTTTGGGTCTGTTCAAGGCTTTACATTTAACATTAGAAATCAAACAATCTGAAATACCCAAGACTGAATCTTCAAACTGCGTTTCAGTGGTGATGGCAAATGTAGACAAAGTTAGGCTTAGGAGAATGTGGGGTTGGGGGCAGAGAAAGGTAAAGAACCGGTGTCAGGCCCAAGCTCAAGGAGCAGTCAGAGAAAATAAACAGATGGGAGCTTTGAGGATATTCTATCTGAGGCTTAGTCCTGTTGAGTATAAATATAGCGGTGGGTAAGCCATGTAAATAGGCCTGTGTTTACCTGTCTGCATGGCCCAAATTAATCACCCATGCCGCCACGAGCTGCCGGGGGGAGGGGAGTGGGAGGACTGCATGGAAATGGGGAGTTGTGAGTGTAAACACAACTAAAAGCTACTGGTTGGCACCATTTTGTTTTGGTTAGGATACACAGAGTGAGTGATTAGGCTGCTCTTTTCTGATGAAGGGTGACAGGAGTAATGGAGGACCGCAGATGCACATGTGTATTTTTAATCTAGACATTTGTGATTTCAGAAATGATCCGTACATCCCAAAAGATCATATTTGGTGATAGTTAACTACACAGCAGCACTTTTCTCCACATATGTATAGTATCAGCTGAGTTCAATTAACACAGCGGGATTGTTATACAAAAAGCTTGTGTCACCATTGTGTGTCATGTGTGCTGATAGAATAAAGAGCCCAATAAGACATGGTGCTGTGAATAAGAAAGGCCAAGGAGGGTCATAGCAGTTGTTCTCAATTTCCACATGCTCTGATTTGGTATGTTGGTGGCTTTGAATTCAATCATTCAAATTCAGCTCGGATCAAGGAGTCTGTCAGGTGCAGCAGTTTGGATTAGCAGCAGGATAGACGCCAAAACCAGCCTTATTATCATACCATTTCTTATAGCTAAAACTATTAGTGCAGTTTTATTAACCTCTTCTTTTAAGGGACTATGCTTTAATTTAATATATGCTTGGTATTTGATCATAAGTGCTGTTTTAACGGCTATGCAGAATGACATTAGTGGTCGAAGAAAACATAATCTTCCATGATTCTGTTTGGTGCCTTGATTTGGTTTCTTTACATCCAAAACCAACCCCCATTTTATCAGAAAAGCTCCTTTCCATCATTAATATTTATACAATTTTTTTTTTTTTTTTCAAGTTAAAAGCTATCTTATATTCTTAGTGACTAACTGAAGAGTACTCTACATCATACTGCAGCATGGACTAACAGTTCCTGAGAGCACTTTGTGTTAGGCTAGTCTTAACAAGCCAGCTACACACCCTGCTTTATAAATACAATAAGCCATGTAATTTCCACTTGGCTGCAAACTTTTTGGATTCTGTGACTTTTAGGACAGCATGAACAGAGAATAATCTGCTATTAGGACATGTGAGAAAAATAATGCCCTTTAGTATTTTTGACATGTTTGTCTTGGGCTAATTCCTCTCCACAGTACGACAGCCACGACCTACAAAGTCAAACGGCTCTGTCACACCGATTTTCTCCTGTCTCCACTATCTGCTCACTCTTCACTGGAAAAAGGCCAAAGGGTTTTCCTTGGTTCCTGCAGTGTGAAATGCAAACTGTCATTAACTGGGAGAGGGGCAAGCAGAGGGGCTTACAGGGGAGCCATCAATACAGATGAGAGAGGGAATGGAGAAGGACTCTCCCTTTATTGTGTCTCAATAACTTTAAAAAGGAAACTAATCCATTCTGCTCTTAATTGCATGCCACATCCCCCGATGTGTCCTTCTTCTATCTCGGCACATTGTAGAGGAAGCAGTATTTAAACACACACTTCCCATGACTCCCATTTCAAATGCAGTAATGAGTTTTTAAAGAACATAATGGTCTATATTATAATATACATTTTTTAGCAGGAGGAGGTGAGAAGGACAAAAAAGAACATTCCTCGGTTAAAATAGAGTTTGTCCTCTCTGGGTCTGAGGTTGATATATAAAAGTGTGTGTGTAAGTTTAATGCCAGTGACACAAGTGAAGGGGGCAGAGAAGAAAGCAGTGCAGCGGGAGGCAGCGCAATGAGGATTAAGGTCTAATTTCTCCTGTTCTTTCATTGAGACTGCAATCCGCCAGATTGATTGGGACTTTTAATTACACACCAATAATTATGGGACAGATCTAGCATTTGAAAAGAAAGAATTAAAGTTCATTTTGCCTCGCTAATTATCAAAGCATCCCCCGTGCGTGTTTTGCACACAGTGAAAGCTCCCAAAAGCCAAGACCCCGGACCACAGATATCCAGTAATTAAGGCAAAAGGTTACTTCCAAAATAAAAGATGAGCAAGCTTATTTATTTGAAAAAGTAATAATTCTGATAGGGAAATTGGATGCTGTGTTTCATTACACTAATTTGAATACTGAATCTAGCAGCACTTTTTTGTCATTATCAGCACTCACAAATTACAAGACTTCACATTCATCAACCCGACTCACAAGAGGCTGCACAGTAACTTGAAGTGGTAATTGGGTTGATTTTTTCCCCTTTCCTGCCTTTTCTCAATAAGTGTGGCCAATCTTTCCTCCCTCTCTCAGCTTCATCGAGCCAAATCGGCACTTGCTGACATGCAGTATACTGGCACTATGCTTCTAATTTTTACATTACATTGCATTAGCCTTACCAGGTTTAAGGGGAAACCAATACAGGAATTAATTTTTGGCGTATAGCAGTAGCTTCGATTTGGGCTCAGGAGTCAATCTGGTGCCCGGTGATGATGGTGGTGGAGTTAATGGGTTGGCAGGCCTGATTAGACCGTCTTAGGCTGGGGAGTCATATATGTGCTATTTCGCTGATAGGCTGCGAATCTGGATTTCCTGCTCCACTGCGCTCATGGAGCTAAACCCATCCAACCGAGGAGGCTAGGCAAAGTGGGGAAGGTGATTTCCTCCATCTCCTGCCCACATCCTCGCTCACACACACACACACACACACACACACACACACACACTTAAGTGCTCAGAGTCACACATGAACATCATTGCTTCAGCACAGCCTCACGAAATCTCTTTGAAAATGTCTGTGTGTGTCTGACAAAGAGCAAATGTATTCATTGAAGGATTCTGTTTGAAAAAAAAAAGATCAATTTTACAAAACTGAAGTGACAAGAGCATCGGCCTAAAAAATAATAAAATAAAATAAATGTATAAAAAAAAGTCTTTTAAAATTGCCCCAACACAAGCTCACTTGACTGAAAAATTTTAGGTTCGGCTATGTCGGTGCCCTTTCAGAATGGGTTTTCTCAGTCCTCTTTCGATTCCATTTGTCTGTCATATGAGCCTGCCCACCTGCATCCGAGACACTGCAGCAACCCTTTGGACCATTTAGCGAGGACACAATTACGCAATTGTGTGAGCAGACAAATGCTGTGTCGGACAGTCGGGGATGGTAGAGGTGGGGTAATGCTATCCTCCTGCTCTACCCCATTCCCCTTCAGCGTATCCCCCTCTGGTCCTCACCTTCCACACCTCATCTCCCCCTTCCTTGCCTCCTTGTCATCCCAGGCTTGTCCTTCTCTGCCTGACAAACACAGTGGAAGTTGTGTGTGTCAGCTCTTCCCAACAATTACCTTCAATTACGGTTCACTGCAGTGTGGCCTAGTGAAAGGCTTAGCCATTAGATGCTCTCTCCCCCGCTCCTTGCTCAGTTCTGGAGTCAGGCCAAGCTCTATGTGAAAACGACCCAATGAGACCCCCTGCTCGATTTACCCACCCCACAGCTCACTTTACCAGCCCAACCATATTACCTAACCAGCACTTTGTTAATTCACATCTTTTGCCCCCACTGTGGCTTTTCAGTCCCCCTCCCACCTCCACCTGATTTTCTTCTCCTCCTAACCTGTCCCATTCCCCTTACTGCCTCCTCTTCATAGTCTTCCTTTCTTACAGTCTGCCTCCACTGGGGCCTGATCCTGTTTGCGGTAGTTGGAGAGTTCAGGGGCATTAGGGATAACGGATACCCTTAGATAGGAAGCTCCCTTGAGGTTTACATTGTTCTGCAGGAGATAGGTGGGTTGCAAATTTACACACAGTATAAGAACTATGTAAGTTTAGTGCAAATGTCTTAGGTCTGGTTGTAAGAATGTATTTATTGAAGGATTCTATACGACTTTATGTCAGTGTTAACCAGACTGCACTTGCACGCCTGTAATTAGTGCTGATTGCTGCAGATCACTTTTGAACTGGTGCCCAAAAGCAATCTTATTTTTCTGATTTTCACAATATTTTGTTACCGCCCAGTGTACTTCTGATTTGATATTAAACTTGTTTCTTTTTTTTTTTGTCTACACAGAGTTCCTCCCCCAGCATTATTCTCCCTCATGTTCTCTTAGTTCAGGAGATCAGTCACTGGTAGCTGACCCACAGACCGAGAGAAAACTGTGGTGATCATACAGGTGATATTTTTTAAGAAATGCTTATAAGAAAGATTTTTAATTCTAAAATGTTTAGCATTAGAAGAAAAAAAATCCAAATTAAAGATTAGGCTACATCTACAAAGTAATTATCACAGACTAAATTGCATCCTCTTTCTCATCCATTTAAAATTTTGTTTGAGACATGCACTCTGACCTACTTCAGTGGATTTTGGATGAATATACCACATGTGTGAGAGTATTCACTCCATCAGGCCACTGTATCCACACAAGTCCACCTTATCTGATCACCTCAGTGGACCGGGTGCGAACATGCAGCATCTTATCTCTGAGTATTGCATTTCTATTCCTGAGCTGATTAGCATAGCGTTTGTCCTAGAGCAACCATGCTGCACACAGCTTAGAGGGAAAAAGGTAAAAAGGTATGTCTTATTTTGTTTTTTGCAGACATTGGTGAACAATAGCATGTGTGTAAGCCCAGTTTAAGCCCACTGCAACAGAATCCTGGTCCCAGCCACAGCTCTGCATCTTTTGGCCCACGGACAACAAGGTCCGGCTCAGTACAGGACAGCTGGGTCCGGGATCACACTTCTCTGTTACAGAGGGGGCTGACCATACCAAAAAGCATCCTAACAAACTGTTCCCTTCCTCCCCTCCTGCTCCTCCTGCTCGCATACCCAGAAAACCCCTCCAGGGCTTCCCTGGCTCCATCCAAACCCAGGCATCGCTGCCGTTTGTGCGTCTTGCTTTCAAGGCCAGCCAAGAGCCTCTCCTCCTCTCCGCTCACTCTCAGCCCAGAGCCCCCCTACCACCTGGCACACCGGCTTGGCTTGCTGCTCCCACTGTGTGTGTGTACCTTTGGCTCTGTGTTATGGTATATGCCTGCGCTTTTGTTTGACTATTGTTCGAGTAGGTATGTGTGTTCTGGTATTGTACATGTTCACCACTGTGTGTGTTTTAAGTGTAAGTGTGCTTAATACCCCATCCTCCTAGAAGCTGGGGGTCCTTTTCTAAAACATGTGAGTCATTTTGGCACTGCTGTTAGTGAACAACATGGTCAGTTTTCAGCACACCACCGGCAAGGCTTACCTCTTCGCCAGTGACAGGCAGACACTTTCCCTGGACAATCATCCACCCTTACCCAGCCCCAAACACACACATTTACACATACAGTCATGAAACACCACTCCATCCCTTTCCAAGGCTCCACAAGCACACTGAAGGAATATTCTGAATGATCCAAACACAAGGCTGATTTCAAATTCTGCTTGAGATACCTTTATGATGTTGATGATGACGATGCTGTGTGCCTGTGCCTGTGTGTTTGAGATGTTTTATGAGTTGAGTCCTTGTTGTTTTGAACCTGTCTGCTGGCAGCTCTTCTTTGAATCTTTGTCAGAATTCAGCTAATGTATGAGAATGGGGAGGGTTATTTATTTCATTTTAATCAAACAGTCCCCTTTATGACAGCTGCAAATATACAG
The DNA here is from genome assembly GCA_036850595.1 of Rhyacichthys aspro. NCBI lineage: Eukaryota > Metazoa > Chordata > Actinopteri > Gobiiformes > Rhyacichthyidae > Rhyacichthys > Rhyacichthys aspro. The sequence continues at coordinate 20,554,800 of CM072159.1, read as the reverse complement.
TCAATCTATTGTTTCTAGTGATTAAAGGGCAATATCAAATAACATGCACTGCCTGTCATCTCCTTTCAACTCAGTGCCATCAAGTGCTCTGCTGTGCCAGGCCTGTCATTGTGCTGATTTACTACTGAATAATGTTATCATTCTGCTCTGTTCATAAAGAACTAAAGTTGCTTAAACATGCACAATATAGTGATTATTAGTCACTAAATTATTATCTGTCAAAAAATACACCAGTCCTGACTTTTGTGCCAATCAGTTGATCTGCCTTGGGAAAGAGTAAGACAACAAGTATGTCTAGACATGGTCCATAGTCATTAAAAAATCTAGGACAAGTAGCAATCAATCATAGTGCCATGCCTATCAAGTCTATAGAGAAACATTTTGCTCACATTACAGTACTTGTTCAATTAACTTTATTAGGTATGTATTATTGAACCTCCACCTTTTCCTACATACTGTATGTGTGATCATCATACGAATAATGGCACATATTGTTCCACTGTACTGTCTGTTGGGTCTGTGAGCCTTCAGTAGGGCCTTTGCTCCTGCAGATTCTAACTGTCAAATGTCATGTGCTTTGTGCAACACCTCCCTGCAGTCACAGACACACATTTACAGTTGCCATTTATTTTCACATTTTGGAAAGATTTTAAGCTGTTGTTTATCAGTGTGAAAATATATCCTTTTAAGTATTACAAAACGCTCCCAAGCTGCTGCCAATAAAAACAGAAACTCAAAGTGAGAAATTTGTAGGAGCGTATTTGAGTGTCTGTGTGTGAATGTGTATTTGTTGGGCTTTTGGTCCTGTTCCAAGCTCTCTGTCTAACACAGTGATTTTTGTGGTTTGTGATAAGTGGCAAGTCAGGAAAGTTGAGATGAGAATCTTGTGTGTATTCTTATTTGTGCCGTTGTTTCAGCCATGTCAGATAGTGTAAACACACTGCAGCAAATGTGATACAAGTCAGGGGTTATCAGATCTGTAATTGTCTGTGTCTTTTGAGAAAGTGCATTACTGATTCTTTTGAGTAAAAAAAAAAATCTACAAACATAATCCGCTGTTGATGTGCTGAAACCAGCTTCTCCGTCTCCCGGTGCGAGTGTGTGTCCCTGGGAAAACAGCAAAGTGTTTGTTCCTTGGATGTGTGTTCAGCATGCATCATGCTGCGCTGATAACATTTGAGCTGTTCCCCTAATTAGAAGTTAGTGGAATTGTGATCATTATTTTCCCTTCAATTAAATGATACTGCATCCTGCAAAAGGAGTGTCTAATCAGTTTGTAATTAATGCAGTGGAATTCTCGGCCTGCACACTGTTTTGGTTCTCACACAGAAAACACTGTTTGTATACGCTTTATAAACTTTACTGTGGGTATTTATCTTTGTACTTAAAACTGTTTTACTGCTTGTTGAGTAAACATTATAAAAGGTTAAGTTAAAAAAATAAAACTGAAAATATATGGTGTACTATATTTCTAATAAAGTACACGTATATTAAAGTTTGTTTTAAATTATGTACAGAATTTGTTATTTACTATATTTCTAATTTATGAAATATTGTAATAAACAGTCGACATTATTTAATACCACACTCATTTTAGAATTTTAGGGAACTTGTGATAATAAACAGAACTTTGAGTGACAAGGACTTCTCAACCATGTCTAAATGAAATGAGATTATATATCTAATGACCTGCCTAGTGATCAATTATTTTACTGTAAATTAAATGTAAAATATTGGAGGAGGTATTGAATTTTCTTGAGCCACCCAAGTGTTACAGGAGTACTCTAAAAAAAAAAAAAAAAAGGTTACGTCTTTATAAAGAGTTGAACTTGACACAATACCACAAAAGTCAGTCAGAAAATACCTGTGCTGTGCAAGCTTCCACACGCTCCGAACGCCTGTGCCTAGCAGTCAGTCAGACATTAGACAGTCGTTGGATAAGATCTGGATGAGCTCAGGTGATTACACTCTTTAGGCCAATGCTAATTGCAAGGTCTCTGCTCTAAGTACTGTAAAAGTATTAATTAAAGCAGGCCATTAATCAAGGCCTTTGGCAGCTTCAGTGTGAGGATGACAGCTTGGAGGAGGCACAGAGGAAGAGCAAAAAGCCATTTTCTCAGAAGGAGAAATATGCTTGATCACGTCATAGAGGCAGTTAGAAAACGTACACACAATAAATTCTTGTCTGTGAGCAAAGAGCAACTGAATATAGTCTAAAGGTGTATTGTTTTTTCTGGTAGTACATTTTGGAACTGACCTCAGGCCTGTCTACTGGAGTAGCATACATTTAAGCAAACCAGTTCTTTTATTTGTACAAAATAAGAAAAAAAAATAAGAAAAAATTTTCTTTACTTCTATGAAGTACCATAAACATGTTCTGAATAACTACTATTGAATTAGGATACCATTACCATTACTATTACTATTATGTTACTTGTAGGATTTTCTCTTTTCTTTACAGAAAAAACAACAACAAAAGAACCCCAAACTTACCTTAGTAATAGTTTTAGTTCATGTTATGCTTCCACGCTAGAAGCATAGCCAAGAAATCCTACACAATGCATATTGATGAAGCTTTTTCTCAGTCAGTAGCAATAAATTGCTTCATTTTAACATGGCTACAGCCCCGAAGTTTAATGAATAATCTATGGCAATGAATAAGCCATATTTGTTCGTCAGGATTATGAGCAACCTGATGACTATATTCTATAAAGTGGCCAAACAGACTCTTGTTTGGACTTGTAAAATATTCATATCCCCCACTGCTCGACCCAGAGTTTAAAGGTAAAACTATCTGCTTCTTACCAAAAGCTCAGCTTACGGCCTGGAGCCTTCGTTTATACATATGCATGTATTTAAGCTCTAAATATGTAATAGGCCGGTGCCTTGTGAGCACAGTGAAATCCTATTATGCCTACCTGTGTGATGAACAGTATAAAGCCCCCAGACTCACAGCAGAATGAAACAACAGAAACAAAATGCACCGGTGGTAAACGACTCAGGTGATTTTAATCACATGTTCTTAGAGAGAGTGAAGAAAAAATAACATCTGATGCACAGTTCACTGAACAAAGGCCTGAGTGTTCCCATGTGGCAGGGCAGAAGAGGAGGAGCAGACAGGTGAAAAGAGTGAAAGCAGAAGGTTGGGGTTCAGCTTTGAATCAACTATATAATAAACTATATGCAAGGGCTAGACTAGTTTTTCAGTGAAGGAAGGTGTACTCCAAAATCCAAAAAATACTACATTGTCCTCTTTATAAAGTCTATAAACATAGACATCAGTGTTTTTTTTCCTTTTCTATAAACCAGATGAGCATCATTTTCATGTCTGTTCCCACTCTCTTCTTTCTTGCTCCCATCATTTACAAAATGGCTACTCAGGAATGGAGTATGATGCTCAATTTGTAGAGCCCATAACAGGTAAAAGAGGCTGTGAGAGACAGGGTTAGGAGGATGGTGCTCAGGTTTCCCTAATGGCTGCACTGGGATAGGACCTCTGTTTTGATTGGTCTGTTAAAAGATTTTCTGGGCCCAGAGCCCAGCCAGAACCCTGTCAGGTCTTTGTCCTGTGACAGAGGGACAAAACTGAAAGACATGGAGGCTCTATTTAGATTCAGAGTACTATTGAAAGACAAAATTGGCATTGCTGAAATATGTAATGAAAGGTTACAGAGAAATGTTAAAAAACAAATCACAATACTATTATTATTAAAAAAAAGAGAGGCTAAAACAAATCATTACATTTGAATGCTACAAAAATATGGATAAAGACTTAGAAGGTGTTTATAGGATGAATAAACAAAAAAAAATCAACTCTGGTCCTTTATTATATTTAATTTCTTGCTTTTTATATAGAGACACATAACTGTACAGATAAAATCAGGACAGCAATGCCATGTAGGAATTACAAATTTTTATTCACGATTACTTCATGTGCATCACAGAACCTTGAGTTATTGCGTACATTCTTACACATGGCGTAGTTAACTGGAATGCTCTGTTTCATGTTTTCAGATGAAGACAATTACTTCCAGTAGCTCAGCAAAGACTCAGACATCCCAAAACCAACATTCTTTAATCTTTTTAATGTATACTTTAGCTCATATATAGGTTGCCTGAGAGAGCATGAAAACAGCGGTGAATTTGGAGCCGAGAGGAGGAGTGGATGGTCTGTTAGTGACACTTCTGCACAGCGCTGGCAGATGAAGGGGCATTAATTCATTTTCATTACACTTTAACTTATTCACGCTTTTTTACAATCCCTTTTACAAGGTCAATGTAAAATTAACTTCAAATGTATACCTCCTCCAGCAATCATTCTAAGTAATTCAGAAAAGCAGAAAAAATGGTGCTAATGTGGTAGCCCTACAATCCAAAAAGTGTACAATTTGTGATGTTGATAATGTGGACATTTTACATCGAATTAAACTTGTGCAGGGAGTACAAAGTTTAAAAAGGAAAAAAAAAGGATGTCATGCTGTAAAAATCTGCAAATTTTCCCTTAAAAATTAATTAGTGCTTTGAATGAATTAGATGTGGATGTTTCCACATGTTTCTGAACTCTGAGAACTCTGTGCCACTATATTCTTATTCTAATAGGTTATTGGAATGATTTTCAAAAAGTGAATGTGCCTTGGGAGTATGCAACAAATTTAATTAAAAGTGATGTAAAAGTGACAAGTTAAAACAGACAGACATCATAGTGTTTGGTATTAAAGAGTACCACAGTTTGTCTCACGGCTTATATTTGTGTATTCATGTCCAACAAATAAAAAAGTCAAACAATTAACCAGGGATAGGTCATTCATTTGCTTGTCCACTTTTCAGTTTGCCATGAATAAAACTATGTAGTAGCAAGTGTCCTAGTGAGCGTTTTGTACAGTAAAAAGGTTTTCAGAGGTATCATGTCTGCTTTCTTTTATTACATTTTACTATGTCATTTGAATATGAACATCATAATAACAAAGTAAATACCCAGCCTATATAGTCTTTGTTATGGCTTCGTTCATGAAAGGTGAGCATAAGCAAAGGGTTTTACTGCTCCGTCTAGCACCTAAAGAGGCAGACGCACCACACTCTGCCCGCTCTTAACGATTTTACAGCCTTATCTGGCCACACTATTGAATTCCCCTTCAGACATCTTGTACATTAAATCCTTTTATATCCTTCTTTGCTTCTCCACCGTTCCTCTCTACATACTATTGCTCATGGAAGTTTTTTTTTTTGGGTGAGCCTGTGCTGCTTTGCTTGAATATGATTATGCATACTGGTGCGTGCTGCTTGTGCTGCTGCTGCTGACTGAGTGAGTGGTACAAGGCTGAGATTTGCCAAAAGACAAACCACGGAGTTAATTAACAGCACGTCGAAAAAGTAGACATAACAGTACACCTCAGAAAAAGACTTGACATTGAGATGGACGGATAAGTAATTAATTGGTTTTCTTATTGGTACAATAGCGGCGGGGGAAAAAGAGGAAGGTCAAGTCGACATTGACAGAGAGCACAACTGTATTATGCGTGCAAGTGCCCGAGTATGAAAGGGAACGTGATGCAAAGTTGATGGCAGATAAAGAAAGTGGTGAAACAATGTAATTACACCTGAGAGGCAGATTCAGGCTGCTGTACGGCGATACAGGTCAGGTTGGGCCGGCCTTTACAATACCCGACCTGCAACACACCCGGCGTGGTCCTTCCATCCCTATCCTCCTCACTCTCTGGGGAAGGGTTCCAGCTGAAACGCATATAATTCCAGCGCTCAGATGAATGGCAGTGATAGGACGAGAAGGGGGAATACGGGGAGATAATTACGGGTGATACTTGTGATTGTGAACGCGGCAATGTGAAAAGGTGGGCCGCAAGATAAAACACTCATCAGAGAGGCAGCGAGAGAGTGTTGGATAAACAAACGCGGGAACGGATGGAACAATGGGAAAGCGGGGAGGAGGAGATAGGGCGGGAGAATGGCAAGGTTAAAGGCAAGCGAGATTAAGGTTATGTCTTGCATAGTATTAAAAACCAGCCAGGATGAGAGGAATTATTGTGCTGTGTCGCTAAATCAAGCAGGGTCACTGTTTTTTATCATATGCACAATCTGCAAGCTATGACACTCTACAGATCAGACTTTTGCATCCCTTCAAAAGTATACCCTCCACCGATCAAATGACTATGCTCCGAATATACAAAGCGATGACGCAGTAGAAGTGGAAAAACTAGATCATTTCCTCAACTTAACAAGATAAAACTAGCTATTTTCATATTTAAAATTGCTGGTTGTTGGAAAATTGGGCTTTGTCAGAGAGAAGATAAAAGAGCAGGCCATCAGTGAGCAAAATGTGGAAAGAAAAACTTCAGCAACAGTTTGATTTGCTCTGTAGTGTTACCATAGAGCTGTTGTGGTAGCGCTGCACATTTGTTCATAGCAAAAGGCAGCAGGAGATAAGCACATGGCCTTGTTTGATGTGTGCGTGTCGAGGTAGTGCGGCTGCATCGGCGTCCACTCACACAGGTGTACTTGAATGTGGCCGCAGTGGCAGCAGCGATTTTTATCATCCCTCATTCTTCCTCCTCTCTGTCACACTCTTTTCCTACTTCATGCAGAGAGAAGCGATAAGAGACACAGATAGGGTTTTATAGAATGAACGATAAGGAGTCACTGCTCATCTGTCCCATCAGGGGAAAAACACAGCAAACTCAAATGAGGACAGCCTTATCACAAACATGACACTTAATGCAACCTCAATTTTAAGTAATTTGTCCTGGGTCTTGGCTCTAATTGATACGTTTCAAGATTTTTATTCATTAATTTATATTATGGACTTTATCAGCCAGACTGAAATGTGTTCAAATGTGTGGAGAAAACAAAAAGCTTATGTGTTTTGTGAAGTGCATTGCTGCAGCAGTTTTATGCTTTCAGTATGACGCAACAGGGTTTCATTTGGAGAAAACCCCTGCTATCAGTGTTGTAGTCAAAACTAAAAAGCAGCAAAAAATATTTTATGTAAGATCAGCACAAAAACATAAACAGAAAGAGAAAGGGAACAGTTCAAAATTCACACACTGTAAGACCGTTTTTAGCTTCAGTGACAAGCTCACAAACTGGTTGGGTAACACTCCACTTTCATGACATTAAAAATAAAATAAATCTCACATCAGGTTAATCATGATGTGCTTTAAATATGACACAGATCATTTCATATTTAGTGCATATATTACTTGCCCCTGTTCCATTAATAGAAGGTTTTGAGCTGCCTTCAGCAACATTACCTTCCATAGCTGTAACATTCTGCTTTAGTAAATATCTATGTGGTATGAGTGATGCACTTGCATGACCACTAGATGATAATCTAATCTGTGCTGTTGCTCAATAGTTTATTATCAAGATTTTCTCTTGATTTTTTCATTTTATTCACATGCAACAAAAATCCCCAGAGACCAAAAATATAAACATTCATTCAGTACTTTTAGATTTTATTCTAAGAATGTAATAATCATAAAAAAAAACACTCAGTGGAAACTTGTGCAATGAATACCATCTCTCATGGAAGTTTCATTTCTCAGTCAAGATCATTATTGGTCTGTGAATGTATTTCACAATAGATAAAAACACACAAATGAATTTATCAAACTGTCTTTAAATAAATGCCGTTGTCAGTAGCTGGTGTGCACAGTGTCGGGAGCATGAAGCAGAATTTATTAACAGTCAGCCTCCTCTTTCATCCCAGCTCTGCAAATGCATTCATCTTTGTGACGAGGGAATATGAGTGAGATCCCAATCATAGCTCAAGGTGGTTTATTGAGCTGTTTTAGGTGTTTTTAGGGGAATGTGACTGGCCACAATCAGGTGGGCTTTCAAAAATAAGTAATGGCACTGCAGCCAGATACTTTGCAGCCATTTCATATCAGGAATACAGAGGTTATAAATCATTTTTGCTGCTTTTACACATTTGAGTTTTTTTTATAAATCGACCTTAGAAAGGGTGATGGGAGGTCTGTGATTGTGGTGTTATTAAAGAAATGTGAGTGCATTATAAACAGATTGAACAACATGGCCTTTTTAATGATATTTAAACCGTTAGAAATCTGGCTCTTTCAAAGCACCAATGACTTCTTCATTGTGGCTGAAATGTGGGTATTTGTATGTATTTATTTGCAGCATGTGCTTGTATTTTATTCACCACAAGGTTCCATTTCAGGCACATGGTCGGTTTGCAAAACTGGAAAACTCAGATACAGATGTTTGAGGCTACATAGAAGGGAGACTCAAACCCATCCAGACATTATCTCCCTCAGATCCAGGACTTGAATGGTTGAATAAACAAGTCCTTTTTCTGAATTGTGTTTGGAGAATGAGTTGTGCCCGCTGTGCAGCCGTTGGGCCCATGGCTGGAGCTAAGAGAGTCCACTTTGTGCAACACACCAGGCGGATATGAAGAGCAGATGTCCTGTCTGCTGCCATCCAGCTCCACACTCAAAGCAGCGCACAAATGTCACTAAAGATCACTATAGCTGGAGCCTCAAAAGCTCCCTCTTTTTCAGTTATATTTTTGGGGATGTGGTTTGAAAAGCTTTGTTCATTGCAGAACCTATTCACTGCAGCAAGAAGTGAACAGGGTCAGCTCACCAAACCCCTTGTGGTGAATAAGTGTAGTGTGATATAACATTGTTAGTAGTCATGACTGCATTTTGAAAACAAATGAGCTTTGTTTCTGGTATTTTCTGGAAACACAGTGGGACGTTTGGACGTTCTTTTTTTCCTTCTTAGTTTTTTCCACACAGACAAAACTTTTTAAAATGGCAGTACTGGAAGAAAATGACTCCCAACCCAGTTAAGAATCTTGTCCACTTTTCTAATTACTAGAGACTCCATCTTTTCTTTTTGCTTAATTAGAAAGGTTTTCTGTCCATTTGCCTGCCTTTGTTTCACAGGAGTGTCAGTGATCCCCCTGGAGACTCTAAAGCTCCAGCTTCCTCCATCCTTCCATCCTGAAACTCATCTCAACTTTTTTTTTTTTTTTTTTTTAGAATAATGCTGATTTAATCTTGGTTATAATTGCAGTATAATTATGGGAGGTAATTCTCCCATGGTGCATGGCCAGGTCTGCTGCCACAGCGTGAGTGGAATCTGCTTGGAGGTTAAACTTTAGATTGAAAGTGAGAGGCACAGCACAGTGTGAACGACTGGCTGTGAGGAAGTCTGACCTTGGAGGTTGTTCCACTTCTGACAACATGCACATCTTCAAAAAACAACAAACACTTTTAGCATATCATTTCAAGAGTTTATTAGAACCAGATTACTTGAGAAAACATTCTAAGCATACCTCTGGTTCTAATAAATAAATAAATATGACTATGTGACTTTTTTACCATACAATACACAGCCTCAAAATTATTAAAATATAAAGCCTCACAATTATTTTAATAGGACATGACAAGAAAAAGAAAAAAGTACAGTATTATCCGATGAGAACACAGGACAACACTCCTTTGTGCACATCCTATATATTAAATATTCTAACATAACAGTGCCACATGCTTTTGCATCAGTGAAGTTACAGAAAATCCTTTAGGGAGGTGCAATCAAGTAAAGCACAATTGTCTGGCTTAGCTTACTGACAGTCGGAAATGTTTTAAACATATTAACAATAAAAGAACAAATAACCATTTAGAGTAAACACTATTTTTGCTTTTACTGCCTCTAAGATTTTCTAATAAAATGGTCAAATAATATGTTACTGATAATAATAGTATGATTTGTAATGTATACAGTGATCACTATTCCGTCTTTTCTCGCGAATCACCATTGTATCTGATAACTTTTTTTGCTTCTTGACCGTCTTGGTCCAGTGAGGGTAAAAACAGACAATTATGAGCCTAAAAAAAACCCCAAAAACCAAAAAAACACTAAACACCTAATGCTTATCTGGATAACTCTTTTTAAACATGCAAACAGCTCTTGTGGGCCCCGTGTTGCCCCTCACAGCCACAGTTACTGAGCCTGAAGTGTGTGCACGTTTGGAAACACTTGCATAAACATGTGGTTGTTATGTTGGTCGTGCACCAGTGTGACATGCAGCAGCTGGAGCCATAACAGCACGTTACTGTCATGGTCACCAGCTTTACTTACTTAGCTCCAGGGGCGAGGGGATGACCACGGAGTCAAACCACACCGAACATGCACTGTGCACGGAGGAACAAGGCTCACTCCAGGCAGACAAGTCAGAAAAAGTGGTGAAACTGCCTCTCTCTGAGTGTGGGTTATTGTCTGTTTTGTTCCTTTTTCTGCACACTTGATTATGACGCTCATTTTAGATTTTCTTTGTATTGGTGACTATTTGATTCTTAGAGAGGCTTATGAACATTTTTGTGACTCAGTATTGCCCTGAAAAGGAAAATTATTCAAACAGAAAGATCGGTGTGAAAAACAAAAAGAGAAACTGCATTCTGTGAATTCTTACAACAATGCCCTTTCAGAATGACTGTCACCCCAGTGTGGTCTCTTTTGGCAGGTGTGTGTGTGTGTGTGTGTGTGTGTGTGTGTCAGAGAGTGGGCATCAGAAAAGTATTGGGACAAAGGAAAGTATTCCCCTAATGTTGTTGTTACACTTTGTTCTCTGTGATCCCACATCAGCTTTCTTTGTGATTAATAATTTTGTCGTCTTTGCCATAAAAACATAGTCCCCTCCCCCACAACCGCACAAAGCGCTTCTTTGATCACGTACCCACTGTGGGTATTCTGGCACCTTTACAACCAGTCATGAGGAAAAATTAAGAGAATAGCAGCTGTCAAAGTATTTTGTTGTGGTATTATGTTTTTAGATCAAAACCATCTTGGACTGGCCTCTTTTTCCCCATCATGTTGAAATAGGCCACCTTTTCTGGGAGTTTTGACAGACAATAAAGTGGTGATTGTATAGTTTGCCAGCTGAAATCGTGTTTGAATGCATATTTTAAAAATGGGTATCTATCCATTGTTTAAAATACTTTTCAGTAACCTACTTTGTGATATAACACCCCTCCAAGACTTCGTGAATGGGAATTCTTCAAGACAACCCTCAACGTTGCTGCTGGATGCCTGCACGGTTGAGGAGCCATCTTAGTACCTCGTGTAATTAGAAATGCAAAGGTAAGCCTGGGGTTGTTAATAATTCATTCTGGAAAAAAGTAAAAGCACGTCTTTGTTTCATAATGCAAACTTTAAATTGTGAATATTAGAATAAATATGCAGCATTTGTTTTTTTGTTGTGTGTTGTATTTTAAAATTCCAGCCTGAAGCCTAGTTAAGCCTTAAGGGACAGCTCTTTCTGTTTCTAGTGGTCTCCATTTTTCTTGTTATATAAATAAAATCTTCAATCCCTTAAAAACGTTGATATCATGTTGTGCATTGTGTCTTCTGTGCTGTACAGTAGACACTTCTACAGTAGTGCTTCTACACAGACCAGGTGTTGGCTGGAGAGTCTTTGGGCAGGAAATCCTAGTTGACCTACTTTTAGCAGAAAGTCTTCATAGAGAGGAAAAGGAAGTTACTTCAATTTTACACTTACACTTATTAAATCAAAGTGTCACACAGACACAAACAGTATGTACTGTACTGCTTTTTATTACACGTGGAGGCTGGTTACATAAATACAATATACAGCAATATTATGTCAATTATTGTATGCATCCTTCATATTTGTATGTATTTATTAGAATAAACATGTTGTTATATACACGTATCAATAAAAATTGTATAAAGTGTATACAATTAAATAACTAACTGTGGTTTATTTTGTTTATAAAATATTTATTCATTATAAAGCCTCCACATACTGCATTACAGTATCTTTGTTTTGTGCATCAGGGATTACAAACCAACCATGACTGATATAGACAGCAGAGACCAGCCCAACCTATTTAAAAGTATTAATGTCTCATCACAGTCGTAAAATTCAAAGTACAGTCAGTTTTCATGCAGTCAGTCTAGGTCACACTGCAGCCCTTAGTGCTTTTTATGGACAAAATGCTGGTAATGCAAACCCTGAACACTGCCACTTTGGCACTTTGTTGACTACATAGTGTGACCTGAAAGGGATAAATGTCTTTGCTGTTTGTTTGTCTTTTGAAGCCACTGAAACTCTCTCAGACCACGCTGGTACAGTAAAGCCACTGTCACACGAAAGACTTGTTTTGAATGTACCAGTTTTTAATTGGTGACATAAACAGAACTGAAATTATTAGAGATTTCAGTTTAAATGCTTGTTTTTACTTTTTTGATGGTTTATATTGATCAATGATAATTACAGTATTTGTATATGTCTTTAGCCCAGTTCATTCGTTACAGAGAGCATAAGTTTAGCAGCACACACACACACACACACAACACACACACAACACACACAACACACACACACACACACACACACACACACACACACACACACACACACACACACACTTGGTCTCACAGAGCAACTTGTCAGTCAGCTGACAGGGGACTAAAAAAACACAGATGAGTATCAGACATTTGTCCAGCCATGCATTAAGTCTGACCTGGTCACTGAATAGCCGGCCTCAAACGCCCCGCCAGTGCCCATGTATCTCTTCTTTATGCCCCTGTTATCTGTCCGTTTGGGGATGCTCAGTCCCTCCTAAGTCTTTTCTGTGGTCTAAAGTCTAAAGGTGGAACTTGAGAAAGTTCATGTTTGTGAAAGTGAGAAGCTTTTGTCTCTCACAAATAGTCAAGAAATGGACTTTCCCTGCTATCTTAAAAAAAATGTATATAAAAAATGTCAAACTGCCATCACACGCACAGCCACCAAACAAAACCAACTGTGGCCATCAGGAACACTAATGTTATATTTTATTTCAATATTTTGTGTGGTTTTATTTACATGTAGGCTCATAAACCCTAGTGTTTTGGGTTTGCCACATAACTTGGTACTTCATCTGTACTTTTAAGTGAGTTTCTTCTTCACATTTCTCTCTTTTCAGAGTTCCCCGGAAAAAAACCTACAGCTACATTGCATTGTGTATAAATGTATAAAGATTAGGTGAACATTTGAGTTGTCACCAAGCTGTTTTCCAACACATTCTCTACCCTCGTATCTAAAGTTGCTGACTGAAAACAAGTGCACTGGTTATTGACAGAGAGGGAGTGAGAGCAAAAGTGTGTGAGAGGGTTTGGCGAGTGGAAAGTGATGAGGCGATAAGAGATTGGCCTGATGAGGGCCAAGATCAGGTGATTCTGAGGTCTCACTTGATGTCATGCAGGCTTGCAATTTCTGTGTAACAAACCAAGAAACAGCTAATATTTATGTGGATTTTCACTCTGTTGGGACATATTCATAAGTCCCAGCGACTTCTGTTCCTCTTTCCATGCAGCGTACATGCAGCTCTGCCTTCCACGGCCCATGATAATTGAGGGTGAAAATTCCATGTCATTGCAGGGGGAAGCTCTTTAGGTACCAATTCACCCTGATGAATAAAACCCTAATTAATCCACTTAATCTGCTGCATGAGATTATTCCCATTTTCACAAGCATGCACTGTACACTGCCCGCCCGGAATAATAAAAAGGTCTGGGTAAAAGTATATATGGAGGAAATTTCCCATCTTAACTTCTATGATAAGGTCTTGATCTCTGTTTTATTTTGTCTTTAGTTCACCTCGTCCACTACCCTGTACAAAGTGTGCCATAATAAGGGCAGCACAAAAGGGCAAAAGAGCAACAGAAATCACACTAGTCTTAAAAGACCTTAAGCACAGCATTGTACTGCCCTCCATCGTATGTCTGTAGCTATTTTTCTGAGAAGCTGTAAATATGACAAGTTAAATGGGTCCATTGTTAACAATATTTTATTTTTATTTATAATTTGCAGCATTTTTAATACTACAAAGAGTGTTGTGAGGTTAAAGTCATGAACTCAAAGCTGAGGTTAAATAAAGGTGCTTTGTGTGTGTGTGTTTTTTTTTTACATTTCTAAATCCCTTTGTCAACCTTTTATTTTGATAGATAATCTTGACTAACTAAGGTTAAGTACAATAATAGAAGAAGAAAGTTTGTTCTGAACCCGGCATTAGACAAACAAAGTTCTTTTTTTTTTTGAAACAGCCTGAACTCAATTAATGTTTACTGTTGAATTTATTTTTTTGTAGATTCTTTCTTTTTGTTACCTGCTCTATCTGTGCTTTGAAAGGAAGAAGCTTGTAAATCATTTATTCAGTTCTGCCTGTTTACTAAAAAGGCACGTAGGAAAATGCTGCACCAACATTACCAGGTACACAGTGTGTGTAATATTCTTAGTATGAAACTGTTATGAAAAAATGTGGTGTTTTCTAGTGGTTTATTGATTTTTATCATTGGAAGATTCATAGAAAAAATGAGAGTGTGTGTAGTTTCATGGCCGCCTCCTCAGTGCTAGTCACAGGATACGCATCACCATTTTGGGTATTGTCAGGTAATGTTGAAAATGTAGTGTGTGTCTTTCATAGTGTGTGTGTTAAGTTACCGGCATCCTGCTCGCCTCCTTATGGTCGACTCCGGCTCACTCAGATCACTTGCCTTGTCATCAGGTACCATTATATGGCTCCCTCGCCGGCTCCTTAAAGTCTGTCCTTCCACTCACACTGCACTGTGTTCAATTCACAATGTTTACTGTGGGGGCAACTTTTGCAAAGTGCAGGGCATGAGACTGGAGGGCATGCTTGAAATCAGAATTTTTGTGAAACGTCCACACGGTAGTTTATAACTATTCAGTGGGTTGCATTAAGCGTGTTTACCACTACCAGTACAATTTTGTTGGTGAATTATTAAAGGGATGGCTCTGGCGATACAGCTGTGACTGAGTTAAATTACTCATTATAATCCATGCCGGATGAAATATTCACCAGCACTAAAAGAGGTGCTTGCCTCGATAAGACCTTATCACCTCATTCACAATATTCACATGACATCTGATAAACAAATGAGGATGAAAAAAATGAGAAGCTGGCCCAGCAGCATTTAGAAATAGAAGAAATTAAGTATATTCTGCGACACTGAGATGGAAAAAACAACATTATTTGCATGCAGTCAAGATATCGTAATACTATAGACTAAAAATAGCAATATATAATGTTCTTAAACTTCTGCATGTTTTACAGTCTTTGAAACTGTGTATGGTTGTGTGGTCTTATCAGATTGCTGTAAATATGTGTGTTTTCCTTGGTTTGGTGCTGATAAAGACATAGAGAGCATTCAGGAGCACGCAGAGGCTCTTGGGTTACCAAACTGCTTCACGAACAGATCTTACACAATTTCTCATATTTCTTACATTTTCAAACAATGATGTGAGGAATACAATATTTATCATAATGATGGCAATCATTTAGAAAAATGTGCAAAGTAATAATAAAACATGATGCTTATAATACCAAGGCAATGAGATTTTTAAACATAAAGATAAGTCTGACTTTATGTAGTGTAGCCTATTTAACAGTGAGGCTCTGTGCCACACACTCATCCAAACCATCTCTTTCTGTCCGTTTCTTCTCTGTGTCCGTGTTAGTGTACTGCCTGCTCTCACTGCTCACTTAAACCACATGAAGAGCCAAAGAAGGGCTGACCTTATATGGCAGCTTTCCAAAAAAAAAAAGAAAAAAAACCTCAAGGATGTTATAGATAAAACACATTTTGTCACTTTATCTTATCTTTGAAATCTGATGTTTTTGCTCTTTATTTTCTGTTCTTCGGCTGTTAATGAGACAAAAGTGTGAGAATGGAAAGATGCTATCGGCTTGGGGGGGGGGGCACTTATTGTGGTCTTTCTTACAACGGTGAGGAGGAAGTCTTCAGTCTCTCTCTACTCCAATTACTTTAAGTAGTCACATGGTAGAGACTTATTTTTTTTCTTTACATAATTAAACCAGTTGAGCCACACATGTTTGCTTTTTTAAATTACCTTATTTTATGAAATAATCACTAGACTCTAAAATATATCTATAATATAAAATATGAACAACAGTATAGAATTTCAACACAATATCATATGCCATACATTGTTAACACATAAGCATGGTCAGGAAGAGTGTGTGTTCGTGTGAAAGCGGCGCCCAATTTCTTATCAACAGAGTAAGCCGCTACGATAAAGACGACAAGCAGAAGCACGCTACGGCAAAGGAGCCCAGATGGACGATTAGAGGTCCAGTATGTCATAGGTCAGGAGCACAGACCCCTGTATGTACGATAACTAACCCCACCATATTGGCTTGCCATTATCACTGTGCTCCCTGGCCTTCTCATAATCACCACCGCTTTGACGTTTACACTCAGGTGAAACTGATGTTAAGTCACATCTGCCAAATAAAGCAAGGGGAGAATTGTTGTATACACAGTGCAATAATTATGATATTTATGATATAATGGTTAAAGCAATTGTACATCTACAATAACCATTTCAATGTAAAGTATCCTGTAAGTCATTTTAGTCTAAACTTGCCCTGACCCCTTTCCAGTTGTTTGGGATAATTTTGGAGCGAGGTTCTTCTTTTTTTTTTTTTTTCTTTTTAAATTGACCAGATACTAGAATATGTTAAAACTTGTTTACAGGAGAAATTATAGCAGAGTGTTTACTAGGTTTACCATGTGTCACTGAATTCAAATCTTTTAAAGGCATCATTTCCATCTTTATTAACCATCTCATGAAATAATATTTACTTGCTATTTACTAAAATATCTTTGCTTTATTGGGGGAGGGTTTCATTAATAGCCTTTTTACTGGAGCTACTTATTGTGATACCATTCATTAGTGCCATCTAGTGCCCACTATACCAAAACTGGGCACATGATGTGTGTGAAGACCTGTCCATACAAACTCTCTATTCTCTCTTCTCCCATACTCTATATCGGGTGTTGCAATTTTTTCTTATTTTCTTATTCTCAGAAAATGACAATAAGGGTATAATGTGATTGGTGGTTGAGCTGGTTCATACACTTTTTTGTCCTTTCCATCAATGGATAGTTCAGCTATTGCACATCTTTATTTGAGTTCTCCTAAAACATTTTTTTCCCACACTCATTTAAAAATAAAAGTGGAAAAAGGAAAAGTGCAAGACGATAACACTTTGTATATGTTCAACTGGCAGTGCTTGTTCACTGTCAAAGTCAGGTCTCATAGCTTCTCTGTATGATAACCATCATGTATGGGATTGGACTAGGTCTCGATGCTCATCGGCTGTTAACAGATAGAAGCTTAAGACCGATAAAAACACAGAAAGCAAGAAAGAGAGGGAAAAAACAGCAAGGTCCCTTCTCATTTGTGTGTGATGTATACCTGTGTCAGCAAAGATAAGGCTGGTGACTGAACTTCCACATCCACCCCTTGTAAGAATTAGGGCCACGCAGAGAATCTGTCAATCAGTGGCAAGGCATAGTAGTTCAAGAGTAGATGATGCACTTCCTCATTTTCAGAAAAAGTGCAATCTATTTTTAGGGGTATTGTGCGTAATAAAAACAACAACATAATAATTAGTTAGTACTTAAGTACAATTCAGATTTTTTTAATGTCATGTAAGACAGCATTAAGGTGTAATATGCAGAGACCAATAATAATAATCATAATAATAAAAATCATAATATACAATGGTGCATGCTAATTATGCATAAAAATGGTTGTAGTAAAAAATAGTGCCATCTCACTGTCACTGTTTACACTGTGTTTATAATGTCCGTTAACACAGCACCTTTTAAATGATAAGGTGTAACTCTTTACAGTACAAGAACAATCGATTACAGGTTGGTTTGATTCCGGCTCATCACATCACAGTGGTGTATTTGTTCCAGTCCTCCAACCCTCTCCAGTGGCGCGGTGTGTGTTTGAGGTGGGGCCGGGAGTAGGGGGAGCGCAGTGAGGCCCCTGGGCTCCCAGCGCCTCTCCTTCCCTGCCCGCGGGTCCCTGAGGAGCAGCCATGGCGATGGTGATTATGTCACCACTTAGTGAACTAACTGACACTGATGGGTTTGAAATGCACTCTGCATCCCAGTGGGCCCCCACCCCTCCAGCCCCTCACTCGGCCCTGGGTCTGTCAGGCCCCTCTGCGCATGGTGTTGGGTTACAATGGAGTGACGGCAAGGCCAAGTTTAACAGCACAGCCAGCCAGCAACTCTCTGAAGCACAGAGCAGGCAGGGGGACTCCTCTACTGCACTTCTGGACCCCTTCTGGTGCAAGTCTACCCACCTGACCCCTGACCTCTGCTTTTCCCACACAAATACACACACTACCCTTCTCTTCTTTCATCTACTGTAGCTACCCAACAGAGAAGAGCATAAAGGCCCACTTCAAATACAAATTTCAAAAACAGTACCACCAACAGCATTCAATACAACATGAGGTCAGATTTTTAGTAGCATATCTTATACTATATAACAAAGAAATCTGTTGCTTTTTAATTTTCCAAAAATAACAAGCTTTTAGATTACATAAGACTGACAAAACATTTCCAGACTTACGAAAGACCTTCGTATATAGAATAATGCACAAAATGGTTAAGTGCATGCATGGTCAGTTCAAACGTTTGTCTCAAATGCATTGTTCCCAAAACACAGGCGATAACACAAGAGATTGCTGGAAGGATCACATGACAGTATTATTTTTTTTATGGCTAACTTCTGACTAAGATTAAGACGATACAAAAAAATCCCATTATTGATCCGCAGGTGACCAAATCCAGGGAGCATGCTATACATTCACATAGAACGTGCGTGATTAATGAACTAAAATTTTGTGTTGTGAATTAAGTCCACAATTTATTTATTTTATTTATTTGTTTTTTTTTTCTGAACTCGTTGAATGATTTCTCTGTGTGTTAAATTAAGTGACAAAAAACAATAAAAAACACAAAGCAACATGGAAACATTCAGTGTTGGTCAGTTTTCATTAACTATTAGAAAATTGTGACAGACCAATTATGAAGTCAATCGACACCTCCCTCCTCCTCCTCCTCTCACCCGCCTCATCATGTGTTGCTATAGCCCGACATATGTGTTTAGTCTATTAAAAGAGACAGCCGGCATGCTTTGGGGAGCTGACCCTGGGGCTGGATGACAGCTTCAGTTACACTAACACATGAGCTCTCCCCATACCCCACCTCCCATCTCCCACTACACAAACCTACTGCACTGCCAACTGAGCTATACGCACTCACCTGGGCCCTCCAACCTCCTGTATTGATGGACCTGGCACTGGACAACCACCGTGTGTGTGTGTGTGTGTGTGTGTGTGTGTGTGTGTGTGTGTGTGTGTGCTGGTGGAGGGTATCTTTAGAAAATAATAGAATAACTCAGTA
Source organism: Rhyacichthys aspro (assembly GCA_036850595.1). Lineage (NCBI taxonomy): Eukaryota > Metazoa > Chordata > Actinopteri > Gobiiformes > Rhyacichthyidae > Rhyacichthys > Rhyacichthys aspro. The sequence goes on along the minus strand of CM072159.1, from coordinate 20,535,501 downwards.
AGTTTACATGACACTAATCACTGTTTAACTGCCCCAAAGCCAGAGACACCAGGGAAGCAACCACAAGTGAACAAATGAAAAAAAGAAGGCCTTTGCCTGAGTGATGCCCACACATTTAAGAGTAGCAAAGAGTCTTAATATATGCTGCTATGTTGTTGCTATTTAGTTTTTTTCTCTCATGCCAAAAAGTGTGAGTAAAAAGCTCTGTCAACTCTAGCCTTTAGTGCATTCATGTCCTTGGATACAGTTTCAAGCTAGGATGTTGTTCCTGTTGTGTGTGTTTCCAACTCATAAATTTGCTTTTCCGTAATGATTCAGTGATAATGTACTAGTTTATGAATGTTTAAATCAGGTTTAACAAGTTACTTTTTTCTCTTTTCACAAAGGTTGAACTCTATTGAATACCAAGCTCAAAAGTGCAGCATTCACTCAGACAAAACTTCGCTGGCTCAGTCATTTCCTCCGGAAACTCAAAGTGTTAAAGTTAAATGACCTAATCGAGCTATAGCTCAACAAAGCTGTGCATGTAAACATAATAAGTAGTGACTGTATCTACTTGTGGTTTTCACATCTAACTAATCTGGGTGGGTTCTAACCCTCAGTCTGTGTGAAAGCTGCCTTCACACTGTGAATGACCTCTTCTGCACACACCTGATTGGGAAATACAAGGCCACGGATTATTTTCCATAGACACAGTGAAAGTCACTCTAACCCAAAGGAATGCATGTTGCTCTAGCTTTATAAAGCATAGAAAAGCTTAGCTCAAGTGGTACATTTAAAACCACCTGTATTTGTGCCAAGTGGCATTGATTGAAAAGAACATATGATAGTGGGAATAAGAAAAAGATACTGCCTGTACTGGCTTGAAATATGAGTGTAAGTTGAATAAAGGAGATGAACCTCAATAGTCAGAAATGGCATCATGTGACGGGGCATCAATTAACTATATGTATAATTAACTATATATATATATATATATATATATATATATATATATATATATATATATATATATATATAGGGACAGCAGAACAAACAGAAGGGTAATAAACCTGGCATGCTGAAAGCTGCAGTATAAAATCCTGTTTTTTCTGCAGTTTAAAAGAATCTAATAACTTTAATTGAAACATGTTTGTCCTGTACGCAAATAAGCATGTTATAAAACATTACATTAAGTGTGTTCTAATTCCTGTTCAACAATATCATCTACAGACTCTGAGTGAAAATACCCTTAGTAAGTGAGATTTTGCAACATAGCTTTATACTTTCAAATGCTTTTATAGTTTGTGACAATTTAGAGTCAGTGTAACAATATTAAATGAGTTATTGTTGTTAGAATACTGAAGTCTGCAGTTACAATAAATACAAATAAAACAAAAACCCTAGGTGAGCAAAGGTTAACACTGTCTGGACATACATACCCCGCTGTTTTCTATGCCTATACTTGTTCAATCAATGAATCACCCCCAGCCATCACCAACTACATTAGCATAGGACAAAATAGACCAGTGACCAAATCTCATGTTATGCCTTGAGTGTCGGCAATTTCTCCACTTGCTTAAGTCTTTATGTGAAATGCTGCTTTGGTATCCAGTATTTTTGGCTTTTGACTGACACCATATTACCACTTTCAGCCTGATAAAAAACACTAAATTTCTCTTTGAGCCTGAGCCACAAATGACACATAGCATGATGGAGGGAAAAGAAAAGAGAAGGGGAAAAGAATGACAACAATGTGAATGAGAAAGAGAGTAGTGACGGCTCCACTTTGTGGAGACATCATACATTTCTTGGGTATTTAGTGCGAGGGGCTTTAGGGGCTTAGCATTTCCGTGAGGCTGAGGCCTGCGTTTTGACTGGGAGAGAAGAGACCAATTAGGCCATTAATGTGAGTGCTGACTGGTGGATTACTCCCTTGGCTTGCCCAGGCCTTTAAAACGGGCAGTAATAACAATAAAGCCATTAATATTTGGGCTCTTAAAGGGACAGCTGGGACAGTCAAGGAGTTTGTTTCTGCATTCTTATCCCAATACTGTACAGTCATTTACAGCCGCGTTGGCGTCTCTGACTAATGTCCTTCACAGCTGGCTCTACATAGTTGAAGCTGCCAAACAGGCTTTTGTACACTTCCTGGTACCTTTGTTTGAACCCTGGACACGGTATTCTCAGACCATTGTTTAGTCCTGTAGGAAGTTGTGTATTTTCAATCATGCACTTTATATACTTAAAAAAAAAAGATAAATGAAAGAAAAAAGAAAGAAGTTTAGTGCGCACCAAGATAATAACATTATGCAAATTCCCACAGATATACATCTTTGTACATCCTTCCTTTTCTATGTCTAGGTGTACAATTACAAGTTAAAGTTGGGGCAGTGCACATTTTGCAGGTGCACTATTCAGCTCCAGTCTGCTACAGATCGTGGACATGCACCCCGTCAGCCAATTAGCATCATACGATGACAAAATGCACACACAAATGTATGCTTTCACATGGACTTGCGGTCATGACCACTCCTTGGACCCCATGTAGTTAGAGTATTTTCTTACGTAGGTGGAAATGGTAGCAAGGAACCTGAGTAGTGCAAGGAACTCTGGGACAAAAGGTGGGGTTGCCACAGGGCTCGCACTAAGGAAGCTCTAGGTTCGACCTCTAGACCTGAAGGTCCTTGAGAAGACCCCTTTTCACGCAGGTGTTCCAAAAGCAATGACTTACTGAGACCAATGGTGGACTGAACATATCATTATGTGCTTGAATATTTTTATACATTATAAATATAATATATAATATATAATAATATATATACATTATAAAAGCTCTGTCACTGATAAAACACTATGAAACAATTTAATCAACAGTTTTGTGTTTCTGCACCAATGATAAATGACCAATTCATCAAAATGTCATCATGTTATCATATTTATTTTATCTTATCATATGTAATTATATCTATACCATTTTCATCCTCATTTTTTTTTTTTTAATTTCAAGCTTCTTTTGAGATTGCTAATTCACCAAACACAATATATTACTGTATGTAAATAATAATAACAATTCTTATAATCTTGCTCTAGTAATTATGGGTTAAGAGAACCTAACTACTGAGTGTTTGTCAGTGGCCCATGTCATGATCCCAAGTGCAACCAGGTGCTGAATTTGTGGGTCATTTCACATTATTTTGAAGTATCAAAAGCAAGCAGCACAAAACTCAATCAATGTGCTTCATGTGCTGGCAACAAGAGATGACAGACACACATAGATACAACACCCACACCACATTGTATCCTCTTTTCACTTTGAGAACTTCCTGTGTACAACCAGCCACAGTGCATCTATATGAGCCAAAGTTTAGAGATAAAACTAGTTTTTAAATAACAGCCCATTGTTGTTATTGGTGTAACTCATAGCAGACTTTACTTTAGACACTACAAACTGCTATTAAAAGCAAGTTGACATTTATGTTGGTGTAATAAAAACAGACTTCCTTTAATTGTGATGTTGAGAAAACATGTATTAATGCTGCCAACACAGCCATAACCAACAGTGTGTTTCATCTGGCCAGCCTGGCACTGCTACATCAAAGGTCACACAGCAGGCTCCTTCTGATGCCTATGTCTCGTTCTATATTCTCATTATAATTTGAATGTGTTTTAGTTGAACAACTTGTTCCAACGCCACTGCAAAAACCTGTACACATTTACACAGCAACACAATATCTGTATTACATCTTGAAACAAAACATCCTTACTTTGGGAATTAAAATAAGTATACTCAGTAATAACAGTGGAAAACCATACAGGCTATAAAAAGGTTTATTAGAAAAGTCAGTCATTTAGCATCTTTTAAAAAAATAACCTATGCATAGTAGCTATTATTGCAAATATTAGTGTAGCACATACATATTCTTCTTGATCTTTTTCATCATTTGAAACTTATTGACAACTAAGACTCATAAAACCTAATCCTGTTTGGAGTTTCAAGTTTGTCCTTAGACCACATTAGGTCACAATCCCCTTTGGCAGACAGTTGTGGCTCCTCAGCTAACACCTGGCTCTACTTGTGTGTCATATCACAGCTCCCAGATCAACACATCCAGTGTGACCCTTTCACAACCCCATGACCCAGCCAGGGAACCCTAACGTGGGATCAAACCATAAACTTATCTTTCCTGAAAGCAGCTCCACCCTCTGTTACTCTGTTACTCAGAGGGAGGCAGGAGACTGAGTAGAGGCTGTATGGATTCAGCCCCATTCCTTTAGGAGGAAGGTGTGTGTGTGCAAATGTCTGGACATTATGTGCACATATATCATACAGACATCCTAAGCAAGCAGGCCATACAAGATGATTGATAGATTTTATTAAATAACTGGGTATTAAACATGGCTGTGTATTTGCAATAATTTGAGCCACAGACTGTGCTTTATCTCCTTCTCCTAAGCTCACCTCACTGCTGTCCTCATCTTATTTTTGTGAGGCAGCTCAGTTCTTGTCTTTCTCACCACCTGCCCAGAGCCCACTGGATGTTTGCATGGCAAAAGAGCTCAGCACTGTGCCCCAGCCAGATCATCCCCATTTCCTCTGCTACTACTTCTCCAGTTCCCAGCAACAATTTGTCTTTTGATCTTTTCCATCTCAAAAGTATTTTTGTGTGTGAAATGTTTATTTTTACTTCTGAATCATATATTACAGTCATATCAGTTATTTTCAACATTGTGTTAATACTACTTGTGTTTTTTTTTTAAATTTTCTTTTGGATATAATCTTTTTTATTTTATCCCTATCCATTCCAGTCTTCCTAAACTAGTCATGTGAAAGCAACAGTATGAGGTCAGCTGATGTGTTCCACAACACCATGTTTTCTTTGCCAAGTCAAACACAGCACACAAAAAGCAGTGAGGGCTTTATTCAGTCAAAATGTACAGCCCTGACCCGTCTGCCTCTCACTCGTTTTCACTTTTGCTCTGTGTCTCAGAGCATGAGGAGGGGGGTCAGGCAGAGGTTACTCAAATACAGTGGGCTTAAACTCTCCACTCTGCCCATTAACTATCAAAACAGATTTGAATGCTAGCCAGGAAGAGAGCGCCCTGCTCTGGCTGAAATTGTTTTCCTGCTTGTTATAACTTGATTTTAAAAGTCTGTGAGTATTTTTTTTCTGTGACAAATCTTTACTCCAGGAAAAGAATGCTATTCTTAAAAGTTTTAAGGAAGGCAATGCAACAAATCGTATTATTTTTTATCTAAAAATGAACAAAGAGGCTACGATTTGTAATGGATCAGCCTAATATGTTATTACTGTATTGTAATCATGTACCATTTTTAAAAACATGTATAAAGATGGGATCCATAGCTCAATTTCTCTCATTTATTATAAGATAAATATAAAATATAAATAATTGTATATATTTATAATTTTGTTTTATGAAAAGCTGCATTGTTTGGCATGTGATTAATTGCTACTACTTGAATGAAAAGGGTTTGGCCCAGAGAGGAGCCTATATGAGTTTTGTAAAAATAAAAAAATAAAAAAGGACTGTACACTCATATATGTATATATGCTTATTTATCTCCTCAAACCTTCAACCTAAATGGCAATAACACTAAAGGTGGAAAATGGTAGTTATTTTTCTCCAAGAGAGAGCTGAACTGTTGGCAATAGCAGCCTTTGGAGAAGAGAATCCTGTCATTGTTTAACTGCTTTAACTTTGAACCACACACTTTTCCATCTTGTTTTATGAATAGAATCAGACTGCAGATCTGCCTTCATACATCTCTATTTGAGCCGCGTAAAGTTCTTCCTCCCTGTGTGCAGACAGACGTGCAGCCCTCTCCCCACTTCCAATCTCTCTAATGTTTTTCAGTCATAATAAATCTGGCTCTGACTTTCTAAAGCAAACAATGCTGTGGGGACTGAGTCCTCCAATAACACTTTGTCAGTTCCAATCAGGCCTGAAATATGACTCAACTGTCTGTGCCTCCCCGAGCTAAAGTCCTCCCCATCAGGCTATTTCCTTTTGTGTTCTCTCCTTGTTCATATGGCTTCCTTAGGCTTTTGTACCACTATCCACAATTCAGTAAACAATAAATGACTAAAAAGTAAAATGTACCTATGATGACAGTTGGCCTTACTTGAAAAATAGTCTCTGTGTACTTCTATTGGTATTGTGTCATTCAATTTTCTGTTTTTGACACCAACTTTGCCAACTCATTCGCTGACTCAGAGGAGAACAATCAGTGCTAAGGTCTACATTTCTCTCATGCAGGACTTTCTCTCTCTAGACTTCGCTGAGTGACATGACTATGTGTTTTTATTTGTGCCTCTTTCTTTTAAATGCATTAGCCCCTCGCCATGCTAATCAGTGTTGCCATTTCGCCTCAAGCCCACCACTCCACACAGCCCAATCCCACACAGGGACTGGGGGAAACCATCAGGAGCAAGCATGTTCCCTTCATGCATGATTAGCGCTGTTGAGAACGGGGCTAGACCACCTCAAAGAGAGAACGGTCCCGACTTCAAAGTCCTGCCACTGAGAAAGAAAGTCTGCCCCCCACACATAAGTAATACTTGGCTGCACATGCACACACACTGCAAACCTAATATAAACGGACCCCAACTATGGTATAAACACACAAGGAAATGTATTACAGTGCTGGAGGGCAGGTTTTAACTGGTATCACTGGTGAATGATTGACTGGGATGGAGTATGTACCCATTCTCTGAGAGTTTATCCTCGTCATGGACTCTTTCAACTTTACTTTCTGATCAGTGGATTGATTCTTCTTTGTAAAAGATATGGTGGTATGATGTAATATGAGATTTTGTTGGCATTAATTCATATTTTAACTTTAAAGCATATCATGTTGTCGCTAAACCAATAATCCACCATTTGAATACCTCCCCATTTGCTCTATATCCAGTGTTTGGCCTTAGAGCTAACTATCTGACTGAGGCAGTTTCTGCACTGAAAACATCACATCACTGTTAGATAAAGATAGTGTTTCCAGGACTTTGGAAGGCATCAGGCACTGTCAGAATACAATTGTGACCATGAGATTATTTAGATTTTATTTCTTTGTGGAATTTCACTTCATTGGATTAATTGCTCCAAGTGTATAAGAATATACAACCGTTAACCTGTAGCCCTAGGTTTGTCGATGGGTCTCCCATAAAGATCCACTGTTGTTCACATTATATGTAGTATGTGCTCAAATGTAGCTCATATTTATATGTATATATATATATATATATATATATATATATATATATATATATATATATATATATATATATATATATATATATATAGTGCCAACCCTAAAAAAAACATTATCCTTCATCAGTATCAGAATTTTCACTCAATCAGAAGAACATAGTTAAATATGACTGTCGTGATCCCAGCGTTATCTACACCTGTTTCTCTTTGCTTATCTTTTCTCAGCTAATGGGGGTATTCCTTATTTTGATAGGGAGCAGACCCCCTTGTATGCTAGCATGTGATGAGCCAAAGCATGCCTTAATGGGCTTAACAATCTCATCTATTAAAATCCTTTATAACAATGCCAATATAAGATCCTGACAACATCCTGTTGGTCGATTGAACAGACAAGAGAAAAGTTGATGCTGTTAAGTTAAAGTTTAAGTCTGATCGGAAAGGTTTCTATTCCTTTGTATAACTGTTTATATAAAGTCTTACCATGTTTGTGTAATAATATTATGTACAGAAAGACAGAATCATTTTCAGACCAACACAGCACAGCACTTTTTTTGTCTCCTTTTGACACATAAACTAAACACATGCATGGAGCCAATCATGCTAGACCACCCCACTTCCTGGATTATGAGACTCCACCCAGGTTTGGCAGAGTAGACAGAGCTTACCTAACCTTTGACCCCTCTAATGCATTAATTGAGAGGGAAGTATGTGCAGGCCTATTTATTGTGATGGAGAGTGTTGGTAATCGCCCAGTGACCCAAACGTTCATTCCCAACGTTACCCCATTGTGCCACTTAGTCTTTTACCCTCTGTGTCAAGCCTGCTGCTACGTCATGTTGTAATCCTTACTGTGTTTCAGTCTTCTGTGTGTTTATGGTTTGTACTTTTATGGGGAAAATGAAGGTTTAAGAAATTATTTGTCCTGACACAAACAACCCTTATTTTTTAAACAGAGTGTGAACCATGAACTGAGAGCAGACTTAAACTGTTATTTCAGTAAGGATTTGGGGCTGATGCTGTTGCTGATGACTCTTCAGGCTGTTGATCAACATTAGGGAAAAGAAATGCTTTGCAAGTTCCAGTAAAAATAAAGAACAGTTTTGCCAAACTCTGCCTTAGCTTGTAATGTACATATTAAATGCCACAGTAGAACCCATTTTAAACATTAATTATATAAAGGACTTTAAAGAGTCTTCTTCTCATTGATGATGCAAACTGGCCATCTGCCTGAGAGAGAGATAACTTCTAACTTTGTCTTTTTTTTTTCCATCCACCGGCCCAACTTCAAAAGTACACTGTGTAGCGAGCCAATGTGGGGTGTTCAAGAACATAGAATGTTGCTAGATTATGCTTTGTCATTGAAAACGGGATGGCCAAAAGCACTTTAATATGTATATAAATAGAAAATTGAATGATTCCACCATTTAATTTAACATTTCAGCTTAACTTTTTTTTAACTTTAACCTTGTACAAGCCTCAGCAGATTCAATATAAACAGGCATTTCCCATTTAATCTCCAGTCTACTTTAAAACAAAATGGTTGTTTTTATTTTGCTGTTGCTGTAGAGTACACATACCAACAGCGTCTTGAGAAGCAAACTACATAATGTTGTCTATGTGTTATGTTGAGGGCCAAAACTTGTCAGCATCGATTATCATTCCTGGATCTCATAGAGCTTGTCCCTCATTCAGCTTCCTACGTCCTTCTAACTTCAGACATAGCAATAACAAACCTCCAAGAAGAGGAATTTGAGTAGGCTGACTCATGTTGGCTTTATTTTCCTTTCCAGGGTCTGATCAACACATGCAAAAGTGATGCAATGAATGGAAAAGAGAACAATACTAAACAAAACAAAAACAACAGAAACATGTGTTGTTTATAGCATAAGCCGTCTTTTTTTAATTTTAATTGTTGGCAATTCAGCACCATGTTAAAATCATTCAGTCCTATTATGAGCACTGCCAGAGTGGTCCCATGTGGCCCACACTTGAGGACAGCCCTCAAGGGGATCCAAAATGCATTAAGAAATTAAATGTGCACCCTGGGATCTTTTCAAGCCCCGGACTTAACCTGGGAGTCCAAATGAGTCAGGAGGTTCTCTGTTTAGGTCAGTAATTGATAGGCTGACTCTTCGATCCCCCCACTTGGCGCCTTCTGTTGGTCAGTGACCCTAATCCTAAACTACTCTAAATAGAAATCTAAAGCAAACACTCCACGATTCATGATTGCTTCTCAAGTCATAACTCTGCCATCCAATGTTCTGATGTCAGCTCATTTAGGTTTGTACGTGGTTTCTCAGCCACATGTACAAAAAGATTGCTGATCGGAAACAATAATACTACTTAACAGAACGCAGAGTCCAACAACAGGAAGTTTGCTTTCAGATCGGATCTTTGGTTTCTGTTTTAGCAGTCAAAATGGCAGCACTAATAATAATAATAGTTGGCTGTAATTTGTATCATGATGATTGCACTTTATTTTTGTTGGCTCCTTAGCTATGAATTTATGGAGGCATTGATTGAGTGGTAATAAATGTTTTTGAGAAAATAATGGATTTTTTAGCGAGAAAAAAAAACCCCATATTAAACAGTTTAATATTGTAGTAAAACATGCTAACAAAAAGTCCTTTCGTTTGGCATAGATTGTTTTTTTATAGATTTTTTTTAATGTTATGTGATCTTATCAAATTTCTTTATTGCACTGCTTCATCCTGTGAGCTGCATCTTTAGTGCAGTTGATAACAGTGACCCACAAACACATATTTACACAATGTAGCACATGCAAAAAACAGTTAAATGCATTGGTAGAAAAACACAAACAGAATCAAACCCCTTTTGAGTTCCTGACAGCTCTAACCAGCAGAGTACAATGCCCCAGTAATTTTTAGTTTGCTCAGCCATGTGTGGTGTATCCCGACTAAAGTCAGTCTGTGGAACTTCAACAAGAGCGGTGTGTAGTTAAGCTCTTGGACTTCTTGTACTTTACAGCTGTTTCACAATGCAAAGTAAACATATTCACTGTCCACTGCCCCTCAAAGAAACTGACTCCGCGTATCAGGAGCTGTTTCTGTCACAGCAAAGGTGAACATTTACAAAGTGGAAGAATTGGATGAATGTGTGTGTAACTCCTAACACACACTGTGATAATTCAATTTCCAAATGAGGCGACTGCATAGTTTATAATAAGTATTCTGTTTGAAAAGGAAAAGAAATACAATGTCTTAAGTAAATGTGTACTTTTGGTCATACGTAACCTATATCCGTTCATGTTCTAATCAGTAGGTTTCTCGCCTTCACTGATCAGCATTTGTTAACCACTGAGCACACATGATGTTTCCTCAGCAGATGCTACACAAAGATACCAGTTCAAAAGCAAACCGGCAGCAAAAGGTGTTTTCTTATCCTATTTGAATTTGTTTGTTCACTTGTTTGTGACTCATAACCCAGTATTAGTCAGTGTGACCAATGTAATACACAACAGTTTAATGGCCTAAAATATTGTTATATGAATCATCTGTGAAAAAAACAAGACCTTAAGATAATCAACAACTAGGCTTTATTGAAAAGGATTTTAATAGATGAGTATGTTCAGCTTATACTGGAATTTAGGCCTAACAGAGAAAGCACGTGAAAGCAAGTGAAACACGGATAAATCCTGGAAATGCATTCACAAGGCAGAGAACTGCAGGGTGGCCTCAATCTAACACTGAACTCAGAGGTGGAAGGAAGGAATGTTTGAGAAATGCATTTTTCATTTATTATGTGTGTCAATGGACTGGACTTTCTACACTGACAATGCCAAGAGAGAATCCCAGCACATCACACCTTCCATCTCAGTAAAAGAATGACAGAGAGCTATTTAGTGTGATTCTAGTGTGAAATTGAGAAATGTGTATTACACTACAATAATACTTTTAGTCCAAATTTAGGATTCCGATTATATCATCTAATATAGAAACAGCATTGCAACAATGGGAATAGGATCCCTGATCTTTAGAGCCTCCAAATGGATCATGAAGTGAAAACAAGGAGGGGGACCAGGCAGGCTAACATGCTGTACCAGAACCATAGACAGTAATAATCTGCACCTCTTCCTGTTTCCCATCAGTTTTAATCAGGTTGAATCAAAATATACACAATGTCTGCACACATTGTGTACATTCAGTATATGTGGAATCGCTGTGTATTTAAATACATATAACTGTTTTTGTTTTGTTTTTTGTTTTTTAAAAAATGCTTATAAGTTGTGAAAATTTTCAAAGAAACAAAACAAAAAAATTGGTCTCAACATTTGCACTACGCAGATTTTCATCTGCGAAATTCTATACATATATTTTCTGCTTTTCACAGTCTGACTGATTAGTGTGTAGGCTTTCCTGATGCCACCTCATGGGACTTATCACATGTAAAGATAACCATACTTTTATGTATCACTTTACATTGATTTTAGTCCAACTCTAAAGTGTGTATACATTTGCATTATAATTTTTTTGAAGCTTGTTATTCGACTTTTTTGGCACACCTTCACGATCCCATTTCTTTTCAAGTGCAGTAACCTATTTCCTATCTGGGTAATACACTTTCTCCATCTGTAAAGTTTATTTTTGTAACTTTATTGGTTTCCCCCGGTGAGCTAGGTAGAAGGAAGGGAAGTCATTACAGCTTAGTGCTTGAGCCTGCCCGCCTCCATCTACACAGCCAGGAGAAAAGTACAGAATGTCGACAGATATCTCTCCTATTCCATCAGGACGCTGTCTTTTCTGGAGACTCCATTTGTGTAGTAAACATCTTAAAAGGTTCCCTTGGCTCCTCTCTCCCTTTCTTCTACTGCTATTTATTTTTATTCTTTCTTTTTTAAGATTCAGTGTGTCTTATTTTTTAAACTGCTTGACTCCTAAAATACAGATATCACAGCTGGGCCCCCATGAGTTTTTGAAAAATGAGCATATTACTTCCGACATCTCCCTTTCCTTATTTTTTGTCACAATAAATATTTCCATTTATATGCAAATTATTATCTACTGACCAAGAATGGATAAAAAGTGGTCTTGTTTTCATTGTGGTGAGCAGTGTGGAGGCAGGAAGTATGCGGAGCAGCGAAAGCAGCTCCTCATTTAAAGAGTAAATAATCTCCCATTGCATTCTATTATTTATACCCCTGGCTTGAAAGCAACTGTATTAACTTATAACTTATAAGTAGTTAGAAGTTACTTACTTTAAACTGGGGGGAGTAGAGAGCCGACGCTCTGCTTAGCTGACTTCCCCCCAAATTGCTGACATAATTACATGAATGTAATTTTTTATGACTCACAGAAAATCTTGGCATTTTCACTGAAGCAGATAATTAGACTTGGAATAAAGCAGGGGCGGAATAATTAATACATCAAAACTAGATGAACTTTTTCTAATTATTTTTATTTAATCTCCATTCTAATTATTGTTCTAGTCGGCTGAGCGAGATTGCCTTTCTCATTCAGGGTGTGAAATGCACCCGTAGCGCTCAATCCTCACCCAGTGAAATATCAACTAAGCGTGGAGACAGGAAATCACAGGGCGCTCACCGCTCTCTTCCCCCACTCTCCTCTTCTCTGATTGAACTGTAATTTAAATTTCTCCATTGCCAACAAACAATTTACATACACCTGCCAGACTCTTATATTTATTTATTTATAACTTCTACGTCGGCAAATGTCTGGCAATCAATATTTCTGCAGTTTTAAATGAGTTTGTTAATTAGTCTAATGTGGTTTGGATAGAGGCTGTGATTCTCTCCCTATCTCTGCATTAAAGAGCAACATTGCTCAAAAATAACTCAAGGAAATCAAGTAGGTGTACGTGAAAGGAGTTGCTGACCACAGAGTAAATTTCCCCACTTATCTGTGGTGTCACTCTACCAGGAAGCTATCTCTGAAAAGGAATACATCTGATAAGAGTCCTGTTTAATGCTGATGTAAACATAATTAATGGTCTGACTCATGAGCTCTGTGGGCATGTGTTTGTACAAATGTGTTTTAACTTTTTTAACTTATAAGAAAAAAAAAAAAAGAAAAAAGATTGTTGCCAATAATATTAAAGTGAAACTAAACACGTTGCATGTTATGTACAACTTCAACAACTTTATTTTTTTTATTAAATAAGAAAGAATTTTTATGTAACAACTTCAACAAGATATCTACAGATGGAAATAATTTAGAATTCTTGGAATACAACTGGAATTAAACAAGCGCAGACAAAATATGAGCAAACAATAGTTGCACATGGATGTTAGCATCAGCCAGTGGCTCCCTTTGACAGCTGAAGGTCTTCTTTAAAGCCATAGATAGGTTTAAAGCTATACTTACGAGCCTATGTTCAGGTGGTTAGAAAAGCATTAAAGAAAGTTGGGTACAAAACGTGCTGTACACGCCAAAGTAAGTAAGATGTAAGACATGTTCTGAAAATATAAATTAAAATGTACGTTATATCTTCTGAAAAGAATGATTTGTGTTGTAGTCACATAATGATTATATTACATCAGATTATACACCACAGAACAAATGAATTTAGTAAGTCCAAACCAGAACCACAGTTTTAACAAGAGAATACATTCAGTATTAGCCACAACACATCAAAATTTAGAAATGTCATCGTAATAACTCACCAGTTATTCCTGACACCTCATTAAATGCAGGCCTTTTGGTGCAAGCTGTTTCACATTCTTTTTGTGCAGACGTTTAGCACAGGATGAATCTGATGCTCAGACTGCATGAAGAATAACGGAAGGAGGAGGGAGATTAAGAACTAATGCAAGTCAGCTAAATAAAATATACTGGAGAAAAAAAAATCATTCTTCATCACAAGCATGAAATGAAAATAATTCTTGCTTTCCGTCTATATCCACATTTCTTATTACACTCTGTGTATTCACTAGATTAAAATTGTCGCTTGATTAATACACAAAACAAGATCAGATTTAATTAACATCAGATTTAATTGAGGCCCAACAATTCTTTTTCCACACTCGCAGTTCAGATAGACACCATCGCAAGCTTCCATAATTAATCAAATGTAAAGCAGTGTCTTTCACAAAAATAAAAAAAACACTACTGTGTATTCCATGCAGCTAAATCTCCCCATTTAAGACAAATATATTAAAGTTATTATTATTCCTTTATATAGATTACAATTTCAACAGAGAAATAATTTGGGAATAATTTAATTAAAGAGATAATAATGTTTGAATAAAGACCCAAATGCTTCTGTATTTTGACCCTGTTTGAATAGATTTCATGACTGGGGTGTGTGTAATTTGCTTGATTCTTCCAACATCTATTTGTGAATATCCAGACGAACCTTAATCTAGATTAGCAGCCATCAGAAAAGAGAGCTCATATCCTGTTTAATGAAATCATATTTGCTCACACACAGCCTGAAAGCCTCTTAAAACTGCTCTATTTACATGGCTTCACACAGAGAAGCTCAAACCACCACTATGTCGGCTCTGTTAAAATTCAAAGTCATTTCCATGGAGCTTTTTCTGTGGTTTTCACTTGTGTCAGTTACAGAGTGGCATGCTGTCTGTTTTATTTTGTCATTTCAGTGATGTGAGGCTAAGTTTCTTATTTCTTGTTTGTGAGAGTTGATATTCCATTTGCGTTTAGTTGTGGTATCATGATGAAACCTGATAGATTCTCTTATCGCTGTGTTGTATTATTTCTATGGGCCAATATTTTTGGTATTATCAATGTAATCTGGAGTATCTGCTAGGTGTGTGTATTTAAGTGTGCGTGTGCTTGCTCCTTTTCTGCTTGGTAGAACCCTGTGTTGAAGGCAGAATGAAGGAAACCGGGTTGCAGCTTTCTACTAGGTACATAGTGCCACCATGTGTCTAGAGGAGGAACTGCAGCTGTCCCCAAGAAGAACCGGCGTGTTTGTACCTCGCCACCTCTTCTTGTTTGTAGGTTGAATAGTATGTGTCATTCTGTGTGTTTCCTGAACACTGGACATGTCAGAAGGAAGCTAAGATGTTGCATTTGGCAGACAAAATACTTTTTATCCTTTCGATGTGAAGTCAACCATGAAAGATGAGGGTTGAGATCTTCATCTTAGATGAAAAAGACCCAGGATTAGAATACACTGCATGCGCAATTAAACCAAACAAAGGTTTGCAAAAATCTCATGCCTAACAGAGGAGTTTATAATATAGAAGGAGCCTTAACTGCGTTCATGAACACAGTTGTTTGTGTGAGTTCTTTTTGTTTGCATCCTGGCAGTGAGGTGCCTCCTGGCGCCACGAGGATGAAGGCTGCACGCTTGGGCTGACATTACCTGTGCGGGCACCCTGTGTGGCTGCTTTATGAATTAGCTTTTTTGTTCTGATTTTCTCCTCCACTCGTCTCTTTGAGCACAGGTCCAGCCTACATGGACTTGCGGTAAACCCCTCACCTGGACATGACCTGCAGGCTGTTTTATCTCCATGGCGATAAAGCTTGGTGCTACAACTGAGGAATGAAAACAGGTTGGAAGAGCAGACAGACAGGAGTCAAGGATGTAACGTAACACACAGTGGCGTAACAGCCAACTGGCCAAACCACTGACCTGCATCATCACCTCAAGAAACTCACAATTAAAAAGAAAATCCCTTCTAAAATACTCACACTGTTCAGATCTTTTACATTGCAGCATTTTAGCAGATTTTTTTAGAAAATACTTTGACCCCTGTTATCATTAAGTAAGAAATTTAAGTTGTTCAAAAGGTGAAACCTTTTGAACAATTTTGGCTGAAGAAGGGCAAAACATGCATAAGAAGCTTCCATTCTATTGCTGTAGTAATTTAGTACTAGTCACTTTTTTACTTTCTCTCGTCTTCTTTTTGTGTATTTTACTTAATTACATATTCTGGACTTTATATTCCTACAAATAGATATTTTATGAAGAACTCTTATAAACTCTATTATTAATGGAAAGTTACAAATGAAATAAAAATAAAATCTACTATATAGTTAAAGTACAGTAAATGGAATGGCATAATGGAGAATGTCTTGCCATGCAGTTGAAATTGGATAAGAAATCTTCACTAACCTCTGTTAGGTATTATTTTGTGGTGAACAAACTGCCTCACTCACCTGTCTTAACCACACCTTGATTCAAAACACACTTGTGGGTGGTGAGTCACCCCAAAGCCTCAGTGTGTTTACTCAGGAGTGCCATTTATCCGGAACATTCAACTATTCCAAGCATGTGTTACATTCAAGTGTTGGGCCATTGTGTGGTGTTGAGTGGCTGTTGTTCAAGTGACTAATCTGAGAATGACATGATCTAAGTGGGCTTAACTCAAAGAATAGTAAATGCTCTGATGGTTGACAGTGGTAGAACTCCATCATTTGGTGCTGAATGAGCAAAGCAGCAGGCCCGTTCTTATGCACCACTACAGGACCATCTCCTAACTCATGTCTCTGTTGAGACATCCATAGGCTTGCCCCAGAACCGCTGGTTCAATTACCCATCATGTCCTTGACCTTGGAGGTCATCTTGCTTTGGAGGATAAAGCCTTAGATGTCCTGAGAGAGAGAGGAATAGAAAGTAAAAGAGAAGAGGGGAAGAAGGGATTGGGAGTTGGAAGGGTTGAGGTGGAGAGATGGATTGTGGGTAAGAGAGTGATGTGTGTGAGGCAGAGAGAGGCCTCAGCCCTGCTCTCTTATCTCTCTAGCTTGGTGGAGTTTTAAATTATTCATTCCCTGCTGCTCCCGCCGACTTACACATCTCCATCACACGGCTGCCCGCATCCGCCCAGGGAACAGGCGGTCGCCACGGCAACCTTATCGCAGATCGCAGATTTCGGGCTCCAGAAATGAAATAAAAGAGGAAATTGGCTGTATTAGCATAAGAGGAGTCAGCCCGGAGTTGAATACACACATCAGCCCCCCAACTCTCCTCCAGCCCCCCCCTCACCGCTCCCACCCCCCCAAAAGCTCACAGCGTGCCCCCCGCCTCTTCTTATCAGCAATGTATGATCGCTGCTCTCCCTTTCTATATTTTTTTTTTTTTCTAATTCCACTCCCCTGCCACCCCCCACACATCACTGCCGCTGCCTCTCCCGCCTCTCCATCGCTCTTTGTTCCTTCTTGTGCTTGGAAAAGAATGGGTGTAAAAGTGGGAGGGAAAGAGAAAAAAAAAAGATGGTGGTGACGTTGACCTCTGACCTTTATAGAGAGGCGTAAACAATAAGCAATAACCTGGGAGATGTGACTGTGGCAGTGGCGAGGCTACTGACTGACAGCACACTTTATTTCCTGCCCAATAGGACCCCTTTTCCTCTTCATCATTTTATTATTGCAGTTTTTCTCCGTTTTTCTTTCTGTCCATCTTTCATTCTCTGTCTGACGAGTCCACTGGGATCTTGATCAGTTTGTAAATCTGACCTTAAAAAGAAAAACCATGAGAAATTTGTTTGGCTTGCAGGTGTTTCTTTCTGCAAATGGATGTGAAGCTTTACCAATGTAATCACTCTTAGAAAATAGGGCCAGGATCACATTAACATCTTCTGTCAATAGATAATCTCCTATAGCCATCAGCAATCTTCTATCAATGTGAAGCTTCAAAGAGCTGTGAACAATACAGACTCTTTAGGGGACACCCATAAATGTTTTTCCCTATAGCAGCTATTCTGCCGCTGTTCCGTAACAAGTTGCCCCCTCCTCTTACCTTCACCACCCTTTCACTTTTACAAATTGAAGTTAAACAGCTGAGAAATAGTAACCATGTCGCCCACATATGGTTATAAATGTCAGCATACACTCCCACTTAGGCTGACACCCCCCCAAGGAATAAAGTGTGTATTTGTTATGATAATCATCTTCCTCCCTCTCACATTTTTTGTGCAAATCAAACCATTAGGGGGCCATAAAGAGACAATAACGCCCACCACAATCGCTGGTGGCACTTACTATTATCATCACCATCATTATGGTAACTCAAGTTGAAATGCGATTTTAAAAAGACTGCATTTTCTGGAAGGCTGTGATGGCCACACACAGAAAATAAATAAATAAATAATTATAATATATAAATAAAAATGAATTTATCACTGAATGAAAACTCACTCAGCAGCTTCTCACCTGTTTCATCAAGTGAAGAGGCTGACATCAAAATATTTGGACATGATCCCTCCTTAAAAAAACTCAACTCAAGAAAACACTGTGATTTTGATGAAATTGAATCTCAAAGTGCTCATTCTATTCAGTCTTTTTAAATCCACATTTTTAAGATGAACACAATTTGTATTTAATTTTAATGATTTATGCATGTGTGGGAATATGTAGAATATTATAAAATATAACAGAAATGTACTTAATGGTTTATGTCTGCAATCAATAAGTTTTACACATTGCAATTAGATTCATTCAACCCACAATTAATAATCATCAGTGATCAATCATCAATCAGTAAGCACTCAAAATCTTGCTTTCACTACTGTCTCAGCTCTCTGTGGCAGACAAAAAAGACACAAGCAGACCATGAAGAAATGACAGTCATGAGATGTAACTGTACAACACAGAGAACAAGCAGTAGATGTATCACCCTTAGGTAATCTTAAATCAAAAACATGCTTTTGTTGATCTCCCGGTACACCAGCTCCATCCTGTTGAAATGTGTGTCTTCCACCTTTGTTTTTTTATTCATCTGTTTAATCACAATATAATATATTGGAACAATACTGTACCAATTGAGGCATTATCTCCTGAAAGGCTTCTTTCTCTTTTGTCATGCTCTATAATTCTCCGAGCCCCCTTCCTGTCTTTCCCTACTACATATCGTTGAGCCCATTTATTACCTGAGCTCTTAATCTGTTTTATGTGGTGAATACTTTGGAACAGTGAAGAAGTCCTTAACATGAAGACAGCCCAGGCATTCTGTGCTATGCTCCTATCCTAGGTGGTCTTCTAAACCTCTGTTTCTCCATGTGATTGTGCCTGGTATAGTTGGAGGCTCATCACAGCCTACATGTAATTTCACATGGGCTATAGAAACACTTAGCGCCTGTGGCTCTGTCCCTCCCACACACAGTCTGCCACCAAGAGCTGAACCACTCAATCCACTGTGTAGGTTTGCTCCAAAGAGCCTGTAGTGATACATAGTGTGTTTGTAAGAAAAAAATAAGTGAGTGTGTGACTTGTAAAGAGAGCGTGCAGTTTATGTGGAATCACAGAAAGAAATACACAGGGTGTCAGCAAGTGACTTGGTAATACTAAGCGACAGGCTGAAACCGAAGACAATGATAATCCATCACCATCCAAAAATGAATATGTGTTGGCCCCTCCACCCAGTCCTACCCCATTTATCCAGTGCCTGTCCCTGCTCCCTGGCCCTGAGCAGATAACCACAGAGGAACCATGAGCAGGACGGGGAACCAATCCCAGAGGGGCGTCCTGTAACTGAGATGCTCCACTCCAGTCCATGAAGTGTGGGTGCAAAGGGCCTCATTCCCCACTTCTTTGTGAGTAGCAGCATTACACTCTGTTCCAGCCCTTGAGGGCCGAGGCAGGTGGGTACACCATCGTTTCTTGTCCGGTTGGACACTATTGGTCACACTGGATTTCAAGAGCAGGCTAAGGAAAAGTACCCAATCCCACAGCCTTTTAAAGAGTGAAGGAAGCCAACCATTGAAAGTCCTGTGTGGACAGGCATCTGTGTGTGGTGGGCTGGTGATATGGACATCAGAACAAAGAGGATTGAGAAAGTGTCAACAACAACTACTAGAGTCTCTGTGTTTGATTTGATGTTGTGTGCTTCAGGCCCAATCCATAGTTTTAATTTCCCAGCATCACAGCAAGAAGCCCAACAAGAATCCAGAATATAACTCTTTTTATTTATTCATTTCCTGATTCTACACAAAGTGATCACCAAAGAATCATTGTCTTCAAAACAGTGTTGTCAGTGCTTGATAGATACTAAATCTGAATGTTCTATCTTTCAGATCAGCTTGGAATACAGGGAACACACTAGACTTGAGATTGTGTACAAGTTACATACAGAACATTAGCAAACAACATTTGCCTTTATTCTGTATGTACAACACTACACTACATGCTCTGAGGTTTATAAAATGAAGTGAGATAAACTCATGAACTGATCAACTGTGCATCAACTTGTTGAAGAAAACAAGTGTGCTGGACCAATAAATTGTGCCACTATCTGTGGTTCAGTCTAGACTACCCTTGTGTTCTTTTATTGAATGGTATTGTAGCCGGACAGGCCCCTTGGAAGATATTTCCTGGTCAGAAATCAAAATCAAACTGGCTGTGGGAGGGGAGGGGTATGAGAACAGGAGGAATATGGGAAGAAAAACAATGATGGGTGGACAAAGGAAGAGAGAGGAAGCTGAGATAAGAGCAGGAGTGGGTGGCAAATGGCATTTCTTAAAAATAATATTCGACTTAAAGTTAGAGGATATAAATGGAAATGTTGTAACTTTGGGATAATCTTCTACAGGAAAAACAATGTCACTCATCACTCTGTGACTGGTCAGAGGGTTATGCTATATTCGTTACGCAGTCCCACTTTACAGCCACCCTGTAAAACTTTAGCTAATAGGGGACACATATCCCACTGCCCCGGCATCAGCGCCATCTTAGACCGGTGTGGATGGGAAGTTTAGAAGAAAGAGTATGTCTTCTGAAACGTATTTTGCACAAATATGACTCTGCTAGGGTCCAGTGTAGTGGCTTATTTTCTCTACTATCTGTGTTGTGTGGTAGAGTGCCTCATGTAATCTCTCACCATATGGCAGGAACGTTTTTTGGAGGTTTCTGTGCAGCTGAGGATACTTTGTCAGTGAGACAGGTATGATTCTACCGATGTCATGTCTAAGAACCATTAAAATGATTTTGAGAAAATATATCTTTAGGCTAAAAGTAACAGAGGTTGGCTTTAAGTTTTGTTATTGATTCAGTGGTCCTTTGGTCTTCATTGACGATGGTGTGGGATGTGGATCTTTGTTTTTAAAACAATAGCATTGTTTAGAGCCTGGACAGAATTTTAATCAATGATTAATTACCAACAGAACTGTCATCCTCATGAATAAGAACTCTCATAAATAAAATAAATTTATATACAAGAGTTAAGATACAATTTTGACATTCTGACTCATGTCTGGAAAATCAATGATAGCTGATATTAAGTGACAGACAACAATAAATAATCACATTTACTTGTCCTCCACTCTATTTTAGAATTGTCAACTGAAAGAGCTGATGCCTGGCTTTGGATGAGAAGGGAAAATCATGTGTCAAGTGTCCATTGTTTATTAGCATAAAAACAAAGTTTCAGCCTTGTTTTGGTTTAATTTTATGTTCCTTCCAGTATGTGCACAATGTTATACATTGTTAGTGAACACAAGTGCACAACACCATGTAGGCGTCATTTGTTGGACTTCCCTGTGGCCTTTCTCTCCTTGCATTTAATTACTGTGGGCATCATGGGGTAGCAGAGGCAGAATGGACCCCAGAGATTGTGGTTCCACTGTTGCTTCACAACCGGCTTTTCTCTGTATGTGCCCGCATGCCAAGCACTTTCAAATACCCCCTTTTGCCACCCTCTCACCCTACACCTCGCCTCGGTAATGGAATCAAAAACAAACACTTCTCTCTAAAGAGAGAGCATGAATTTAAAGAAAGGGCTAAGTTAACTGTGTCCCTTTTAGAAAACATACATATTTGACTGAAAAAGCTGGTTTGTCTGTAATATCCATAACTCATTTGCAAGAAACTTTAACACTCCACTTTCTCATCTCTTTACCTGGCATTATTCTTCCTGTTTTTCTTTTTTGTTTTGTTATGTTTTTTTTCTTTTTTGTTTTTGTGTGTGTGTGTTTATATTCTGTACATCTCATTTCCTTGCCTCACAGTTGGCACCCTTTACAACTCTCCTAATCTCGGCAGAGCACTGGAAGCAGATAAGGCTTATTTAGTGTTTGGAATCCTCTCCATCATACTGGCCCTCGAACACCCCCTACCAGGCCAAGGTAGATGAGCAGTGCAGATATATAGCAGGCTGCTTTTTGTGTATGAAGGATTTGATATCTCCCTGATCCCAAAGCAGAATCTCACCTCTAGTGTTAGCAGTAAAAGAGTGGAGCCTTGCCTTCTGAGATCTGTGTTAATTATTTTGACAGATTATAGTTACTGTACAATGTGTGAATTTATAGATTTACTTTTACCCCCAGGCACATAGATCAAGAAAATGTGATGGAAGATTTCTGTTTTTAAAAAAATATGGATACTTTCATGTGATCTATTAAGACAAAATGCATGAATGACAACTAGTGTCATTGTTGTGAAGGGGCTTCTCTTCCTATTTATAGGTTTTGCATATAAATGTGCAGAGAGAGTAAATGCTAATGATTTTAAATTGATTTTTCTCTCCGCCCACTTGGTCTTTACATTTACTTTTCAACCTTCTTACCTCAATATGCAGCATGATTCCTTGTGGTGACAGGGGGTGCAGCTGTGGCTGTGGCATTGGTGTGAACCCCAGTGGACTAGATTTAAATCCCAGGAAAACAGATTTAAGTCCAGTCCAACCCACATTATAAGCACTTCAGAATCTGTAACAAACACAAGAAGCCTACTTTACCAGATAATAGTAGCCAATAATAGCCAAAACAGCTAAAATGACCCACACGTGGCAGTGGCAGAAATTGGGTGGTTAATGGGTTCAAATCTTCAACCAACACACACTGGTGTACCAGCAGCTCCATTGAGGAAACAGTGTGTTTATGATGAGCATTATACGATTACTACATAAAGCCTTTATTTGACTGCTGATTGGCTCCAGTCTGGGCCAAAGATTGCTGCTAGTATTGCAGAATGTCATACATGTACAGCAATGTACTGTTTCATGAGTAAGTATATGTAAGCCCATTGAAATGTTTGACTAGACCCATGGAGACCAACAGACACAAAAAAGTCTGTTTTTTGTGATTTGAGTGGTGTTTTAGTGATTTGGCAAGATGCTCTGTTGATAAACAAGTGATTATGTTCATGATCCACTCCAGCCTTCCTTCTCTATCTTTTCCATTCTCCTCCAAAAGCCAACATGTTGGATCTGTGTCTGAGTATGCCTGCCGAGTACTTCTACCTTAGGGAGGTCTGCACGGATAAGCATTTAAAAACACTAATCTCCCAATCACTATCACTCACAGATAACCCGTCTCCTTGGCAGTGATCAACATGGAGATTATGGATGTGATCTGCATCTGATCACCCCCGGTGATACCACATGGTAGCGTGAAATATATTTGATGTGTTAGGTTCTAACACAGAATTTACTCTGGAAAAAAAGGAAAAATATATCAGTGCACCAAGCACTTTTAGCATATCTTGGACACATTATGTTGGGTTTGATGGTCATAGAGCTGTGGCTTGTACAGGTTTTAGTGAGTTGCTGCAATTGGCAGATTAAATGCAGGAATGAAACTGACATTGTTTGCATGAACATCAATACACTAAATATGTTGATAAACTACAATAGACCAGTCAGAAAACAGTGATACAGAAAGTAGTGCATGTATCAGTTTGATGTTACTCAGTCTGTGGGATGCCCCAATTTATCCAGTAAACATTTAGGTCAGGTGTGAAAATTGATTTGTGGTCTGCTTTAGCTTCCCTGCATGCTTGATTTTGTCATTTCCAGACTGCCATTTGGCCATTAGGTCACACTGCAGCAGTGCTTTAATCTACACAGTGGGTACAGGCTCCTTGTTTTTGTCTGCCTCCAGGTAAAGTGTAAGGCCCAGGCTTCTCTCATCTTTGTACCTTTAGCGTGGCGTAATGCAGGAGCAGACAAAACACCAAGTCAGCTCTACATCAAAGCTGTTACTCCTGTCTTCCCTATGTGTTTTTTTCTCACTTCTTTCACCGGAGAGACTCAACCAACGTCCTTTCCTTGACCTTGTATCGTTCTTTTTATCCAGTGATTATCAATGACCGTGACTATGCCACCCCCATTTTTTTCCTGGTCTCCTCCTCTCTTTACTCTTAGTGTGTGGGCTACAACTCAACAGGAGGTCATCTACAGGTAACTCCACGGAGCGGCCTGCAATGCTAATCCACAGAAAAGGAGTCCAAAGGAGAAAAGTAGAAGAGGGGAAATGGGATTAGGGTGGGCTTTTGAGGGGGGCCTAACAAAACCATCATCATCGCCATCATCATTGGAGCCTTAATCAAGTCCTGTTAAATCTCAAACCAGCCTTGAATGTTTGCCACTTGTAATAATGCACACCTTCTGTCTAATTTGGCCATTATTCAGGCCTGTCAGACTGCAATTATTTAGAGCTTATCTCCCTCGCACATGAGATGACGCGTTTGTCATGCTTTCGCTCGACTCGCAAACACACACACACACACACACATACGCACACACACACACTGGAACACACACAGGGCATGCAAGGCGCTTTAGAAATTCCATTGATGACTGCCTGCGATAGAACCTGCTTCACCCTTCGCCCCCCTCGTCATTACTGCATTGATTACCTTGCTTGGCTTATCATCTGCACATATTCAATCTCATCAAGGGGAGCCGCACACATCCACGTGCATATTGTTAATGCGTAGATAGAGATTGCTTTGTTGTTTATGCCCTGAGTTTGTTTATTCTATTGGCTGATTTGTGTTTAGTAATGTCATCTATCCCCCTCTGGAGCCAAGCAGTGGAAAAAAAGAGGAACACAATCACTTTGTCCAAGCTGGCTAAGAATAGGAAGCATGATATTGGGTTTCTATGATCTTTTATGAGCTGTAATTTAATGCCACGTAAAGTGTTTAGTGGAACAAATATAGAAGCAACGTTAATTTATATCATAAATTGGCGATCAGGAAGAAGCTACAGAGGGAAGGAGACAGTGATATGTTTGAATTCAATGCAGTGATTGGGTTACATTTCCCACAACAAGACCAATGCGCCACATAGTTTTTTGAAATCCCAATTAAGTTAGTGTTACTTGGAGAGCAGACCAGCCATGCAATACCCTACAAAAGTTGGAGTAATAATGTTTTTCGGTAATAAAGCCAATGGTCATGTCTGTCATTAAAATGCCTTTGACAATTGCAAAACAATACACTTCTTCTGCAGGGAAATTTCTTTATTTTCTAAAGATGAGGAAATGAGGCAGTGAATAAAACTAGTCATCAGATAGTGCTCCTTTCCTAATTCTCTCATCCCCTGTTAAATAATATCATTATCATTACCTAATGACGATGCTGCAGCAGTGCTTATGGAATAAGCCGATTAGGACAGAGACAAACAGCACAGGGCCAGGAAGCACAGTGAGGCCATTTACCACTTCATACAGGACAAATGACTGTGTCCCTACCATCTTTCCTTCTCTCATTCCATTTTTCAGTCTATCTCCCTCACCCCCTCCACAGACTCCTCTTCCATCTATTTCGTTTCTTTTTTAATACAAGGCCATCATGAAGTATTTGATTTCCTCTCCTTTCTCCTCTGCCTCTTTCCCTCTCTCCATAACCCCGCCATCTCCCCCCGCCACCCCTTCTCCTTTGTGCAGAGGTAATCGTAGATGCAAAGGGAAGGGGCTGCAAGGCTCTTATCGGCCCATAACATCTGTTGGCGTGTCAGGTGATGAGATGGAGCGCTCGCGGCCTGCAGGCAGCCTGGACGGCTCCTTTAATGCAGAGTGGGGAGTGTGCAAACAAACAGCAGCTGATAGGGTCTATGCTTGTCACAATCACTCAGGACCATGATCTATCTTCCCTCTGCATTTTTCACTCTCTCCGTCTTTCCCCTTGCTCCCTCTGTTTCCGTCGTCTGCTCTCTTATTTGAGGGCCCCCTTCTTTTACTCTTAATATATTTTATTCCGTTAATTGTTTAGAAGCCACCAAACTGTTGTCATAATTGTTTTTGGGAGCTTGTACACAGAGGAAATGGTCACGGATGGACAGTGGGCCTATCAGGGCTGCTTTGCTGTATTGTTATCAGGAGCAATGCATGTTCAAAGAAAATGTTCCTTATCAAGATAGTCATTTCCACAGTCGTTCGCAGAGCGGCCCCCTTCGCTGGAAACCTTCATTATCACTGTGATATTCATCATCATCAGTGTCCCTATTAACAATATTGGCATTGTCACGGGGAAAACATCATGGTCATTATGATTCTTATCACAGTCGCATATTGACATCTTTAGATTATCAACATGCTGAAGATCCTTGTGATAATGGTATTCTCAATCCTGTTTCCTGTGCAGAACTTTTTTTTTTAAGGCTTCCATGGATAGATACTGGTCTTAGGAGGAAGCTAGAGAACCTGCAAAGAACCCATAGTAACATAGGGAGCCACCATGCACCTTAAAGACATGGGGTCTGTCTTTTTTGCCCCGAGAGAATAGAAGAGAGGAGCGAAGAAAGAGGAAAGATTAAATGTGAGCAATGAGACATTCTTTCCTCAGGAGTGGATGATTATGATAACATTTACACAACCGGGTCTCCTCCACAAACCTAAATTAAACTTATTATTTAAATTCAGTGTGATATGAGTGTTTGCTTAGAATATGTGTTATATTTCAAATAAACACATATATATCCATGATAGTTTATTATTTCTTTCTTCTCAAGTGTCTACAAACTTAACATTCTCACTTGTTACACCACACATTGCCTAACCCTAACTGTAAACATAAAATGAAAGACAATAACCCTTTGCAAACTTTAACTGATGCAAATTAAACCTAAATGTGAGGATGTTGTTCAGAAACAAACTTTATATCACTGCTCTGTCACTTCCTCCTTCCTCTTTCCTCTTTCCTTAGAGGTGCTTAAGAGCTTTGGGACAGTGGTAACTGTTGATGAACGAATAACACTAGACTTTGCAGTTCACGGAATGGTTAATTATGTGTATAAACATTACATTTAATTCAGAGGAAATGGGAGTAAACATTGCTGCTGTTTGTGTCCCTCCAAATTTCAAATAGTCTAAAAGTTAAATATGTACAAAGGTGTACGCAGAAGAGTGCAAAAATATTTCTTCAAAGTTTTTTCTGTATTGCTTTTTCTATTGTAAATACATTTCTTTATTATACGCAAACCCAACAGAATGTATGCCCTTTGACCTACACCAAATGAAATGGTATTTTATTGCCCAGTGTAAGTGCTTTGCAGAAACTACACAGCCTTGTGATGTCCATACCGAAGCACCACAACTATAATGTTATTGTCAGATGGCTTGTGGCAGTTAGATCAATAGTTTGTAATTCCTTGGCTGGGGTCTGAGAGTCTTCTGCCTGCTTTTACTGTCTGTCCCCCTCTGAGCTAGAATGTCCTCTAATGGAGCAGGGCAGATCTAATCACTGCAGTAATTGAAGTTTACTTTGAAGCTTTCAATCTAAGAGAATATTTAAAGACAAAGCCACCATGAAACACTATCTACTGTCCCAGACCTGATGTGATCTCAATATCGTGGCCTTTTCAATAATAGATGAGTGTCTCAAACATTTATTTATGTGCCATCATATGTTGGTTTTGTACATTGTTGTTAGCCTTATTTTTTCTCCAACAGCTGATATTAGACTTTTTGCTGCCACACAGAAGTTATGACAACCCTGACCCCATTTTTAAAAATGGTCCTAATGATTTTATAACGTAATCTATAAAGGCATTGCATTAAGTATTTGTATCATAAGATATATTTACTTTAAATGATGACCTTTCAAGCTGCAGTTGAAACCAAATGTAGGGCTGCTTCAGTTTTCACTTTCTGTCTGTTTCTAAAACAAAATGTAGGACTCCTGGTTTCTGCTACAACATTTCTATAACACACTTTACTATAAAGCTAAATGTTTGGACTCTTAAAAGGCTGGGAGATTCAAAATGTGATTTCAAAGAAGCAGCACAGCAAACAAAATACATTTCCTTACATTCATGTGGGTAGATAGGTATGTGTTTATATGAAACTTGAAATGGCATAGATCCGTATCGGCATAAAGGTAGTACTTGGAAAGACAATTATGTTCTGGGGTGGTGCTTGATGTGAAGAGTGTGAGAACCAATGATCTAGTAGATATGGGTTCTTTACTATTTCAAAGTTCGTGATTTTGCAAAATCAAGACTTAAAATCTGTGCACTCACACATTATTCACGCATATACATCACAAGCATTTCTATTTATTGACTCCGTGGCAAAAGTGGTTAGCACTGTCACCTCACAGCAGTAAGGTCCTGAGTTCCATTCCTGGTCTGTGCAGGGCTGTGTGGAGTTTGCATCTCTTTCTCATGCTCAGGTGGGTTTTCTCCAGGTGCTCCAGTTTCCCCCACCAACCTTTGAAACCCTTCACTATAGGCTAATCCTCCAGTCAGTTACCATGACCTGCTCCTGACAGGCTGCTGCAGTGACACTGGGATGGATGGGTTAAATGCAGAGAGTGAGTTTCCCTATGGGCATAAATAAAGTGGAACTTCATTTGGTGCCATCTTCTTTTTTTTTCATTCATAGGCCTCCCTTTTTTAGGATCTTTGCATTTCTCTTTGTGAGGTGCTCACTCTCAATAAGCGTTTTTGCACTTTAAATTGTTCGATTTGATGTTTTCCGTCTACAAATCAAATAGCAGCCGTGTTGTTACCATTTAAAGGACAATATTTAATTTGAAAAACACCATGACTTGTTGCTCAAGTCAGTACTTGGTACATCCTTGTTACCTGTTAACACTGATGTATCATCCCAAGTGCATTTATTATATGATCATGTTGTCCAGGTTCATCTCCTCATTTTCCCAGCTCACAGCTATCATGGACTTTTGGCAAAGGTCAAAATGTATCTCTATGACCTAATTTCAGTTTCCCACATCACATTAGACTTCATTTAGTCTCAGTTGCATTAGGAAATCTGCTTGTGTTTCAAAGCTATGAAGTGGCCAGTGTGAGTGGTAGTGAGTGTGTGCTGTTCATCTGTGGCATCTGTCCTGGTAGTGGCTCTCTGATTGATAGGCCTGAGCACAGAGGGCCAGGGTGAGATGAAAAGAGGTCTGATAGCAGGCCGCTAGATACTCCCTGAATCACTGTGTGTCAGATACTGATAACACCAAGACTCAGAGAGAGAATGGTGCAGAGAGTCGCTGAGACGTGGGAAGAGAAATAAGGCCATAAAAGAATACTAAGAATGAAAGGTGGTGAGGAGAAATGCTTTAGATGCCACGTTACTAGACAGTGTGAACTGTGGCCAGAAGCGTATTTCATCAAACTGACAAATCAAGGTGTGAGTCCATGGCTCCCAACTCATGGTTGACTCAACACAACACGAGCTCGTTTTTGACTTTTCATCGTTCTGTGCTCTTTATTTTATTCCATTACTGTTGCTGAGTCCTTGTTTTTGGTTGTATTAATAGATATCAATGTGAAGTGAAATAAAAGGGCTGTAATTTTTGTATTTGTGGTGGAGGCTGTAAGGTTGTCATTGTAACGTATTTCATCTGATAGCATTTGTCTGATTGTGGAAAAAATGGGCAAACCTTTCTGTTTTCCTTCCAGACTTTGGACGTATCAATAGCATCACTCTTGAAACCCAACCTCTTTTCCTTCTATTACTTTCTCTGCACTTTTTATATGTCTTATCTGTATATTTGATCTGCCTCGGGGTTGTTTCCTGTTTTCTTCACTTGTCACTCATTCTCAGGTCACTCGGTTTCTGTTGCCAAAGGAACAGAGGACAGGTTAACGTAGAGGTCAGTAATGAAAAACATGCTCACGCAAAAGTACAGTACAGTGTACACGTCATGGTCATGAGTCATTTACTGTTCAAAGAGTTGGACATTTTTTGAAGCATACCAGTTTGTCACACTGATGGTCCCTCTCAGACGTCTGATCGATGGTATGAATGCAGGAGGCAGCATTTTACAAATGACTCCCATACCTGAGTCACATGCTCATTGCTACACAACGCACCTGCAGCAGGAGCAAAGCGGGCTGTACAGGGTGTCCTCATGTGATAGTAACCTTGTGACTTAGATAGAGTACGTGTCATCAGCTCAAACTCTTCATGAACCTGTGCAGAAAAATCTCTTAATTATTACATTGTGAGTCTGATTTATTCTGAATGATCTGATAAAAATGATTATTTAGTACCAAAATGTGTAATGTTAGAAGAATAAAATAATAAGTACCATATATTGAACCAGCTAACGTATAATTCCCAACTTTCCTCCTAGGCTAAACATTTTCTTTTCCTCATTGATGGTCTACTGTCGTCCCACTGTCAGAATCAGAATCACGAAAAGTCCAAAATATATTCATTTATTTTATCACTTACTACATTAATTATAGAAACATTGTTATGCTTTCTGTTAAAAGACAAACTAAAGCAACTGAGACAAAAGGTTTTTGCTTTGTCTAACTTTGTTTTACCAAGCCAATTTCTGATGTCAGCACATCTAAAAAAAAAAGACATTTCAGGAACTTCATGGATGTCGGAGCTTGACGGAACCAGTACCAACAGTGACTGGTAAATTCTCTGCTCTGTTCTAAATATTGATAAATGAATGTGAAAAATAAACAGAGCTTTATTTAGAAGAAAAGAAGAGTGTCTCTGTGGTTTGTGCTTCACCATTGAAAATACATCTAATGACCGACCAGCTTAGATTACAATTTTATATTTATCACACAGGAAGCATTGTCCAGGGCTTAACTGCTTCACAGACTTAAAAATGATACCAAATATTATCCCCTTAAAGATTTTACTTCAGTAATCATTATATGGATTGGGTTACACTCAGGGGATTTGAGGATATGCATTCAGACTACTGCTTAAACCACATAATATCCTTACCACTTAAACCACCTAATATCCTTACCACTTAAATATGCTACAGGTCTATGTTAAAAGAATTGCTTTTCCAATATACTTGAATTATGCAAAGTAAATACTCTCAGGAATTGAGTTGTTGATCTAGATAGATTTGATCTTTATGAAAGCCTAGTTAGTTAGAACCTGCCTGTACAGAAGTTATATTACATACATACAGTAGGCTGTTGTGATGTAGTGTGCTTTGTTAGGACATGGACACATGATGTTAAGTGAGGAATAGGACAGAGGCTGTAGAAAGGATGTGCTGTGTGTTTAGTATTGATCAGCGGGACACGGGGGTCTGACTCCCGGCCTGGTGTTGTGATGACCTGCCCTAATTGATGTAATGAATGTGATTAGGTGCTATCTGAGGCATCACAGAACCAGTCCCTCCGCCCCTTTAGCCTTATCTCCCCATGCTTCCTGGGCCCTATAGAGCGGACCCATAATGCATTAGAATTGGAGGAGACAGGTTGAAGGGCCACAAGATGGAAGATGGAAGGATGGAAGATTCTCATTTAAAACTGTGATCCCACATTGCCAAATGGGTAGATTGCAGTGGCAGTAAATAATAGTTATGCTAAGTACATCTGTAACTCAGGATACATTTTCCAGTCCTGATTTAAATAAGTAATGACTTTTATTCCTCAGTTTTTTGAATTACTGGATATTATTCATGTTCAGCCAAACCAAGACAGAGCAAAACATTAAGCAGCCCAACACTGCCACTGTGTGGAGGAACTGTGTTCTACAGTAGACGTGTGCAAGAGTTGAGATTCAAAATTCAAAGCATTTATTGTTGTTTTTTTTTCTTTCTTAACTGTCCACAGTGATTGCTGTAATAACATAAAAACCTTAACATATAAATAATACAACAACAATTGGAAAAAATAAGCTTGTAAACAATGTAATAGAATCTATACAAACTATAAACATAAACGTGTATGGTAAGTTAAACAGAAACTAGATTCAGTGTGACTTAATTTTGTACTTGGAATAACAAAAATACAAAATTAAGTCACACTGAATCTAGTTTCTGTTTTCACGTACATGATTTGCACATACTGAATACAATCTGAACATTATCTAAGATTTGTAATACTTTTCAGTATGTTAATGTATGCATTTAAGTCAATAAAGGAGTCCTACATTTTGTATTTGTCAACTCTGTATAAATAGATATGTCATTTCTAAAGCCATTGATAAAATGTTCAACACATATTCTTTTGTCACTCACCATGTATGAAGTTTTGCATGTAACAATGCACTACAATTAACAATGCTCACTGATTCATTGAAAACCCAATAGGGCGGTGATGTCTTTTAAATTAAACGTTTAAATTGGACACAATTTTAAAGCTACAAGCAGGCTTAAAACATATGTAAGACTGGAATGTCTATCCACCAGCAATGTCAAGGGAAAGACTCTCGGTGGTGCTTTTCATTTTTAAAAACTGGTAAATACTGCCTCTTTGTGGAGACATTCATGACATTCAGTGCACTTCTTTTTTCTTTCTTTGAAAAATATTATATAGATATTTATTTTTATATTTTAGTTATTTACTTGCATATGTTTTCAGTTCTTTAAATGCTCCTGTTTCGTTTTGGTGCAACTACAGAGTTCATGAACATTAATGTGAATCTGTCACATGAACGAGTGAAGCCCTAATGTTTTATTTTTATTTCTTTAAATCATAGTCCCAATCATTTGGTTATTGACTGTTCTGTTATTGGCGATCATGTAACATGGCGCGAGGCAAAGCTTTTCTAATCATTATGTTGTACCATCCAGTCATGATGTGTGATGGAGTTTTTCTGCTTAAGCTTGTCTAGACTGTTTGTGCACAAGGACTGGGTTCAGTGTCAGTGCTCACAAAAGGCCACTTCTGCCTGCTAAAGTGTGTTATAGTGTTGATGGAGATAAATGGGAGTATTGATTCCACATTTGCTCTGTAACGAGTCAGCTTCCTCTTCATGATTACATATAAAAGAACTCAACAGGTGCTTTTTCACTTCTCACTTATGGCTAGTTGAGCCCTTAGTTGTATACAAAGAGATCTATAAGGACATACCATCAGATAATACTCATGTAAAGTCAGCTTTTTATACTTTATTAAATCATCATGTCTTTTGTGCTCCACAACATAGAAGATCCTATTTGGAATGAAAAGTTTTACATATAAACTTTCATATAGACATATTGAACACACTGAACATACAAAATAAAAAGATGCACTGAACACATAACAGTGGTTGTGTCAAATCTATCTCAGTTTTGTCTCAGTTACAATTTCATCCTATTAAATAGCCTGTTCACAAAAGTACATTGTATGTAATCTGACTTTTTCTTTTGGTGTGGCCATTGATAAAAGCATTAAGGAAACACAAGTAACAAAGTGAAAGAAGTGCCATTAATGAGGCATAGCTGGAGAGGCAGAACAGAACCGTGTCAATAAGCAGCATGGGGTGAGCAGATGCAATCCTGTCAAAAGACACCTAGATGAGCAGCTGCCCGGCCATAACAAGCGGTGGAGCCTCACCTCTACCACCTCTGAGTTCCCCTTTGACCACGATCTGTCCAGCTGTCTGGGAGCCTGGAATCCCAGTAATAACACTAGCATTGATTGCTGGCTGGGATGGCCAATTACAGCTCCCATGGAATCAAATGAGGAGCAATCGTCCCAGTGGCAATTACTACAGCTCTATAGCAACCCAGAAGTGAGACAGAGGAAAGGGAACTCAAGGAAGTACAAGTGGGAAAAATGAGGGTAACTGCTCTTATTATTTATTTATTTATTTATTGTGAATGTTCATAACGTAAGAGAAAACAGCTTCAGTAAATCAAATATGATATAAGTATGTGTTGATTACACTATAAAGCTTTTTCATAAAAACAAGTCTAGGTGATTAGGGACCGAATGCAACAGACAGCAATGATTAATTTAACAATGGAGATGAGAAATACCCTTGTGTGCTGGTCTTTCAAAACATTTCAAGCAAGAAAATTGCTTTTAATACTGTCCTACATCCTACTTCTCCAGGGTCAAGCTATTTTACGCTCTTTTAAAGGTCAAATGATGTGTGTATTTGGGACCCCAGGACCCTGTGCAGGTGTTGTTCATCCATTAACGGTGCTGTTCATTTTGTAGATGACTTCACATTTAAAAATTGCAGGACAAAAGGGCCCTAAACTTATTTTTAAATCAGTTTAGATTCAAAAGGATAGATGGCTATACGAGCTGCTCAGAGAAGTGGTCTGTACTGTACACATGCAGTCATTGGTGTTATATAATTTATATTTTGTTAGAAACATATGCTGTTTGCACGATTGAACTGAACAGAATAATGGATGCTGTTCTGAATTGTTCACTCTATTCATTTTATCCTGCCTTTTATTGCTATGTCTTTGCAGATCTAACCACGACACAGTCTTTGTTATGTATCTAATCTGTTGGATGCATGACTTTAAAAAAAAAACCCATGCCTTTAAGTCTCCCACACTTCCCTTTATTGTGTTCTTCTGATTTGTGCAGATCTTCTATTGTCCTCACTAGCTGCATCTTTGGTGCTGTCTAACTTTAATATCTAGTTTTAGAACAAGGGCAGAGGCAGCAGTTCAGTGGAAGTGAGACGTGGGGCTTCAACACCAGCATCCTTCAAAGCATTGTTTTATGTGAGCGAGGGATAAGACAGTGGCGGCACGTAGACCCTGTCATGAAAGACTTTGATTGTGGCTTTGGTATAAACATGGCAAAGGAGACTGGGCGCTTTCATTAGACGAAACACACACAAACACACACACAGACACACACAGTTTGTAAGTAAAGAAAGCAGGAAGAGGCGTGGAGAGGTTAAGGATAATCAACGTACATCTCTCTCTGCAGTAAACCCACACAATAAAGACCTGACATCAATTTGTCAGTGCAGTCATCACCAGAATAGAGCATGGCACAATAGGCCAAGAGGTGCAGTCCCACTGATTAAACAAAGTGCAATGCATGGGTATGAGTGACATGTTCAACGGGAGAGCATGCGCGCTAGTTTGGTTTTAGGGTTCTTATGCAAGTGATAAGGCACAATGACAAATCCTAAATTCAGCACATATTCAAATAGCTCCGGATTTACATGTTTACGTACTGTTTTCTAGGCGCAAACTTCATACAACATATAATCATGCTTGTTCACTCAAAATGACCAATTAACTACTGGTCTGTAGCTTTATACAAACAGCATTCACCAAAAAAAATGCTTAAATGTTTATAAAATTGTAAAGTCATGTTCATCAGATTCCTACTTGACTACAGCACAATCATTGGATACTTGTTAATCCATGGTAAATAAAGAATAAATCCTGAAAAGAAATTTTGTTGTGGCAGTATTATAGTGTTGAGTCTATCCTTTCACTGAGCTGTGTGATTTGTCAATAAGTAACACACAGTTTGTCTTGGACTGGGCAGAAATGAGGTTTTTCATACCTCTGTCACACACGGGAAACAACATTGAGCATATTCATGTTCCTCCTTTAGATGGCAGCAGCATTCTGTTTCACTGCACAACACCAAACAGACCCAGACTCGTGGATGTCTGGAGCGGAGCTGTGAGCTAAAACTAAAAGGGACAGTTAGAGCTCATTATTGCTTTGATACTTTATTCCTTCTCGTGTCATCATCCAAGTCTTTGTTATTGGTCATACACTTTCACGTCCAATGAGGGAGAAAATAAGCCTTTAAAAAGAAAAGAAAAAACTTCTCTTAAAACCACAACCGCTTGTCTAATTTTGATGTCTCTTCCATGTAAATGAACTCAGTGAATGCTGATGTTGTTTTCCAATGAACAAAAGTTGTCCTTTCAACACCATCTGACATATCTGGGCCAGACTGTTTTTTTCAGCTCAGAATTCAGCACATGTCTATCGTCTATCTGCCAAAGAGAGAAGGTTTTAAATTGTCAGGTTATGTATGAGAAAATGGCCCTTTTTCAAGCAATGCTGTAGTCCAATTGCACCAGACAGCATGAGGTTATATAGAAGGTGTGATATAGTCTTTTTCACCTCTTTATTTGTTGGAATTCTTTTCACACCTTTTGTAAAAGATATTTTTTTTCTGCAAAAGGCAATGTCATCATTTTACCTTCTTTAGACGAAAACACATTTTAGAAAAGTTAGTAACGAAGGAACTGAGCTTTATACTGCCTGTTTAGACAAGATTAGGCAAATAAAATGATGTAATGTCTGCACTTACATATTAATTGAGTTTATTTTATATTTAAATTTTTATTGTAATAGCTACCTGCTGTAATAAATTATGTATGCCATACTGTACGAGTGAAATTGACATACATCTGGGGGAGTTGAGTTCACCGTGTAAAGAGGCTATCAAAACGTTGGACACTCAACCCACACCTTGCAGAAAAGGAAATGAAGGGAGCAAAAAATAAAGGGTGGGAGAAACACCTATGAACTTAATTACCCAATGAATAATTAATGTTTGATTGCAGCGTTCCCCCAGGCTGTCAACACAAGATAATTTGTCATGAGATTATAATTTATCACTAATTGCTTTGGCACAAGGTTTACGATTAGAATAATTTGCTTATTAAATGCACAAATTTTATTAAGCAGCAAACTTTTGTGTAAACTGTGTATCGATTGAGCTGCGCCCACACTGCCAGAAATCATGCCACAAAATAGTGTTTAATCAAATTTCACATTGGGGATTAAAAATAGTTGTTTGCTCAGTCATAATGTAGTCCTGTTTTCCATAATTTAGTTAAACAAAACAGGTGATTATTCTAATGCACTGTGATGCACATAACCCTGGGAGCAGTTTTGGCTCAGGGGTGCTTCTTTCCTCAAAGGCAAGTAAAACACAACATCATCCTAAAGACTTAAGCTCTGTGAATCCTGTTTACTCTTCTAAGCCACAGTGTCTATTTAAATGATGAGAATTTGAATCATTATCTCCGGCAAAGTGGATGATTGCTGTTTGACATCAAAATCTCTGTGGACTAATCAGCCTAGCAAGGCATAGCAAGTTTATTAAAAGGTATATGGTTTAAGCTGGGGGGTATTTTCTGTTCAAGCTAGTATGTAGTATGTTGAATGAAGGGTCAGTATTTCCCACAGTGACACTAACACAATGAGAAACAACACTAGCAAATGAATTCATGTTAAACAGAAGTTGATGGATGTTTAGACGCAGAGATATAGAAATCTCACAGAAATGGATGAACAGTATGTTGGCAAGTCTTCCAAAAGCTAACATTGGATACAGGTGGCTTTAAAGATACGTGCCTTTAAATTGTCTTGATCATTATTTTTTTTATTTTTTTTATTAACCCTTTTTAACCGGGAAGAAAACCCATTGAGATCAAGATCTGTTTTTCAAGGGCAACCTGGCCAAGAGTTTTTAAACACACATCAATATAAAAAAAAATACCTGTTTACACAGAGTACATTAGTACAACAACAAGTTAAAAGTGCAGTAATAGAAAATAGAGAATTGAGGACACAGTAGCATTTCAAAAACACAAGCACTGCCCAATAGCCTCACATTCTCTGTTTTTTTAAAATTGAATGAAAGTTTCCAAATGAGATCAGACTGTAGTGTGTTTCGAGCAGAAGGGGCAGCAAACGTGAATGCTTTTTTACCTGTTTCGGTTCTTACTCAAGGTGAAAAACAGAAGGCGCTAAGCCAAATAGAGTTTTATAAACCACAGTCAGCCAGTGTGTGTACCTGTGTATACTTAAAGAAGGCCAGCCTGAGTTTACATTAAGTTCACGGTGATGAGTGAGAAGTCTACATCCAGTGACATTTCCCAGGGCACAATGATAAACAGTATTCAAGGACTGAACACACTTAGCAGAGGCACTCATTTATAACACATGAGCATAAAGTAAAGGCAAAAATGTTGCAGCTAAAAGTTTCTCGGTTCTGAGGGAGAAGCACGATTTATTTTTAAAGTTGAGGCCAAGTTTCACTTTCAGTTTAGTAATCAGTTGGCCAATATGTGCTTTGAATAAAAGCTCACGGTCAAGAAGAATACCAAGATACTTAGAGTTTGAGGTCAGTTCAATAGGTTTGTCTTGAGTGGTTTGGATTGACGGAACATTTCCTGGTAACTCATCAGCATTTGAGAAAAAAAACATGAGTTTGGTTTTCTCTGCATACAAAACAAATTTACACAATGTAGTAGTACTAAACATTCAGTCTGGTTATGCTTTCATATGACTGGGTTTATAAGGCCTAAAAGTGTGCATGCAATGCCATATGGAAAAGGACCATACTTACTTGATAGGACCTAGTTGGAGATGAGTTATCCAACAGATGTCTGTCTGTCTAAGATTAGCCACAAGTGAAAACAATGACTAATACCGGCCATCACGATCTCAAAAAAGGTGCTCTGACTGAATGGATAAAAGCAGGGAGAATGAAATGTTCGCGTGACAACTTAATAGATAGGCCCTAATTTAGGTTAAGGACTTTATAGAGTTGAAAGTAGATCTAAAATTCTCCAACAAGAGCCTCATCTGTTAATGGCCGGTTGAATATTTGACTTGTTCTCTGTCAAATGGACTGTGACACTTGCACATACAAACTGTGTCTTGGTATTTAGAGAATGACTTGAGGCTCCTTGAGGCTGTGTGTTCCTCATTCTGCTGTGCAATCCATGTGAAAGGACAGCAAAGCAAAGATGAGAGGCCAGCTGACACTTAGTAATGCTCTCAGCTCACATAAGAAGCCATACGTCAGTAAAAGTTACACTCAAAGCACACACTGTCCTCTGAGTTTTGTCTCACTCTGGAGAAAAGGTTTATTGACCCAGCTGTGAGGTGCTCTTATCAAGCACCTGAGAAAGTTGGACAGTTTTCAGTTGCAAAAGACACGGACTACGTATGGTGCAGATAGTGTTCATTCTGACATACAAGTACACACAGAGCAGGCGGTATTAAAGGCTTTGGCAGCCGTGTTGAAACCTGCAGACAGCCAATCAGGGAATCGATGGCAGCCGTGACTCGCCCAATGACCCACACTGTTATCTTTGCTGGCCATCCTCCTATCTCACTCCCCTTCCTGTCGCCACTCACACTTTTAGCTTCATCAATTCATTAAAGAAAAAAAAAACAAAACTCCTTTTTCATTTCTTTCTCTCCTTGCCTCCTCCTTTACTTGCAGTGTGGTTTTTCTGGTCTAATGAACCTGGGGGGTCTCAGGGCAGCCTCTGCTGGCTTGATTAGGATCCTCATTAAAAAGAGGACCAGACCAGACTCCCTTTCCCTTCTTTACCCATCTCCTATCCCTGCCCCCTTATGCCATCCCCCATCCTGTCACACAGAGTGGCATTTTTAATTACTGCTTCTCGTCAAAAAAAGAAGTGTCACATAATGCTGTGGATGTGTGCCCCTTTCCTAGAGATCACTGTAATAAACAGTGTGTGGTATAAACTGTGTGAAGGCTCATCATGCTAGAGACGGAAGTAAAATTACAGATAGCATTTACCCACAGCTTATATAAAGGTGAACACTGAACTGTCTTTGGTACTAATACGATATACAAACATTAATAAAATAAAATAAATGAGTTCTTTTGAGATGGTGGTTAAAGATTAGAGGAAATAAAATAATGTCATTGGAGAAAGTGCAGTGTAGGAATGACAAGGCCAGGGTTAAATCTTGTTTTTTATTTTGCTGTTGCTCAATGAAAGGATCAGATCAGATGAGTACTGCTCCAGAGGATGCTCTGGGCCAAACACTAAATCTGATTATGTTGCCGGAGAGGACTAATCTCTCTTGAATCTGTCTTCGTCTAATTCAGAAATAAACACTACAGTAATCTCTTGTGTGAGCGTGCATGTTGTCAGTGTTTGTGACTGAGGCACAAGTGTACTGCTAACTAGCGTCATACATCTGGACTGACTTGGTGATAGTGCTATCAATTTCGCATGTAGTTTTACTGATACCATCCTTGTCAGATCAGACAATAGTTATATAATTCATTTGGCTCAGTTTTGATTGTTTTGGGCACTGGTGATAGTTGTAATTGTAATTTTGTTACATTGTTTAATTATGTTTATTAATGGGTGCAAAATAAATAATGGCTACCGTTAAACCAATTTTGACTTGTACAAGTCATTTAAAGACTTATTTATTGATTGATTGATTGATTGATGTGTAACTGTCTGTTTGGTTTACTGTGCATAACAAAAAAATCCAAAAAAAAAATCTGTCCATTTATTTTTTTTATGATAAACAATATAACATTTACAGTGCAGAATGTCTGTGTGGTACTTGTTCTCTTATCATTAGACACAATTGAAACATCGCTTATCCTTATACATTAGGATTCAAAATTGTTCAATTAGCAATCAACCAAAGAGCACACACTTGCAGACAAACACATGACTGCTTGTTCTGCTCACTAACTTTCTGTTAGCGCTCGCCTCTGCTAATTAGATTCCATTAAAGGTGGCATTCATAACTCCCGAGGTTTCTTTGGCTGGCACACCACTCACTGTTAAAAATACCACCAATTAGACACAGCTTCAACACACCATCAAGTCCGACCACCCAGAAAGATGAGACTTTGCTGTGTCTCGACAGGCATTCGACTTCCAACCACCAATCAAAAAAAAAAAAAAAACAGCTATA
The DNA here is from genome assembly GCA_036850595.1 of Rhyacichthys aspro. NCBI lineage: Eukaryota > Metazoa > Chordata > Actinopteri > Gobiiformes > Rhyacichthyidae > Rhyacichthys > Rhyacichthys aspro. The sequence continues at coordinate 20,494,819 of CM072159.1, read as the reverse complement.
GAAGTTTGCTCCTGCCTGTAATGGTCTGGCAACTCCAAGAAATTGAAGGTACAGATAAAAATCTTCCTCATGGGTGTAAAGGAGAAGCAGAAGGTTTATCAACAAAAGCGGCATTTTGGGATTTAGTGGACAAAGTATGAGACTCTGGCTAAACTCCCCAGGTGGGTAAAAGAGGGCAAAGTGATTTTTCAGCTAAATAACACTGTTGTCTTTTGTTCTTCTGCTTTAATAGCGACACCTCCACCAGTGTCTTTATCAGTGACTATTGCACCTGCTTTTAACCTGCAAATTGTGATAAAAGCTTCATAACTGCATCTCAACCCTCTTCCCAACCTTCACCTTCTTGAGGTAGAAGAAAGAGCCACAGTGGTGATATTTTGGATACACCTCATCCCAGCCCTCCCTCATCAGCTGCAGTGTTTTGACTGTCAGCGTGCCAGGATCATCTAAGCTAACCCAGGCCTGCATCGGAAATGTCACTATATGCATTAGCATTTAGCCCTGCTCTCTGCTGTCAATCTGGGTTTATCTTTGACACCCCTTATAGTCTATCACCTTAGCTCCCACCCCCCCTCTCAGTTACTCATTGTACTAATAAGGCAGGGGGACAGTAGAATTTATCAGAACCAGACACTCCAGCCCTGCCAGCCATTACTCATCCACACAGCGGCACATGCCAGCAGTAGCTAATTGCTTTCTTTAGCACTGGCACGCATGACATTTAGGGTCTTCAGTGGAGAAGTTTCAACTCTGCCATAGAGACTGTTTTACTTTTCACCAAAGTACTCTCACAAGCATTGTCCTAAGCTATTAAGTTGCACTCCCTTATTCATCCATCAACACTTCCCAGAGAGTATTAGGCTATGCCAGTATGCACCAATCATTAGAATTTTTATTGTCAGCTTTAACTGACAAAACTGATAAAGTGTCTTGTGGCAAACTTGTAGTTTATTATTTCCAAAAACTATTAAAATGGACAAACCTCACAAACTGGCTGATCAATAAATAAAGATGTGATTTTGAATGTTGGGGTAAGACATTGATGCTAAGGTGCATAATACAAAATGTGTCTTAGGTAGCAAAATTGTAATTGTGCCTGTCTAATATCTAACAGACCATTTGTTTTGTTTGGTGGCCAAAAAAAATCAACCTTTAAAGATCAGCCTTAAACAATATTTCCATCATTGATGGGGGTCTTCTTGAGATCCCCCTGTATTGTCTTCACTGCAAACAATGGATGACAGTTTGAATCAGTGTAGGCTGGTCAATAGGGGGCACTGGGGTGCCACCCCGTCAGCATTATGGAATGCAGAAGGGAAGCATGACTCACCTAAACAACTAAAATAATTTCATTATTTATTCATATTATGTGTCTGGTGGTAGCCTCTCAGTTTTAAATGAATATTCAAACATTAAACGTTTTATTTGGTTTAACTCTTGTGTAAATAGTGCATTTCCTGGTTGCAGGGCGGCAGTCTAATGGATGTACATGGGACAGACAACACTTTTCACAAACAGGTGACCTGAGGCTGGTCTTTAATTGGTTCCTTCAAATTATGCCCCAGGGCACTAGCAGCGGTGTCCCTGGTCAATCAGACATTTTGATCGGGTCCTCCTCTATGCTTGGTTCTTTATATCTGTCAGATACAATCCCTGCCCACTCATCAACAGTGCATAAACAAACTCATAGATCCAGTGGTGAATTCAAGGCAAACAGTGGAGATATGGGGAAATTTGGCTGGAGTAAAGCCCTGTCCATGAAAGCAGGGAGGCTGTATGGTGCCCGCGAGGAAAGTTTTAAAAATAGCAGCAGTCACCAATGAGCTCCTTATTGTTGATAATTATTGTGAGGAATCATTAACATGATCAAACAGTGTCTTCACACAGATGAATATCATCAATCATTATTACTAATAATATATAATTAAAGGTTAACCATAGAACTTTGTTATTTCAGAAGTGTGTATCAAAATGGTAGCCCTTTGTATTACTCAGTACACTTGATGTAGTTCTCAGTTTAAAAGGGTTGGTGACCCCTGAGTCTTTGCTTTGCAAGTGAGAGGTCATGGTTTCTGTCCTGCATCAAAAGGATGCAAAGAACAAGCTAAAAACATTTATGTTCTTTTTTGTCCAAATACTGTATGTCTTAACTTACGTGTTCAAAGAATGATGAAATTAAATTTGAGACATAGCCAATTGTCAGTGTCATTTGAACATTACAGAACACAGTTTTGAAGTTATTACTTCACTCATTGACTGAAGAAACATGTACTGACTCTGTATTTAACAATTTCTATCTCCATTTGTCATAAATGTCACAAAAGGATAGCCTTGTCTAGTTTAGTACGTTAAGTGACACAGCCCTTTGACTGGGGCAAAAGATTTGTTGTGTGCCATCACCATATTAACATAACCCAGTGCTATCTGAATACCATGCCATTTGAGGAGATGAGGAGATGGAGCCCCAATGTTGCACCAGTCACAATAATGTCATTACAATGAAATAATGACTGTGCCGGTGAAGCCATGCAGATGAAACAGATAAAGAGGGATGGGTCAGTTATTTTGTCCCTGAGAGGCCAGTGAAATCATGGGGGTGTTACTTACAGTCTGAGAGCCCCCAGCTCATCCATGAAAGCCCCCTCTGCTTGAAGCATTCACAGACTAGGAAAGACACTCACAGGGCTTCATAATGAAGACAAGAAGAAGTTCACAAAAACAGCATACAATGGCCAATTATTGGATAGTATAAATAGTAAATAGGAAAAAGTTTTGTGGACAATAATGATTGTGCTTGTGCATGAAAATGTTTTTTTTTCCTGTTGTGTGTCTGCTTGGCCTGCTTTCCCGTTATTGTTTTAGAAGTAGTTGATTAAACCTTCAACATTGTAGTAGGTCAATGAAATTACACTGAGCTTCACAGTCATGAAATGGCTCAGGACTTAATAAATAAATATATAATTTAATAAATGCTTCAAAAATGTCTCTTGTCTGAGTAAAGGAAAAATAAGAAGTCCTGCAATTGTAAATTCCATGTCCCATTCCATCATCCCTGTTGTGTGCATGTGTGTTTCCTGCCCTCCTGAGAGTGTGTGTAGCTAAGCAAGGCTTGCAGGTGAATCAAAGACAGCTGTCAGTGTGTCAACCTTTGATCAGTTAATGCCTATTCCTCTATATTCCACCCCCTCCATACTTGCTGGGTCTCCAGGCATGGCACCCTACACACTTGAGTTTAAAATCTGCATCAGTTTCTTTGTACAGGAAGACTTTTTCATCTCTGCATGTTCACATGGTACATCATTGGAACAAATCTCAAATAATGAATTAGCCCAAAATGTACTGCAATAGTGTCTAATGGATGGCTAATATTTATTTACAAATTATATTAATATTATTGCACTGGACTGAATTTGATTACAAATACAGGCATGTCCACACCTAGATAAAGATGAAGAAGAAGAAGTTCGTCCATAAGGACATCAAGGAGAATCACCTGGTCTTCTTGCGCTGTGCAGTGGCCATTTAAGAGGACAGGTAGACGGGAGGACAGTTCCCAGTAGAAGTCAACAGGAAGCTTTGACTTACAAACCAGTACCTCCTGTTTGACCCACAACATTCACTGCAGCACAAGCTGGGTGTTATCAGGACTTTACTGCATTGAGCCCAGGAGTCCCCACAAGCTCAGATGGGAAGTGAAAAGACACATAAGAGGTCCGTGAAGTAAATGGGCCAGTGGGCCTTTGCTAAAACCAGGAACCTGATATTGCCCTCAAGCAGTAATTGGTTAGACATCCACTATTACCGTTGTCAAATATTCTCCATTCATTCACCATGTAGGCACACATCTTCTGGTACAATCTGGCTACCAAAGACACGTTTTGCATTGTTTACCTTCACATTTATATGTCTTTAATGTGTCATAAAAAAGTCTGTGTAGTTCTATAGTGCTGTAAAGATGGATGACTAAGTGAGATCATTCCAGGTAAGGGAATGAAACACTGAGGAATGCATAGGATGTGCAATCTGAAAGCACCTGATGATTTTTGATGTTGTTTCATTACAACAACAACAACAACAGAAACTACAACTGCATAAGTCCAATCACAATACACCCAACAGTGTCACATGCACTTTCACAGTAAATTTAAATACACAAAAAAACCCAAAAACAAACAACACAAAGAACAAAAACATAAAGTAATATTCCAAAAAAGTGAATTGCATTCTCAGAATGAAAGGTGAAGAGTAAGGCACAGGTATGCAGCGACATTAGTCGGAGTTCTTTCTCTGCGTCCTTTATTCGCTTGTTCTATGATGAGATTCCATTAGACACCATTAAATCTCTGCCTAAGAGCACTTTGAAGCTTCACAATTACTGAAATATGAAGAAAAAAAATCTCAATCCACATTGAGCGCTCTTCAGCAGTTGGAGCTTGGAGTCGCGTGGGAGCTGTTTTACAGGATCCAGCCACAGAGTCAGAGGCTCTGCTGTGCTGCAAAGCACTGCTCATTAGAATGACTAAGAGCCGAATGAACATCCTCATGTGCAAACCATAATGGGGCAGGGCTCTTGTGCTGGAGCCATAATGGAAGCTCTTGTGCAGTTGTGCTTGTCTGCCCACCCCTCTGCACAGACTTGAGCTAAAACTGTGCAGCTGAAGAGCTGACCCCAACAGAGTGGCCGCAGAGGTGTTCTGAGCACTGTGGCTATTGTGCTGAAGGCTTTCTGTGGGTAGAGTTGGATTAATGGAATCAAGAATAAGGTTAAAATTCACGGTTTAGATAGCTGTACTCTTTTACTAGTGGTGAAAACCAGCCTTGTAGTGTATGACTCAAAATAGTGAAAAGGGCAGCAAATTACACGGATAAATACTGGCAATGCTTCGATGCAATGTTTTGGGAGGCAGAGATAATTACTTGATCCCTACAGCCCAACAGTAAACTCAAAGCTAAAAGTTAAATTCTAGGTAAAGTAAGCTCTAAACTTCAGTTTGTGGTGGAATATTGGTCCAGTATTACCTTCTTAAAATAATGAGAAGCAGGAAAGGGTACCCCCCTGCTTTTGGGGGTGAGTGGTATGTGAGGTATGGATGGCAAAAGAAAATTGGGTAGTGGAGCTTTAATTCACTCAAGATTAACTGTTACCATGGATGTCTTTATAAATACACTAGCAGCTGTAAGGCACGGTGTTTTCTCAGCTTCTCTAATTTATCTCCTAGTTTAATATCACTGTATGCAATGATAGTAAGATGACATTTCAAAGAACTGTAAGACATTTCTAAAAGTGACTATGTATAATGAAGCCATATCATTTCTGTGGCTGAAACAGTAAAACTGCTGTAATTATGATAGTTAAATATATAAAAATACTTAAATGTCACAATAAATGGGGAAGATTAGTTTGTGCAGTCTAAAAACAGATGAAGCATTAAAGATCTGTTTCATTCTTGTTAGTAATATAGATTGCTGAGAGAGAATGCCAGTCTGCTTTATGTATGTATCTCTATCTTGGTGTGTGGGCACATAAACTGCAAAGCTGTTGCATGGCCTCATCGATTTCATGCCCTCTCCTCACATCTATTCACATCTTTCCAACTCACCTCTCTTCTCAGTACTCTCCTCCTCCTCTCTTGGTCCGTTGCCCACGGCAATGGTGCACCGCGGTTATCAGCAGCTGAGGAGGAAGTGGAAGGTCCTGGTGGACCCCCCATGAGTGTTGTGTAGAGTGGTCACATGACAAATGGGGGGGTTCGATTTTTAACAGCATGCTGGGTTAGGGGTCGAAGAAGAAGAACTTGTTCGCTGCAGGCTTTTAAAAACATGAGGGAGTATGTTAAACATTGTACTGATTGCAATGCTGCTCTAAGGCAAGAAACTGGATATTTGGTACACAATCAAACAACGAAACATAAATAACTCAGGAAATCACACAAGAACAAGAAAATATAAAGCAGAGTGGTCCTCAGAAGGACCCCAGAATTATTATGTTGGGAAGTTCGGTCTGTTGAATTTACCTGTGGCATTATATCTGTAACAACTGCATAATTTTAGCATGGGCATTCATATTAAAGGGCTAAAAGTGTTTGGTGAACATAACTAGTGAAGATAACATCAATAGTTCATATTGTTTCAGAATGGCAAAGCACTTACTATGGGAAACACTATGGACAGTGCCTCCCTGTCCTCTTTGAGACTGCAGCTCTTTCCATTTAGCTCTACTTTTATGTAAATATGTGGATTCATCATTTTCTGATTTACTCTACAAACCATCAGACAAACGCTAGCTACACTAGAATGTTCTACAGGTCAAACAAGTTACTGGCTAATGGAGGCCAGCTCATTCATGCTGGCATCTTGTGACTATATTTCACCACAGTGTACACATGGTCCTACCTCTCAAATATTGATATATTATATGGCAGACTGATATTTATGTTTATATGACTGGAGGGAAACTACGACCAGTTAAGTGCATGTTTGTGTGTGTTCTCATCTTTTAGGCTTTATGGGGCTCAGTGCTTAGTCAGTAATTCTCTGGTCCCAAGTTGTGTATTAACAGCTGATCCATCCGACTGGGCCAAGCATTCTGCATTTATTCAGTCTGGGATATGAGGCTCAGCGCAGTGTGTTGCCCAGTCTCTCTGGTGCCTATGCTTTCAAGCACAGAGCAATTTACTGGCTCTGGACCAAGCATGTGAATGTATGTGTGTCCAGTGTTTATGCCTATGTTCTTTGTGGTACTCCTGGAAATTGTTGTGTTTGAAAACCTTTCAAATAAATATATCAGCTACATCTTTGCCATTTTGGTGACTATAAATTAAGTTAGTATGAGCTGTTTCTCAGAATTGTAATTTTGTGTTCAGTCCATCTGTGTATATCATGGCTAAAGCTGCCAGGCCCACACTGGTCCAGTTTTCTGAAAGGCTACTCAATTGGATTTTCAAATGAACAGAGTCCAGGACTCCCTTGCCCAACCTTGACATCATATGGTTTCACTCACAGTATAATGGAGTATTTATGACAGAATGGATTCAGTTGTTGCTGTTTGATACCCATCACAAAGAAGATCAACCGCTGCAACTGAATGGAAAATTTTGTCTATTGGAAGTGACATTAGCAAATGAAACCAAGCAAAACCTATATATATATATATATATATATATATATATATATATATATATATATATTTAATCTCAGGAGCATCAACTCCCAGATTAGCTCACTTGACATTTGACAAATGTAACTTTGAATACATTTGAATATATTGTTTGTGTGACATCATTGTTTTTTTTGTGTGTGTAGTGCATGTGTGTGTAGTGTGTGTAGTGTGTGTACGTGTGTCTGTGGTTCTTTGTGTCTTGGCATCTGTCAGGACCCAGCTGTGCCTGCCGTCTCTTCCATTACAGGAAAGTTAGCTCTTTGTGAAGTAATTAAAGTGGAAGCATCTGTTCTAGCTCCACACATCTCACACCTGAGCTGTGCCTAAGTCGACCAGCAACAGCAGCCAAAGCACTTTGAAACCCTGGACTTGGGTCCAAATGTTAGTGCAAGTGAAACGGTATGAGAAACTGATGTAATACAAGTATGTTAACCTGACAAGGCTTACAGTGTCACAGATTTCCAAGTTTATAACTAATAAATTTAAAAAAATCTGTGAAGATTGCAAATGTGTCATTGGTAAAAGGTTGTTTATCTGGAATCCCAATCCCAGAACTTTGGTGTGCAGGATTAATTTAGGAGCCGGAAAAATTTACAATTGTCTCTTTTTTAATGTCTATGAAAAACAATCATAGAATAACTTTGATTGTCCATCATCATACTTTAGATGTTATTTCAATTACCCTCTGACAAACTGAAAAAAACTATAAGCTTTTCTTTGTTGTGTCCGTCATATGCAGTCTTTAGCATTATTAGAAGTTGATTGTACATCTGTTGTTTGCAAAGTTAAAAGAAATTGTTTTCATTTTAGCAGCATGTCCAAACTTTATTTTTTTGAAGGTGCAACAGCAACATGAAGGTTATATCAGCTTTGATCAATCAGTCTGCCATGAACAGCAGAGTCTGACTGTATGTGTAGGCACCTGTTTGTGTGCACTTCCAGCACAAGCCACTGTACTCTCAAAAGGCTCATTAATTATAGTCAGAGTCATTATGGAGATAAGTGTGAGTCTGACTATTGGTGCTTATGATAAGAAGAAGAATTAGCTGTTTTGGGTGCTTTTCTAATCAGCTGCCTATTAAAAATATCAAGGGATTGCCATTATCTTGCTAGGCTTCTCCCATTTCAATTTTTCTTTTGGGCATTTTTCCATCTTGAACTTGTGTTGCTGTATGACTGAAAACTGTGTGTGTGTGTGTGGCCCATTTGATTAATCACTCACCATGATAAGTCAATAATCACCCAATCAAAAGTGTTTTCTTTGTTATATTTATGTTCCTTGCTTTTTAATACCATAGAAATGTATTGAATGCCATAGTGTTGAGCTCACATGAAGTGAAAATGAATAAAATTTTTTGACTAGAGTTGGATGATGCATCTGATAGTTGTTAGGGAATATTTGAGCTGCCCTTAGAGCTGAGAGGAGTAGAAAGACCAGCTGGAGAATTTCAGGATGTCTTAGGCAGCAGAAGTTTAGTGACCATCGATCCAGGACTGAACACTCAACACTGTGTGGTAGTATTGGACATTCTGTCTATGCTTCTGTAGAGAAAAGGTTATAAAGCCTCATTTTAGGTCAATGTGCCCACAATGCCATATGAAAAGAATTGTGCTTATTCAATAGAGTCTAGACTTAGAGCAGAGTTATCTGTGCTCTGGAAGGAGCTGACCTGAACAGTCACTCCCAACTTCACATTTAGGCCATAATGCTGCCTGCTAAACAAGTGTTATGCCCGATTGACACCAAAAGCAACTTGATCACTAGAAATTGCTCAGATCACCCACATCACACCAGCAGTCCTTGTCCAACTGCTCCCTGCTCTTTTCAAGCCTAAGAGTTTTTGCTTGGACATGTCCTTCTTGGGAGACTATTAACTGATCTGATTTGTAATTTGCTGCTGCTTCAGTGATGTCTCCCATTATTTATGTGAATTTAGTATTTAGTAAGTTTAGTCCCCTTAACATACAATAAACTCTCAGGTCAAGGGATTTGCAACACTCACCTGTCACTCTTTAACATGAGCATGCATTGGAAATGAATGACGACTACCGTATTTTCCGGACTATAAGCCGCTACTTTTTCCCCACGCTTTGAACCATGCGGCTTGTACAGAGATGCGGCTTTTCTATGGTTTTTTGCTTCAGCCCTCAGGGGGGCGCTCTAGCAGGAAGCGCAAAAACGAGACAAACGAGGCAGCGGTAGTCAGTACAAACAAGAAAGCACCAGTTTTTATTCTTAGCACATGCAACCCAAGACGCACAACAGCAAAATACGGTAATATTTTTACACCCTCACCCCCTCATAATGGAAAACAAATGAAGTGACAGTGGTTTGGTGTTCAGTAGTTTCAATGCTCAGGAGGAAGATGAATAGTGACTTATTTAGTGCAAAATAACGACTTTAAATAAAAAAAATAATTTTATAAAGAAAAAATAAAAATTAAATGAAAAACCATCAATGACTTTTCTGTTTTGTTTGATCAGCGCTTTTACTGCCGTGTTACAGGCACTGTTCAGAAACAATCAGTTCAGGTATATGAATAAACACTTATGGTACAAAATCTTTCTATGTAAATATCTTATTTCTCAGCCTGGATATCGGCGGCTTATAGTCTGGTGCGGCTTATATGTGACAAAATATATATTTCTTTTAAATTTTAGTGGGTGCGGCTTATATTTAGGTGCGCTCTATAGTCCGGAAAATACGGTAATTACATTAATCAAAGTTTATTTATTTATTTAGTTCTTTGATTTGTTGTTGTATTATATTTGTACATGGTCTTTGGTGTGTGTGTTTTTTTTTACTTGCCCTGTAATGCAAGAAGCAGTTAGCATTGTAATATTTACGCAATGATTAGTATTATTTTATTATGGGGGGTAATGCAAATGTTGGGTTGCAACTGGATTGCTTTTCTCTTCTAATGTAAGTGGTGATTGACTGAAGTCCCCAGTATTGTGACTAATGAAGGATTTAGAGCAGAGCCACAGGAGCCACTAGTTTCCTGGATCAAAGTGACAAGTCTTTTCTGTTCTTCAGCCACCAGGGTCTAACATTGCTGGCACATGGCAAGAGCTATATTGTATAATTTACTTTAGTTATTTCTCCTTGGGTTTGTTGCTATGTAAAATGTATAAAACATATCTCTGAGTAGAGTACAAAACCCCTTTTCTATCATTCAGCCATGACTGAAAGGGGCTTAGATTTGTACAGTTATATTATCACAGCAACCATTTGAGATGCACAGATAACCTTCCAATTGATAAACATCAAGGCAGGTTAGTGAGCGTTTCAGCTGCTGAATTGTAAGACTCTTGGATTCCTGAACAGTGGATAAAAACAGCTTCAATTTCATGTATCTTCAAGGTTAGCATAAGGTGTGAGTATGTGTGACAACAGCTTTAGCACCACTACTAAAAAACTTATGACTGGTGTGGAGTGATTGATATGGCTGCGAATTGGAAGCATTCTTGTTTGATAACGTGTCTCCAGTGTGTCGTCCCTGTCACTAATCCATCACACCTATTGATCTTAGCAGAGTGAAAGAGCAGTTGGACTTTGAAGGTACAGACAACGAGTAAGAGTGACATAAACCTACTCACCCACACTCACAGGTCTCTGTCCTGCTCAAATGTGTCTTTGTATGCCATTTATCTGTCTGCACCTATTGATCCTTTGCTGAAATATACAACTATTTATTCACATTCAGGCCACAACAGCAGCACACTGACAGACATTGATTTCGCCTCGCTCTGTGGATGGGTTTGTCTATGTGCATGCATGTGGGTGGGTAGGTGGGTGGAACGAGGGGGCAGGGAGCGATATATTTTGTCAGGAGCCAGGATCTATTTGTGGCAATCTGCGCATCAACTAAATGCTGCAGATTGATATAAAATTCATCCGATTATCAAAAGGCCTAGGTCACTGAGCGAGTAATAGAAACTTAAAGGGAGATAAAACGAGAAAGGCATGGTGAAGAAAATGACAAGAAATATGGAGTGATCAGGATCAAGTCGTACTAAAATCACATTTGTGTAGAAGGCATGTTTAGTTCATTTCAAAATGGCTCTAAGGATATTTACTGGAATTTCAATTTGACAGTTTATCTAACATAAAACTAATGATGCTTTTCTGTAAGATGTTTCTAAAAGAAGTGGTGCATTTGTAACACAGGCGGACAAGAAAACAGATGAGTGGGAAGAGATCAATCAGTCACAGGGAAGGCTCATAGACTGCTGTTTTAGGGTTAGACACATACCATCTCTTTGTGTCTCTCTCGCCTCACCTTCACCCCTCTCCCCTTTCTCCCATGTGGCTATTTTGTAAGGTTATTTCCGGCCTGGCAGAGCCCCTTGTTTCAGCATGTTGACCTTTAAAAGTGAATGATGGTGGTTCTTATTGTCTGTAAGGCAATAACTGTCTGGACACACGTAATCTTCACCATGCTCGTGTCAAATCGAGTTTCCTGCGCAAGGCCCCAATGGCTTTGTAGCACCCACTCATTCGCCATCACACACACATGCACTTGACACACAAAGGGACACACTCGTTCACTGCAGCAAAAGTGCATTTTCAACTCCGCACACATGCTACAGAGAGCCACTCTATAACTATCAAAAGCACTCAATGGCAGTGGGGAACCGCACGGTGGAAAGGTCACAGATCTCAGCACCTGCATGGAAAGGTTAAAGGCATAGCTGGAAATAACCTCCCCTGTCCAGGCCACGAGGCTACTTCTGTCATTGTACTCTTGTAATGATTCAGCCTACGCAATCATACGTAGCTGCTCGTTGTGCTAATACACAGCAGCAGGATTTCTCTGTCAGATTTGTTTATTTTATTTTGATTCTTAAAACATAATCATTTTATAATCATAACACAGAAACTTCTTCTAGCTTCACAAGCCTTAACCAATTAATCACAGTCAGATCAGTCTTCCCCAGTTGTCATGTCTATGTCTAATGCAGCCTAACTCCACTCCACGCATCCATCCATCTTCTACCGGCCACAGCAGCCCTTGGGAAAAAAAAAAAAAAAAAAGGGTACATATCAACACTGCCCTGTCACAGTGGATAATAACCTAATGAAGCTGAAAGTCCAAACACGAAGGCTTTCCTTTGGCTAACTGAACATCTAAGCAACCCCAAAATAAATGTGAGATAAATGTTCCAGAGCAAATTTAGTGAAAGGTACAGTAACCCTTACATTACAGTTGGTTAAGTTTTTGACTGTGTTTGGAAAAAAAATGTAAGACACAATATAGTAGGACAACAGTGACAGCAGTTCCGTCATGTTTTAGCAAAAAAAACCAAAAAAACATGTATCTGTTCTCTGTCATAACTGTGTAAAGTATTAACAAAAGACACATTAACCTTTTTAACTAAATGGGATTTTATTGGCTACGATTCATTTTTTATTTTACCGATTATGTTACCAAGCAGTTACCAGGGAGTTAAGTAGCTAAATGTGACGCAATGCATCTCTTCTTTTGTGTGATTATTGTATGATTATTGTATGATTAATGTGTGACAAATACAGAATAAACTAAACTAATACTCTGTCTCTTGCAAAAGGACACAGGCTGACGGAAACAATAAAAATAGAAACCTAAATGTCTAACTACTTCTTTAATGTATAATATTAATAATAATAATGAGAAAAGGAAAATCTACGGTATACTTGCTCCTGTTCAAAAGTGTTTAGCCTGTCACGATGGGTTCTGATATGAGACACACATTGCTGATAGAAACAGAACTGATACGTGACCAGTCATCTTTCTCTCTCTTTCTCTTTGTTTCTTATAAAAAAACACAAAGCTAGAACATGTCACCCTGTTCCCAAACAACCCAATAACTCCTGGTGTTTTCATCTTACTTACTTGCTCAGCCAACAAACTTCCACAATAAAGTTCAAAGCTTGATTATTAAGTTAAAAAAAAAGTCAAAAAAGAGAAAGAAAGTGACAAAGACATCACATGGAGACAGAAAGCCTTGCGAGGGGCGGACTCAGCTGGGTGAAAGTACTGCCAACTTTTGAATTAGAGCTTGCTTACAAAAAATACATTCACAAGAAGAAAGAAAGCCACAGTCGCCATTTCCTTGCTCAGACACCAGAGCACCCACCCCCGTCTTCCTCCACCGTTGTGATGTATCTGCCATCATGAGAAAAAAAAACACACACACACACACACACACACACACATACAGAGATGCTTTTTTAATCTTCTCTGACTGTTGGCATTATAAAAGCCCGCATGTTCTGAGGAGCTGCATGGTTTTCCAATAACTATGCATGTGTGAACTGGTACTATTTAGTTTTTATAGATATAACCAGAGACCTAGATGAAAAAAGAGGATTTTTTTTGTTTTTGTTTTACTGACTTCTAACAGCCATGTTCATTTTTTTAACAAGAAAGGCAGAAGTCAATCATTCGTCCATTTAGCTGTGTCTTTGATTAGCGAGCCCTGATGGAAATGGGATTTACTTAGCATACATTAAAGCATAGGTAAGTACAGACCACAGGCTTTCCAACACCGCTCAAGTCTCTGAACTAAATGAGCGCAAATGTATCATTAACTACAGCACCGGTTTAAAGAGGCAGTTAAGTCAAATGGCACCAAATAAACACATTGGTTTGACTCTGAAATCTGAGACAGGAACACGAGGCTGGTTTTATGTTTAAGCTGCACACATTTGTAAAAGAGATGTATAAAGAATTGTTATTTTAAGGAGATCAGATCTATTTGTGGTCATTGTCTCTTGTGACCTATCGCGGGAGGAAGCCTTGCTATAAATAACATTCAGCTGCAGGTTTCTAAAAGCAGACCTCACATCTTTCTGACAGCCATGAAACAAACATGAGAGGTGTAGCATACGCTTTCTTTGTGCTTGATCTAATGCTAACTGATGTGAATCACAGTGTCTGTCACAATCTGCGTCTCCTCTCAGTTTCAGGAGGAAAGTGAGCTGGAAAGGTTTCAACGGATATGCTCTAGTCCATGCATGGGGCTTCCTTCTCTTTCTGAACTGTACCGCTGAGACTAGTAGAGCTACATGCTCTGTGTGAAGGCAAAATGACACTGTAAAGTCAAGTGAATCCAGAGAGACACCTCAGTCTTTGTACAACAATTATGTTATAAAACTATACTCATGTTAATGTACTGTAGGTGCCTTGGCAAGGAGTGCTCTTTCGTTTTTTCCCCCCTTTTTTCCACAGTGCAAAAACAGTGCAACATAAATTTCATGTTTCTTTCTTTTTGCTATGCACATTGTTGGATTGAAGTCAGTTTTTCTGTATTCAAGATTGATTCAATAATAGGCTAAATATAAAACATGCAATGCTTCTTGATCATTCCATGTAGAGTGATAAAGATGGATGGAAGAGATGCATGTTTGATCACTGAATTGGCAGTGGCCTGGGAGAGCTATTAAAAATGAGGCTGATATTTGATCTGGATTGCAGTATAATATACTCACATTTATAAATAAAGCACCATGAAAGCTTTCAGCTATAAAAGCTCTTATATTTTATTGTGCAAATGTTCATGTTAAGCAAAAGGGTGTAAGTCCATCGCATTATCTGGAGCACTTTTGTTTAGGCAAGGAAAACAACAGAAAAAAAAGTTCTAAAAAAGGAAACTCTGGGGTCATTGACCCGAAACTAAGTTCAGTGATATTTATGTGTTCAGTTTGTTTGATTTTTCAAGCTTCAGACTTTTATGATTCCAGAAAATTGTGGATGAGGACATGGGGTACATTCCTGCATGCTTGTGTTGGATGTGAAAGTGTAAGCAGAGGGTCAGTCTGATAAGGACGCTTAATGTCAACCTCACGTTTGCATCCAGTTGAGAAGGCACAGCAGGCACAAAGGCCAAGCCGAGATGTGTCCTTCCAAGCACAGTGGAGCACAGTTACCTGCCAACTCGGGTCCATCCTCTCAACACAGTGCCCAAAGGAAACTAAATGGCAGCTCATAATTTGAATGGGTCCCAATCTGTGTAGATTTAAGTCTAAAATACATAATACAATATCTATCCATAGGTGTGTATATATACCAACTAAAGGACTAAAGGAGACAAATGCTGTAGCAAAGACCTCAATACCTAAATATCCAATCTAAAATGAGTTTAAATTGTTGTATACATTTGTGTTGATGTGATGTTCAGCAGAGACATATGTCCTCCGTTACCTGGAAGAACATCTGTCATCAGGTGCACTTTGTTTTTTAAAGAGGTATTATTCTTCCTGTTTAATGTCAAGGAACAATTAAACTGAAAAGTCCATTATATGTTGTTCACAAAGTCAAAATATCTACTTCGACCTGTCTGTAAGAAGCACAAAGAGGAAAGCTTTTCTTCGTCTTCCTCAGCAGCTCACCGCCTCCCCCGCCCCCTACACTCCCCCTGTCTGTTAATAGATATATAAAGGGTAAGTCAGGGATCAGGAAATAAAGTGTGTTGAGCAGTCCACTAGACACGCATTATACCCCTCGTTCTCCCTGAGGAAACAGAATGAAACATGCATTAAACACATCTCTCACAATGGCAACACACCCAAACAATCACCACTGGCAGCTTCTGATACACTCCTTTCCTCTGCCCCACCAACACCACCACTAATATCTTATGGAATTAAAGCGGTGACAGGTTATCATAATCCAATTTCAGAGACAATCGCGTCGAGCACCTCACAGCGCACCAAGAAACCCCGATCGGAATTGAATATGCACTCACGGATTAAATTACGCAGGGAGAAATAATTATGGCTTACAATATGAAATATCTTTTTGTTATTGGGAATGCCATACTGTATTGTGTACAGGGATCACTCTGGTGCACTCCACAAGATATCCAATCCAGACTTGTCAACAGCAACAGCAAGCACGCTAAGGTGGGCGGCAGCAGCGAATGATTGTTATTGTGTTATTGTACATTTGTTTCATAGCACAATATCTGTTCTCAAAATAATGTCACCGTCTAATGAGGTAAGGCCCTTTTATTATTTCTCATTTTGTGCCACAGACGGGAACTGTGTGGTGCTCTATGCCGTGGAGATGTTTAAATGACCCCTTAAATGAACACATTTGAATTGTAATGTGATTTCCTCTTACATGGTAAGAAGAAATGCATTTTCTCTGAGGCTGCTTGGGTTTTCATTGTATTGGATCTACTGCTGGTTGTTGTGTTTATACAAATGTGTTGGTGCAGTTAGGCTATGTCAGCATGGATGTTCAGTCAGAATTAAATCTTTTCTGCTTGATGTTTTGACTCACAATGTCCTTTAGCTTGTCAACTATATGACAATAGGGTTGGCACTGATACCTCAACACAACAAGGTCATGAATTTGATTCCTGGACAGGGCCTTTCTGTTTGTTTCTGCATGTTGCCCTCATGTTTGTATATGTTTCCTCCAGTTGTTTGAGTTTCTCTTCCCACTTAAAAGCAGTAACAGGTCCTCTCACAAGTGTAATCTATTACTCTTTTTAATGTAGTTTGCTCCACTTGTGAAATCTTGTGTGGAATAATGTAGCTTTTTTTTTTTTTTTTTTTTTGCCATTTGCTCTTCACCCCAGACAAAAAAGTAATACAGTCTTGAAACCTTCTTCTATCATCAACTATTTGCATGTCAATATGGATTCACAGCACCAGCTGTATGGAGTAGTCATGCAAACGCTACATTTTTGGAGACAGCTGTTATTGTCTGGCAGAAATATGATTTAAAGCAGAAACGCATAACTTCTAGTCCAAAAATATGTTTACTCAAAATGATTTTATGGTACTTTGACATGAGATCAGTAGAATCATGCCTTTCTCACTGACACAGTACCCTCAGCTGGACAGAAATCCGATGTAACTTTCCTGTCATTGGGAAGGGACGTATCACAAGAGATAACACAAATAATGTGCCTTACACCACACTAAGCATGTATTAAAGAAAATAGGCCTATACACTTTGTACAAACACAGCAAAATTAAAATGCTCTTTCAAACTTCCCAGCTTGGATAGTCTCCACTTTTAAACAAATCATGTCCGTCAGTATGGCGCTGCTGTCATACCCAATTTACAACAGTGCAATTGCACAGTGGGTTTTTAGATGGATCTGAGACCTTTTTTGGAATTCTTTATTCAATGACTTGACACATGGCCATATAATAAAAACACCAATACAATATGAATATCCAAAATAATTATTGATGATCCTGTAGAAAAATATTACTAAGGAAACTTTTTAAATGAAATAGTGCAATTGAAATCGCTCATTTTTTTTATGCCTAAAGATGAATTGTAATGTTGACTATTCAGGTGGTTGTAACAACTGATGCACTTAAACATTTGTGTCATGATGTCAGTGCTTCTTGTGAGGATGATAAAATATCTGTTTTTTATAAGTAAAACATTTCTTAACAGACTTTTGACAGAAAGTGAGACTGGAAGTAATGTTCTGTATAAACAGATTGGCAAGTGACAAGTTCAGAAACTACCATATTTATTTCGTCTGTACTGCTGATTTTTTATATTAGCTGTTTGTGGAGAATTTTTACACCCACATCTATCCATCACAACTGGGCATATTGGCCCTGTTTTTTCAAACGCATGTATGTCTGAAAATTAGTATGAGCCCATTGTCATTTAGCCTCTGTGGTATAGAGGCATGCAGAGACCTGACTTCATTCACTGCTTCTAAATATGAGTGTTCATTTATTTTTGGCAAGTGTGCCTTCCAAACAGTCATCACCCAACTTTTGCTCACAGTAGCTAATTGAAAATACAAAATATTGAAAGTATTCTTCTACCTAATGTACATAATGTCTGTCATAATGTCTCAGTGAGCACTGGATGGGGCTATGGCTGGCCGCAGGAGCCTGAGCCCTACTGGATGCATAATTGCGCAGTTGGCAACCGAGCCAATTGCAGCCACAGAGTGTTCGCAAACAGGAAGTTGCTTATAATTACCTTGTTTTTTAAGGAAAAGCAAGGCAAGTGCTTTAAAGAATTCAATATTCACCACTATCAGTGTCATTGCCAGCTGGTTAAATGGGGCACAGGGGCTCCACTCCTGATGGGATTAAGAATTCAAAAGAAGACTATGGGCTCACATGACCATCTGTAATCTATATGTAGCTCTCACAAATTTGAACAAAAGTTGACCTGAGCTTGATCTCTAATTGGTGCCTTCAAGTTGTGCCCGAGGCACTTAGAGCTGCGCCCCTGGCCAATCAGAAAATCTTATTATGTCATCCTTTGTGATGGATTCTTTACAAATGTTAAATCACACTCTGCCCGTCACCTGTGCCTATGCAATCTTAGTGGAGTTTCTTTACAAAACAATCCTTTTGTAAGGTGTTTTGGTGTATTTAAAGAAAAGAAGAGTGTAATGGATTGGACTGTTCCAAGTCAAATAACACTTCCTGCTGCAGCCTGAGTGAGGTGTCTGACATCAGTCTGAGTCAAGATGAGAGTGGAATGATTTTAATATGACTTTTCACAAGAAAAACATGTTTTTACTTCTTTGAACTTTTGTTATGAGTAGTATAGTATTTAGTAGTAGTATTAGTAGTGTCTATTTATGCTGTATTTTGTGCGACCATGCCATAAACTCACCATAAATATTTCCACCCACCAAAGTTATCCACTGCTGGTTGTGTGTAAGGTGTAACTGGCGACGTACACACAGTTTAAAAAATACAAAGAGCACTCCAGCATACAACCATTTCTATCTGTATTCATTTCTATGCAAATCAGATAAATGATGACCATTATCAGCAGCATGAACACACATACTTGTAAGTTCAGTGATATTGCCATGCATCAATGCATCGGCCATGAATGCCAGCAGTTGCCATATGTGCCACTGGAAGAACACAAAGAATAGAGATGTTTAAAAGCCTACAATGCTCTGAATTTAACACACACACAAAAATAAGTCTTTTACTGAATAAATAACAAAATACAGTCCTGGTTCCCACTCAAACAAAAGCTCTAAACTGCCTGAATTTTTCATTTGAGCCCAATTACACTTAAGCGAATAATAATCAATACTCAGCTGTTTTGCTCTATTTTGATTGAATGCAGAAACTTTCCTAATTCCCATTTCTGTTTTCTCTAATGTGTTTCTTGCGCTTAGTGTATGTAGAATCCCTTTCTTTTTATTGATATGTTTCTCTATGTGTCCTCTAATTATTTCACTTCTCTGTACCACTTACTTCTCCCTTGGCCACAGAATGCATTGCTTTGATTGCCAGCACTGAAGATAATACTCCCTGACTTGAACCAAATTGTTTGTCTGTGGTTAGTCTACGCTTAAATATTTTAGGAGATAGGGCTTTGAAATTGCTTCAAAGGGACAAAGCTGGGAATTCAAATGACAGGGACATGAATAAAGATGCATACTTCCGCAGCTGTCACCGGAGCGCTGAGAGAGAAGAATAAAATGACCATCATAAATATGGTTTTGATTTTCTAACTAGGCAAAACAACAAAGTTACGATGAGAACATTAGCCACATTGATTCCGTCTGGTCGATGGAATAAAGCAGGCGGTGACCTTTCCCTCATTTGGAGGCATAAAATTCCTTGTTGAAAGTCTCACAGGGCTCCGACTGAAAGCATTAACACAAATTACCAGCTGCCATTAAAGGCTTGCCTCAATTCTTCCCTGCTCCATCGTAACCAAATGGCCGATAAAATGTTGGAAAGCCATCGGCCTGTGCTCCAGTATGTCTCACACACACACATATGAACAGTGGGACATGAGCAGACAATAAGACACAGTCAGCTCCAGAGACCACTACACAGCCTATTACACACAGTCTGATTTACAACTGAGCCGCTTGTAGCATGGACCATCAAGCCAAGCGGCACACCATCCTGTCGTGACAGTGCAACTAATTGAGCCTAGATTTATCTGCCCCCCACTACCCCCCACCCCAATGCACCCGCCCGCTAAAGGGTGATAACTCGCCTACCTGCACAAACTACTTCTACAAATTTTACAGCAAGAAAAAAAATTTAAAAAGACATTCACAGCTCACGCTCACAGCATCTTAAATTACAAACACAGTACATTATTAGGGCCACTTGATTTAATGTGTTTAATTAGAAAAGGCACTTTTAAAGTTATGTGTTAATCTACCAATCAATTTACAATTGGATCACATGACTGAGACAAACTATCACATCATGTAAACTCTTTTACACATTAGAGATTGCAGAGATGCCATGGCCACATCTGTTTGTTACATGACTCAAAACAACTGACTCAAATTAGTTTCAGTTAGTCTATTGTTAATGTTTAATTAAGAAAGAGCAAGATAAACATCTAATAAAGCTTTAATCTCATTTAGCTAGCAAGGACCACAGTCCCGGTACATTGCAATGAATTTTATTCAATTACTGAGGCAAGTGATGGAGGGCAGTTTGGGGCTTCCAGGGAGAGTCAGCTCCCGGGTCTAGCTTCTCCCAAAGGAAGCTTCTTATTTGGGAAGCAATAACTGCAAATCCTTCTGGATGACTGACGCACAATACTCTTAATGAAGCACCAAGGTGCCATTTATGATCTTGTCACTGAACTTTAAATAAAATGTATCTCCATAATAATTACAGTTTATTCAACCAAATATTAATAATAGTACCTTGTTAGTGTCAAATGTAATTTTTTGTGTAGTTGTTTGAGTAAGAAAAATTATTTTATAATTCATCTGAAAACGATCCATGTATCACACAATACAATGCTTGATCATTAACATGTCAGGATTGCTAACTTGTTTTTACGTTACTTGAACCAAACAGTTTTTAGATCTAACCACACACTCCCTCATGGAAGATGGATAGAAAAAGAAAGAGAAACTGAAAGTGAATTGAAAGTGCTCAAATGGAGCTCCTTTGATGAATAGATAGATGTACCTGATGTCAACCACTTGGCTTTGTTTGTGGTAGAAATTATCTTCTTGGCTTAATTTAAGAATTATTTTCTTGGTGTAACAACATTTGTTATTTGTACAAACATCTGAGGAGCATAATATTCTGGCATCAATATTCATTTTGTATTAATTGTTTTTCCCTTGCTGTCCCACTGATGACAAATTGAGGCAAGTTGTTTTTTGCAGCCAATCCATTTTACCCATAAACTATTATGTGTCTGTTTAGTTAAGCTCACATGGTGGACAACATTTCTCAAGAACAAAATCACCCTGGTTTTGACTCCTGTCTTAGATTTTTACTCTTTAGTCAATTGATGCTTGGTTAAGAGTTAAAACAGAAAGAGGTAGTGCTGCATAAAACACCACTTATTCTATGTTTTAGTGAATGTGAATGTGAAGCAGGTTGGAGAGAGCGGGAAGTAAGGACGGCTGATAGCTGGGGACAACAGATTTGAAGGAGCCATGATATGTGTGTCGTGTGTGAGTTTGCTGGCATGGATATGTCTGTGTGGTTCGAATTGGTATAGCCAGACTGCCTCCATATGTCCATCACAGTCTGTCTAACAGGCTAAAAGGCATTACTGGCTACTTACCGGGCTGTACAAAGAGATTTACAGAGATTGAGGAAATGGAAGTAACAGCAGATGTTGTCCTTAAGAAGAAGAACTGAGCCACTTCTGTAGGCCTTACTGACTTGTGTGATGATCACATGTAAAAAATAAAATAAATAAATAATTCTTACTTGGTCGTATGTGGGTGTGAGGGTGTAGGTCAATCTTTCTGGCAGCTGTGGAGGCCAAGAAAAAGCCAGAAGAATTTATTATTATTTCTTATTTTCACTGTAGGTTGCAAGTCTCTTTCTTACATTTACAAAATGTATGAGACACCGTTTTTCTTACTAATAAATCTGAGTTAATTCTTCTGAATGGTCATACTGATATATGGATATATGGACTAATGTGCACTTGTTTGGAGCAGATCTGTTGGATGAAATAGTTATAGAGCTCCTGCAGCAAGATCCTATAATCAGAGGAGGAGAAAAAAGGGGGAGTAATTCTCAAAGCGCAGATGGCAGCGAGCTCCCGGGGAAAAGGCACAGGGCGATGACAAAGACCGAGGATGGTGGGAGAGATGGGTGATGGCATTTCCAAAAGGAAGACGTGGGGGCTTGTGGTAACACTGCAAGCAGCCTCCTTACTCCCCTGTTGAGTTTGGCAAAGCTTTGGTAGTGTGTTGCCTTGGCAACACTGACATCACCATGAAAATAGGCTGGGCGGGTCTCACACCTCCATCACTGAAACAGGAAGGTGATAATTGTCTCAGTCACAGCCCCCACCACTCTGTACATTGTGTCCTCATCTGCATTAGTTGCATCTTGTACACCGTAAACCTTGTGTCATTTTACAAGTTTCTCAGTAGAAGTTGCACATTGTATTTAATTCTGTTGGCACTGACACGGCAGACCTTTTTACTTTTTATATTTATGTTTGCAGCTAGAAATGTTTGCTTGCAATGATTTTTATATTCAAAGGATCTAATTAGTCTTGAGTTAACAATTGTTAACAGTCTTCATTGAACAAAAGAAAATATGTGAGAATATGCTGGTTGGCGATGGAGGGCAGACACATTGTGATGGAAGATGTCATATTTTAGGACTTTGATATTGGAGAGAAGATATTGCATTGAGGAGTGGGAAATTTTGATGAAACAAGTAAAAAAAACAGTGGAGAGACCTCGAGGGCATTGCCTGGGCCATGGCAATATTTTACATTCTACCAGCAATATGCTGTTCATCTTGTTTCATCTTCTACCATTTATCCAGGGCCAAGATGCAGGTCCAGCAATCTGAGCAGAAAGGCCCATACCCTCCTCTCCCCAGACTCCTCCATCTTCTGCAGGATCATACATTCCCAGGACAGCTCAAAGATTATTCATAAACACAAAAAAGTTTATGACCCATTATGTATGTAAATGTGGCAACAAGTGCACCCTGATGAACCTGTATTCATTGCTGATAAATGCTGCTTAATGCCATAAACAGAGTCTGAATAGTTTTTATTTAAATCATCTCATAAATGTAATAGATGTAAAAACTGGCATGAGCATTTCATTCCCGTTCTAGACTCAAGTGTGTGTAGACTCTTATTCAGTTATATAAGTCCAGTATCATATTATTTGATGGTCATCCATGACAAAGCGTATCTGTACCTAGTCTGCATGTTGTTATTGCATATTTTGACAAGTTTTAGACTCAAAGTGTAGATACTGCACTTTGGAGGAATATGTACAAGACACCAAGACATTTGTTTCCATTTAAAAATCAATCCTTTGATTTTGAAGCATTTCTTTAGATTTTTTGTAGATCATAGAAAAGCTGGCCTATTTCATATTCAACCAAAAAGATGTCGTTGGCTTCAGGAACAGAGCATATGGATTCTCTGAAGGCCCCTAAAAGTCTCCTCCTTTGTTGTCTACTTGAGGCTGCAGTCTTGGTCCATCTGCAGGGCTCCAAGGCTCAGATCAGGTTGTAAGTTTCCCTCAGGCCTCCTGGCTCTGAGCCAATATGCTGCTGGGATGGACACAAACTGATAACCAAGGTCAGTCAGTTGCTCCATTGCCTCTGTGTTTCACTGTGTTCTTCATAAATGTTTAACTATAAGACTACATTTATATTAAAAGTACAATTTCAATTCTTTTCAAGGAAAGCCCTGAATACCTGTTAACTGTGCATGCTGCTTCATGTGGTTCATTTTGTGTTGTTAATAGATTAGAATGTTAGTTGGAGAATCAAAATGACGTTGAATGAAGTATTGCATCTCTATTTTTTTGTTACTGAAAGAAAACAATTTACGTGAACAATAATATCCGTGTCTCCAATTGTGTAAGATAAAGACAGACCTTTCAATTTCTGTCACTAACATGTCTCCTACGATAATGACTGTTGTTTTTTTTCCTTTCTCTGTAACTTTAAAATGCAGTTTGATTAAACAGAGAAAAAAATTAAAAAAACAACTGAATGCTGAACATGATGTCTACTACACCACCACCCTTCCCCTTGATGCTAATTTTCACTTTAATTGCGTCAAACCGCTTTTTCCCACATCTGAAAAACGTGTACGTGTGAGGGTGTTGATTAGAGAAAGTAAAAATACAGCATGTAGGATTTTATGCTAATTACCCTTTAAACCTCGCTCACGTCAGTTGGCTTCTCTAATTAGCATGTTTCCGACAGTAGCGCCAAAGAGTGAGAGAACTGTACGGCGGAGCTCTGCGCAGCTAAATTAATGGTGTGAAAACCTAGACATTTGAATATTTCCCTCCCCTTCCTCATTCTTTTCCCTCCCACCCACACCTGTGAACCAGTCTGTGAGAGAGGGATTCAGCTGCTGTCTTCCAACCAGTCATTGTATTTACAGTGTTTGTTGGTTTTTGGAGACACTTTTTGTTTTGCTGTCTATTGAACTGTGTGATCAATAGACAATCTCCGTCTCTCTCTCCTTCTTTCGTATAGCCACATTTGTACCTGCCAATCTGACTGAGTTTGCTCATGCAGGCGGACAAAGATCTGCTTTTAGCTTATTTCTTTGGTGAGTAGGTTGCAAGTTGATATGTAAATTTAAATAAAAGTTTGAATTGGTTTGGCCAAGGCTGTCAGCCCGGTTCTGTAAAATTGTCTTCACAAAAAATTCAACTGGGTATTGACTCACTCAGCTTTTACTAACCACCAGTACATCTCACTGGCAAATTGTAAACCAGCAATTAAGAGTGCAACATTGCAACATTTTCTGCAGAAGAAAATAAAAATATTGATGTATTTCTCGCCTTAATGTTGCTACAATCACTGCTGGATAAAAGTATCCTGGTATTTCACTTTTCTGAGACACGCACCAGGTAGAATAATATTTTAATTTGACACAATATCTTCTGAGAGGTTTCATTTTCTGAACACAGTGATGCTACTCATTCCAATTAATTAGCCCATCGAATTCTAAGAAAATCTCTTATTATTAGTTCATTTACCCTAATGGACTTATTCCTATAACTTCACTTAAAGCTGTTGTGTTCTTTATCAACATAGTGCATCATCAAAGAACAGATCATTTAACCAGAGAAATCCCTTTATGGCACTCAAAGTACTTTTTTTTTTAAGTTTTATGGTAAGATTTGAAGAACTGATTTGGTCCATCATGTTTATGGTTTGTAATTTGTAATGTTCTTGTATCAAAGTCTCTGTTCTCAACATAACACAGTTGTTTTTCTGGTGGATGGTGGTTGTTGTCTTCTTTGAGTGACTGACCTCTGATTGTAATATGTTTAATTTTAGGGACACAGTGTAAATTTGTATTAGCTGGAGATTTCAGTTGATGCCATAGTGTTATTTGTTGGATGATGCAGAGTGGCTAGGCATGGATGGAATATTTGTGTGCTTCCAAATTTGCACATTTTGTAATTAAAATCATCATTAACCATTACTTTTATAACCAAATTTGACAGTTCCTTCTCACCATAACTTCAGTGTTTTGTAGCCTAAACTGAGTCATGCAGCATCCATTGCATATTTTCATGCACGACCCAATATAAAATCTAGCTACTCTGAGCAACACTTTTTAAACTGGGTTGTTGTTTCAGAATGTATGTTGCATGATTTACTGCACATGTACTCAGTTTCTCTCGCCAAATAACCCTACTTCTATTTTTATTATTATTTTTTTCTGCCGTGTTAAGGGTTAGATGCTGCTAGTGATCCCACTTTACACCTTCATAAATTGTTCTCAACAAAGAGGTCAAAGTTATCACCTTAAGGCACTTGAGTTGTTTCTTTTACCTCAACATTCCAGCCACTTTAATAGGTTTGATTAAGAGTGCATATTCAGTCTGATAAAGTGCAGCCACTTGTACTCAAAAGGTTCATTGCTCAGCGTCCAACACCCTGTTTCTGGAGGAGAAAAGTGTCATATCTCCAAGCATAAAGGCCTTACAAGTGAGACAGATGGAGGTTGAGTCATCTGTTTCTTTCCTCTCCCGTGGCAAAGACTGAAAATGTATCTTGGTTAGATCTCTGGGGGCTACAAACAATGTGTGTATTAGCAGAAGCGTGGGTTGCTTTTATGTTCCCAATTAAACGTCTAAAACAATAGAGGGTAGCTATGGGCTATTGTTGCTGCATACAAATGCGGGCATGTTTATGATTGCATTATTGTTCTGTAGTAAGAAGCTCAGCAGTTATTATCCATGATACTCACCTCCCTCACAAGCTGCACATTTAAGCTGGGCAATAGATTTCTGGATCAAGAATTTTCTCCGGATTTTCTCTGCACAAACTATAGCTCAGTAAGTCAGGCGAAATGTTCAGAGAGAGAGGCAGTTTTGGGATAGCAGAAACTGAGGCACACTGTTAGATAGAGAGTGGAAATAAAAGGGAAAGAAGGGGTCAAGCTGCGGTATAGAGCGCAGGATAACACTCTGAGAGCTATGCGAATGTGAGTGTCGTGCCGAGCAGGAAGATGGTCTCCAGCAGCTCCATTGATTTCTTCTGTCTCGTCGACTGGCCTCCAATGTTCTCCGTTTCCCCCCGCAGTTACAAAGAGAATGGGCTTTAACAAAGACCTCAACAGACGCCCACCAGTCATGGACGCTCTCACTGCCCTCCGTTCTACCCGGACCATTGTCGCTGAGCTAAAAGCATACCCTTTCTTCAGCCCCCAACCGCACCACCCGCCCTGGTGACATTTGACTCAACACATATTACTCCGGTCGCCTCGCTCCTGTCTGTATCCCTTCCATCAGTGTGTTGGGTTTATTTATGTGTCGTCTCTGTTGTTTGGTTCTGCTTTTTGAGCAAGATCTGATTTGTTGAGGTGTGACCCTGTGTGTATTTAGTTCACATTAACATGAAATTGGGAAGGCCACCTGAGTGTCATTATTTAAGTGTGGCTTCTTATACAACAATGGGATGACATAAGTTACAATATACTGTAAATGTGCCACATTACTGACTAACCCTTTCTAGACTGAAAGCCAATTGACCAAATGATTAAAGACAAACACACTGAACACTGGAATACTCTACATTGAGCCATCACTTCTGTGAGAGTTGGAAATGTCAGTCTGAATAAAAGTGACATTTAAAAAGATGGACAATGACACTTGGTCTACTCTACTCATTTTCTGTCAATGTGCCATGTAGTGGTACTTTTCAGCAATGACGAAATTAAAACAAATGGTGTTATTTTGAAATACTTTTTTTTTCTCCCTGATTTTGTATGTGGACAAATGAGGCTGTGGACTTCATTCTGCTATTTATTGAACAACACTTGACCAGCTGAGCCACACATGTCAGGTAGACCCCTCTATTTGTAACAGCCCTGGGGGGAGGTAAGAGACAGAAGAAACACAGAAGGAGGGATCCATTACCAGGAAAGACAGACCATACAATAGAAGTGTCCAGGACCGTTATGTACTGCATTGACAAATAGTCCATCATGTGTGTAAATGAATGAAAATGAAAATAGTCTATGATAATATCAGCAGGAACAGAGAATGTGAGAATGAAGCTAATTACTGCTGTAGTTTGAAACATATGAAGCTAAATACTTGAAACATATGTCAATTACCGATGAAAGTTTCAGAGCCTGTGAGATTACATTTCACAAATGACCCCCAACCAACCCCTCCTTCTTTTTCACTGGAAAGCATGTCTCCATTAAAAAGCCATACTGGATGTTTTGTATGAATCAACAGTAATTAGCTCGCACCACGCCTTGGAGGCCATCTGCTGAATGAGCTCAAGACACAAACAGGTGGGCCCCCATTGCCGTAGCAATTGCTGCGTCAAACACCGTAGCTATGAGAAAGTGATTAGTAACAACTTAGGAATATGTCACACAGTGTAGATGTGAACTTACACAGTTCAATGCATCTGCACTACTGCTTGTTTCACACAGAACATCTTTTTGTTTTTCCTGGACACACGAACATCTGCATTGTTAATTAACTGGAGTCGTAGTGTACACTAATTGCTGGTAATAATGATATTGGATTAGAGAATCAATCAGCTGTGCTGCCTGATTGCTTTGATGGATGCAGCCTTGGACAGTGGCTCACTCTTAAGTCATGAAAAGATTTACCCTTGAACTGAAACCCAGCCTTTATTTTGCAAAACTTCATGCCTCTCAACTTCATCAAATCTATACTTTAGGTACAATACACATAAGCACTGCTCTGTTAATAGGACATTTTAGGGAAGTTAATTATTGTGGAACACCAAATCAACATCTTTGGACTATATTATAAATCACCATAGCAAAAGATGAATTACTAGTTAATAGAAAATAAAAGTAAAAGTGAGACATAGATTTCTCTCTAATAATGCCAGAAATAACATTGCAACATGAAAACATTGGAAACACTTTTGAGTTGACATATCACGTCATTTCTATTGCAAAACATCTCAGCTGAGATTTGGTGATATTGATACTTCTTCTTTAATTTTGTTATCACTGTTTCTCACTTTTAATTGACTGGTTAATTTACTGATTGATTTATTTTAGTATATAACACAATACACATGGTTTTATATGTGAAGGAAGGAACACCACAAAGTTCACCACATTTTGGAAGAAGCTGGAGCACAATGATAACAAGAAGGCTGAGCAACCTGAATGGTGAAGCTGGTCTAGCCAAAACAAAACAACAAAATGTGAAGGATATCCAAAAAGTACTCGTTCCATCCCTCTCATGGCATTGCCAAACTTCATGCACCGGTATTTCATCTTTGTCCAGAGTTGACACAGCTGAGCCAAGTTAAGTTACATTTACATCCTCTGCCTTATTTTCTTCATTACTCCCTCAGTGTGTGATTTAGGGTTTTTTGTTTTTTTTTATATCTTGACTATTCCCAGAGAAATGTTTTGTTGTTGTTGTTTTTGTTGTCAACCTGTGTATCATTCAGTCATTTGTTTTTCAAAATAAAACAAAACATAAAAAAATAATCACTCATTTTCCCAATTTCCAATTATGTGCTCAAATGAAAAATAAGGGAAAGTCTGAGGGTCTGCTTTTAAAAAGTGTAGTATGAAACCAAACGTGATTAAACCAAACAAATAGTTTAATCTTTTCCATTATTTGTTGCTCTTCTTGGAGTGCACTTCAAACACTGTATTAATGGGATTTTTTTTAAGGATTCTGTTTAAAATTTAATGTTACAAATCACATTACATCATTTAGCTAAACTGAGTCTAATTGAATGGCGCTCACTGTTATATTGAGTTTAATGGTCAGTTTGTCTTTTGGTCCCTGGGGCTGCCCCGAGGCCTGATACACTTAACACCCGCTACTCCTGCTGACAGCCTGACAGTGCTGTGTTATTTATAGAGATGTACCAGCTAGGCAGGTTTTAAACAAATTGAGTGAGTGATAGATGAACAATGAGGAATGTTTGACTCACTCCACAGGTTACTGACCTTTTCCTTTTTTATTACTGCATTGAGTTAGTGCTCAAAAACATGCAGTTCCGCCATGTGTCACCTCATGTGTTGTCATACACAAACTGCAGCCCTGTGTTTCACTATTGTAATCAAATCAGACAGCAGAGCACAATAGAAGACAGTGCTAATAACTGCCTGCCCTTGTGGACTGTAACAGCATTTAGTTTGGTTCAGAATAAGCAGAAAAATGGGGAGCACTGATGTGTTTGGTACTGGTTGGGGCTAGAAGGTTCAGGTACTGTTGTGTGTGTATTAAAAAGTGAGTCTAGTTTAGTTTAGTGCAGAACAGCAAACAGAAAATATTCAAAATTGCAGTTGATTGTTTTACTTTGCATCTGGGACATCCAATACCAGCTGGGGAGAACTGTACACACTCAAGCCACAGGTAGTACTGATTGTCTGGGGGTATTCCATTAAACTTACATTCAAACGCTCTATCATCTCACATAAAAGTTACCAAGTTCTTGCAGAGAGTTTTTTTTACATTTGTCTGGCCATGTTGCTCTAAAGATTTTGCGTGTCTTAGAATGTTTAAAAAGAGATTTCTAAATGGATTAATCTTTTTACATGCTTGTGTTTTTTGAATGTTTTATATGTAATTGTAAACATTACAACTTTTTCCAAAACAAGTAGACCCTTACCGTGTTTTAAAATCACTTGGACCATTTTATGTGAATAAACAACAAGATGTATGTTTAATTTATTAATTCATCAAAAATTACAGTATTGACATTAAATTTTGAAGTGAATATTTAAATATTTTACTCCAGCTATTGCACATATTTTCAGCATCTCCAAATTTCTCTAGATTTTTCTCCTTTTCTTTGTGTTGATTTTATGCAGTGCTTGCCAACAGTAGCAGCGCAATGTCAGTCTGGAGATAATAAGAGATGACAGCCACAGCCCGCTGCAACCACCGTGTACAGGAGATACTAAGGGGGACAGCGCAAACCCACTGCACACATTCCCATCTTATTCCATCATTTTCAATCCATCAGTGAACAGAAAACAAAGAAATGACAGGTTCTGAGTGATCAAGGGTGAGGCATAGCTCTTCCTCTCAAACACAGCACTGTGGGCTTGTGTTGCTTTGTTGTGTATCCCGCAGCACCACACACAACTTTCCAGGAAACCATTCAGATCCAACATGAGGTTCTTTTGCATGGCCTTATACCTTTCTTTAAGTTAAATTAGGTAGTTGACTTAAAAGTTTTTTCCTCAAAGAAGAATATTATTTGGCTGTGCCACCCAAACTTTTGCTGAGTTTGTCCGAATGAGTTACAGTTATACCTTACATAAATGTCAGCATCAGAAACCCAAAGCTTGATGGGTTTTTTTCAAGAGAAATGCATTGGTGGTGATTTGATGTTATGTCATTAAAACATTATGTCTCTAGTAATTAATAAGTTATTCACATTGTTAAATGCAGTAATCTGTTTGGGTCCTGGAAAAAAGGATAATGCAGTCTTTGAAAGCAAGGACAAATTTAATTTAACATTTAACTTTAATTTAAGGTTTCAGAACTTTTTTTTTTTTTTTTTTCAGATGAACTGACAGCTAATCTAGCCAAAGGAGGTCACAAGCCAGTGTACCTTTGGTGCCAGTCCCAGGTTTGTGTCAGGAAAACCTTTTTTATTTATTTTTTTTGCCATTTTTGCCTTCATTTAATTGGACAGTAGACTGACAGGAAACACAGTGAGAGACAGGGGAATGACATTGAGTAAATGAGACGAGTGGGAATCAAACCCAGGTCTCGCAAGTATATGGTGTGCACTCTACCAGGTGAGCTACCGAGGCGCCCCCGATGTAAAACCAAAAGGCCAGATTCAATATGCGAATCACTTACAGGACTTCCACACAGGAACGGTCAGGGCTCGGGTTAACAATGTCTGCCATTGGTGCTGTTGACTTACAGGGAGCTACTTTTGGTCGAAGAAGGAGAGGAGGAAGGCGTGTTAGAGGAGGAAGTTGTGTCTGTAGGCAGAGAGAGAATAGGAAAGGCAAGAGGTTAGGACTGAAAGTAGAGACTTTGAATATTGGTACGATGACAGGTAAAGGTAGAGGCTGAGAGGAAGCCCAAAGAGGAGGTTTATGGATGTAGTGAAGGAGGACATGAAGGTAGTTGCTTTGAGAGAAGAAGAGGATGCATAGGATAGAGAAGATGGAGGCAGATGATTCAACTGGCAGAGGAACTGACTGAAATATATTGTAAGAGTTGCTGACATCTTTACGTTACAAATATCTGCAAACACATTTTTAACATCATCAGAAATGTAAACGTTTTTTGCCTTTATTTGAGACAGCAACACGGAACAGGGATCATAAAATATGGATGCTGACCTGGAGAAAATGGACTCCCTGTTTGTGGTATTCATACTACCAGGTGAACCAATCAGGTGCCCCACATCTTCACAAATTTTGGGGGAGAAAAAAAGAAAAAAGAAGAAGAAGGAAATGAACTGACATGAGTTACAAATAACTTTGGTCAAACTGTCTTTGTCCATAAAGTTTCCTCATGATCTGTCGGAAGTCAACCAGACTGAATGTAATCACACTGACAGGAGCCTCTATAACACACAGTTACAAACTGTTCCGCCATGTTTTTTTACGCTTCATTCCATTTTCTGCTCACATTATACACAGCCAACAGTTCTTAAAGACCAAACCTAGATGAAATTATTATCATTACTTGCCATAATTGGTTAGAGGAATAGATGCTTGAAAATGTGATGGTAAGAAAGCTTTTGAGTCCTTGGTGCAATCTCTCTTGCCCTGTCATTACCTCCATCTTGCTATCGTTCCCATTCAACCACCCACTGACCCCCCCCCCCCTCCCCCTCAATGTTCCCACCTCCTCTGAGCATTAGATGAGTGTGCTGGTCTAATTGCTTTCTTCGGGGAGAGAATTAGCATGAGCTGTCCTGAGTGCTCCACTTTAATGCATAAAGAGCAGACAGGAAGAGTCCGAAGTGGGGGCCGTGGGACTCAAACACTTGCTTCATTAGCCAATAATACACTATTTAAAAGGGATATGAAAGATTAAAGATGGCATGATTTGGTCATATTTTAAATAAAATATTTTAGATCTGCAATTTGTTGGAATGACAGTACATTTTAATGAGCGTTTAAATCCTTGAAACTTTGCTTAGAGTTGAGTTTGATAAGGATAATTCAAACTGTTAAACTTTTGCCTAAATAGGATTTTCTCACATAATAGTATTTGACATAAGAGCTGCATACACACAGTTTCTAATGATTACCAGTCATTCTTTTTATTGCTAATGTTTTTTAGAGCTTTTTTGGTGCATAATAAGACACATTTTGCAACGGAATAAGCCATTTCTCTGTGTTCCTTGTTGACATCAGTGTTGACCAATGGGAGTGCTCCTTTCTTCAGACTCAAACGTGATTGGCCAAACTCCTGCTAAGGGCTGATCATTCTCATCTATTGGAATGGGATGGAATACAATGGAATAGAATTGAATAGATTGGAATGGAATAGAATAGAATAGAATAGAATAGAATGGAATGGAATGGAATGGAATGGAATGGAATGGAATGGAATAGAATAGAAAAATTGAATGAAATAGAATAGAATAGAATAGAATAGAATAGAATAGAATAGAATAGAATAGAATAGAATAGAATAGAATAGAATGGAATGGAATGGAATGGAATGGAATGGAATGGAACGGAACAGAATTGAATGAAATGGAATAGAATAGAATAGAATAGAATAGAATGGAATGGAATGGAATGGAATAGAATAGAATAGAATGTCTAAGGGTTGCATGTTTCAAGTTCACTCATGCTGTATTCAAAACACCCACTGCACACGGACAAACGACTTTAAAGACAGCTTTAGTTGCCAGACTCTATAGCGCCTGCCAGAGTGCAGGAGCTGGAACTGACTAGAAAGAGGACGGGGGAGCTGTATGCCATGATACTTCTGGCTTTACTTAATGCCATCTCTCTGTACAGTTGGCTCATTGGTTCAGTTTGTTTTTAGCGGTTCCCAACAGTCTTATTGGCCATTTACACAATTTTGAACAGTATGTTTAAAATCCTTAATTGTAAAGCTAAGATGATGTCTTGAGGTCTCATTTTTTTACAGATGAGTCCTCTTACAATGGACTATTGGGTGATTGAACTGTCAAACTAAATGCATGTAATTTTTTTTGCCTTTATTTATAGAGACAGTAGATCTACAGGAAATGGAATGACAGAAAGAGGGGGATGACATTGAGCATGTGACCCAAGTCGGAATCAAAACCTGGTCGCCTGAGTATGTGGTATGGGCTCTACCAGATGATGCCACTGTTGCGCCGCTATTTGTTATTTTTCACCTAACAGCAACATTATAGTATAAAGAACCCTAAAAATTGTTTAGTGCAGTAGTTTAGTCTTTGTCCAGTAGTAGTTAAATCTTGATTTAGTTGTTTAGTCCTGGGTTTGTTCTGGTCTTAGTCCTGGGCTTAGTCTTGGTCTAGTTTTGGTGTAATTCTAGTTTTAGTCCTGATGCTGACCAACACTTAAAAAAGAACAAAATGATACAGGGAAGAATCCAAAAAAGAGATTGTGGGCAGCTTGAAAAACAAATACAGAGGGCTAGTTCAACTGTAGGTAGTAGTTTGGAGACTCTGGTTGAAGAAGTGGAGCAATAGACACTCAACAGTATGGATGCTACACGGAACAAATCAATTTTAATTGAAAGTTTGAATTGTTGTCAGATATTCACAAGCAGTATTCCAGAGTGTCCCTGTGCATGGTGTGAATGTGACAGTCAAGATGAAAGCACAAGGTGAGCTGCAAGATGGGCACAGTGAGTGCAGAGTATGGAGCTGTTTGTTTTTAATAATGTGCCTGCACAGTGGGATGTACAAAAGGGGAACAGGAATGAAAGGAAGATAAATAACTTTGGTATACAGAACATCCAGCCTGTATCATGTCTTGCCCGGGGTATACTTCTGGCCCAACCAATATACTGACTCCTGAACCAGCCTTGGCCACTTGTAACCTATCTTAAAACCCAACAACAAGCTAGCCAATGCACCACTTCAGAGCTGGACAGTTAGATATTACATAATAATACATGCAATTTGAAGTTGAAGTCCTTTTTGCATTAACTGAATCTGAATGTTAGGCTCTTGATGCACATATCTCCAGATTGTGTGGGCAGTGTGGAGAAATGTCAGATAGTCTCTCATGGCAACAGTGACACACAGCACTGACACAAGAGATGTTCAGTGTGCCAAAGCTCCAATGTGTAATGATCATGAAGCAGAAACCCTGCCATGTGTCTATAATGGTGTCTGAATTTGAGATGGTTTACAATCCATTATGTAGGCCTAGGTATAACATTCAGCCGAGTGTCTTAGGTAAGATGCTTAGAAAAGTTGAGATCTGTGGGTGCAAGAGGAGGCAGCAAAAACAGACAAGTGAGGAAATTTGTAAATAAATGTTCAACAGTTGTTCAATGTTCAACAGCCATTTTAAGGATATTGCAGTTCATAACAAAAGACATTTACATTGACAAAGCAACTGCACGTCCTGCGTATGCACTAAGGTGTCCACACACTGATACCTGATGGTGTTATTTAAAAAAGAAAAACACTTGTGTAGTCCCTCATTGCCAAACAGACAATTGAATGAAGAAAAACTTATATCTTGTTTTATTTATGAAATTTTATTTGTAGATGGCTGTGCGCCATAGGATTTGTGTTATCTGGTTGTTGTCGAGACAAGCCAGGCTCTAATTGTGCAGACATCAGACTTTGATTAATATTGTTGATGAGCGCTGCCAGCAGGGGTGAAGACACAGAGAGGAAGAACTGTCAGACAAACACCCAGGTAACATCCTTCATCCCCCCACCTCACAGCCGCCTCCTTTCCTCTCTGTACTCACAGGGAAAAGATTCAGTGCCCCACTGGCTCACTGCTGATTACTCCATTGTCTGCTTAGAGACCATTTACACTGCTAGCTTTTTTATTGAAAAGAACAGTGCTGAATTCAGGTTTAGCCTTATAGCATGAGCATGGCAGCATGAAAGTTATGAAGTAGATCCCCTTCTCCATTGGTCCAGCTAGTTATCTATATTTTTGTCATAATACAGGATCATCACAGCAGACACTGACATTCAGTAAGAAAAAAAAAACATGGCTAGTAACAACGCCAAATTGTTGCAAAAAACAATCTGGGAGGGCTTCGAATGAATGAATGAATGAATGAATACATGCATGTCGGCTAAATATTTGTACAAATGTAACATTTTTGGGGGTTTTTTGTTTGTTTTTTTACTTTTGTTATCCCATTGGGGACAATTCTCCGCTATGGTGGCCGAGGACCACATCTTGAGAACCAGTTAACTAGTAAATATGAATCAGGAGATTGAGCATGAGAAATTGTTCGGTGGGTTAAGCTAGCATAGCGGGTAGTATGGACAACAGCAGCTCAGCAACAGCGAAGTACAGTGAAGTGAAATGAGTGTGAAATAAGTAGGCATGGATCAGGTGAAGTGAAACTCACAGTACCAAAACAAAACAACAGTCAGAGCTCAGACAGCAGGCGGGGGAGGAATAAAAAGGTAATATGACAAGCAGCAGGTGAAAGTCCAGGAGAGAGTTCATACAAAAGAATGAGTGGAGAGCTGGCCTATATGCAGCGGCTGATTGTGTCACTAGTTTCAGAGATAAGCAGGTGAGGCTGGGTGCTGATTGGACCATTGCAGACAGAGGAGCACCACTAATATGACACAGTGAGAAAAATACTCTCGAAAAGTGGTCAGTTGTCACTAGCCTCATTAGGAAAATTTGGGAGGTGTTGTGCCTTGTAATGCCACTAGATAATTCATTCATGCGTATAGTGAGAGTGCAAAGTGCAAAAGTAGAGAGATGAATAGTGATAAAGTGTTCTTATGCACTTGTGCTGTTGTTTAAAGTGCACTGACTTGTTCTACATTGCTGTGTACTTTATTTGGCCACTACTCACAGAAGGTATGACATGTTTTATGCTAAACATTATTGTGACAATTGCTTTAGTAAATAAACAGCATGCAATGCAAAAAAGTCAATACAGAGCTTGAACCTGATGATGGTTCATGTTATGTTTGTGAGTGCCTTTACACACCCACTGAAGCACTTCAGTAGTCAAGAAAGTTCTGAGATAAAAGAAGTTTCACATTTTATCTTAAGATAAAGCTAATTAAAGTTCTTACTGTGATAACTACTTTTAAAAAACAAAACATTTTCAAACTTTTATAATAGGCACGTTTCTAATTTACCTTTTTAGATCCATAACACCTTAATTTCATGAAAGAATGTTGCCTCTTTCTTGTTAAGCATTACAACTTTTCTTTATCCACACAGCAGCAGTATGTATTAATGAGTTTGTTTATGTTAACTGCTGTTGTACATATCTAATTAAAACTCTCAATTGGGGTTTTTAAATGCTTCATTATATCCATATTAACAGTTTCATTGGCTTTATTTAATGTCGGCCATTGCCATTCTGCCATTCATCCCTCTATAATAACATTATTAATTGTAATTCCTTTTAATGTGACACAGAGGGCCTCTCTTTAGAAAGTGATTCCGGAGGGACTTTGCTAAGCTGTCCGTGTTTAAGCATGTATGATGATTAATGTGTTTGCCAGTGTGTGAGGCTACACCAATGCGTGCATAATAATGCATGTGTGTGCATCAAAACTGTCTCCATCAGCCTCTGTGTGAGCTCACTTTGCTGGTCTTATCATATAATTAAGTGGCATTTAATAGACAGTTCACCACTCTGTCTCCACAACAAGGAGAAGAGAGGCTTTGCAATATATAATCAGTTAAATTGTCAGTGATTATTACCATAATCCACACTCCAACTTCAAATGATTTCTTTATTTTGTTTCAAATTTCATTAAATGCCAATGTCTGTCCCAGAATAATTAAGCAAATATTAGCATCGAGATTGTGCAACGCCCAATACCCAATAAAAAACATTATTAAAGCACTGATTCCTGTTGAAGAAGGTAAACATAACGCTGTAGCGCAGGATCAGTGGAGGAGGTGGAATTATGATGAAGAGGAAAGATTATGTTTGACAGACAGATAAAAGGAGGAGCCCATGATGAGGACAGCTGAGGAGGAACGGAAGGTCACATAAAAGGGGACATCTTTAAAAGTGGGCCAAAAATGATGATCCTAAACCACAGGGGATAGCTGTGATTTGGTGAAAGAAGGGATGTGTGCCAGGTTTCTGAGGACTGACAGGAAAGAGGATGGAGTGATGAGAGGATGGCAAGTGGTGCAAGAGATGTGATGAGAAATGTGCAACGCAAAATGGCAGAAGAAAGGGAGGAACCCCAATGCATATAAGATGAAGCGGATTAAGGGATTGCGCACATCAAGGAAAAAAAAAAAAAGAAAAAAAAAAAAAAGGTGTGTGGGGGAAGAAGAATGACTGATTGAAGATGGAAGGAGGCAAAAAAGGAGAGTAGGATGCAGCAGAACAGTGCAGGAGGGAGGCCTGCTAAACCTAGATAGCACACAGGAAATTTAAAGAGTGAAGACTTGCAGACACTTAGATAGAACAGGCGAACAGGCTTAATTCTTCCTAGGAGCCTATAAGATTGCCCCCAGAGGGACCAATCGCACCAACATTATGTGAGGAGATTCACATGGGTTTGAACACCGACACAAGGCATATGGATCACGCTTGACTAGCTCACTGCCTGAAAGAACGGTGCGCAAGGATGTCAATGACTTTCATGCCAATTAGAGAAGCTCTCAGCAAGTTTTAAGCACGAGATGAAGCTGGGCCGTGCCTCTGTTGGCGGATTGGGTGACGGATTGCAGACAAGACATCACACCTGACGTGAAAAGAGAAGACTGGCTCCTGTCTTTTGAGTCCTCTTTATTGTCCATATATTTTCAAATGTGGTGGTTAACTAATCCAATAAGAATAATCGCAGCGAAATAATGTTCTTGAATTTATGATGAGTGCAGAAAGTCAATAATTATATTAGAAAAAGAAAAAAAAAACATTAACACGGAGCAGTTGAAATGGCTGCCAACCAACAGACATTGTAATACCGACTTAGACTTCTCAGAAACGACAGGAGTTGAACGGATAGTTCTGAAAGACAAGCTTGACTTTTAATATGTGCTCTTCCTCTCATATCCTTGTTTGTTTTAATATGAATAGCTACTTGTGCTCGGGAATCATTTTCTACCACTATAGCAGTGTTATTGGGTGCAGCATTGAGTGGCAGCCTCCATATGCGCCAGAGCAGCTTTGCACACGATATATTAATAAAGCACGGCAAGAAGTGGCAAATAAAAACAACAGGGATGAAGGCACATCATATCATAACCTGCTTCTCTGGAAAATGACTCCCCCTCCCCACTTTTTCAGCATCTTTGCATCACTCAGATATTTAACACTCTTTTTATCTTCCTCCTTGTGTCTCAGTTTTTTCTTCAAACAAGCATGTGTATTCATCTTCCCAATGCTCCGAAGACACGTCCAATCTATGGGGGAAGTCAGAGCAACACAAGGCTTTCATCTGACCCCCTTTTCCCCTTTCCTCCCTTATTTGTTCCCCTTCGTTATTACCCCGCGCCATGAAGTGCATCGCTGTTCTCACTGTAAGAGATGCCAACAAGAGGAAGGAGGAGGAGAAAGAGAAAATGTCTGTGTTGATGCTGATATAAAATTGCATTATATTTTTAAGGTATTTTCACAGTCTAAATATATCATTCCTTCTTGGTTTGATTTTTTTTAGGCTTGTTTCTGCTCCAGCTGTGCATGCTGGGGTGAAAATCTGCTGAATACCACCACCCAGTGAAAGCTGAAAAATATATGTAGTATTGCTTTTGTGATGTGACCCATTTGTGTATGTATTTTTCACCAACATTAAAGGTTCAAAAAATAATTTGGTAAAAGAAAAAACTGAAAGATTTAGGGTAAATAACACTTGTGTGTGTCTCTAACTTATGTTTCTTTTTTTCTCAGTTTATTATTATTACAAAATGTACAAAGACCTGTGTGCTGACAAATAAAAGTCAGCCTGCAAAGTGAGATTAACAAACCTTGCTTTTGGCTGACTTGTGACTGTATGATAAGCTTCCATGCACACTTATGTTCATTCAAGTATTCACCATGTATTTTCACTTTTATTAAAACATAGGACTCTTGGCTGTGAGGATGAGAACTTACAGCCAGTTGGGGTTTTAATGATGTTTTAATGACTAATTCTTTATTTGATAAACTAGACTTACATCCTTTGTCACTAGTTTTGTAGTCTATTGTATGTGTGTCTATAACTATATGTAATAATGTAATTATATTGTCACATCACACGTCTTGAATCTACTTTTCATAATCATATAAGTAGAGTTATATAACCTCTACAAAACACAAAGGAGTTGTAAAAATCAGGCAGAAATAAATCAGTGGTTAATAAACAACTTTGATAAAGGAAGGTAGAGAAATGCCAGTGTGCCGTGTGTTCACAAGATTAGTCAATAAGATTCAGTGGAGCACACCTCCAACACACACAATCACAGACACTTTTGATGTCATGTGTGGTTTTCTTGAATGTAATATAGTGATAACTGATCTAGCCATACCTTGAGAATAATTCTGTATTACAGGTTAGAGGTTATTGAGAGTGCTTACACAAATGGCCTTTCATATGAATATTTCCTTTGACAAATGCTAACCACGCTAATCTATTTCCTCATACAGCGTAATCAGCAACATTTAACCTGCATAAAAGTAGTGATTAATCACTCAGACACACAAACATGATATGATAGATTCCTAATCTATGCTGCTTTCTTTGTGGCATAATCAAACAACTCCTCCATAATTGAAGTGGCGATAGCAGAAAAAAGGTGAGGAAATTGAGAACAAGTCGGCTGGGCTTCATGGTGATTATGAGCCCTGAGAAGTGTGTCGGTGTAGGTGTGTGGATCTTGACTAGAGGACAAACAGAGGCAACCCGACACGTCCTCATCAAAAAAACTGATTAACACTCAGAAATGTTTTAACTTTCTACTCCAACCTTGTTACCCGAGCCCTTAACAGCCGCTCATAATATGACTTTTTGTGTTATGCTAATATGTGGCAGAGTTTCAGATAAAAAATGAATTGATATTACCATGGAATCAATTGCATAAACACTCATAATTGCCAATTTAATTGCTAACAAAAGAGGAGACATTACAAAAAAACAACATTAGCTCAATTGTCTGAATAATTTTGACTTTGCCCTGTCACATCAAATTAGTTAAATGACTTTTGTGGCAAGATTCTGTTTTTTCGTATATTAAATCGTGCCATCTCACAATTTAATGTCATTTATATGATGATTTGGGTCTTATTAGTGGAAATGAATGAATCTATTATCTATTTGCTGGAGGGGGGAGGGGAGGCGTCAGTGAACAGTTCTGTTTTTTGCAGGGACACACACACACACACACACACACCCGACACCTTGTCAGAGATCGAGGAGATACAGTTGCAACGGATTTATCCCTGCTTGCGGCCGCTTCTCGGCTCATGATGGCAACTGTATCTGTAGCCGCGCCAACACCGAGAAGCAATAACGATGATATCCAAGGTTAAAGGTGTCAGATTTTGACAAGCTATGTCATCATTATCAGCCAGTTTCTTTGTGTGAGAGGAAGAGACATGGGGGGCTCAAGGTATTTACTTTACAAATCCTCGTCTGAGATGCAGCAGGCATATAATGTTTGAAACTCACTTTGTGATATAGGGTGTTAGCTTTAGGTTTTCCTCTAAATCTGCCTGAAGGGGAGAAATTCTCTACGATTTCAGCAGTAAGTCAAACCCTGCAATCCTAGTATAGCCAGGGGAAACAACAGCTTCTGACATAATGATACAGCGGCACGATAAGCCCTAAGAGTCTAAGGTGCACCTCTCCGCCTTTACAGAAAGATTCATTTTAGAAATGCACAGGAAAAAAAAAAGAAAAAAAAAAAAGCGTCCATCACTTCAAGACTCTATTAAATCCATTTTCTGTGGTGTATTATTTGAGACCTTATCCTCACTTTTCAAGTGAGCCTCTTTGCATTTTAGCATGACCAAGTTGTCAAAGGATCAAAGCGCCTGCGGAGCAAACCGGAGGCTGTTTAACATCTTAACAGGTAGTGAAAGGGTTATCAAGCTTGGCATAAGGGTTGTCGGCTGAGGCACTAAAGGCTGTGTGAGGAAAATGCAAAGCTACCACGACACAACTGTCTAGATGTCAATATTCTTATAGCAATTATAATGCCATTAGGTTTTATAAATACTGAGTCCATTTGTACTGGGTAGTTGGTTAGTAACATCTAAAAATGGGTTCAGTAAATTGTGTAAACCTATAGGTATCTGTCAGCAGTCCTGGGTGAAATGTTAACAAATACCTGATAAATATCCTCAACTGAAACAGCCACCTGGAAAAAAAGTAAAATAAAATCAATGACATAGTTCTACCTAATAATTATGGCCTGGCAGAATCTTCAGTCCCAGGGCATTATGGGTAATTGAAAACAACTGACAGTTCATACAAACTTAACCACAAAACGTTTACATATCAAAAGGACGTCAACTGATGAAACCTTTGAAAAAAACATTAAAAATTGTAAATAAATCTATTTTTATTGACAAAATAACCTCTGAGCCATCTGAACACGTCTTCACATTTCTGTACCTTCCATCAATCTGCCTCTCCTTCCTGTTCTCCTCCTTTCTCCAGAATCCTTTATTTCCCCTGTCTGCCTCTTTGTGTCTCCACGTCTGTGTCATCCTTTATCTTTTCTTTTTAAAAAGGGCCTGATTCCTCCTCCTTTGTTAACGTGACAAATCTACTCTAATGATTCTGCACTAGCTCTAGGCATCTCAAACCTAAAAACTCACTCCTTTTCTTCAGACCCTTCAGTCAATCCAGCATATTATTCCGCCCCTTTTCCATAGTCTTTTTAAGTCTGCATTTTTTTAATTTATTATTTTATTTCCTTGACAAAGTAATCCTCTGAAAAACAAAATGAAAGATTGCCTGGCTCATTCATTTCCCAGCAGCACCTCCCTTTGCTGTCCTGACAACATTGACAGACTTTGTGCATCACAGACTGCTGTCATGTTGACGTTTCTGTCACAATACAAGCGTGCTATACTTGAGCTATTGTGATAGGCTACGCTATGACTTGACACCTGGAACTTTTAGATGTTAGTCCTTCTCAAGTTACTTCTGTAATACTTACTTCTTTCTCTGTACGCACGGAGTTCTGGCCGACTTTGAGGGCTTGAGCAGGTGGCCGCACGCTCTTTCTCTGTCAGTTCACTCCTACCACCTCATTATTTATAAATGGCAAGATATGCATCAGCGCCATAGCAACAATCATTTCCCTCATCCCACGGCAAAATCTTGGCTGCAGTCTAAGTTAGTCAACATTTTAGAGAGACTATGATTGGGAAGCCTCTTTTTGCCAGCAGTCAAAGCATGAATACAGTTGTATAATGAAATGTTTTAACCTCAGAAGCAATAAGGGAGCAAACAAAGGAAAAAATGAAGTGAAAAAGTAGAGGAAGGATATCTTTTTTCTATATTTTCTCTTCCTGTCATGGGTGGCAGCGCATTGCGTTTGATGCCTGCGATAAGACTCTGGGCGGCTATAATGAGGACGCAAAAGGCACACTCATTAAACTGTGTGTGTGTGTGTGTGTGTGTGTGTGTGTGTGTGTGTGTGAGAACAAACTGAAAGTGAAAGGAGGGAGAGACTCATTTACATTCTCCCATTCTCAAAAGGCCAAGTCAGTGAGGAGAATAAAGCTGTGGCCAAGCGG
The DNA here is from genome assembly GCA_036850595.1 of Rhyacichthys aspro. Lineage (NCBI taxonomy): Eukaryota > Metazoa > Chordata > Actinopteri > Gobiiformes > Rhyacichthyidae > Rhyacichthys > Rhyacichthys aspro. The sequence goes on along the minus strand of CM072159.1, from coordinate 20,451,417 downwards.
CCTGTTGCACTGTGAGACACAAATAGTTAGAATGGTCCGGCACATGAGCAGGGGTCAATGCTGCCACCTTTCTGCAAGGAAATACAATGTAGAAATGCATGCATATCGAAAAGGGAATCATTCTCAGGATTTTCTTCATGGTAATGGGGAATACACACTTTATTCACACACATCACCATGTTATCTCAATCTAATGGTTAGAAACAGTCAAGCACACATTTATACGTTCCAACTGTAAGAAAGAAACAATAAAAAAAATAATAAAAATAATTGTTGTTAACCTCAAACGGTCTCTGTTATTTATGTTGTGCTGTTGCCAAAGGGAGATAACATTTGACTAGACTGACCTAAGATTTTCACAAGTACACCCACAGTACAAGCTGCATAACATAAAAATAAACTTTTTTTTTAAAACTGCATTTAAAGACAATCAGCACTGTTTTTTGTTTTTTTTTACTGAAAGTTTTAGGAACCTACTCTACTGGAGTGACACAGGTAATAATAACAATATAATAATAATAATAATAGCAAAACTCTCAATGTGATATCTCCAGTGTGACAAAGGTCCCTCTCAGAAAGCAAAAGCACTCAGTGACTCCCTAAAACAAAATCAAAACTTAATCATTAAGATAAATATCCCCTTCACCTCAGTTCCTATTAATATCCTTCCAATGTCATTGATGTCATTTAATTAAATGTTTAAGCTCTATATCTTGTTTACTTCTTCTAATGGTGTGTTGTTCAAAGCGTCTTCTGTAGCTGCAGTAATGAGCCAAGCACAATCCACTGAGAGCTGCTGCTCTGCTTCTCCTCCTGGTGACTCCACCAGCGTCTACCACTGAACTCTTTCCCACTTCTCCCTCAAACTACACAGCCACCGTGAATAGGCTTTGAGCTTTTATGTCTTTAGAGGGATCCGTGAAACTTACAAAGTGTATGTGTTTGTGTGCATAAAGCAATGCAGATGTTTCTATGTAGGAATTTAGAGGAGACATTTGGTATGGTGCTATGTCGAGTTAGAAAGAGATATTTGTCTTTTTCATTTTTCCAAACAGTTGGCTTGCTATTCATAAATGAATACAAATGGTTTAAGGGTGGTTTATGTAATTTAGATTTTCTCTTTATTTTGTTTTGACAAAAAATATAACAAACAGTGGTAGGCTATAGTTCCTTTATTTGGTTTGCATAGGGTCAAACCTGATTTAACAGCAGGCTGGGGCAATGGATGGAACGTGAAAACCAAGAGTTTCCCACAGAAAAATTGATTACTTTTTTCTGCTGACTCTGTTTAACCATAACCAAAGCACTACTTACTTCTTTTTTGGTCCCATTGAGGCAACACTTATTTATAACACAATGGAGGTGTGATCTCCAGTGTCTTGTTAAAGAAAGAAGTAATACAGTTGTGCAATGTCAACAGAGTTTTAGTGCTGAGGATACAGCTCTCTGTTATAAGTATTCCATTTATTCAGGAGTGAATGAAGTCCTACCACTCTGCTTTGGTAAACCTTTCAATTGCAACACTGCTACACACTCCATCAGCTGTGCTCAAGGAGCTGAGGGGAATTGTTCTCACAATCTCCTTTTTTTTTGTTAAGGTTGCTCATGGATTAATTCTTTTGAAAAAGCAGCATGTTCCCAAAATACAATATCATACTGATTTTTGGTAGTCAGTGGGTGAGCCCTTAGATTACATCGCAGCAGACGTCTCATATTTCAACCAAGTAAGAATTTTCTACTTTGGAGAGTTTTCAAGGTTCAGTGGTCGCTAAGATATGATGAAAGATGGAGACGGGCCATGGTAGGGATTCGCCTCAGTTCGACTTTTGTGTTAAAGCCCAAGTCAAACAAGTTACATTTGGAAAGCGTGGTAAGAAAAGACATTGTTTATTTTTCAACAAGCAAAGCTCAGCAGGTCGTGCCAATGTGTGTCGCACTGCCTTGTGGGAGGCTTTTTGTGGAGCGCTGTCGTCACTTGTTTGTACATCACACCCGTTTGTGTGAAAAATTAATGAAGCAAAAATAAATTTTTAACACACATTCTCTTTATCTTCTTCCCACCTATGCGTGAGTGAGACAATGTGTGAATACAATCCAGCACCAAATTCACATGAACACCGCCCTGCGCAGAGACATTCTTCCACCATCTGAGCTTTAATAAAGGTGTAATCATCAGAGAGGGATGCTTTTAACAGAGCAGTCACTTACAGTCGATGAGAGACTTGTTGACTAGCGCCTCAGTTAGAAGTGTGTGTCTGTGTGCCTTTGCATTGCAAACTTCACATGCAATGCTTGGTGCTCTTACACACTCTCTGTGCAGTTTGATTTTTCCCCGTCGAGCAGCGTGACCTGGCATTTCGGTGACTTTTAGAGGTGTTACCATGCTGACATATTGCTCTCTCATTTTCCCAGAATGCTCCTCCACCCCCACTCTCCTTGTTTCATAAATCTTTTGTTGTCTGCTTTATTTACTCGGCAGTCCCATATGGGTGAGGCTAATGTGTTTTACATTGGACAATGCTGTTTTATTAGTTATTATATAGCAAAAAAAAAAAAAAGCTCCCTCACAGGTTTTAAATTTCACTTTCATATTTGAGATATGTGAACATCCATAAACTAGCTCGTCATTTGTAATTCTTGTCAAAAGATTTTATTTGTTTAGATGGATGAGATTGCTGATATCAGAACAAAAAAGAAACAAAATCAGATTAGAATTTGTAACTACATCTATTCAAGAGCTACGATGTGGATGATTTTCAGTCATTCAAGTGAAATACGAATGTTATTTGCCAGGTGCACGTGAACGTTGTGGTAAAGACATAGTGAGTGGCATGAAAGTGATTATCTCACCACACACCTAATTACTTGTCTTTCTCTATCCCTAAAAATAACCTCATATTTCTCATATTTCTTCAGCACACCTCTACCCTGCCAAACACTGTCCGCCATCCACTCTTATTTTGATTATAGATATTTAGCAAAGAAAGAGAATACATAATTCTCCCTATATTACCTTCAATTATCTGTGCTCACGGTCTATTCAGATCCATTGACCTCAACCTCCTTGAATCTCAGCAATTTAATGTAACCCTGGCTGTGTTTTGTATAGGCTAATTAGAAAGCATTTTAAAGAGAAACTCACACTGGTAGCGCTGCAGAGACAAAGACAAGTAGAGTGAGAAATAAATAAATAAAATGACATAAAACAAGCTGGATATGAACACTGAGACATGGGAAGTGATAATGACTTTAAGGGTTTCTAAAGCATTTCTCATCTGTCTCTACAGGTTCATGGCGAGGTTGTCATGAATCATTCTTTTGGTTATTATTTGGTGGTTTAATAACTAGTTCATAACCTAAACCTGGAGTATACAGTTCCAAACAATCTTGTTACAAGTCACAATTTATCTAGGCTGAAGAATAAAAAAGGATAAAGATTAAAACATGGAGCAGTTTGGGAGGGAGTTTCTAGCTCAAATCCAATCTGCAGAGCTGAGAAGGTCCCATCTCCAATTAGCTGTTTCATCTCCAAGTGGAAATGTGACTTTAGGGAGACGCTTCCCGGCAGCATTACCTCCTCTCCAATAACTTACAGCTATCACAAATGAGCCCCAGTGTGAGAATCCTCGGCACAGTACTGGTGCTTGTCAGATTGTCCCATTAATAAGCCTTGGCCTTTATTACCACTTAGCAAGTGCTATGTGTGCTTATGTGTGTGGTGCAACCAAATGCACTTCTTACACTGCCTCCCTGTGAAGGCAGGGTGGGTATGTGCACCTCACGCGCCCTTATTCTCTGAGCCGTCAACATGTCAGATTACTTTTTAAGGCGGATTGCCATATACATGACTTCGCATTTTCACTGTCGCTTTGAAGTTTGAGAGAGCGTATTTTCGCATCACCTACTACTGTAAGACGTTGTGCATGTGTGCCAGAATGTTGCATGTATTATTTGCTTCAATATTTATTTTTCAGTGTTCTTTTTTTTTTTTTTTTTGCAAGGATTACAGACGGTGGGAGCTCAAGCCTCTTAGCCCCTCACAGGCTGCCACAGCTGCCTGCCACTTCTAATGACACTTCAGACTAAGACTGCCTAAGTCCATAGCCAGGTTTATTAGTTTAGAGGATGCTTGAATGAATACAGCCTTTTTGTGTAAATGTGTGTACAGTTTGTGTATGGGGCATTGTAAGAGTGAAGGATTGCTTGGTGCAAACAGCTCTGATAGGCATGTCGACTTTAAGTGAGAGGGATGCTGTACATGGGAAATATTACTGTCTGCTTTGGCATCAATGCATCCCGGCATGACGAATCAGCATCCAGACAACTCCTGTACCTAATGAAGGTTGTTAATTTGAATTTTTCTCTCCCCATTTCCCTGATGACTTGAACTAGTTTTTTATAATAATGTCATTTAATCAAATGCCATTGTTTAGCTGACATGACTTCCCTTGGGTTCACTTACTCTGTGGGCTGTTCTCAGGGAAAAGGTACAGTTGTGTGTGTGTGTGTGTGTGTGTGTGTGTTGTGTTGTGTTTTGTTTTGTTTTGTTTTGGGGGGTGGGGTTAAGAAATAAATAAAACACTCATATATTAAACAATCTTTGTTTTATTTTTCAACATCTAGCTCAATCTTAACAGTAATCTTATAAAGACACAAAGAAGCCAGGCCAGCGCCTCAGGTGGCTGTGGGGCTTTATGTTTTGCTGGTTCTATGTGCAGTGGAAGATGTGAAGGCCAGGTGCCAAGTACAGCCACCTTTTTTAAATTTTTTATTTTTTTTTATGGTATTTATTTCAGACACAACATAACTGGATGTAAAAGAATTAAAGTAAAGAAACAGATCTATTGTTCCACAAACCCTGCTACACTAACACACGGGAAACATTTGTAGTAAACACAGTTTGAGTTTTTATTCACTTTTATAATAATAATAATAATAAAGTGTGATGTCTGATCCAGCAAAAAACAAAGAAGAAATAAATAAATGAATAAATAAATACTACATTAAGTCTTCTGTCAACTGTGAGTACTCCAAAGTGCCCTAATATTGAAACCAAAAAGGCCATAGTAGTTTGCACAAATCAATAGAAATACAGAAAAGTTTTGGCACTATACAACTAGCTTCTCACCTAATACATCGTCGATTATCCATAACAAGGAACCTTTTTTATGTACAGTACATAAGCACATTTTATATCTAGGCAGGGCATAAGAATCATCAGAATATCACTTCTTCAAAAGATTACAGGCTTTATTTTATTATTTTGTTATTTGTAGCAAAGGTCACACAAAACTTTTCTGGACTTAGTGTTTCCAAAGCGCTGCTGGGCACATTTCTTTTTCTTTCTGTAACACCTGTTAGATGTCATGTTATTATTTCTTCACTTGCCATCTTCCTCATTATAGATGTGTTTGAGTTACAATATGCACATCCCCAGCTATGGTACTGTGTTCAGGTCTAGTTTTTTGGTCTTTACATGGCCATTTATCTAAATTGTGCTAAATGTACCCCCAGCATGGTACTGGAGCAATGTGTATGTGGGGAAAAAGACAGAGCCTGTGGGGTGTCGCATCTAAGTGCAAGAATCCCAGTGAGCATGTTCCTGGAGGTATACCATGGTTTGATCTTTCCATATTAGCCTTATTCCCTGCTATGCAGGCCTCATTATTTTAGCCAGTTCAGTGGCACTGTGGCTCTCACTGATTCTGTTGGCCACCTTCAACTAATGTATTTCTTTTACTCCCACAGTCGTCCCTTTTTTCTACCTCCTCTTTCATCTGTCGCTCTGTGTGTGAGAGAGTTTGTGCTAACCAGCTGTGGCTCTGACCTTAGCTTTCATTTAGACAAGACTCAGAGCAGCATAGGCAGCATCCGCTTGCCTCTAATAGGGATGTGCTATTGATTAACATTTACTGGGGCTGGTCCAACTCCCATCACCTCCCACAGAGAGAGAGGGAGCGAAAGAGAAACACACATTTAGAGGGAAATGTTTTGTCACTCTGTCAAGAATTACAAAAGTGAAGATCTGCTCTATTAATTCAGTCAAATAAATACAATAGGACATTCCTATATAGGAAAAGATTAAAACAATAACAAAAGGTAGGGTTTGTTGTGGATATGTAGTGTTTGACTAATATTTTCTTCTTGTGTTAATGTGATCACAAACACTGTCATTAACAAATAATGAATTCCAGCATAAATTGGCCTGAATCAAAGGTATTGGCATCCTCATTTCCTGTTCATAAACCTGTCTATGTGTCCACCCACAAGTCATTCCATCCATTAACTCAATTCATCAATAAGTCCCTTTCTCTGAACACATGCTATGCCCAGTCTCCATAAATCTACCTCCAGTCACTTCACCATTTATCACATGTTCATGTCCATCCATCAATCCATCGCTCTGTCCACACATCACTCCACTCCAATTAATCCCTGGCCCATTCCCCTGTCAAAGCCAATCCAGGAGCTAATGCATGTGACTAATGAGCACTAATGCTTATCCACTAATACAACAACTGGCTTTGGATCACTGTAGTATTCTAAAAGCTAGATGTGATTTTATGGATGAGTGGCTATCAGAGCCTGTCACTAGTCTATTCTTCTGCTACTACCTGTTTGTGGGGGTAGAGTTTCTATTTTGTTGGGTTGGATTACCTCAGGCCCGTTGCTTTGGGCACGGCGGTTGGATTGGTCTACAGATGAAAGAGAAAATGCTGCTTTGACTGGGAGAAAAAAAGAGTGAATGGTAAAAGTTGGAAATAAACCTTTGCTCGAAGTGAGGTGTGCATTTTGTGTCGCCAAGGATGATGGAGACAAGCAGTGTGAAGGAAAGAGGGGAAGAAAGAGGCAGAGTAATTGAAATAGGAGAGCGCTGCAGCAGCAAGCCCATGTGTCCATCAGAGGCTCTTGCGCAGTAGGTGGGAAAGTGCGTTTGTGTTTGTGTGTTCCTTGAGCGGCGCAAGAGGAAAGGCCACATGCTCCGGCTGTTCCAGTGTGAGAGCAAGATTGACAGCAGAGGTGCGGGTGCACTTGGTGTTCTGCCAGCCTGTGCACACAGACACATTCTAGCTCTTCATCACTTGTGGCAAGTGCTTATGTGTGACAGGTTTCGGGGAAATATTTTCTGTATTAGGTTTATGCACTGTGATAAGGTCGGCAAGTAAATGCCCTTTCATGTGGACTGTGGCCTGGATCTCTTCAGCCTCCGGGGTGGAAAAACATAGAGGCACTGGCCAATATAGAAATGGACATGTTTAGTCTGAGTCTGACCTGACCTGATTCATTCAGCCCTGTGGTCTCTTCAGAGTAACAGCTGACACTTTTTAGGAGAAGTGAGATTCCCTTGCAAAGCATGCCAGACCACTGTGTTCTCTATCGCAAAGAATGGTTTTTGATAAGTACTATTTAGTCTGAGTCTTGAAAACAATTAAAACAATTCCAACCTCAGCATGAAATGTAACTGTCTATGTAAGCTCTACTAACCCAGTGTAACTTTTTTCCTCATCCTTTAACTCATAAAAAAACAATACTAGTAATAAAAAACATCAAAGAATTGCATTTTATCACCCTCACCAGAAAATGTCAGGAAAGATAAATGACGATGCAGGAACTGAGAAGAAATGCAACATTGATGGAATGATGTGGAGCTATTAGCTATTCACTTTTCTTTATGCTGACTAAATGTTGTAGAATCCCTATCCATTGGAGAAAGTATGCTCACGTAGTTTAGGATCAAAGAAAAACATCCTTTACCAGTGAAACAAAATTCAGGCAGCAGCTGCATACTGTGATTAAACTGAAATTCTTTGTTCCAACCTGTTGCACACATCTCCACTGTAGGGATCTGAATCCTACCAACATCACTGCTTGTCTCATATATTAAAAAAAGATGAAAACTGTTATCAATACAGCTGAAAGTTGATGTTAGTTTTGAGGCATAATCGTCAAAACACATGAGGCTTGTGAATGCTGTCTCTGCAGGAAGCCAATGAAGCTGTGCCAGCCGCGCTGAACTAATGCCAGGCTGTGTATACATGCCTCTCAGATCCTGATCTCTGGTTTTATGCTACAGGGATGAACCCAGAGACCATGTTTTAAGACTCAAATCCAGGACCTGGTAATCAGCCAAAAGAGCTCAGCAGTCTGGATCTGCATATTGATTAATGACAAGATCACAGTGGCTTGATTACTCAATACTACCTGTGTGTGATTCTCCATTCACACATTTTCACATTTACATTTTTGTTCACGGTCATTAGCATGTGTGTTTTCCTTTGAAATCTCATTCATATGCAGAATTTGTGCTATTCATCTCTGAGTTATTAACTCCAGAGCTCCTGTTGCCCTCTTGTGGAAAACAAAATAAGAAAATGAATTCTGCTTTTGTCCCATGTCATCTTCCCAATCCTCTGTTGTCAGCAGAAAAAAAACACAGGATTTGTTTTTCCATATCCAGTAATCATTTTATGTTTTCATATTATCGGATACAAAGACCATTTCCAGTACTAACGCAACTTGTGTAGCATTATCAAGCACAAGTTGCCTTGCAGAATTATCTCATGCATAATATAGACATCATTGTGTTGCTCTGTTTGCAGCTGAACTTATGATACTGTTATGGATTTAAAATCAACGGTACTTTCTTTAGAATCTGGATAACATTTACAACACCTTAATCTCTACCTTTACACAAATCAATTTAAAATAAAAATCTGTCCAACACAAGAGAGACAACAGAGTGAGCATTACTCACAGTTTTGGTTTGGCAAAATGTTATAATTTAACCTAATATATCAGATATTATTAGACCAATAATAAACCCTAGTCCACAGAGTAGGGCTGAATGCAGATGTGTGTTTATTTAAGTGTTAGAGTGTGTTGAAAGGCTCTTAATGTAAGCTTCCTGATCTGCTGTTTGAGCAAACAGAAACTGTCATCTCTGTCAAGGGAGATAAGACAAGCAGAGAGAACATCAAGCACTGGCAGTGATGGACTGACATCTTAAAGAGAAAGACACAGAACAGTTCGTCCTGTGTGTGTCTGAATTGATGTTGAAAAGGTGTAAGGAGAGATAGGAGCCGTTAAAACCACAGTGGTAGATAAAACCACACAAGTTACTGCACATCAGGTTTACATGGATCTGGTCATATGTGTAAACGCCACTGCCATCAACACTACACTAACTACACATTTAGTATAATTAATTCACTCAATGGGGTAGTCAATGAAGTAGGATTTGCAGAAAATCAGACTTTTTTGGTAAAGCTTGACTAGTTTTACTGACAGTTTTGACATCTGACACCCCACCTACAATATGTTGTATATATTAGGCTATATTATAGCCTAATAAATACCCTATTGATGTTTGTTTTTTTGCTGTACGACCATATAGCTGCTATATAGATACATTAGATATTATCTAGACCATTTATAAAGGGTATGGTGTTTTTCTGATCACTTTTCAATGTGATTTGGTCAAATTTACAGAATACTCTGTTTGATTTTGGGCTCACAGAAAAGGTGGCATGTCTTTAACATTGCCGGGGCCGGCGGCTGTTACATTTGTTAAAACTTTCTCCATGGGAAAACATGGTGTCCTCTGATGATGTTGTTTCTTTTGCAGTTTTGCTCATTTCTGCGATGGCTTTGCTTTCAGTTAGACATTTTTCAAATAGGGATTTTCTCTAGCAGTGACAAGCTAACATGTGATTAGATTGTTTTCAGAAGCCAAACTAGAAACAGAGCTTGCAAAAACATTGTGTTAATGGTCCCATTTAAACTATACATTGTTCATCCATTGTTCTATTCTATATTCTTTCTTGCCACCTTTTTTCCTGAGGTGACCACTACCCAGTGTTAATGCTGATGTAGTTATCTGTAAGACATCACCATTTCTGTTCTATACAACCACGCTGAGGTCAAAACAAAAAGCCGACCCCTTACCTCATTAAAAAAGTAACGACAGAATAAGTGACAAAAAGTCTTGGCTTTCCTGCCTTCTCTCTGAGCTTGTTATGTCTATGTGCAGTATTGCTGATTGGTGTTTAGATCCATGGAGGTGGCCAAGGCCACTGAAACCCTCCATAATTGGCTTCAGGATGTGTGAAATTTGTGTTCTACATACTACATCAAAATTAAATTAATTAGGTGTAATTGAGAAAGTGACACCTGTAGCATAGTTTAGACTTCCTTTTACATGTTACATTCAATTCTCAAAGTAATGACAAAAAAAGAACTACTTGTCTTTTTCCTAAGTATGGTTGCTGGGTGCTGAAGACTAATTGCCAGCTCATGGCAGCTCTCCACTTGATTCGGCTCTGTAATAATGGTAATTTCAGCTCGTCATCTCTATTCAGGTAACAGTGGTTCTTCTATATTCCTGACTCCAGGCCTTCATGACTTTCTTTTCTTTCTTAAAAAAAAAAAAAAAAAACATTTCACAAATTGTAATTGCAGTTTGTTGCATTGACTTTCTATTTGTCAAACAAATGATGGAAAATAGCTACTTCACACATTTTCCATCATGTAAATGCAGAGACCCACACTGCATGCTGAGCCCCAGATAGACTAATCACACTCACTCACCGAAGCTTGATGAGGAGTGTGTTTCAGACGTAGGTTTCTTTATGCACAGGTTTGACTATATGTGCACGTGGGTGTGTGTTTTCTCCCTCTTGGACAAATGTGTGCACAATTTCCTGCCACCTAATTGACAGGAAGCAGTTGGTGCAGCAGAGACATTTTTGATACGGATGTCTAGCAGTATGAGACACTCCTGTCTTTTCAGTTACTGTCATTCCCTCATTGTCAGCACCCCCTGCCTTTCTTCCCACTTCCAATGACATCTTCCTTTTTGCTGTTCTGGAACTTTATTCTGTGGCATACCTGCTTCTGCTAATGAATAGTGTTTAGACAAAGGCATAACTTTCTTCTTATTCCATTCTTTGCCTTTTTCTTTCTCTGTTTTGGAGTCATCCAAGCTCTTGCGCCTTTGGCTCATCTGCCATCGGTATTCTCCAGTTTAATGATCCACTCTGGGACTAAGGCTTCTAAAAGTGCTAAAAACATTAGTGAAGCTGCAGGGCTCCTGGGCCTGTTGCTGTCTCATTGTACCTAAGCTCAAGTGTGTCATCTTTAACTCATAGGTATTGGGTGAGGATCATTGACTGCTATACAAGTGGCATGAGATTAACAGCTGCATGTGGACGCTGCTTGACACAGCAGGGACTTGGAGAACTGTAAAGTGGAAAAAGAATAGAAAGGGGATGGTGTTTGGAGTAACAAAGTGTGAGTGAGGTGCATTTTCTGAAAAAATAAAATAAAAATCGATCCTGTGACATAATCAAAGTTGTATGTATTTTGTAAAGTCCCAGAGTAGGCTAGTTTGACACAGGAGAATCCCAGTATTCCATTACTCTATTTAGACATTACTTTAAAGATTATCTAGCAAGAAATCTTACACAACCTCAAAGCAACCACAGCTGAATGTACCTTGATTCTTAAACCCATATTTATCTGCTGGAAAAGGTTTAAGGTTGCACTATGTAGGATAAAGACAAACTGTGTATGACTTTGAGAAAACATCCTTCCAATAAACAACCCATAGAAACCTCTACAGATATTTCATGTGAAGTGTCTCCGAGTATGTGCCATTTTGTAAAACAAAAAGCATGTGGATCAGTAAAACCAAGTGAGTGCGGGCAACCCATCTATTTATAAACTGAATTAACTGGCCATATAGTGTAAATATGATGCACAGTGATATCAAATGGCTTGTCATTCTTAGACAGAGCAGACAGCCGTACTGAGAATGTGTGGTAATGTGTGAAAGAACAGACTGTTTTACCCCTGAGGACTTTTTTTTTTTTTTTAATGGAACTGCAATTTGCTTGAAAGGACTGTCATTTGTCTGTGTGCATTTCCAGACGGGGACCAGTAGATGTGTGAGGCACTGTTTGTTGTGTAGGTGGGACCTTCTGGAGTGTTGGAGGAAAACCCATAGGGGGCCAAGAAGTGACTGGGCTGTAGCAACAGGCAACTGTGCCGCCCAGGGCTTATTAATCTGTAATAAAAATGTTTTGTCAAATTAATGAAATACAAATAAAATAAATGTCTCTTTTACTCTTAAATGTTACTGGTGTAATCCATTTATATATTTTTTTTTTACACTTATTTCAAACATTTTTTTCCCCCAAATATTCAAATAATTAAATAAATACAGAACACGCATGACTGTTCTGGCCTGTATTGCTGGAACATTTGTGCAATTTAAGGCTGTGCATAAAAAGTATGATGCACACACTACAACATTTCAATATTAAATTCACATACCTGTTAACACAACACTACTCAACAACCATCACTGAGGTGGGATAGTTTGACCAATATTATGTCAAAAGCTCTAGCAACAATAGTGTGAAACTGGAAGAGTGTCCACTGGTTGTGAGTAGCTGCCAAGACCCTATTAGTCTGCACAGGAGAATATCCATACAACATTCACTTTTCCCAGCTCTCATGCCATTCATTTGCCTTCCTCTTTCCCTCCTGTCATGTTGTGGTGTGACTGTGTTTTGCAGGCAGTGAGATGTCTGACAATATTCTCACATTGAGTCCTGCCTGCCTATGACTCAAGAATAGTCTACATGAAAACAAATGCTGACACGTACACACTGGAGATCCCTGTCTCAGTGGGTCTAATTGGGCCAACCTGTTTAGTACAGCACTATTATTCAGCACTTCTGAAAAAAAAAAAAAGTAAACCTTCCGGAGTCCCCAGAGAGTTTTATGTCATCTCATGCTATGACACATCTGTCACTGTGCTCAGGAAGAAGCACTTTTATGGCTTTCACACTGGTCCAGAAAATTTCACACATGCACCACAGCAGGAGCAAAATCTGAAAAGAAAAAAAAAATGTCTTTGTTAACGCCCATCATAAGCTTGCCACACGCAGTCGTGATTATGTTTTCCTCAAAGAAGGTATCAAAAATAATTTGTCACTCTCCTTTTCCTTCCAGCCTCCAGATTGATTGCTTTGCCTTCGCTTAACAACAAAGTAAAGCCAGTGTGTTTGGCTTGGTGCCAGATGAGTGGAGCAGTGGCCCCCTGCTAGAGGGAAATCAAGACCACAGCATTGGGTTTGCTCCTTCAATCCCTCCAATCAGCATCCAGTCACTACACATAGAGAATTCCCGTTCCTATGGAGATTTGTTGCATTTGTCATCAATTAGTTTAGAATGTGAACCGTATTTTCCTGTCTACATTTACTCTAACATGTTAAAATATCCTGAGCAGGCTATCACAGGTGTTTCATAAACACCTGCCTTAAGATGGGTGCTGTCAAGAGAAAAAAAAGGGGGAGAAACATTTTGATCTACATTGGCTTCTTTCAAAGCTGTTAGGTACAATTTATTTAAGCATCAATTTCTACCTTTTCATGAGACTTTAAGAATGATATGTTTCTCATTCCATCATCATAAGATTTATTTATTTATTTCTATGTTTAGTTTAGTTTAGTGTAAGATCATACAATTATGTTTAATTTGCAAGGTTCCTTGTTGGTTCGGGGATACCAAGTGCACTGATGTGTTTATGAAGTGTTTTTACATAAGACTAACAAAGGTGCAGTCAATATAAACAACGGCAGTTGGGTTGTAACTCAAAGTGTTGACACAGGCACTAAATGCCTGCACTGCTGATGCTTATTTGAAAACTTTCCTCTTCTTTGGTTCTCCATCTGTTTGGGTTGTTCAATTGCACAACGCTTTGAGGTGTACTCCTCTATTTCCCCTGTACTTTTCATTTATTTTCTTTTTCCTCTCTTTATTTTTTTTCTTAAAGCAGGAACACTAAGCCAAGCAATACGGCATGTCTGAATGTGTTCTGACATCTCGTCTTCACAAGGGCTGATTTCCCAGGGGGAAAGGGGTGTGTGGCATGTTTACATTTTTGTTCCCATTTCTGTGTCACATCAAAACCCTCCTTTCTCTTTCCCAACACACTGCAAACAAGACGTTTGCTGAGGGAAACAGATGCTGACCCATCTCTTACACCTAAAGAGGAAGGAAATGACTTGTGAACACACAAACAAACATTACCTGGGGAAACAAGTGAAATTCTAAGCCACCCACTGGAGTGTACATACCATGTCATATGTGTTTAGGGAGCAGTGTCTATTTATATCCCTAATCCCAATGACGCTAACAGCCACATTCTTCAGCCCCGAGAAGGAATAGTTTCTGATCTCTGTGTTGTTTTCAGTACAAGGAAGAGAAATAGGTTAAAATGTGAGGAAGGATCCCTATCATGGGCCTTTGTTTCAACATTTTGACAATTTACAAAAGGGAAAATGGAGATTAAATATAGTAATACAACAGATTCAGATTCCAAATGCTGCCTTCTGATGTCAGTTACGTTGGTAAATAAATTTAGTGCAAAAAGTATTACTTTGACATGACTTTTACTTAAATAAAACTAGTCATAAAATGAAGTTTACTGCTATTTCTGGACAGAATGTGTTACTTTTAATTCCTTTAATGAAACTTGAAACATGATGTTGTCAAGGACAAGTTTATATGCATTTGGTCTGGAGAGATTTTTCTTTCTTTTTTTCTAATTATGTGAGGAATCAAAACATCTCAGCACAGTAATGTATGTCTCTCTCTCTCTCTGTGTGTGTGTGTGTGTGTGTGTGTGTGTGTGTGTGTGTGTGTGTGTGTGTGTGTGTGTGTGTGTGTGTGTGTGTGTGTGTGTGTGTGTGTGCCCAGGCCAGTACAGTGAAGCAGGGGAGACCGAGGCAGCTGTATTTTCATTCTTACTGCAGCCTTGGCTGATCAGCGCTTCTTTAGTTTGAATATTTTGCACCACAGCTTATTTGAGAGGAGCTTGAACCTTAGTGTGCACTAGAGACATACTATATGTACGGTAAGTGTGTATAAATTTGTACTTATTGGATCTAACCATAGAGAAAGTTGATCCTTGAAAATAGAAGCACACCTTCTCTTTTCAAGAAATTAAAGCAGACATATTTTTTCCTTGGAATTTTCTCCCTTGTTCAGTCTCTGCAAATGGTCGCCTGGCCATCCGATTATGTTTTTTAGGTTTTTTTTTTTACTGGCAAATCATATTTTTTTTATAAAGCCGCTCTGTTATGAAGAAATAAAAACATTTAAATAAAAAACTTTTTTTTTTTTTCTGGAGAGAAATTGAAAAAAAAGCTAGGTTAGATTGAGGAAATGAGTAAATCGAGTACATACGAACAATGTATGTGTTTTGATCACTGCAATCATACTGACATGACTGCAGCACATCTACAATTTCAATAAGAAGTCAGGTTTCCTATTGACAAACGAATATTAGCCTCCATTTCCTTGCCCCAATCTTTCTCCCACTGGTGCTAAAATGCTCTCATTAGCCTTTTATTCCTGCAGATTTATTTCATTCCTCCGCTGCCTCCTTCCCTCTCTCTGTCACCCCTCTAATTTGAAGTGCAATAGTTTCCCTCTGGCATGAAAATATTGCGTCATTCATCATGTCTCTCTAATTCGTCTTAGATATCATCCATCCCTCCACCTCCAGCCTTCTCCATTCACCCACCACTTTGCGGCACCACTTAGCTATGATATTGCCAAAAGTCAGCACATACAAGACAAGTCATATCTGCCAGTATTTATCTTTCTTTTTTTATTTTTATTTTTTCAGACGTACAGTTCAGGAAGGTGCTATCTCGCTCTCTGTCTCATCTGTCTGGCCACTCTCATTACAAGGCAACGGGTGTGGGTATTTTTGTGCTTCATTGCTCAGCTGATTGCTGTGGTGACTGGCCAGAGGTGTATTGGTCTAAATTGAAGCAGTGGCTGATTAGATGGCTGCGTATCGATAAGGCCCGAGTGGAATTCGAGCATCAGCTTGCGAGTCCAGGTGAGTTGAAATATAGCTGGGGGCATGTTGCCCAGTTGGTTTACTGGAACAGATAACTGTAATGGCCAAGTTTTAGCAACACCAAGAAAAAAGTGGACTCCTGTTTAGTTCAGCTCTTTTTGACTTTATTTTAAATTAAATTGATAGCTAATACGTAATTTAGTACAAAATCCAACAACATTGTCTTCTTCCAATGTAAGCATTTTTTTAAATTAATTTTCTTGTCCAAGCACACAATCTAGAGATATACAGTATATTATTGTCGCCCAGACAACTATTTAAGTACTTTTAAAGTTACCACAAAAAATAATGATCAGGGCAGTGTACTGCTGATTTAGTGCTTAGCTTGGATAGTTGCCAGACAGAGTATGAGAATACACATTTATATTAAAATGAAAATTAAGACAATGGAAAAAAAAATAAGGTGAAGCAAATGACAGTATTTTCCACCTGGAGCCACTTCAGGCTGTTGCTGATTTACTGCTGTTTCCATCCCGCTGTCCCTTATCTTCAGCAAATCCCAATCTTAAATATTCATCTCTCAGCTAATCTCTGTTCAGCTGTCAAGCTTTAAATGTGCTCCTCTTTCTACTGTCAGCAAGGTGCTGCTTGAGAACCATGGCATGTCACAACCCTCTTCCACCCAATCTTCATGCTATCTGTGGTCAACATTCAGCAGCAAAAGTCTTCAGTTAATCTTTCTCCATCTCTGTGAACATCAGGTGACAAAACTGATGCCATCACCACCAACAGTAATGAGGTGAAATTTCCTGTTATGTGCATTCCTCAGTTTTCTTATTCTGTGCATGTTGAAGGTTTACGCATCAAACATTTGAGTTTTGAAAAACCTACATCTTTCATTCTGCATCTAACTTTTGTCATGTCTTTTTGAAAAACTTTTTTAAAGGTTCAGACTCAAAAGTTATTTTAACTTATAAAGTAATGACAATAATCAGGGATGTGAGCAGACAACTGGCTGGTGAATGCAACACATGCAATGTGTATTTAAGAAATACTGGTACTCACCATTTGGCTGTTGTTGTTTTGCCATGTGGAGTTTCATTGCACTAACTATTAATTCTAATGCTGGTAATTATTGCATGGAATCTAAACATCATGTTTTCAATATTATCTCTTAGCAGTCTAAGTAGCAGCAAGTTGTCTGGACCCATTATCATAAGACCAGCTCACTGAGCCGGCCACCAATGGTCTGTGTGGAGTCTGTGTCTGAGTGTTGACCCTGCTATTAAGTGACGATCACTCACATGTACCCAACAAATTTATTCTGAGTTTGAGCCTAGAGGAGATAGGACAGAAACTGTCAATGGACTCAGAATAATAGCAGTTACACAGTAGTCATGATCCTGAAAATGTGTGTCCCTTTTTCAAACTCTTGACAGAAACAAAAATTTTCCTGTCTTATTATGGCATGTGTTGGTCTAATCATGACACGTTGTGCTGGATTCTAGGTGTAGCTGAGTGGGAGGGTGACACCATAAGTCTAGTGCTGTTATTTCAGGGTCCTTTTGATGCTTCAGCACCAGCACGCGCATATGGGAGAACCAGAAATACATACCAAAGCCATTCACACATTTAGAACAAACTTTCAGTAGTTATTAATTATGCTTACTTTGATCAAGACTAAAATACATGAAATTTGCATTGTTCATCACCCATAGTTGTCACATAACTCAAAGCAGTTAAAGTTATACTTTGCCCATGCATGACAACAATATAAAATGAAAGCAGACTTTAATTGTTCTTTGTAACCCAACCTTTCATGTCTCTTCTATCTTTATATTACACCCACTTACTTCTTCACATCAGCGCTGGTCTCACTCCAGTGCATCAATGGAAACGTGACGCCTCAGACAGGAATACTTGTAATTATCCTCCTACGCTCTTGCTTTTTAATGTGATTGGAGTCCTATTCTGACACGTTAGCCCCTGCCTACGCCAAATCTGTCAATCTATAGCACCCCAACAACTGCTTACCATTTCCTGGTAAATGCTTCAGCAGGCACCACCCACCTGGGATACAGAATGTATTAACCATGTAGTCTATTGCTGAAGTAACACTAGAAGCACTGGTCCAGTTACCATTTC
Organism: Rhyacichthys aspro; assembly: GCA_036850595.1. NCBI lineage: Eukaryota > Metazoa > Chordata > Actinopteri > Gobiiformes > Rhyacichthyidae > Rhyacichthys > Rhyacichthys aspro. Next base: position 20,433,392 of record CM072159.1, on the reverse strand, counting down.
TTCTTTCACTGATGTCAGTGTGCCCCATTATCACAGTTTACATGCCACAGTGGACATAGCCAAGCTGGCATTGTTGAATAATTTTACCATCATATATATATATATATATATATATATATAGCAAGTACATTATAATGCATACACTAAAAATAAAAACCTTTCTCTTAAGGTTAGGAAAAAAGTCATATGTAGCTCTGTGCGTACTTCACCTTCACAGAGAAATAATTTTTACCCCTTGCTACCCATATCTGCACTGTAATGGCAAGTAATTTAAGGGAAATTAACATTTTGACATGCTCCTCAGGGGTTGAGGAAAAGTAGAGAGGAGAGGATGAGAGAAGTGAGAGAGGAGAGGTCAGTGGAGAGGAGACAGAAAAAGTGGGATGAATTAGTATTTAATTCACTCTGCTTAAATCTTTGGACCAAGGGTTAAATGTAGACAATTGAAACTGCAGTCTACTCTCCATAGCCATGAACAAATAAAGCCAAGACATACTTTACAGTGAACACAGAGAATAGATCATTAAAATAAAATAATACTTACTACGTATTCCTAAATCCTTATCAAATAAAAAAATACAAATAAAATAAGGCTTGTTTAGGGTCAGGTTCAAAGAGTTAAAGCCTTTGTCCCTTTGGAAAGCTTTTTGTCCATTTGGCTCTCATGTATGTACCCATTTTCAAGAACACCTGTTATAGATCAGTCATCATGCAATTTTGTATCATTTCTTTTGCCTTCTGTAATTTCTTTTGTTTCTTTCTTAGTATCCGGACCATGTGGATTAGCACTGACGGCTAATGAAATGTAATTACCAACAATGTCGATAAGAATCGATTGGCTTGGGTGTCTCAGACCCCTCTCTCAGACAGGGTCTTATAGGGCCAGTGTTACAGCTGTGTTGCTTTTCCTCAGAACATCCCCCCACCTCACCTGTATTGAGGCTTTATTTTCTGTCTGCTTGCCGTAAGCAGTGGAAGATAGCATTGACAGGGCCGTATGGAGTGGAGTCAGATCTACCGGATGGTCCCTCAGTGTGGCCAACCACAGGGCAATGAGATTCCTTATCAAATCAGCCGGATTAAGAAGAGGGTCTTGGAAAAAAGAAGAAGAAAATATATTCCGGTTCTGCTAGGTTTTAGGATGAGTATGTGTGAATGAGTGTGCTTTGCCTGAGCTGAACTGTCACTTTTTTACTAAGTTCACCAATGAGATATTTGTATGAACTGTTGGCAGGTCCCTGCAAAGTAACAGCTAGTATTGCAAGATCTCCATGCAAAAAAGTGAAAATATGTTATTTCCACCCAGAGTGAGGGGAGATTTTTATGTAAAAATACAAGTGTGTGTGTGTGTGTGTGTGTGTGTGTGTGTGTGTGTATGTATGCTATGCCATTAGTCCTGCTCAAAACAGGAAATACAAAGCGGCACAACAGCAATAACCACCAAAGAGCCTCATCCATGCAAGGACAGTGGGCTAGCTGAAGTCAGAAATGAAAGAGCAACAAAGGCTTTTCTCCAAGACTTCTGCTCAAAATGAGGCTGCTAAGGTATCATTAAATGTGAGTCACCTTTTGGCTAAAAAAAAGTTTTTAAAAAGCTGATGGGAATTTATTCTAATGAATAGAAGGTTCAGGAAGACCACATACTTCAAACCCACCTCCAACTGTCAAATGTCTACAGCGTTAGGTCTCACCCTATTGTTCTTCTTGTTTTGTGTTTTTTGTGCCCCAACTCCCACCATTACCTCTACCTTCTTTCTCTGTTTACCTTCTCCGTCTGTTAAGCATGGGGGATCAACTACGCTCGATGGAGAGCTCATCATCCTCAACTAAATGAAAAAAATGCCCAGCCTCAACAAAGTCCTTCGATCATTTTTCAATTAAACAAAATGCCAGTTTGTTTAGGTTGTGGTCTGTGCTGGCAAAATAAGCTACGTCTTCAAAAAAAGAGACAGGATGACTTTAAGGAGCATCGGATCGATGCAGTAGTCACTGAGACTGTTTTTAACTGTTGAATCAAGTTTGTGCAGGTTATTGTATTTCTGGGAACGACTTTTCCTGTTTACATGGAATTAGAAGTTGGAAGAACGGTCGAATGGCTTTCGAATGATCTAATGACAAAACTTCATGCACTCATGCTTTAGGGAAAAGGCTAACACTTTCTGCACGTGGAGCTAGATGAATGTGTAGAAGGCTGAAGTCAATATTTGAAATGTGCATCTAAAAAGTGGAGGCTAACACATTTTCCAAAAGACGTGCATTGTACACTATTGCACACACCTTGACAAACTGGCAGCCATTTGGTCTTTTAAAGAGAAGAGTAGAAGTAAAGCAATAATTAATAATAAAAATAATGTAATTAATGATGAATTTATTCTCACTATCCCCCTTTAGATTACAGACTAGATTCCCCATTAATTACCCTGTGGTTACCAGTACTTACATCCTGTACCCAGTAAGTTCACCCTCTTACCAGTAATTACCTTGTAATTACAAGTATTAGTATCGTGTAAGTACCCTGTAACTGTAACTACACCTGTAATAACACCCACAGTCACCCAGTAAAGAAGCGGTCTGTAATGTAAAGTGTTACCACATTGGGAGATGTTGAAATGTTCTTTACATCTATAGTTATACAAGCACATTAATAACAATGTTTATAACTTAAAGGTGATTACTGAATTTAAGAGTAATGCCTTGCAAATGATGAATTATGCATTTATCAATACTTAACTAATAGTGCATAGCTGTTATCAAGTGATACTGTTCCATGTTTAGTGTAAAACTATTTCTGTTCAGGAAGACACAGCAAATGTACAAAAGGTGGACAGAAAAAGTTGTATGTATCCCACACACTCACACACATTAATGCACTAGTATGAGGAAAGGGCTAAGTGTGTGGGAGAGATGGAGGGAATGATCGATAGAGCAGCGAAAGAGGGCTGTAAAACCATGAAAGAAGACAAAAGCCTCCTGTTTTCCCACAGTGCATTAGTGTGTTAGCCTGGGAGAAAGCACAACTACAATCCATGCCCTCACCCACTCACAGCCACATGCACACACACCAATAAATATATAAATAAATAATTGAATGACAATAGCCATGTAGCCCTACTCTTGCTTGTAGATTTTTCAGTCAAAAGGCACATCACCTCTATGGTTGTCAATAGTCAGTTTTCACATTTTTAAGACACAATATATGCACCAAAACACCGCATACATTACTTTGACAGAACTTCTGCAGAACCTCAGAAGAGCTGTAATTCTAGATAAACTAAGCTTCACGGAAAAACACAGAAAAAAGGACAAAAATGTAAATGATTTTCATTTGCATTATTGAAGGCCATCATGAGCGTGAAAATGTAAATGTTGTGTGAGATATTGGAGTTTCATAAGATCTGTGGCAAACATGCTTCTTTTGTCCTGTTTGACATGTCCAGTTCTCAGTCGAACCCCTGCTGTTGTACAGACTGTTGTCTGATGATCCAAAATAACTCAATGTTTCTGTCTGGTTGTACTTGTTTATGAATATGAGTGATGTCATAGAAGTTCCTGTGCTGGTGTATACAATAGAAGTACACTGGCTTTGTCCTTTGAGAACCCTGCAGATGGACTTCATGCCCTCGTCTCACTAAAGATCCTAAGCAGTGATGGTAACCACTGAGATATACAGTATTAGCATAAACATACATAAACAGGAAGTTGACTCATGCCACAATATTAGTTGTTTAATATGCAGTGAGTCAATGCTGTAGTCACTGACTTTCACTCAAAATGGACAAGTCACATATTTGATGATGACAAAGTATCACAGCATTTAGCAAAGACCTCTGTTAACAAGTGTCTGAACAGAAGTGAACATTAATAATGTCTGAAACAAATGCCCTTCAGCAGTATAAGTACTGTATAAGAGCAATGGGAATACTATTAATACTCATGTAAATTGCAGGCTATTCAGAGCATGTTGTGCTACTTCAGGGCCAGTCTCAGAATCTCATTTGTTGTATTGTTGCAAAGCTGCAATAAGGTGGGATTTGTGATTACATCAAGAAACAGAAGATGTAAACAATGTTTTCAGCATGCAAGTCAAATTTAGGAAACTAGAGAAAAGTTAGTCAGCATATTTTTGCATCACATTTGAATACAGTGACCTGACAAGACCCAGAAGAACCCCTTCATATTTAGTATAAGCTATTTCTCATCAATTTGCTTGCACAGTGGGATTAGAATGAACTAGTGTAGTCACCAGACAGTGACTGGACTGCTTATATCACAGGTAATATAGTGCCTTTATTTTAACCAAAGGACTTTGGAGTTCTGCTATTAAAGTTATATATTATGATGATATGATAATTGTTTTTTTATGCAAAAATAAATAAACTACTACTTACATAATAGAAATCATAGTATCCTTATTCAGGCCTATATATATATATATATATATATATATATATATATATATATATATATGTAACAGCTCTGTGGACAATTATTTATTTAAATATTTATCTTTAAATGCTAATCTTCTTAATAATGTTTTTTTTTTTCCAAACGTTGTCTGCCCTTATTTTTTCTCTTTCACCATTTCATATTTTTCCTCCTTTTCTATCAGTTTGTCTTTCATTTCGAGAGCGTAGAGTGAGAGGATTCCTGCAGAGGAATGGCATTTAGAGAATCTGGCTCTCCTATTGCTGTTTCTCCGCTGGGGTTAGAGAAAATCAATCCCACTAATTAGATCTGTGCATCACTGTTATTTTGTCTCTACACATGTGTGTGTATGTGTGTTCTGCATGTCCTGTAATCTATATTTAATGTTAGGAAGAAGGGCTTTAAAGAGCGCCACAGCTGGCCTGTTTGCTAATTAATGACATTTCCCCTTTAATTACAATTCAGTGCAAGCTTGCTCTGTACCACTGTGTCTTTATCGTGTGTGCATTTTATGCATTATCCTCTGTTTTGCTAGGTTGGCTTTTCAGTTGTTAGTGGCTGAATCACAATTCTGTGGATTTAAATACAATAGTGTGAAAATTTGGCAGAATTATGAAGATAAGCTTAAATTAAACTGAAACTGTACATTCCCCATAAGATGTGCTTAACATTCAATTTTGTGTCAAATGTCTATTCAGAATTCAAAATGAAATACCACAAAGTTTTTTTGTTCCCTATTGGCATTTTTACACAGTGCCTTTCTTATTTCCTTATATCTTTGTCTTTCCATGGCCCAGATCTAGCATCAACTGCTCCCTGGAGAGGGAAAGGAGAGGGGAGCCCAGTCTCCATCTGCTTCAGTTTCATCATCCCATTGCCCTCCACCTTCTTGTTCCTCATTATGGCCTCTCTTTTTTCCTTGGATCGCAGTCCGTCACCATCTGTCACATGCCAGTCTGTATACCTCATACCATCTTTGTTTTTGTCCAACTGTCAAATTACATTTTCAACCAAAGAATTAAAAGTGGAGTTTCCAAATTACCCAAATTATTCAAAACCTATGAAAATATATCTAAATTGACAAAGTTGATAAAGATGTGTAGATCAGTTGGTTGCCCATACCAACATGTCACCTCTGACTTAGACTTATGTTGCTAAGAAATCTTACACAGTCTGAGCGACTCTATTCAAAATAGGAATAAAATGAATCTGAGGATATTTTATTTAGGATTATTGATTGTGTGGTCAAATATTTATCTGTCACTTGATGTGTGTGTGTGTTTAGAAACTTTAGAACTTTATTATATATAGAGAGAGAATGAAAGTTTTAGTGGTATTTTGAGCATCTGTCTGGGATACTGCGTAAATGTCTGCTTTGCATGTTCTATGGAAACCGGAGAGAAAAAGTGTCTGGTAAGAAAATGATGTTAAGTTTAGATTGCTCCCTCATATCATGCCTAAAGCTAGGCAAACTGATGTCCATGAAGGGAAAAATCATTAAAAAATACAAATTATTATTATTATTATTTTAAACCAGCAATAATTTTTGTTTGTTTGAGATGCACTGAGCGTAAATTTTGATACAAAAGCCTACTCTGTTTAGTGCTTACATTACAGAGAACATGTTACTCACTGTGTTAATAACAAATAGGTTTATGAAACTTAGCCCACAGTAATTTGAATGAAGGTAAAACTGTGTGGCAGTGCTTCACATTAGAGAAGTCTATTGTAAAATCATTACACTGTTATCAGTTTGTATTAAACAGCATCTTCATCTTGAGCTGTATCAGGTCACTTTAGCAACTTTTCTAATGTTTTGCTAATCTTTCAGCTGAGCATTACTCCTTTGTCTTTCTGCTTGTGTCCGCACACAAAAACTGCCAGATTTGCTAAGGGCAAAGACACGCTTTTAGTGTTTTTTTTTTTTTTTTGACAAAACAGAGCTGATATTTGGAGCTAGGTCATATTTCCTGGTTCTGGTCAGGACACGAGCAGCAGCGTTCTGGATGTACTGCAGCTGTTTTACAACACGTTTAGGGAGCCCAGTGAGGAGGCCCTTACAGTAGTCTAACCTGCTGGAGACAAACGCATGGATGAGCCTCTCTAAGTCTGGTTTAGACACTATACTTTTGATCTTGGCAATGTTCTTGAGATGGTAGAAAGCTGCTGATGTTACCGATTTTATGTGGCTGTTAAAGTTCAGGTCTGAGTCCATTATTACCCCCAGATTTCTAACCTGATTTTTTGGTTTTAGAGCGAGAGACTCAAGGTGACTTACAACACTTTCTCTTTGTTTCTGTGGGCCAAAGACAAGCTGATGTTAAAGAAGCATGTTCAGTGTAAATTCAGAGTAAGTATTACCACCATTATGTTGTTCTGCAAAGTGTTTTTTCCTTTAAGCTGCAAGTTGAGATGCTTGACCGACAAATAAGATCCAATTGTTAACCCCCTTGCAAATAATTTAGGCTGTCAGTGTAGGACCCCTGAAATACAAAGACTGAGAATACAAGGCTTGCAGAGCACCAGTTAGCCTAATTCTGTCCCTCTTCCCTCACAGATGTCCCACTGCCAGTCGCCTGAATCAAATCTAGCCTCCAGTCATTGATTTAGGGTTGTGAGATGTGGGTTGTCTGTGCTATGTCTCCAGTACTGGCTGTTCCTTTTCCTTTTATTTACGCTGTGCCTTTGAATATCCCTGTGTATCCCACAGCAGCAGATGACATATCACATACCTTTCAAGCTTTTGTCATGGAGCTAAATCCTGTCCCCATTGCTTTGGCAGGCCAACCATTGAATGGGAAACCTTAACTCAGTGCTGCAAAGCCCTAGTAGACAGCACCCAGGTCCCACAGTTCCCGATCAATTCCACTCTTCCTGAATATCAGTAAATCAAGTGGTGGCAAGATCCTTCCCCTGGTCCGGTAATGCAGACTAATTCTGTTGGTTTCCTTGATAGTGATCTTACTAAGACCCCCAGTGAATGGAGGAGAGCGAAAGATAAAACTAGTCTTGAATAAAAAGCAAGCCAACAGGTCCACGGAGCAGGGATTAGTGGGTAAAGTGGATTAGGAAGAGGTATTCTGTGTTTCCGCCCAGGCTGCTGAGGAGGTCTTTAGAAAAGCACAGAAAACATCTGCTGGAGCTTAGTGAGGCAATGAAAACACTGAGAATCAGGATGGCTTGAAGACATATGTGTTAACACACTAGGGGAATTAAAACAATAAAGCAATGGCATGGGAATGAGGCAGTGGGACAGAACAAAACCTTTGACACATATATAGACAATTGTGTACATGCAAAAACAGGAGCACTGAGGGGTGTTTATGCAGCTGTGTTTCTCAGTGTAATACACTCATCCATCCATCCATCCAGGAAGTGTAGATGAGGACAAGAGTTTCAAATGAGATAAAATGAGGTAAAATAAGGCCCTTGTCAGCATTGCTTTTGGGACAGTTTCTAAAAACAGCCACAGCTGCTTCTGGGCCATTTATTTAGAGGAAAGCTATCAAAGAATGACTTTGACTAATCAAACAGTTCACAAAGATGATCATGTGAGCAGTTGAGTGTGATTCTACACAACAGTGGGAAGACCTCAGTTATTTTATTTTATTATATTATATTACTTTTTTGCACATGCTAACGACTGTACTCCAGTTCACTGGAGCAAAAGCTGCAGTTCACTGCTGCTGTATCTCAAACTTATCCCAGAATCCTTAAAGTGGAAAATGAGTGGCCATGAAACACAGCATGTGCGCAGCCAGCAGTATTTTAGAAGATAAGTGCACTTACCAGGCTGCCACTCTAGAGCCACTGTCCACTGGCACATGTCACACTGTGATTTGCTTTACACCGTTGTCCTGTTGTATTTCTATTATAGAAATAGACAACTGGGCTCATAGCACATGTTTCTACTTAAAGCTCAGCCTGTCCATTAGATAATATCCTGTATATCCATCCATTCATTGATTTGTTTTACTGTCTATAGTCAGTAGTATTTGTCATGTTAAAATCAGACAACTCATTTGCCCCTGAGTTCATGTAAGTCTAACACAGAACTAATATGTTAAAAATGTGCCTTGGTGCAAAACATTTTGTAGTACATGGTACATACCCTGTTGTTCTACTAAAAACTAGTAAAAAACTACTAAATAACTAATCCAAACTTACTTCGATGTATTTATTTTAAGAATCTTTTTTCTACTTTGGATTTGGCATCTGGCAGGTTTTAAAAGCTATAAATGTATTGCTTGCTCTAAAGAACACCATACATGTGTTTACATTTTGTTTACAGTGCCTTTACTCTGCACATTCTCACACTCTTTCCATTCACACACACAAACCTAATTTACAGTTGTCACCCTTGCATTTGGACCACATTGCTCAAGCTATTTATTGGCATAAACCCACATTACAATAACCTTTCAACATAGTGTAGTTAAAGCTTTTCTCTAAAAATAAAACTCGGTACCTGTACTTCCATCAATTTGTGGAGACACTTTGCTAGTATCTCCACAGTAAATATATCAACAGTTCCACAAAAAATATACACTCTATGTTAAATTGTTGTCCAAATACATAAATACAATGCTTTCATTATTATCATTTAAGACTTTAACATGCTCAAAGTTTGCTTGACTCTCCTAGACGTCTATTTTGTCATTCAAAAGTCTGAAGAATATAAAAAGTGAAAGCAGGGGTTTATGTTTACTGTACGGCCTTTTTCTAACAAGGCTTTTGTTTTTTTTTCCATTTCATATCTTATTACCTAAGCAAACTTTTCCTTTCATCTTCTGCCATTACCACTTGGGTCTGCAGTCATGGGAAAAAAGATAAAGAGGACAGCAAGGACATCCTGACTGCATCACTTTACAAAAGACAGAAAGAAACAAACAGAAAAAATGACTAACAACATGAGTGAATTGAAATGGATAACAAGTGTGGAGTTTGATAAAGGAACAGCACTGGCATTTGCTGGTTTCTGTAACTTGCCCTCGTTATTTTCTCCACATTGTTCCCCACACTTAATCTCCACTCATCCTTTTATTTTTCTTACTCTCTCTCTCTCTCTCTCTCTCTCTCACACACACACACACACACACACACACACACACACACTCTCTCAACATGCTTAGGGTATTAGGTCATTTGAATGCAGTAAGATGTCTGTCTGTCTGTCTGTGAAGTGTGTACAAGTTAGCGTTTGTGTGTAGGAGGTTTCTTAACGGCCCCTGGACGTAGAGTGTAACAAAAACTGTCCAGTTGGCATCAAATCACAGACGCCTCCCATCCTTTGCCTTGCTTCCTCCTCTTCCCCCGCACTCTTGTTTTCTCTGTTGCCATTGCTTTTCTCTTTGCCATCTTTTCGCAGCACAGATGAAACTATCTCCTTCACACTGACTCCTACACTCATCATTTGCCCATGTAATTCTCTGAAATACATTTTGTCTGTTTCTCTGTTGTCCTGAATGCTTAGGCGGCTTTTGCAGACAAATCACTTTCGCGAAAGTCAAACACGCATCCTCTGAGAATGTTTTGTGATTTATTTTTATAGCCGTATAATATCAGCACACTATGTCCTTACAAAGTTGCAAATCATATACTGAGCTCGTAACACGATTTCTGCAAGAATGACCCTTAAACTCAGTACAGACTACATATTTTATGAAAGAGATGTAGCTGTTGCAAGACTTATGATCGGGAGTCTTGATGAAAGGGGAACACACTCAAGGAAAGATGAGGAGTGGGTTGGTGCACACAAACAACATCATTAATGCACTGTAATGCTCTGTAGCATGTTGGCTAATGCCCCAGATATTTAACCGGCTCTGGGTGAGGGACGAAAAAAATGGTGGGTGTCAAGTTCACAGTTGGTGATAACTTATCTGTGGTCAAACACTAAATTGCATCTCATTTAGGGTTTCTGTTGGTGATCATTACTGGCTTCAAGTTTAAATTGTGAACGTTTCATCTGGATTGAGTCTGAGGTAAAGCAGAAAGGTATTTTGACGTTACAGCTTTGCCTTGTCACCCTCATTTTTCTTTTTTTTAATCTGCACTATGCTTATTATTACTATTATTTTGATCCTGCATCTAATTAACATGTCCAAAAGTAATGCAGGTATGGAAAACATGGCCTATAAGCTATGCAGGTTGTCTGTCGAGGACTAGACTGAACAGTGACCATACACAGTTAGCCTATATAAAGTAAAATGGTTCACATCTAACTCTAGTGATCTTCAGTCCTGGAAATACCGCATGGCTCTTTTGCTCCACTGGTAGCACCTCAATGGAGTTTGTGAATCACCGAATGTGTCCTTGCATGTAAATTGAGCTAATGAATATGATAGACATTCTTGATACTAAATACACTACCTGATTTACATGATGAAGAGACTGATTTGCTCAGAGCTTTATTCATCATTAAGTAGACTAGTTAAATATGCAGACACATTCTGACAAAATCACTAGGTGCTTGTGCTAAATGTCTTTTTAAGCACAACTCCCTTTTGTTCATTTTAAGTGTCTTATCACTTTGACATAATAACTTGGTTGAATCACAGTATAAAAAAGGTTGCCATTTTCACAGCTGAGGAAAGTGACTCATCTCTTATATACTTGTCTCATATCCACACATTCGCTGGCTTAGACACATTTAGCGTTGGAGGTATATTATGTGATTACCTATTGACTGAACAAGCCACTGAAATGCATTACCTAACGAGGTTGCGTTTGAGTGCACAGTGACTCAACAGTGACTGAACAGTGACTACATCTACAATGAGATTAACAGTGCCCTGGTCCAGTAACTGCCTAACCTTAAATTGACTTATTTTTGGGAACAGGTATCATGGTTAGGAGAAAGTGTGAGGCAAAAATAGCATGAAAACATTCAAACACGCATTCCTTTAAACACACCATATTTTCCAAAAGTCTTTTATTTGTCTAAATCTGTAATAACAAAAAAAAAAAAAAAAAAAAAAAAAAAAAGAGACATCTTTACTCACACGTCCTTTTTAAAAAATAAAGCCTAGATGACATGTTATGGTCTTATTTTTTTCAGCGATCACTCTGGATACGATAATGTATAAGATGATTTAAACAGTTTTACTTAAATAAAAGACAAATGTAAAACAAAATCCAAACAAAATTCCACACTGCACAATGAACTGCACTTTCATCCCTGAAACTGTCCAAAATTGCTCTAACGCCTGGAACAAAAGCCAAAATACAAACTTCAGTTGCAAGATCCTGCATTCGATGTTCCAACCACATCAACCTACTCCCAACAATCAAGAAAAAGGTGACTAATCCAAGACATATGACACCTATGGTCTAAAGCAAACTTGTTGGATCAAAAAGAAAGATGCTAAAGGTAGGATGATATTAACATTGATAGCTAGATTTGTACCATTTGGACATTATTACTACACTCCCCGTGTCTAGCAGCTAAATAAAAGCAGAGTGCACACTATGCTACTTATTTCCTGCAATAATAAAAATGGTCTAATTGTTTGAGGAAATGTTTTGGTTTATGCTGAACAAAAAGCATTTTTGAAAAGCGATTATAGCTTTTCCATAAATGGATTTTTCGTTTAACCATTGTTGCTTTACTTGTCATTACAAGTAGAGTGGCAGAATTAGGGTTTATTTTATGAACCCCTCTCCATATTCACACCCCCACCCACATACACATACACAAGACAGAGGAATGGAGTGATAATAGAATCATTGATGAATGAGCTGAATGCAGTTAGGGAAGCATGAAAGAGAGAGAAGGGGCGTGTTGAGATTAACGTAGCACAAAGCAAATTGGGTTTGCTATTATAACACCATTCAGACTGCAGAAAGCCCCTAACCACGAGAGACAAATGAGGCCTGAGATTCATAAAAGCTCCATTAACAGGAGCAAAGGGAGTGAGGGCAGACCATCAATGGGTCCGTTTAATACCAAACATTTATAGATCTGTGCCTATGGCCTGTGGTGTGTAATAATTGTCGAGCTGGGCTCCTGCTTTTCAGGGATATCCTGATAGATTCTTGTAACTTTTTCATTCTTAAACAACTTACCTTGAACTTAACCCGAGGTTTGCCAGAAGACTACTTAAGAGCGAATACATTTAAGAGATTTTGAGCAGTGTTTTCTAGCTGTGCTTACATTTTTTGTCATTTTAATTAAACTGAATATTGCTCTCCTTGTCTCATATGAGCTGTTCGGTAAATTCTAACATCCTTACACACACTCTTCTCATAAATGTTAGCATTAGCAGATGGAACTGGAGATCAATGCAGTTGTCATTGACTCTATTAAACCATCATCATAACCATAACAAAGCCACTATGATACTCTGCTTAACTGGCTTGGATCACATCATTGCCCATTCAGGCTAATGTGGTTATACGTCTTCGTGGTAATGTCAGTGTGATGGTGCGCCTCGATGGATGAGGCCACTACCATAAACCAGATTATCAGGCCTTCTGACTGTCTCTGAATATTGCCACAGTAGGGCAAATAGAGTATCTCATAATCATCATATGCAAATGGCTCTCCACCAATCTAGAAAAATAAATATAACATTTGAGTTTGAGTGAATATTTGATTGGCACAAAACAGCACTGACTTGCTTCTGGCCCAGACTGACACAAGAAAATGATGCCCACTCATCACAAATAGTGTCAGGGGCCTGGTGCAGGGGTATCATTCAGCAAAATGTGTACATACCAAATGGTTAAGTTTGAAACTGTGGAGAAGAAGAGAAGCTTGATCTGGTTGGGGGATAGAGAGATCCTTAAACTGTTTATTGCCAGCTCTAATTGAATAAACCTGGCACCTAACCTCTTTAAGCCTGTCACATTGCCTCAACCTCTAGAGGCCAATCTCAGAGCCCCTGATATAGTTTATCTACAGTTGAAACTTGTCAGATTTGAATTTTGCTATTACCTTCGTTTCTCTGGTACATACACAAAGATGTATGTGACAGAGTGAACAGATTTTTTTTTTTTTTATCACTTAACACAAAATTAACATAACATGTATTTATTCATGTATTTATCTGTGCATCAGTGGCCTATCATAGTTGATTTGAATTGTTTAACTATACTGTCAGTTGCTCTTACAACTAACTTTGAGCATTTAGGCTTGTGTATACATCCCAGCAATAACTGACATGCTATAGCTTTAGGTAGGTTAAATCAGAATGACCAACAAGTACAGTCTATGTTATGTTTCTCTATGTTGTGAAAAAAAAAAAAAATACAAATAAAATAAAGATGCAATGCATACACATAATAGCTAACGAGGCAGAGATAACTGTAATATAACAAGTTTAAGTAAGCTCTGAATCACAGTTTCATGTGATGTGTTGTGTCAATGTGTGTTTTGCGGTGGTAAATTGGTTCAGTTTTATAAACATTCATTGTTATGTTTTACTGTGGGATGAAGGGTGTAATGGAAGGAATTTTCTGGTAATTAGGCTGTAAGTACCGCTTAAGTGGACTGGATCTCTATATACGGTCTTTAACTAATACAATGAAGCCAATAAAGGTTCCAATGGCATGTATGCTGACGATACACAAATACATATATGTAGGTGTCACTCCAAATGATTACACTTCTTAAACTGGTACAATGCATGAGAGAAATTAATAATTGAGTGCATAAAATTTTTTCCAGCTAAACAAGGATAAAACTGAAATTACTGAGCTATAAAAAAAAAGCCAAAGTGTCTGTGAACAGCTTCAGAGTGTCTGACAAGTTAATATCAACCTAAGAGCTTTGGTTTTATCCTTGATTGTGAGTTAAATTTTAAAAGTCACATTAAAATGACAAGAACTCACCATTTTATCTCTTAAAATACTACACAACCTAAAGACTATACGTCCAGAGAGGACCTGGAAAAACTAGTCCATGCATTCATTACTAGCAGGCTGGACTACAGTAATGGACTATTCAGGTCTTACATAGTCAGCTGTTAGACAGCTACAAAACACTGTAGCCAGAGTAGTTACGAAGAACAAAAAGACTCACCGTACCATACATATGACTCCAACACTTACATGGATCACTCCAGGAGCTTAGATCAATAGTATTTATCTGAGCTAATAACTCCATATGAACCCCATAGGACTCTAAGATCAACTGTCACTGGACTATTGGTTATCCCCCAATGCAGACTTTGCTTGATGTTATGCTTTGACTCTTATGTTTTTAATGTGTAATGGTGTCTTTCTGTAAAGCACCCTGAGTTCTCTTTGCACCTGAAAGGTGCCATATTAATAAACTTGCACTTGCACTATATAGTATTTTAAATATGTCCAGCTAGGGTAATATAACTCAACACTATTTGTCCTGATTTAAACTGCCACAGAAGGTGTGACTTGAGAGGCAATGACTTCTTGTGTCTTTCTCTGTGTGTAAATATACACAGCAACACACTAGTCTCTCTTTGCTCTAACCCACTCCAACATTTTTCTGTGTTGTTGCTAGCAGACCTGTCCAAATGCCTAACTTGTAACACAGATTCATGCCTGTCTCCCTTCTTTAGTTGATTTCCACAACCAAGGTGCTCTTTACATTTGAAAGACCATTTTCATCTATTGGATTAATTCATCAAAGTTGCCTCAGAGCTCACTGACCGCTGCAGCAGGGGCAAAAGAAGGAGACATGAATGTAGAGGAGATCATGAAAGGCTGACATTACATACATTACTGCTTTTTTCCCAATGCCATTGACTTCAAGCTGTAAAACTGATGCTCTGTGAGGTTAAAGCCACTGAAGCTAGTGTCATGTACATGGTCATTATCTATCTCTCCAGAGTTCACAAATGATTATTATTAGAATGGACATTCCCTTTCTTCGACATTGGCCTCATGAGCTACTTAACTACCTTAATTCTATTCTAATACTGACTTTTACTAATACAAGCACTATAGATTTGAGGAGGTACAACCTGTTGCAGAACCTTTACTGGGCACCCAAAAGTGCTCTTCAAAACAATTTGTGTGCACAAAGCATTTACAGAAATGCTTGGAAAATCATTTCCAAGCGCAAGAGCCATATTAGCTTGCTTCATTACATAATGGCAGCAGTATATGCCATGGCTGACCTCTTTTTGTACCGCTGTAGTTAACATACTCACATTACTATGAGAATAATGTGTACATGAAGCTGTTCATTTGGATTTGTTTGGAGCTTTCCGAATGGCAAAACTGAAATTAGCTCATTTTATTTCCATGTTCCATTTTGATTATGGTATTCAATCTGACTTTGGTGCATTGAAATGTAGCTGTACAGTTATTATCTAAAGAGTAAAAAATATGAAAATGAATCATGTGATGGAGATGTAAGAACAACAATTTATCTTCCTCAGTTAGATAGTGATTTGTTTAGTGAGGGTTGGGCTAGAGTTTTGTGTAACATCTGATCACATCCAAGTCCAAGAACACAAAGTTTTATCTGAATTAATTGTTCTTTCCAGTGTGAACTGTAAGCCAGGCTTTTCATTAAAAATGACAGATAACAGATGTCTAACAGATCTGCTTTATAACCATACACCCTGCCTTTTTGTTAATTGCTTTTAATTGTACTTTATTTTGGAATATCTCACACAAAGTCAGAAGTTGACTGATATCTGAGATTGATCAGGCTCAGAGTTGAACAGTAGAGACAAATATAATCAGATATCTTTGAAGTATCTGTGCATCATAAACCATCAGTATTTATTTTGCGGGTTCTTATTATTCTTTTGATGATGCACTTGTGAAATGTTTCCCATCAAGCCCACATCCCAGACCCACTGCCCCGATGGTCTTTAGTGGAGTATGTTAGCCTAGGTTGCATCCTTGTTCATTATCAGGGGTTTGATGCAGCTTACAGATGACAGCTGCTCAGCCAATATATTACATCGGCCACTCGCCAGATTTAAAATCAAATTAGCTGAGCAAGTGAATGAAAGGCTTTTAAAGCTCCCCATGCTCCGACACTCACAGATATGCTAGTACTGGCAGGGGTAGACAGACAGTGTGCTTGATTATGCAAACCCTAGATTTTGGCATATTCCATTGTGTGTGTGACAGTATAAGGGAACAATGCTTTACATAGCAAACATACTATAAAGAATATGGATATTACTCTTGTTATTATCATAAACAAGCTCTAATAGTCCTTACTATTTCATGTCTATCATTTCAGGACCAATTCAAATGTGCTTGTTGTTCCTCTCAATTAACTTAAAGTCATAATTGGAAAAGGGTAAGTAGTTGTCTTAGTTGTCTTAGTTCAGTGAGGGGCTTTTAAGATGTGTGCACACTCGAGAGTTACTGTAGTGTGATTTGCATATGCACACAACTGTCAGAAGAAATGAATCACATTACTTAAGTAAGTCGTTAGAGACGTACTATTTCTATTATATAAAGTACTCACAACAGCAGCTCCCTGTGACACTAAAGCAAGCTTTTAAAGCTCTCACCTGTGACATCCATCTTTTTTATGCCAAAATCTTTGGTGCTTAATGTGTGTCGCTATTATCTTATATCAGCCTGTCAATTTGGCCAGTGCTCAAATGTCTAGAAGTCTGTGTGTTGGAAAACCAGTAATGGCAGTATTTTTTTTTTTGTACTATTTGCAGATTAAATCTCAATTAACATTCATTAACAGAAGTGACAAGCATGGTAAAATGAAAAATGGAAGTTTATAAAAAAACCCAATATAACTGATAATTGGGTTTAGCTAACAGCTAGTGTCTTAAAATATACTATTATTATTCATTCAACTCTCAACTCTCTTTGAAACAAAACGAAAAAGGCACTTGTAGAAAACAGTTTCCTGGATTACACCAAGATACATACGGAAAAAAGAAAAAAAAAAAAACTAAATACAACTTTTTAAAATACATTGAGAGAGTAACCCTGTAAGTTGACCAGGTGCACCTATTATAGTGCTGTGCTGTCATATTATGGAGCTCTGTGCAGACTGCAGCACTAGTGTTGTGGTCAGTTGTACAGTACCACAGATGACTAATAAGGAAGAAATAGACTGATGCAAGAAGTCTGAATACCTTACCCCTGCCCCCATGCTGTTCTTTTCACCTGCACCCACTCTCTGCTGTAATGAGGGTCCCTGGAGAGTTGAAAATATCCCTCACCCCATAGTGTGTGTGTCCTGTGTGCTCATTTGCTCTCAAACATGGTGCTCTCAAACATTTATCTTACAGTGCATCTCTGCATTAGTTAAAGAGAACAATTTAGCTTTAAGGTCAGATTTGCAGGTCTGGTGGTAACAGTAAGAAATGGGTGTATGCGTGGGCCTTTTTTATTATTTTTTTTACATTTCTTAGCAAAGTAAAAACACTAATGCAGATGTAAAAAGCACTGCATTCTTTGTCTATTTTGACATCAACTACCACTAAGCATGTTGTTGAAACCTTGGAATGCTTGTGAATAAAAATACATTTTTATACTATTAATACTATTTTTAGTATTGGACATCTGTAAAAAAATAAAATAAAATCAGCATTGTTCACAAATATACATGGCTATTACTACTTGTTCCAGTATTTTGCTGTATTGTAAATACATTTCTGCAGGGGGCCAACCACAGCTAAAACCAACACAAAAAGGATCATAGACGCCCATTATATTACATGGAGATAGAATGCGTGGGCACATCAAGGACTCTTGCATAGCCATTATTGTTCAAAATAACTGATTGAATTAACCTGCCCTTTTACCATTTTACAAGCCCATTCCCTATTTCTAGTGGGCATGTAGTGTTAGGTTTTAACCTCAGAGGAAAAGTGCAATGGTTTTGTCAGGCCAGTAGTGCTCAGTGGTCTTATTCATCATGAGTTGTTTTTTTGTGGATTTACATAACAAACGAAATGTAATTTTTCACTTACTTATATACACAACCACATAGACACCAATGTACACATTCAAATAAAGCAATTACACAAAGGCAAATTAAACAGGTTTTTTTTTTTTTTTTTTAATTTGCCACACATTACACAATAACAATAAAGAACATTAACATTAGGTAAACCCCTGCTTGTTTTGGATATGGGGAAAATACCAAGGCTTTTTGTAATATATAATATATCAGGTTAATTTCAATATTCTTAATCCAAACATTAAACCTTCCATTAAACTTTAGCACACTTTTTTCTGAACTTGAACATTTTGAGTATTTAGACCTATTGTTCTTGCTTGCAGAGCAAATTTGTGTTCCCCAGAAAGAACCACAGCTCATCCTTTCTTTCTGGAATGATTACAAAGCAGGTACCACATCAGCTTGAGAGACTCCCAACACTAACGTCCAGAGGTTGTAATGACAAGACTCCCAACTGCTCAGTCCATCACGGCAACAGCCAAACCTGTCGGCTGCCTTTTGTATAATTCATTGTTATGCACTTATGGATCCCTACAAGCCTCGCAAAGTGCTTCACTGATTCATTGCAAAGGGAATAGAAATACTCTAAACTGGCTTTATTATGTAGAGAGCAGCTCTATACGGAAGCACCTGAGATATATGTCTTCTTATCTTAGGGCTATATTAGTAACCCTAAATCATTCAAAAGAATTGTGTCTGCACCAGAGATAATTACTGATGTTGTTTCCAGCCATTTAATGGCATTGCACCAACACATGTTGGATGAACAGTCGAGGACACTTGCTGTTTTATTATTTTGTCTCCCTTTTGTCATTGTTTCTCTTTTAACAGTCCGATTCCCTTTCATATGTTATGCTTTAAATGTTATGCCTCCTTCTCATGTTCCACATGGCATTGCTGCACAATGCAGTTACATTTAAGCCATTGGTCTTAAAATGTTGTTGGTGGCAATTGTTTATTGTTTTTTCACATCCCTTTTTACCTCCTCCCGTGCTTTTTCTAAGCTTGATGTGTCTTTCATTACCGGGGTCTGACAGCACTGAGCCAAGTGGATGTCTGTTTGTCACCCTCTAATGGGGCTTGGCAGCCTACAAGGTGTGCACAGCACCTCAGAGAGAGTGGCCTTCCCCTTCTGTCTTTCTCAGTGGAGGAAAAGACCAATAACACTACCCTGTGCATTCAGTCCACTGTTCAATTTCACTTCACATCCGTGTCAGTGCTGCGAATTAGATCAGGCACCTATGGATAAATTCCACATCCAGTTGACTTGATGGGAATTGACCAAACCTTGCCAGGATCTCACACAGCTGCAGCTTTGATCCTGCTCCAGATGTCAATGGCAATATACAGTGTGAAAGTAAGGCTATCTAACCCATTTTGAGTAAATCCTGCTATTTTGTGTTGGCTTATCGACCTGCTCTCTGCTGTTGTGCAGCTTATCTATCTTCCCTCAACAAATGTTTTCATTTAACAGGCAGACATGTATTAACTCTGGACCACCATGTTTTTGGAGCCCATTAAGATGGATTAAAATTTAGTGTTATTTTTTTGAGAGAGAGACTTTTGAAGGCATACTGATAACTGATGATTCAGCTCCGATATCAATACTGCATATCTATATTTTAGATATCCTCAACTTTGCGTCAGAATATCAACAAAATCTGTTGACCATGTTAATGTGTATGTCACTTAACTTCTCATTAATTCATTTACTTAACAACAGTATAGTAGTGAACTGTTGCTCTGGTTTACCAATACATAAATAATTCATATTTATTACCATTTTACTTTTGGTACATCTGCTCCTTCCCTTTAACTGTTAATGTGCTGGGAAACAGTTTATTTATTTATTTATTTGAACCAGGTTTTTCCTCATAAGAAAAAGAAAAAAATAAACATGACAATGGACAAAATGGGCCAGCAAGAGGAGGAAGCAGACAGAGGTAAGAAGTGATGCTGAGTGGGACTGGAGTGCAGCAGGCAGAGATAAGAGGCCTTGCTGGTGGAAGACAGAAATGGAGGGCGACATGTGAAAGCAGCCATGAGGGGCAGCGATGAGCCAGACAGGCAACTGAGACTTTGTTCAACACTCACTATCAATTAAGTATTGGAAAGTCGATAAGGCTGCTTGTCAGTGTGTGTGAGAAAGACTCTGCCCTGCTTTCCTGTAGTGGGTGTGTCTCTTTGTTTGCCCACAGCTCTGCTCCAGAAACAGTGCAATGACTACGGAGAAAACACACTCAAAAGACTTAGATGTACACCGTGTGGACCTTTCTGGACAATTTGAGTGTACTATTTCCTCTGCTTTTATCTATTTTATCCTGAACTGTAGTCATCCTTTATGGGCTCTGTAATCTTGGTCCATGTAATTCACAATAAAGATTTCTGCCTGCATTTTATTCTCAAACTTCAATTTAATGTAACATATTAGTATTTTGTGGTGAAAAAAATTGCCTGGTTTTTACCTTTTTTTCATAAAAGAAGCAGAAAAGATTACTTCCCTGAGACTGGGGAGACAAAAATAAAACCAGGTACAGAAGCTTTAAGCGTACAAGAGGTTGTGTTCAAATATAATACAGCAGATACAGAAAAGCCATTTTATCATATTAAAAGATCACTTTTGATTCATGAAGCTTTTTGCGGGGCTCTAATCAAACCCAGGCAAGTTGGATATGAGTGTTCAGGTAGTATTTATTGTGCCAGTGTCCAAACTGCAAAAACAGCCAAAATTGCAAAAATATATACATTGAATAAAGGTCATAAAATTCTATTTACAAAAGTACAAAAACGAAAGACAAGTCTAGTAAAGAGTTCTGCAAAAACTCAAACACAGAGCTCAGACTGCTCCCAGCCAACGTTACCTGCACTGTAACTGCTCAAGACTAGACTGACTACTCTCCTAAATACCCCTCTGGCCCCTCCCACTGGGCTTCACTATTACACAAAATATAAATCAATAAACAAACAATCTGTTGCAACATAAACATGTGGGGTGTTCTCATATACAACAACACATAAGTAACAATTAATAAAAAATGACTGAAAGGCAGTTATAGGGTTTTTATGTGTAGGTTACCTAATTCTCATCACGTGATCAGCTCCAGCGCGCGAACAGCGCGCATTTAAACCACCCGGAAGTTATGGCTCGGTTTGGCTCAGACGCGCAGCATCAGGCAACACACAGAAACAGGTAAGTGCTAGCGTGTGTGAATGAACAAAGCTAACGCTCTTAAGTGTACACCCTTGGGAGTATAAAAGCGGCAGGAAAACGGGAAAAAGGCGTTGGTCGTGTGTCGGGTGCGTATTAATGAACCAGCGGCTAAACGGGGAATCAGCGAGTGTCTTGTGTGCGTCAGGCCAGCGCGAGTTGGCGGGTACATTTGACTGAATACTCTCACTAATCATTGACGTGCGTGCTCCGTCACAAAGCTAAAGTATTATGGAAATTTCTCAAATCACATTAACAATTAAAAAATTGACACAAAAAAAACAAACATCAGAAGTGGGGCACAACAGCATAATGAACAAATCTACTGAGGGACAGTGTCACATTTAAATCCACTGTGACTTCTGTAAACACACATTCACTTACAGTGCATCTCTTGGCTTTGCTCTGCTGTGGATTGTATGGTGTCCTGCGAGCCTCAGGCAAAGTGCTGCTCCTGATTGCTACGCAGCAAGCACATCAAAAGTGGCTGCCATACGGCTTGGTGTGTCTAACACAGGTCATTGTAGCTCTTTTACACAGATTAAAAGGCTTAAGACAAATGAAGAGCAACCTGGTAATCTCCCCCTTTAGGCCTCTGCAGGATGGCAGTTAATAAGATAGATTCTCTCAATAAATGACCGCAGTGATTTTTGAGCCTCTATTTTACAATTTTGCCACCAGTGACAGCTTAAAATGAACATACAATGTGAGCTATGTAAATATGTTTTTAAAAAATGATAAGCACTTCAAACTTGTATGTTGTGTATATTGTTTGTGGAAAAAAAGGCCCAAAAAAATTATAAAACTGGTGCAGCTCTTTTAACCAGTAAACAGCAATGCACAGTTCCGAATATTTCTTAAAAATTTAGTTGACATGATTTAAATGTCATAAAGAAACTAATAGCTGGTACCACTGTCAAGGACACATGACCTATACAGCTTTTAGTGGAAACCTCTCATTAGAGTGCTCGTACTTGTACCTGATGTTGTTTTTTCTTTAATTTATATATATATATATATATATATATATATATATATATATATATATATATATATATATATATATATATATATATATATATATATATGAAAACACTTTACTTCTCTCTCAAACCTGTCTTATCAACTTCAGTCTTCATTAGTCACATCAGAAGCAAGATGTTTGTTTTCAGAGGCGCTTCATGCAGTGTTTGTTGACTCAAAAGCTCACTTGTTTGACTGTACGATGTTTAAGGGGTTTGAAAGTGCTCCAAAAGACTTAAAATAATTGAGTGTGTTTAAGGCTCTTCGTTCAGTTGAAGAACCCTTGACTTGCTTTATTTCTGCCAGCATTAGTAGCTCATTTTACTGGCCACAATTACAACTTTCTTACTTTTAAATGCGTCACTTATCGACTTGGGCTTTGACCTCCAATCATCCCATGACCTTTGAACTCATAAGCCAGCCGCAGCAATATTCCCATTTGGTTGACTTGGTATTGACTCAAGGGCTATTGGTACAGCTAATTGCTATTTGCATAGCTGTATTGGTATCCTAGCACTGCCTCTGTGACATTTCAATCTTTTTTTTTTTTTTTTCCTTTAATTTCACTCAGGCTCCATCTTGTGTCCCCGCACTGTGGGGAAAGGAATTAGACAGTGTTTGGTATGTGATTAAGTAATCATTCTTGAAGTATCATTGGCCAGATCTCATCAGAGAGCTTTAAGCTGGAGAAAAACAAACATAATGCTTAATAACTGTATCTATTGGCTGTGTAAATTTTTGTCTTTGTCTGTATTTTCTATCAAATACAGAATCATATGGATTTGTATGTCAAGAAGACACACATACTGCACTAGTTAAGAAGTGTCCACTTTTTTCATATCAGAGTTCAATCAATCAATAAATAAACCACATGTTAGACTATTATTTTGCGTTTTCCTCTGTCCTCCTTTTCTGCCTCATGTGTCCTTGTGTATAATGTGAACTCTCAGCTCAACAAATGTGCTGGTGCATGTGTCTGACTGGCTGAGCACATGTAACTTGCAGAGTGAAATGTCAGTCGCATTCTGCTGTTATTACTTGAGGGACCAAAGAGGAGGGCTTTACTCTGTAATTCCAGCCTCCCTGTGGCTGCAGCTCGGCCCCTCACGTACCTGGAAACACGCTTGCCGCAGTTACATAGAGGCTTTTAAACACCTTATACTCAGACTATTCCATTATGAACGCAAAACATTTTGTTTTGTTCCTGCATTCCTGCTGTGCACAGCACTGTGAAACTGTAGGTGAAGGGTGACAAATGGTTCGGTTAAAAGCATCACAAAAAGAGCGTTTGATTGACTGATTGATTGTGATGGCTTGGCCTGTGGGGGTGTGGATTAGAATAATGAACACCTTCGTGCCTGGGGTGGTTATTCAAAGCACAACTCTTCTTATAAAAGATCTTTCCTCCAAAACACTTAGAATTAGATGTGAGCGAAATAATAGCTCTGCGTGTGGTGGTAGACGTGTCAGAGTACAGTTCATACACTTGAAAGGCCACAGCTTGTGTAAACCACAAAGATGCCAATAAGATCTTACAGAAAGTAACCTTGTTGCAATAATGTCATTTTGTAAGCCAATATTATATGAGCTTGTTTTGGTGTTGGTGAAATTGCTGTTTTTCAGTGTAGGGTGGCAAGATGCTTATTTTTCTACATTTTCGTGGCACAAAAGGCACAAAATACTCATTGCCTACTCCACAGACCCACTTTCATTTCATAACACCATTGTGCAAGCTTCACCATGCTATTCTAAAAATATGTGTTTAGTTAAGCAGTAGGCTTCTACACACCTTTTAAACTGTTTCTAGCCTGTCAACATTCCCATTGCTACGTTCATGTTTTTGTACCACACCAAATGAACTAAATGACAAGGAGACACCCCTGGACTGTGTTTGTTGAAAGAGAGGAGGATAGAGTGGATTTATGCCATTTACCCTTCCTCTGTAGCTGTCCCTGTCCATGTTCTGATGGAGGGCAGACACACGATCGACTGCCTGTCAGAGCCAACCCAACAGAAAATGTATTTTATTCTGATTTGATATGAATTAAACTGCAATATAGTTTTAATCAAGTCATAATAAAGCAAGAATTATTGTGAATTAGTGAATAAAATCATCCATTTCATCAAAGGTAAGATTAAGTAAATTCAAGGTTGTGATATATTAACAACTGTTTTAGCTGTAAATCATATCTTTACTGAGTTTTCTGAAGTGACCTACTACAGTAAAACAATTAATGTTGGTTAACTAGCTTAAGTGTCCAACCGTTTATTCAGACTGAAATACGGAGGCGGGGCAGTTTGCAACTTTGCAGTTTGTGTTCAAATAAGTGTTTTACTGCAGCTTAAAGGTGATGTAAACATTCACGGTTTCAACCTGAAGGGAATTTAACCCACTGTTGCTGCCTCTCCTGTGGGTAGCTGCATGTCATGTAATGGAGGAAGCAGTCACAAACTCATTTACCCCCAGGCAACTGCAAATTTCACCTTACTGAAAATGATGAATACATTCATTGTGTTTATTACATTTAGTCTCCCAACAGTCAGTTACTCAATTGACACCAATGGCTACTCTACACCTTGAACCTAGGGACCAGATCTACTAAAGAAATGCGTCATTGTGACGGGCAAAATGAACAACAAAACTTAGCACCAAAAGAAAGCCTGTCCTCACCGTTTGTGTACGGCTTCACCAAGTCATCTTATGGAGGAAGCAGCACTGTCCACTAAACAAGAAACATCACTGCAGACATTTATGAGAACGCCACAGAAGTGTGGGTATTTTTGCACATTTCCACCACTACAGCATGTTATCTTTTACTGGAGCCAAACTCAAAAATAGAAAGAGAAAAAAGAGAGAAAGAGAAAACCTTCACAACATTCACTGCAAAACAAACTCCTACCTTCTGCGAGATATCAGATAAGTTAAGCCTACTTTGTAGTTCACTTTGCATTATGTGTTTTTTAAATGCTTCGTAAAGTCTCAAAAGCTCTATTGCAAATTAGCCCTAGGCCTTATCAATCCCATGTGATTTGCTGCAGTGCAGTTGCAGAAAGAGCCCTTTAGTGGGTGTAAACCTGAAAAGTTCTGTGGTGTTGCTTTAATCATAGACCTATTCCCACCATTCAGTTATTTATAATGATGTCCAGATGTGCTTTAGCCATTTGTGAATATCTGAATGTCACGGCATGCTTTTATGACAGTATTCAGTTTGTGAGGTGTGAGAAATCAGTGCCCCCAGCCCCATTTCCACAGCTTAAGAGAGAAGGTGTCTCCTGAAAACACTGTAACTCTTTTTTTTTTTAAAGATTATTTTTCAGGGGGGTTTATTGATAGACCATTGTAGCTGGACAGGAAATGGTGTGAGGGAGAAGAGGGAATGACACTGAGTAAATGACCCGACACATGCTATACCTGACCTGCCAGGGACGACCCCCACCAACATGCAGCTCTTAATGTGCATCTATAGATGCACAGCGAGGGTTTAGTAGGTCAGTTTCATATTGCTAACGTGTTCTTTTTCTCATGCCTTGCCAAAGGAGGCTCAAGGAGTAAAGGGAACGGCAGAGCGGGAAGCAGGTGGGGGTGAAAGGAAGGGGCAGGCGAAATTGAAATAGAAAACCAAGTCAGTGGATAAAGAAAACTGACTCTTCATTTGGCCTTGTTGTGCAACCATGTATATTTCCCAGTGCTGTTTTGTGTGTGTGTGTGTGTTTCCATGCCCTCCAGCGTCCTGTGATGATTGATATGTACCAAAAGCAAAGCCAGCTACAGAAACAGAAAAATCATGCATAAAAGATGAGTACAGTTTATTGTGTTTTCCAGGGGGTCGAGGGGGGAGCCAAAGTTTTCGATTTATTCAGTGTGTGATTGGATATGAAAACATACCTGCGAGACAGGGAGGATGGGGGAATGTGGTTTAAGGTTTACAGTGCAGAGGTCGAGTCAAAAAGGACAGGTGTGGATCACTTACAAGTGAATGGACAGGCTGTTGATGCTATCTGTCTACCCCTATTCCCACACTTCTGATAATTAGCTTATGCTATATGATATGATCACACAAAAGTGCCCTGGGCATGCAGATCAAAATGATCCAGACTACCAAATCCTGGTGTCTCTGTGTGATTCACAGGGACTGCACAATCCCAGCCCCTATTAGACAAATTCAGCAGGTAATGTAATGTACTCATTTGTATAATATAATTCATTTAGATTGCTATAGAGTGTGCCTCTTGGCCAGAGCTGCCTAAAAACAGATTAAATGAAAATCAAATAGGAAATGATGTACTATGACAACAAGCTACATTGATTGAACTAGCTTTGGATATTTATTTTCTAAATATAGTGATAATAAAATGTGAGGCCGCTTAAATCCTCATAAAAATAAAAAGCAAGATAAATTGAAAACAATTATCATGTCCACACTATAAATATAAACTCTTTTTTACTGTGTTAACTTGCAAACACCACTGAGCTTTTCCTCAGCTCTTTGATGTCTCAGTTGGACAGATTCATTGTTAATTTTGGTGTAATGACTGTGGACATAGTCATGGAAAAGAACAAATCAATGATGTCAATGGCAGTACCTCATTAAAGGACAGTGTCTGAGATTACAACTCAAAGCTTATACTTGAACCAATGCACTCTCTGACAAGGCCTTTAACAGTCTCGCCTCTTCATCTGAGTGTTCCTAACCCAGTAGACTCAGAGGGTTTCAATGTTTGCTGCTTCAGTTTTCACTGATTAATTGGTTTGTTAATATGTCAGGTCATTGCTCGTTCAAAATCGGCTAGAGATGATTGATGTGTTGCAGTTAGTATGAACAGTTTCTAATTGATCAATTTCTATGGAAAAGCATTAAACTGGAATCATTCTAATGTGACATTTTGATTGGATTCCAGACAAGTGTGCTCAGATGTTTGTCTTCTCTTTAAAGTAAGTTTTATGTATAGTTTAAACAGTATACAGAGGACATAAGGTGGAGAGACGGGGGCTGCAGAGCTGGTAATCAAAGGAGGAACAGGAGGTGGAGTTACAAGTCGTTTTTGCCAAGGATCTTAATGGGAAATGTGACCTCCTTTACAAATAGATTGATGAACTAGAAGCTCTTCAGAAAAACTACAAATCCTTCCGTAGGTTACTGTTGTCAGGATGTTGTGGCTCTGAGATTATGTGCCAAAGGAGTTTTCACATGTTTTTGTGGTTAGAGTTTATATTCAGCCAAGACCTGCACCAGACCTAAGACATCATCAGAGGAACTGTTTCCAGGTTACAGACTCAACTTATCAGGTGTTTTCAACCATGTTACACTCAGCTCACACCTGACAGGCTTTAAGCAGTTTTGTAAGTGCCCTACAAGAGAGAATTGAAGACTGGGGGTCAGATCTATTAAAGGTCCCATATTATGCTAAATCGACTTTTCAGAGCTTTTAAAGAACCCCCTTCCCCCCCCCCAAAAGAAAATTTTAAAAATTTGGGGAAGGGGGGGGGGGCGCCCAGGAGAGTGGGGGGGGAGGTGAGGGGGGGGGGGAGTGGGGGGGTGTACCTGAGACCCACAGAGACTGATTGATTGACCATGTATTGGCACAATTTTTGGGGGGGGGGGTCCTTTTTTTTCTTTTTCACCGGAGGGGGAGGGACTTGGTTTCTCTATGGACACCAGGCCTGAGCAAAAAAGCCCCGCCCCCCCCCCCCCCCCCACCGAGCAGGAGGGAAAAAAAAAAAGCAGGGAGGGGGGGAGGGGGGGAAGAAGAAAGAAGAAAAAAGAAAAAAAAAAGAAAAAAAAAAAAAAAAAAAAAAAAAAAAAAAAAAAAAAAAAAAAAAAAAAAAAAAAAAAAAAAAAATTAGGGGGGGGGAGAGAAAAAAAAGGGGAAGGGAGGGGGGGGGGGGGGGGGGGGCGGCGGGGGGGGGGCCGGGGGGGGGTGGGGGGGGAAAGGGGAAAAAAAAAAAGAAAAAGGGGAAAAAAAAAAAAAAAAAAAAAAGAGAAAAGGAAAGGGGGGGGGGGGGGGGGGGGGGGGGGGGGGGGGGGAGGGGGGGGGGGGGGGGAGGGAGAAAAAAAAAAAAAAAAAAAAAAAAAAAAAAAAACCCCAGCGGGAGAGGAAAAAAAAAAAAAAAAAAAAACAAAAAAAAAAAAAAAAAAAAACACCGCGGGGGGGGGGGGGGGGGGGGGGGGGAAAAACAAAAAAAAAGGGGGGGGGGGGGGGGTGTGAAAAAAAAAAAAAAAAAAGAAAAGGAGAAAAAAAAAGGGGGGGGGGGGGGGGGGGGGGGGCAAAAACGGGGGGGGGGGGGGGAAAAAAAAAGGGGGGGGCCCCCCCCCACCCCCCCCCGTGGTTTTTTTTTTTTTTTCCCGGGGGGGGGGGGGGGGGGGGGGGGGGGGGGCCCGCGGGGGGGCCCCCCCGGGCCGGGGGCCCCCGGGGGGGGGGGGGGGGGGGGGGGGGGGGGGGGGCGGCGGGGGGGGGGCCCCCCGGGAGGGGGGGGGGGTTCAAACCAACAAGGGGCCTCAAAAGGGGGGGGGGGGGGGGGGGGGGGGCCCCGGGGGGGGGGGGGCCCCCCGGGGGGGTTTTTTTTGTTTAAAAAAATTTTTAGGGGGAAAGGGGGTTTTTTAACTCTTTTGAAAAAAAGAAAAAAAAAAAAAAGGGTTTTTTAAAAAAAACCCCATTTAAACCCCCCCCCCCAAAAAAAGTTGTTTTAGGGTTGAGTTACTCTTTAACCATGTTCTAACGTTGTTTCTACCTCAAACACATACCCAAAGTTGTGTTTTGTTTCATTCGCGCATATTTAAGTAATTTATTTGGTTTGAGCTACAGTCCTTTCAACGAGCTGTTTCACGCAATGACGTCAATATGTGAAATAAACCACTCCTCCACACTCCTCCTGCCCCTCTCTCCTGCACTGTCAACTAGTGCCGTGCTCTGCAGCTCAGACGCACAAAGAAGCATCGCTGCTACTGTGTTAGCTTACTTACCGTCAGCAACATGCACACATGTATTACTGCATAGCTCTACATATTGCTAGGCTACTTTATTATAGTTCTTTCAATAAACTGCACAACAGCTACCTTAGGAGTCTCCAGGCAGCGTCCATTCTCAACTTCAGTAGGCATTGTACAGCCATTTCCACATGTGCACCGATAAACAGAAGCAGTTAACACGCGCTATGCTACGGGCTACACCATAGAAACATACACAATAAATAGTTTCTCATTTACCAAGCAGAAACGTCTTGTAGAAGCCTTCGAGGTTTTTGTGTTTGCTCATGTTCTTCGAACTCAGAATCAGACTCCGGGTCGAAGATATACGGCTCAGTTACTCTCAAAGCCACTGCTGAAAAAGTTATTACTACCATGTACTGTGTTTACTTCAGTCTGTTTCCAGCGCAGCGCTAGTGTGACCTCATGAGTGGGCGGAGCCAACACGGGAGAGCTGAGCCTTAAAGTGACAGCGCCAAATCAGACCGTTCACTTTGGACTCATGATGAGAGCTCATTCAAACCACTTGTATAAGATCATTATTGTGTTTCATGTTGCAAAACGTGATATGGTAACCTAAATGTATCCAAAATACACTGTATAATGTTCAAAATAGTATAATTTTTTATTCTTTTCTCCTTTTTCAGGTTTCCATCTTGACTTATTCTATTTTTCTGTCAGCAGAATGTGATGCTATGTGCCTCCCTCGGCCCGCTGAGTTAGGTAAAGGTAGAACAATACTCACAGATTCAAACAGGTTCATGGAGCAGGTTCGTGATTCAGAGTTGTGTTAAATGAGTAGCATTAATGATGTAGAATGACTTGACCAACTGTTTAAATACATACATCGGGTATTTCTTCATTTCTTTTCTTTTTTTTTGATCCTTTGTTAAAGACGATGTTCGAGCATCACCAAGTACTCTTCCGCAGCTTCTCCTAGTGGTATTGAAATGAGATGGCTGTCAGCTCAACCTCAAGTCCTGCACAGTTTTAGTAAATATTTCACAAATGAGCGTCCCAGGCAAAATCGCACAGCTTAGCAGTTCTCTTCCATGCTAATGTCAAAGCTGCCTACAGTGATCTAGTACTTTCTCCAGTCGGCAAATCTGACCACGACATGGTTCTCCTTCAGCCCTATTACAAGCCGTGTGTACTAATACAGCCAGATGTCACACATACTTATGGAAGATGGACAACAGAGGCTTGTGAGAATCTGGGACTTCTTTATGAGTGGAATGTTTTACAGCTCATTGTGAGCTGGAAATATATCATACATCATTTACAAGCAAAAAATCTATAAATAAAAGAGCATTTGACACTATCAGCATAATTTGTAAGGGAACGCTATTTGCTTGATTACTGGAATTCAAACTTTTCCCACTGACTTTTTAACTTCAGTGTACCCCTATAGTCTCTTTTGAAAAGAGATTATTTGTGTGGATATGGAATAATTGTCTAAAAGCTTTTTTATGCAAAAATGCAGTAATGCACAAAGCCAACTCAGTGAGGAGTGCAGTTATGAAAATGTACTTTGCAATTACAGACAGGTTAGCTGTGGCTCTGTGATCTCTAATCAAGTCCTGCTCTCCAAACAGCGTTTATTGATCGGTGGTCAGACTGAAGAAGTGACTCTGCTTCATTGATCTGCTTTGATTCCTTTGTTTCATCTCTTGCTAGCTCAACTAATTGGGTCATTCTTTGTTGACAAGATTGACTTTTATTCCTAATATTACTATGCTGCATTTATTCCCTTGGGGGGAAAACAAATTAAAGGGAGTTTTTTCTTCCCATTTTCTCCCTCTTCTTTTTATTCAGATATAATTCATATAAACCCCCTTTCTCTAAGATGCTCATAAATTCAAGGAAGAAATCATTATTTTCTCATAAATGTGATGATATTATTCTCATCGGGTAGGCTCTGATGTAAAAGCACTTTATGAGATGGGTTATCTATCCCATATGTCACATGAAAGCTCCTTTGCTTTCTGATTGGCTAAGCCATGTTGGTGGTAATGCCATTTCATTAAAAGGAGACACAGGGACGTTTTTCATTGGGGAACAAAGGATTTTCCTCAGCTGTTTTCGCACCAAGGGAGAGGTAAAGATGAAGAGTGATCTGCTGCTATCTTTTTCTTTATCATAGGGACAAGACTTTCTGGCTCCTGAATGATCATAGTGAGCAGTAGTTTTTGACCATATGCACCAGTGCTTTAGTTTTTTGTATCCAAAAAGAAGAAGAACAAGAAGGAAGAGTCTGAAAACAGTTTTGTGTTTTTTTTGTTTTTTTTTTTGACAAAGCTTGGTAATATATAAAGTTTCTTTGCAATCATTTTTTTAAAAAGTGGAAGACAATTGAAAAAAGGAGACACCAAGCTTTGATTTTTTAGGTGATCCTTTGTGGCTTTAGTTCCTACACTTTCTGAGGTTAAACAAGACCCATTTATAAAAGTGGACTCCCTGTTGTGTGTCACTGTGAACACTTTCTTCCTTCGTTTCTCCAGTTCTCCCATTATTCATCAGCCCAACAACCCACTGTCATTCATTATCATTTGTACATATATTCAGTATCATTCATATGCATGCAACACATCCATATTCATTTTGACTCTGTACTTGTCATTCCCCCTGTGGGTCCCTGTGTGTGTATGACAGCATTATTCCTCTGGCGAGTAGCCTAGAGGGTCTCTCAGAGAAACACGGCTGTTTTTACATGTATAACTTTTACAGACTGGTGACAAGAAAAAAGACAAGAAAAAAAGAAACAAAAAATACAGTTTGGTTGTATTTTAGTCACAAAAAACACACCACAGAGCGCCCAACGCCTGTAAAGCTATTTGCATCATGTTTTAAGTTTTGATTTATATTTATCATCATCTATAATTACTAGCCGGCCTACACACTTCCATCTTCAGTCGATACGTTGAATTGCAACTGCAGGAAAGACGTTGTAATTTCAGCAAGGAGGTGTCATGTTTAGTTATGCTCTCGGTAATGGAGAACCCCTCTTTTCATTACCCTCACTTTTAAACAGGTCACACCGTAGAAACATGTGGCAGTGATCAATTTGAATGTCATTAACACCAGCGACTTTAGGGTCCAGCCTTCATTCTCCTCACTCCCTAAACCACAGTAATTGAATCAAGAAGCGGGCAGTGCTTGAGAGCTCCTGGTCAAGCAAACAAAAGGATTATTAACATCACCAGTGACTTTTTATTTACAGGAAAGTCAGAGGGAACTGGGCCATTTACAAAGCAATTTGTCATAGTAATGATGCAAGAATAAAGAAATGAGAATTTGCTGTCGATTTGTGAATAAAAAACAATGTGCGTGGCATTAGGAATGTGCCAGCCCAAGGATTCATGCACATCTGGAGGTGAGCATTGAATAACAGGGGCAATGTTTTAATATGGTCTTTCATGCAAATTGTTCTACTATAACCTTTAGGGAGATTAGAACTATGTAAGTTGTGATTGCTTTTGAGTTGCTTGTGTGAAAATGCTTTTTTATTGACCATGTACATGTAATTTTTTCAGAGACATTTATATTTCCTGTGCATGTTGATTAGACTGTACTGTTGTGGTTGGCAGCTTTGGAGTATTTTCTGTGAGGCAATAATAAAAAATTAAAAAAAAATCACATCTGCAATTTGTCTTGATTAAGCAAGGTCTCCATCTGCAAGCACTGATCTCTTGTTGGTGTCTTTATCCCATTTGCAATATATTTCAGCCTCTATGTCCACTGAACACCCCCACCTTCTTCCAAAGATTTACAGATTAGGAGTAACATGATTGCCTGCTTCCTCTTGTTTTTATACCTGCTGCCATTCCCCTCATTCTTCAGAAACATGAGGGGAAAAAAAAAAAAAAATCAACTCTATGATTTGTGTGTTTGTGCGCCACTCTGCAATATCAAGCAAGTCAAAAGCAATTAATGTCCTGGCTGTTCGTATTTTACTTGTCATTCTTGCACAGGGCCTGCACACACATTCATTTGAATTCGGCACAGATGTATACTGTGACCAGGCCTAATTCTCAAGCATCATGTAGCTTATACAGTTCTATCACACACCTCAGCAAGGCGTAACCAATAACCGAAAAAATGCATGAAAAAAATAGAAGCAGATGAACTGTTTGAGATGATAGAAAAAGAACTGGCACAGCGACTTTTACTGAATAGAGAGAGATTGAAAGAAGAAGCAGGAAAGAAAGTGGGAGAGTCGTGAAGCGAAGGATGGTGGGTCTAGTGAGCTGGGTGGCATTAGTAGGGAAAGCCTCTCCACTTCTGCAAGATAAGAGATGGCCCTGGCCAATGATGTGGAATGGTTCTGATTGGCTGAGTCTGATCCCCTCGCAGACTGAACCAAGCTCTTCTGCCGAGGCCTGGGGCACTACCGTAACACTGTCGGATATTTCATACTTTACTCCAACAACCATGACTACTGCGGGCTATTGGTACTCTAACCCCATCCTTATTCTGCTCAACATTTAATCTTTCTCTTTGATAACAGTGAAATGAAATTTGTTTTTCTTATGTCATTCTTTGCATGGCTGAACTTCAGAAATCCTGACCTTGAAAAACCTACAGTAACCTTCAATTACTGTTCCAGACTACAGCTTCAAAATTCTCTGTGTAAGTTCCTAGACTGTGCAGGGACTGGCCCCATGTTACCTGCTTTACTTTTAGTTTTATACATACAGTAGTTGATCTCTGTTTGTCAGTGAGCTATGACAATAGTTGTGTTTCACCCACTTACCTGTGCTACCTGTTTATGTCAAGGCTTTATACCCTGTGAACATAACCAGGTCAGCAACTGGGAATGCACCTTGACCTTAACATTACCCATCAAAGCAGATGGCCATGACTATGCAGTGTGAAGATTTTGGCAGCAGTGACTGTGAAAGCCATCTGGAGAATGTAAGAGGCTTTTCCCAAAGTGCTGATCAACTTGTGGCCCAGCGGAGTCAAATGCACTATGATAGTAACACAATGAACAGAACATTCTGTTGTTTCTAGAAATAGAAAAGAAAATTATGGGGTCAATATAAGGTTATGTCTTGATTGGCTGTTCTCTGCAAAAATCAGGTATTTTAAGTCATGCATCCTTTCCTGAATTCAACTGAGTAAGGTGTACAATACAAAATACAATGCATGCAAGAGAATCAGAGCAAAAATATATATTAAGAAAACAAAGGTAGCGACAATATCAGATCCATGGACAGTGATTTGAATGACATGAAGTTGGAAGGGACTTTTAGGAGCTACTCCTCAGTTTTCTTCTGCAGCAAATCATTTTACATTGTCCCTGTGAATGTTTGTGGCGTTGCTCCCTGTGGTGAGATTGTGATCCATGTAAAACAGGTCCCTGACCCCTTTTCACTCCTGTTTACATAACTACCTGTGACCCCTGACAGGAACCTGGAGCTCCAAGGTGAAGGCTAGTATCCCCCGTCACCGTCAGGCCACAGACCGAAGCAGGTAGAATGTCGCCAAGCCTTTTTGAACCTTTCACAATCAAGATGCTGCATTTTGAGTCTTTTTGTAGCAGGCAACAAAGATGAGGTGCTCACTTTCATTGCTTTTATCAGATTATATACTGGAGGAATGTTTGGCAATTCAGCAACTCGTGAGGGGGATGTGAAAAGGAAGAAAAAACAAATTCAAATTCTACCTTACCCTTTTCCAACCTTCTCATACTGAGATGCTCATTCATATCTTTATGCTCATGTGACACTAGCATGGAGGGGGCACAATGCTATAGTCTGTTATATATAACTATATGTTGTGAAGTCAGGGAAGGAAATATCTATGGATACTTATGTAGTGTTTTTTATATGGTAGGTGGGTTGGGCTAACATGGGGTGGGTTTGCTTTTGGGGATGCTTTTTTTTTTTCAAATAATTTTCAATTTTTGTAATCATTATTTATCATTATTTAGTACAGTCAGGTCTGTTATCTTTGTAACGAGCTGATGACTCCATAACATCAAAGAAACAAAGCTTTTTTAATGAGGGGAATAAAAACTTCTCTGTGGTAGTGTGTGTATTCCTGTTTCCATGTGGGGCGAGGTTTCCATAGAGACTAGGCCATCTAATCTGACAAGCTGTGGAAGACGACAAGAGCGGCTCTGAACTGCTCAGCTTTATGGCTGGTTCCAAAAGCTTCCTGTTCCTTGGTGTCATAGACTCCATTAACACACATCTTCTTTTCATTGATTGCATTAAGAGCAATGTAGCCCCCCTTCTTAAAAACAAAATACACAACTTGCATCATTTAAGTTGTCATAGAAACCCTCAAGGAAAAACTTTTTTTTTTAAATCTTGGTCCATACCAGGTAGTTTTCAGGCACCAGGCACATGAAATAAATCCATGTAATTTGTTAAAAATGTGTAAGAAATCCATTCTCCATTTCCATTCCATTAGATGTTCTCACACTTTAAAAGTATAACATGCTTTAAAGGCAGGACTCTATCTTAGATTTGATGAGTACTAAAGCTGACTTTACTCTTTTGTAGTTGTACTTTAATGTGAAGCTTTATAACACAGAATGTCATAATAACAGTAGCTATTTGTCATTACTTCCATATTCTAGTGTAAGCTGCTGTCATATACAGAGCACCTGAATTTTAAAGAACAGTCACTGTGCAACTTTTGTACTACTTTAAAATTCTCTGTGCAGGTGCCAGTCTGTCTCTGGTTCTCTAGAAATATGTATTTGTCAAACTAGACACGGCACGCATACACACTGGTGTTCAGAGCCAAGAGGAAATGCAATGGTCACTATTATTTTATTCCCAACAGGCAATGCTTTCATCTTGACTCAGCATCCTTACCCCGCTTCTCTTTCTTTGTGCAAATTCACATGCTAGAAGCTTTTTTATTACATTCTCACACTTTTCTATCTTATGGGACATTTTATTCTCTGTAAAATTCTTCTACAAAATCTAGTTTTGACACTTCATCAAGTTATTTTTATAATTTTCTAATCATACGTGCACAAATGTGTGCACCACTGTTTTCAAAAAAAGAAAGAAAAGAAAAGCAATACCAACGCAAGAACCAGAGAGACGATCCTACCACAAAAGGCAGAAAGATTATTTTATCTTTTCTTTTTGTTACTTTTCTGTTTTAAACAACGTGACTTCAACATGCAGTAATTGCCCCAGATACCATCACACATGCAGGTACTGTAGACACTTAAACATGATACTAAACATCTATCATTTTTGTTTCTTTTATATATAACATGTCATTTATATATTTGTTGGTTTTTTTTCTCCTTTTGATGAAGAGCCGTCAGTCTTACTCTAATTATATATTCTCATAATATGAATCGGGGATTTCAATTAGGTTAAGGTCAGTCTGGTAATATGGTAATTGCTTTCTATAAAGTGCACATCATAAATTATGTAAAACAGCCATGAAATGATATTGGCTGTGGCTACGGATGAAATGACTGGTCACCACGCTGGTAGCAAATGAAACCTCACCGCTGTCTTTTAATCTTTGAAGATTCATGGCTATTGAGAGGAACACCAGAGCAAGGTAGGCTGCAGGGGTAAAGATTATAACCTCTACTAAATCATGTGAATCTCCTAGTGTGATATCGCTTGTGCATGTGTGCCTTTCATTGACATATATATGCCCTTGCTAGCATTATGTGAACTCGAGAGTGAGCTTAATTGGTGGCTTTGGCTCTGGCTTTCCAGAGTACAAGTGCTGATGGCTGCTGTGCACACTACCACAGTCTCACACACACACACAAAATA
This sequence comes from Rhyacichthys aspro, assembly GCA_036850595.1. Lineage (NCBI taxonomy): Eukaryota > Metazoa > Chordata > Actinopteri > Gobiiformes > Rhyacichthyidae > Rhyacichthys > Rhyacichthys aspro. Next base: position 20,396,123 of record CM072159.1, on the reverse strand, counting down.
CCATAAATCCATGATGGCAGGAAAGACAATTGCACATAAGGTAATTTCTGTCCAACCACACCCACTGCTGTCTAATTGTTCTGTATGGAATGTACAAGAAAATCAGTGGCTGTGTGGAGACTGTCAAAGCCTGAGAATACTGTGGCTCTGACAACTTTAATAGGAGGTTGTTGTGTATATCCCTGTCTTCATTAGCAGCCCAGAACTACCTGCTTCTCCTCCCACACACACATGCACACATGTGCCTGGGCTTGCAGCACAGCTACTGGTGAAAAGGTCATTAGATGTGCTTCGTTTAATAGCAGATTGTCATCCAGAACTGCTGGTGTTACATGGACATTTACATGAAAAGCACCTCAGGGTATTTTCATTTACTTAATGCTGACTTTTACATCTGGATTTAGATCATTTCTGTGTTTCTTATGCAGCAGGTGACATTTGTATAACCAGTCTTGCTCAATAGAACCCAAGCTGAGCAGAGGTGGTAACAGTGAGACAGTATAAACAAAGCAAAATGAAGGTTCTACTTCCCAAAATCAGTCTGTTCTTAATAAGCAGGTGAGTTTCTTTCATACTTACTTAATTGTAATTGCCACAATGTGTTTATTTTTTATTTTTTATCCATTTTACTCTGCTGTCCCTTAAGTGCAAAATAAGCATTGTGTCCATAGTAACAAAATATCAAATAAAGATTATAAAATATACATCTCTTAATCAATATAAATTTAAATGGAGTGCAGCGACTGGACTGTGAGTGCAGAAATGTGGCGTAGGTCTATCAAACATTCATAACAGAGGTAAGGGCGTGTCATTTAGTGACACTGTGAATGTGAACCCTGTTCACTTTGCTGGCACTGAAGACAGCTACTCTGTGTGGCGGGGGAGAAGACATGCATTATTGAGGAAAGGCTTAAGGGGGGTAAGAGTGGATTAGTCTGATATTAACCTCCAGAGGAAGAGAGAAAGGGAAGGGGATGACATGATGAGGATCACCCCTGGCCATTTAAACTGCTTTAATTAAATCCTGGATGGAGAGGCCACCACTCACACTCTGAGACTAAGGAAGAAAGAAGACGAGACTAAAGCATGGAAATGAGGAAAGGTATGGAGCCCTGAAAGAGACTGATTGGGAAAATGGAGAAATAGGAAATAGCTAAGGTCTGTGTGTATGAGGCCTGTATGTGCACATTTGCTTGCTATCCCTCCCACTGTGATGAGGCACACTAATGAGTTAGTGCTTACCATGCCAGTCACATGCTTGAGCTGACAGCGACCAGAACAGACAGATAAATCAGCTGCAGAAATAACATTTATTAAAATATGATCTCCATTTTGGCTTGTACCTGTTATGCTATGACTGCCCTATGACCCCACTATGTTTACCTGCACAAGTGAGAATCTGCCAGTCATATGGTGTTGCTGTTAGAAATGTTCTATGTTGAGCAGTGAAGTCTCAGAACAGTCTGGGCCTAATTTATGTCATTTATTAAATAGTCCTAAATAAAATAGCTATCAGTATATATCTGTGTAAGATGCAACAATGATAAGCATTAGACAATAAATAATTATTTAGAGCATTATTTTTATGGAATATGCAAACCAATATAGAAAGACCATCTGCTGCTTGTATTTGAAGTGATACGCACTGCTTGTGACTTTCTTAGTAGTCTTATAGTTGCTATGTACCTCACTGTAACGTCAATGATATACAATGACTATTAACCTTTCACTCAAAAAGTTACTACTAATATCAGCAACTTTTAGGCTCCTTTCTACAATATTGCTGTGAATTTTCCCCACCTTCCTAATGAATTATTTCACAGCAGCTGTCCATTTATGCTGGAGCCATACTGAACATCGTCCACAGTCTGCCATGTCTCTGTTACAATCCAATAGGGGATGTACTGAGTTGTAGATAAGGTGCAAGAAGAACAGATATATCCTGCGATAAAAAAAGTGGTTCTCAAGAATAAAAACCAAACGTTGCATTTTTCACATGCAGAAACACATTCAAAATAACACAGTTTCCATCATATTTTCAAATGTTATAATAGACATTGCAGTTGAGTCTTCTTGGCCCTTCAGGCATTGCTACAGGGGCTGCTGCTCCATCCCTTGCTGCTACCATTCAGTAATAGTGGGACTTGCTGTGAGAATAACAGGCCGCTAAAGCTTCCAATCTGACCACTAACCACAGCGCTAACACACTGGGCTACAGATACAACCACAGGCCTTCCACATCCAGTTATTACGCACAGTGCCAATCTCTGCTGGTTTGGCAGCTTCCCTTTGGGCGACGTACAGTCAGTCTGCACCCTGCTGGGAGATACATTACTTCTGTGGAATACATTTTCATAGTATGTGATTATATTCCAAAAACTGTGTGGCATAAGAGTCAGACTTTAACATGAGATGCACAATAACATATTCTCACCAAATCAGCTTTGGGCCATCCCAGTTATTTCATCAAACATCTTCAAATCTCCTGACATCTTAGATTTAACTGATGTCACACTACCTTTACCAACCACTATACAACACTATATATATTATATTGTATTCACTTGACATGAATAAAAGAGACGTATACACATAACACATATAGACACATAAAGCTTTGGGCCATAAAGTAACATATACAATTCTCCTTGTTCATCAGCTTCCATGAATAGTACTTTGTAACTTCAGGCCAGTTCAATGTTGAAATGTGTGAATCAAGGTTTGTGTGTCAGGGTTATAGACGAGGAAAAGGAGGGAGGGATGAGAGGGTGTTTTGGAGGTTCTGCTGAACAAATCGTTCTAAAGAAAGGGGTTTTTCACTCTTTGAGTTCCCCCGTCTTTACTCTTTTCAGCTGTTAGAGGCATCTCATCAAACCGACTTGAATAGTTGACGTGACACTATCAGTCTCTCCTCCACTAGCACCACAACCTCTTCCTCTTGGTATGTCACCCACACATCCTTCCATGATTCCCTCACTGCCTATCTCACTCCACTCTGTCCTCTATCTACCTGCAGCCACTGGAATCCCTTCACCCATTCACACACTCACAATGGCGCTCAAGCAACACTGGCAGGAGCTCTGAGGAAAGAAATGCCAGCTCCACTTGAGACTCAGTGACTATCAGCAAAGCTGGTTTTCTATAGATTTGAAACTCTGATTTGTCAATTTTATTACTCTAATTTGTTTAGTTACTCATATGCATTAGTCTGATAACATACCTCTGGATGACCACTGAGCACATGTACTAAAACCAGAGACTTTGTCATATGATGTATATAGGAAATATCAAACAGAATATTACACAAAAGATTTTCTGACTCCCACATTTTTCCACATACAGTAAGTTGTATACTGGCTGCATTGTATATTGGCACAAACAATAATTACATTGTCAGCACTGATCAAATAATCAATCAATCAAAATTTTAAAAAAAAATGTAGAAAGCCAATTTAAAAAGCTGAAAGTGTTTTGGATGTGAATTTGCCTGGACTTGATGCCTCCCACACACTGCCATGAGAGTGTAAAAGCAGAAATAAAAGAATACAATGTCGGCCAAGAACCTGAAAGAACAAGACATAGCCACACAACTTTAAAAATGATTTTGCAAACTTGTATAGGCCTATCTATTTTCTTTTTTTTTTTTTTTTTTAATCTGAACCACAGAAATGAAGAATTCATCAATCTGAACTAAAACGGGTCTATCATGTTTACTTAAAATACAATAGGGTCAGAACAAATCAACTTAAACGGGTCTTACCTAACTTACTAGGTTGGAGTAACTACAATTGTCTTAACAATTAGCCATATATATTAACACAAATGTTAAATGATAGTAACATTTCTTGGTTCATATTATGAAATATGTACATAAAATATGGCCAAAGAGGGTTAATTTAAACTGATATGTAGAGCAATAAAAAGTGCCTCCTTCAGCTTATTTCCCTTTTGGGATGAGGCAAAAATAAACAAAGTTGGTTTTGTAAATTAAAGTGTGGGTATTCATTGATATCATAGATACCAAGAAAAGGTGGTGCTGTCCAGTTCTTGGAGGAAGCAAATGGAGGGTACAGAGTAGGCTAGAAGATTAAAAAAGAAAAGAAAAGTGGTGGGGAGCCCAGGCAAGAGGAAAAAGAAAGCCTGGTAAAAGCTCCATAGCTAAAAGAAAGAAAATGTTGGCAATCTGCACCACAGAAACATAGGGTTAGGATATTTAAAAAGGATGCATGGGAAATGGATAAGGGGAAGAGTGGAGGAAGAGGGTGAACGATAATGAGAAGAGCATGGCGGAATGAGAAGATAGAGACCATTTCCCATTCCGTCAGACGCACTGTGGCTCATTCATTATATTCCCCAGGCAATTACCCAGGCCACCTGCTTTGTCTCTCCGCTCATTGTTTCCATCTCTCTGTCTCTATCTTTCTCTCCGTCTTTCACTCTATCTTGGTCTGTCATTTTCTCCAGCGCTTCTTCTCTCCATCCCTGTGTGATCAGTGCTGCTTTGCCAACTCTTTCTCCTTGCTCTCCTCATTTCTCGCATTCTCTGGCTGCATTGTCTCTATCCCCATGGTTTTTTTGTGTCTGCTTGTTTAATGTGCAAACACTGGCAGATTGGGCTTCTGTATGTGTGTGTGTGTTGTTGTGTGTCTGCCTGCGTGTGATGTTGGGCCAGTCCTAATGAGCTCAGCCTTGCATTTAGCAGGATGCCAGATCTGCCCTAGCTGCTGTTTTCCTTGTCTCAAAAGTCTCTAGGTAATGTCTCAGGCTAAAGCTCACAACTGCAAATTTACAGATGTAACCCGCCACAGTGTGCATTTAGGTGCAGCGATGAAGGACCAGGATAGTACAGTTTGATATACAGTCATTATTAATTGCAAAGACCTGTTGGCCTGGCTTTTGTTGTGTTTGATTTAGAATTTGTGTTTTTATGTATGTATGTGTGTGTTTATCAGGAGAGAGGAAAAACACTGTCTGTACATTGGCAAAGGTTGAATCCTGTAGAGAATCAAATAGAACGATAATGCATCAACACATTCATTACTCTAAATAACTACTTAAGGAACCATGCAGATATCACAGTGGCAATACAGGCCATTATGTGATCATTTTAAGCCCTGTGTGTGAACAAACATGAATTGCTAGAACACTGTTGATTACTGTGGTAAATAAAGTCAGCACTCATCGTGCTCATAATTTATGTAGGAAATATACATTGCATTGGCCAGTGTAAATAGAACAATAGAGCCATGATTCACCGCAGTAATTGAGATATATGCCTCACTGGGCCTCATGGTGCGCCGTGCTGTGTTGCTGTGGTTTGTGTCTGATGAAGGGGGCTGTCTCAGCAAAGGTCAGGTGTCAAGTCCCAGCTGCCCGGAGCCCGGCAGGGGCTTACAGCTGGAACGAGTGGGTTTGGTGATGGGACAGCCGAGGTGTCATTAGGACACAGTAGGCTCTAACATTAGACCTCATTACTGCACTCTGATGGATCTGCCCAAATTACATCCTGGCAAAAAGCGCATCTGCCATTGAGGACAATAACAACTGGAGATCTCTCTCCTCTCAAATTCACTCCTTGATTATATCTCTTCATTTGTGTATTGTTTTAAAAAGGAATGTATTCAAGGTAATTATATTGTGTTTACAAAGGTTTTTGACTTTCATAGGCTTTACTGAACAAACATTATTGTGATGCATAATATTTTCTTTATTCCTAGGTCTTTTTTTTTCCACTCAACACCACCTTCCTAATTTCCTTCCTGATTCCCTTCTCCCCCTCTGACTCCCTGAAGAGAGTTATTCTTGTATACTCTTTTCAGTATTAGACACAGAGCTGACTTAGTATTTTGAACTGCTCCAAATTTTAGACTTGTGTGGGTGTATTTCTATAAAATAAAAATAAAATTCTAGAGTGTATGCTGTAGTATTTACATTTGATTATTGTCTTGATTTATTAACTTATTGAACCGATTTTTTTTTTTTTTAATTTACTCAAAATGTGTAGATACTGTTTCTGTAAATTACTACTTTTTCCTATTAATCCACATACACATATAACACATACGTCCAAGCCTACCCAAGGCAGGCTGTAAACACCCACACACCACAGATTGTGCATATATGGCCAAGATTTTTTCATTTTTCATGTCCAAATGGACTGGCGGATGTGTTTGTAGTGTCCATGCAGATTGTGTGCTTTCACTGTGCTCCATCCGTAGATAAATAAGAGATCTATTATTATTATTATTATTATTTCCCAGCAGCAACCTTCACCTTTCGATGTCGTACCATGGTCTTCAGCTAACGGTACTGAGTTGAGCTAGACATGGAGAGAAATCAGGGCCTGGCATAAGCTACTGAGCAGTGCAAGGGTTAGACTGGCTTATTATTTTTGTTATTAATGGTATTATTATTAATCACATCACCTTCTTTAGTTTGGCTTTTCATTTTCAAATGGGCCTCTTTTGGCAGACACATGATGACGGCAGACATTCTCCAAAACAACAAAAAAAACACACAGTTTCCACACTCCCCTTCAGCACAGACTTAACACCCTACACCTCCAGTTGACACTCACCGGCTGCACCACACATGCACCATGGGAACCTGTTACCATAGTTACGACTGGCAACATCATCCCTGCTAGGGCTCTGGCAACCCACCACCCACTATCTCTATCATCAGTTTTCCCTTCCTTCTTTTTATCTCTCTTTTATTTTTAAAGCCCCTTCCTTCCGCTCCCCCCTTTAGTCAGCTGAGCTCCCTCTGTTGCCCCTCAGTCTCTCTAAAGGGGTTTTAGTGCAGTGTAGATTTCAGGAGCTGTTTTCCCCCCAGTCTCATTGGACTCATTAGTGTCCTTTACCGAGGCTTCATCTTTGCACAGTGTGGCAGAGCACACACACGCGTGCACACACACACACACACACACACACACACACACACACACACACGGGCTACTGTCTGTTGTGTATGTGTTTTTTAAAGCTGTGTTTTCCGTGGGTGCACAGACTGCCATGTCTTCCTGCTCCACTTGCATGGACAGAGCAGTCTGTAATTGTGGGAGCTTGAGGCTGATGCTGCCTATGTTTGATAACAGTGATCAAGGGTTTTGTTATAGACACCAGTAGTGCCATCAACTAGAGTCAGAATACAGGGTGTGACTTTTTGATGTTTCACATTAACCCAGCCAAGAAAACTATTCAAATACCTTTCATTTTATGTGTAGTTTTAGCGGAAATATTTTGCAGTTGAGTCAAGGCCCTCTGTTTAAGTGCTTGATCTTTGTGTGTTTGAACATGAAGAAGTATGTGTAAAATATTTATTTCAGAATTTAACATTAAGAGAAGCAAAGTAAACAGGTGGGAATTTGGGAACTAAACACTTTTGGAGAATTAGTTGTGGTGCGTCTACAAGATTGTGGGCCACATTAAGCTAAATGTAGCACATCTCTTCAAACTGAGATGTGAAAGATTTGTTCAGATTGATTGGTTTTAGACTGGTGCTATTCAACACATAGAAAGAAGCAAGAAGTGCCTTTTTAGTGAGTGTTTTTTATGGAGGTAGACACTGATTGGCAGTCATTTATAAGTAATGGTGCATAATGTAGTACATCCCTTCCAATGGGAATAAGTAGCTCAATAGAATAAGACACATCCAGGGAGAAGATAAAATATTAATAGAAGGCAGAAAGATATAGGAACCTCTTATCTGGAGATTTGCTGTGTGTGCCTTTCTGTGTTGTTTGGTTTAAACCTCAAACTGCTATCAAATGTCAAGGCTTAAAAACTGGAAGTAAAAGTCAGGCCGGCTGAAGAAAAACTCATAACATGAAAAATAAATAAACTAGTGGCCTTTTGTACTTTGTAAATATCACTGTGTAAAAGTGTGTTTTGGTGCACTCTCTAAAAATGCTGATTGAGATCATGATGAATGGTACCAACACTATCTCTTTATGGACCCCTCCTAAACAGTCAGAGACAGAAAGCATTTTATCACATCATTCTCAGTTTTCCTTTTCTAAAAAAATCTAATGAAATTTAATGTGTGTGAAATATTCTGGAATGAATGGAAAAGGGAGACTGAGAAATATTGTGTGTTCAAGAGGCTTTTCCACATTTCCAGTGCTTGTCAGTGTGGATGCCTCACTGTCTCTAATAGGATCATTGAGGACAGGCAGCATCTGCTGTCAAAACCAAATGATCTTCTGTCAACTCAGCAAGAGGGAGAACTGGAGCCTCAGTCATGGTCACATACACACTCACACACAGCTATGAGTTTTAGGGGTGGACCATTACAGCTCACTAAAGGGCACAATTTATTGTGATACTTAGTTGTTTGTTTTTTTGACAATATGAAGCACAATGCATTGCAGCTAGAATGAGAGATTAAAAAGAGCGTATTATCAGCTGACACTGTGCCCCTCAGCAGCCTGACAGTTTTATGATGGAGGAGACTGTCCCAAGTATGAAGCCACAAAAGCTTTCAGGCTCCTGAGGGGGAAATGATGTTCTTGTGTCAGAGCCACCGAATAGCCACCAGTTAATATATGACATATTGAAAAGAAAAAAAATATCTTGTAGGAGACACATTTCACCCTGCTGCTGCTGCTGCTGGTCTAAGTGAAGGTTGCCAACTGTAATAATGAGGTAAGTGATAGAACATTTATTGGAGCACAATTTGTTGACGAGTTATGAGGCATAGAGACTATATTTTCACAAATATGTCCAGTTAAAGTCAGTTTTATTTTTTATTTGGAGATGGAAATCAATTTGTGCTTTCAAACTTACATTTTATTTGTTAGTACTATGAAGTCGTTACTGTGTCATTTGCATTGGTTTTATATCTGTATGCTAGACTATGCATAAGAGACTCAAATATTCACTTCCATGCACTCAAATAATCAGCATATCACAGGCAGGATGTGGCTTTACTAGCACTCATATGTGCTCACCTTGCTTATCATCTCCAACGGTAGTCGGGTTTTTTAACAACTATCCAAGCCCTTGTCCATCTCCCTGTAAGTGCATGTGTCACTTCATTCCTGGGCTGCATCTATTTTTCATGGAGGTAAATTGCATGGCGCCGTTGTAGGCTGAACTCTGCCTTGGTAATCCACAGAGATGACCTCTAATAACGCTGGCCTCCACCCTGTGAACATATCAACAACACTCCATCAGTCCACATATCTCTTACTTTAGTGATGTTTGCTTTTTTTCGATTACATGTCCTTTATCTCTTTTTTCTCTCTCTCTCTCCTTCTCTTTCTCTTGGCTGTGTACTTACCTTTTTCTAGTTGAGTCTCACACGTGTTGTACTTTCAGTCCTTTCCAACAATGTGTTCGCTACTTACTAAATTATAATGACTTGCTTTGACAAGGAGGAAGGCAAAAGCTGGAGAACGTGAACTACATTCTCTTTTATGTGATCTTTCAAGAAACTACAGACAGTTTGCCGATGTTTTGATATAAAAGCTTTGTGGTCTGTCTGCAGTGAAGGTAATAATAATGGCCACGGGCATATTGTCCCTTGACAAATGAAGTGTGTTTTACTCAACTCACTTTTTATAGTGATTTCTTCCTCATTCAGGGCCAGATCCGCTAAAGCGCACACATATCCAAAATCCGACTGAACTCAGATAAAAATTTGTCTTTAATGCCACAACCGCAAGGCTTCATTTTTACCTTTCCAAGTTTTCTCAAAGCCATCTTGACTGATAATAGTTTTCTGTAAAGGGTGCGTTAAAAGGTGATTTTTTATTTTTTTTTTACTGTTGCATTTAGTTTGACAGTTTAATCACCTAAAAGTTTATTGTAACAAGAATCATCAGTGAAAAAATGAGACCTGAATACATGATCTAGGCTCTATAATTAAAGACTTTAATAGATGCGGGATTTAGGCCAGTCACAGCTTGCGTCCAGTAAATGGGAACGCTCCTATTAGTTGATACTGATGTCAACAATGAAGGAACAAGAAAATAAATCAAGGAGCAAAAGAAACATGGAGAAATGTTGGTAATACTTTGTGTTTAAGCAGGTGGAGATAATTACGGTAAACTCCAAAGCTAAAAGTTTCAGGTAAGCTCTAAACTTCGATTTAATGTAACATTTTAGTATTTTGTGGGGAAAAATTCAGTTTTACCCTTTTTTTTTAAATAAAAGAAGCAGAAAAGGTTACAATGCTGCTGTTAGGGGAGAGTGGTGGGACTGAGACCGGGGCAGCAAATACAAAATGGGATACTGGAGTTTTAAAGTCCCGCTGTGGATTCACAGAGCTTGTTTGTGGCTCTCCGCTGTGCACATGCTGCGTGTAAATGTGTCTGATATTGTTTCACAGACTATGTACTGCGTCATAAAGACACTCTTAGCCCCAAACCTGCGCAGTTTTAGGAAATATGCTGCTAAATAACCACTCACTGTTATGAAATCGTGCAGTAGATCTAGCCCTTTTAAGTGTTGAAGTTAGTTGTTAGTAGTTTCCTTTCTTTCAGCGTTGCAATATGTCTTTCGTCTTTTTATTAGTATACAATGCATTTCTGATTGTAGAAATGCATTGGTTAGTCAGGCTGACATTTTATCATTTGATAACTTGTTTCAGAATGTGTCCACAAACCAATTGCCGCAAAAAAAAAAAGAAAAAAGACTAAAATAAAAATAGACCTCTGTTGTTACTTTAAATGTGTTTCTTAAGTCTATTTTTGATGCATAATGGGTTGCTTCTCTCCTGCATTCTTATATTCTATAAAAGAATTTAAGGCAAAAAGAATTTAGATATTCTGCGATGTAACGCACACACAGTATTGACATTTATTAGACATAACTACAACGTTGCGGAGCTGCCCCTTTCATGTTGAAAACCAAGCTTAGTGGAGGCGAAAAAAACTATAGTGAAGGAATATAAAAAGCAGAGTACTCCAAGGCTCCACTTCCTCTCTGTTTTATGTGCACATCCAACAGACACACATGTAAACCATCACACACTACCTCACACAGTAAATACACATCTACTGTAGTTCATTCAGCATCAAACACATTGTCCCTTCCATGTCTTTTATTTACAAGTGCAGAAAGTACAAATACTAGGATCTGACCAAGTTTATTTCTGTATCCGACAAACGGAAAGGCATGACCGGGTGAAAAAGCAAAAAGTCTTATTCATTGATGTGTACTGAGCCAGTTGCAATGCCTGCTTTTATCTCTGGGAATGTTAACACATTTCACCGGCACAACAGGGACTTCAGGTCAATGCACGTCAACGTTCAGTTCAAAACCATTGCTATATTTTTATTTACGGCACATAAAGGTGAATGATTATTACTATAATAAGCATCATCACACCACAGAAGAGGCCATAATGTCATATTGTTTCATTGAAGAGTGCAGATTTTGTGAGTTGATTTAAACCTGACATAATAAGTAGGGTTGGATACCTGTGATTTTAACTCAGCAGGTCCTAGACAAAAAGCTATGTATTGAGAGCGTTGATGTTCAAAAAAGAGAACAGATTTTTTTCTCATTTAAGCAAAACTCCAGGACATTTCAGTCACCCAATTTTCAATTATCAGTGCCTTCTCATTTGCCTTGTCACCGTTCAGTAAAGTTGTGCTTATTTCTGTGTTTCAGTGTGTGCAGTGTCTAGACAAGAGTGTCCTAATCTATTTTTCCATGTTCCCATCCTGTCCTGTTGGTGCCTTTTGAATGGTAGATAAACAGAGCAGGGCTAAGGCTGAGGCTTCATCAAGAGGATTAATTCTGCAAGTCTTATCTCCTGAGAAGCCTCGCTGTCTCCTCTTTCTCTTTCCCTTCCCCGTAGGCATTGAGGGTCCTCATCATGCACGGCCGAGTTCACTCCCAGTTCACACCCTTTACTGTACAAACTGCAGCCATTAGCTCAAACTCAAACAATGTGCAGTGACAGCCAGATGAGGACTCAGGTTGTTTGGGACATCACTGTAAAGTGGACACTGAAGTCCTATAACAAGTTTTATTATGGAGAGGATTAGTGTTGGAAAGGTATAAACACAGAATGACATGGAAAGGATTATTAGGAATTATTTAAGAGCAGGAAATGAAGCGTTACAAACCTGATTATACAATGTGAGTATTAAAAAGATATGCGTTGTCTGTGCTGTGCTATAATGCACGCACAAGACTACAGAAAGTTGTCATGGTCAGACAATAAAAGAAAACTGAATGTCAAAGTTTCATGAGACAGTAGGACAGGAATGTAGTCAAGAAAAAATAAGGAAATTGCTTTGTTCTGAAATTTGAACGTTACATAAAAAAAAAGCTTTTCTGATATTTGAAGTAGTTGATAATGATTAAAGCCCCCCTGCGTAACTTTTACCCAGTAGAGGGCGCAGACCCCTCTACACACTCTCCGTGTTGTTACGACAGTGGTGTCATGTGTATTTTGAAAGGAAACTGGAAAGTTTGAAAGAAAAGAGGCGTAAATCATGTAATGTCTGTGCATTTGTGGCGACAGGAATTATAGATCATTTATATTGGAGGCTTCTGTCCAGCTGAGGGTGCTGTGTCAGTGTCTAAGAATCGTTATGAGAATATATATTTTGGGGCTAAAAGTAACACAGGTGGTAGTTGTAGCTTACTGATTTGAAGAATCAGAGCTGTGTAAAGCCCAATATAGGTTTAAAAGGCCATAGCACAGATAACTGTCATTTCCACCAACTGCCTCTTGAAGAGAGAGCTACTATCAGGTCTCGTTCTTTCCTTCACACCATGGTGAGTGACGTGGCTGTCCAGAGTCAAATGGTCAGAGCCACTTGCACTGCACGTCCAGGCCATGCTACACTGTGGTAAATTGCTACATACTGTAGCTCTGTTAACATTGGCTAGTAGTTTATGATCTATCTGATGAAGTTTATTTCTTGTAAGAGTCGATTTTTACCTGATAAAAAAAAAAAGATTTATGGTGGCAGTGTAGCTACACATAAAGGGCATGCTGGGTAAGAAACTGGATGCTCTTGATTCTCATTTCTTTGGCTATAATCACTGGGTTGTGATGAAGTATGAAATCAAGGTTACAGGATGTTGGAATGACCTTAAGTTGTAGATGTTCAGTAGACAATTTGTTCAAAACAACAATTGCAAAAGCAATCAAGTATCCAATCTATGAAGGGAACAAGAAAAAAACAAAAAACAAACCCAAACAACTTTTCTTTTTGATAAATGGACAAAATGATCAATAAATGTCTTTAGCAGTAAATGCAATTTGACAATCAATTTAGTTGTTTTCTCAATGCATTACTTGTTGAGAAAAACAAGCCATGATTCTGCTAGTTCATTCTGGCATCTACCATACACTCGGTGTGTGTGCGATCGTGCCCCATTGCCGTGTGGCAGCAGCTGACGATAATCTGTTGGAGGGGTCGATGTCGTGGTTGTCACGGCAATCTTCCTGAGGCTGATGTTGGCTGACGGCTGGTGTCATCATTGCTTTCTATCACTGGCCTTCTGATGGCTCTCATTTTATCCCGTGTAAGTGTATGTGTCTAAATGCGTCTACGTGTTTGGACTTGTATTTGATCTGTTGTGTGGCTCTCAGTCATTCTAAATAAAGAACACAGAGTGGAATTCTAAGATCTGTAATCATCCTGTTTCTACTCTCTTCGAATATGCTTTTTTTAATGCTTTTTATCATTTTGCATATACTTATCTGCTGTCATGGCAGAAAAATCAGCTATATTTGATGTTTTTTAAGACTACTAGATTTATTTATTTATATTTAAAGGAGAAATTATATAAATTATCTTGCAAATGTGCATTATTCTATTTCACAGCTCTTCCACATCAACAACATTACATCATCTAATATTTATGTATGTTCTATGTAATAGCAGCTTACCCCGCCTCAGCAGTTATATAAAACGCATTACAAATGATTATCTGTGAAGAGTTTCTGATGAAATTAAAGTTTGTTTTGCTCTGAACAGGTTCATCATTCCGCCATGTGTTAATCCTATATATCTATATGTGTGAGGATTTTGTTATGTGTGTGTCTCCCGCCTGCCGATTTGCCTGCAGATGGCAATGTGTTACATCTCTAAAACAGTGTGTGTCCCTGTCGAGCACATTGCTGCCGCTGCTGCCTTCTGGTGCTCAAGCTCATATGAAACTCCGCTCCAAATCTTCACTGCTGAATGGACTGAGCCTGGAATAAATGAACGTGCTCTTTGCATTTTAATGACTTTTCTTCATCCTTTAACTTCATTTTAATCCCAGTGAATCATGGCAGTCAAGACAGAATGTGACCGAAATTGAAAGAATATGCACAGCTTATGGTCCTCGTGATAAGGGTTTGTTAAAAGTGACATACGCTAAAAAAAAAAAAAAAAAAATCAATAAACATATCCCTCATCCTATGTGGCTCACTTTCTCTCGTCCTTTAATTCGTCCTGAGTTACACTTCAAAGCTGGAAATTTGAGGCTAATTTTGGAGCTGTGAGAGTTATGCAGGTTGTCAGCGTCTGGAGAGAGATGTACAAAGACAGAAGGAGCATATGGAGTTTCGTAGTTTAAGATTTCTCTTTCAAATGCTTTTCTCAAACTGACTCATATTGTTTTTATTACTTCTGACACTAGTAAACAGCTGGTGTGTAGGGGGACAGTCTGGGCTTTTGTCTACTAGGCCTGTGTGCATGAATGTGCACGTGTGAAGGGCTTCACACTGTGCCCGAGTTTGTTTCTGGTGCGCAGCAAATCTGAATGCATTATAACACACTGTTTATCTGCGCAACGGCTGAATTGTGTGTAAGCGTTGACACTGCACACGCAGCAGCCATGTCCAATTGAAATAGATGAGACGTGGAGGTTGGGTAATTCTGGGTGTGTATATAGACCTTCTGTAATCTCCGTATGCCACCACGCCTTGTCTGCTTTTTTCACTTACTTTTTGGACTAAACGAAATTGATAGATGTGTGTGCTCTAGCAGAAATAAATTCTCAAAATGAAACAAATGGAAGATTAAGCACACAACTTTTTTGTTTTACCTTTCTCCTTCTAAAGTAAGGTTTCTCTTCTACCAGTTTTCAGCAACTGCAAATATTTTGTGGCTTCCCACACATCTTCATGCGCATCTGATTTAAAATCGATTAAATATAACATTATTACATCCCTCCTGGTCATCTTAAACTCAAGTCTCCACTCGCAACTGACCAAAAAAAAAGAGAACGCTATATTTTGTATATATACTGTAAGCCATATTATTCCATGTAACTAGCAATATACAGATCCATGTTTTCAGAAAAGTAGCCTGATACATAACTACCACTGCAGCTACTTTCTTCTATGTTCTTTACACTAGATTCACTGATTAGTTTAGGTAAATAGTCTCTAATTAATTTCAGTTTCTGTCTATTAAAAATATTTGTTTAGAATAGCACAAATAACGCTAGTTAATACACACACAAAAAATGAATTTGATGTGTTTGGTCCCATATTAGTGATGAAAGCTTTTGTTTGGGCAGGACTGTGAGCCTCTGTGTGTCTGTTTGCTCAGCTAATGCTGTCGCCATTTGAGCGGCTGGTCCTTACTTTATGAGTCCTGAATGATTTGGCCATGAGAAGCAGAGTGCACTCTTAGAGCAGAAGCACTCAGCACGCAGTCACAGACAAGAGGATGGGGCGTTCAAGTGTTGCTTCAAAACAAATACACCTTAATATTTATCGGGTTATTTTTTTTAATTTGTAAAACTATATCCTTTAAAAACTGAATTGTTGAACTTAGGCCGTTGCAGTTGTGGAAAACACATGCTTTTCAGTGAAAGGACAGAATGAAGAAAAATGAAAATGGTATATGGGAGATTTCTTCAAACTTCAAACTCCTTTTTACAAAGCTTGGACATCTTGTGTAACAATTTAAATGAGTTACCTGGAGTACAAGGTGAAATGGCGGTAAAATGTACTTCCTTTACATGAAGCCAGATCAACCGTGGCACTGCTCTAACAGCTGGTGTTTTCTGCACATTATAAAAGCCTTCCGTGACTCTGAAGAGTGTATGTAGCTGTTAAAGGAGGGATGAAATACAGAACATTAAAGGCTAAAATACAGATTTTTAAAAAAAACAGGAAGTTGTTTACTGCTTTGAAACTTCAGATACATGAGGCATGTGGGATTTGTACCAAAAAGGGGGAGAAAGAAAATGAAACATAAAATAAAAAAAATGAATGAAGATTTTAAGATAGTGGTTGCTAGTGTGTTTTCTAATTCTTAACTAAAATGTCTTGAGCTCACCTCGTGATCGTTGTAGCACTGCTAGACAACTGACTTGTTATAATAAAGTGATTTAAAGCCATTTTTTTCTTCTTGCCCCTAAGTGCTTCTGCTCTAAAGCATGGAGGAACAAAATACGTAAAAAAGACACTTCCCTGAGCTGCCATAATGTCTACATCACATGATTGTTTTCCAGGCTTATTTGAACAAAACAGTGCCATACTGACCTGACCCAAACATGGCTATTACGTTGTCTGACACCTCAATGGTTTTAACACACTTAGCCCATAATAGACAAGCCATTGCAGAGTTCATGTAAATGCTATTATCGTATTGACTTACTCTAGCAGCAGTGGGTTTAGCTGTTGGCTGCAGTAATGCGCCCAGAAAAACTCCACAAAGCCAGGACCAGCCACACAGAGCCGAGAAGCGCAAGTATAGGCAGGATTTCCAGGTGAAAGTTTGTAAATAATCTCTTATCCATTCATAGTGCTCATCAATGAATCAAATGTCTCTCGAAGAGGAACGGCAGACAGCTGGTATAGCATCATAAGTGTGGAATAAATGGGATTTAAGTTGTGTGAGCAAGGATTTTTTACTCTTTCTATGAAAATGCTGCATTATTTAACTGCAAGAGCCCTTTTGGGTGGATTTTGTTGAGACACACCATGTTAAAAGTTTAACCCAGTTTCTATGACCTGATTTCAAGAGATATATTAGGAGATAAAATCCAAAATAGAAGCGTGCTGACTGCAAACTTGAGATTTTAGCATATTTCTTGGGTTTGTAAATGGCAAAGTTTGGATGGAAATGGGTGTACCCCTAGGTTTGGGTATACATGTTTGTCAAATGAAGCTTGGTGTTTTGTGAAGGTTGACCAAGAACAAAAATATGCATAGCCCTTTTTTTTACTCACCGCATGCAGACACACACCTCTTCGTATATGCATGATAGTAAGATAAAGCAAAAGGTCATCTCTATTAGACGACCACATTTTAATGTCACAGGGCCTGGAAAGAGCAACTGCAGTCTCCGCTTCTTAGCATCACACCAGTGGAATCACGCCGTCGCTTTTTAGTTTGCATGTCCAGGATCATCCTCTCAGTATGGCCCAATGCAATGAGTCATAAGAGTCGGGGCAAAATGTCTCTAACTTGAGCCAATCAGTTCAAGTTAGTTTAGGAAGCTGAAAAGAAACCAACAAACAGTGGGTTTATGTGTTTGCTTTGTTCATTGGCCAATTTTTTTGCTAAACTAATGCTAATGAAAAAAGGCTCTGGTATTCTGTTAAGTAATTTAACATTTAGCCTGTTAAAGAAGCAAAGAAGTGTCACTTTTGTTGCCCTACCATAACCATAAATGTATGTAAAAATGTAAACAAACAAACCATAGCGTAGAAACGTTACAGGTCTTGGACATAATCTCTGTGTTTTTACCTTAAATTTAAATAGAAACAACAGCATGAATATCTGTAAAAAGTTGATGTTAGATTATTACGACGAGAGGCCTATTTAAAAGCCTTTTCCTGGCAGCATATCTGTTGTTGTAGATGATTGAGTAATTTTATGAATGACCCTGATTGGCTAATGTCAGAATGAATTTTCTGAGGCTAATCCTTGTCTAACACAAACCAATGCACATTTTCCGACCCGCCCACATCCATACACACACACACACACACACACACAAACACAGGTGTTTTCTGTGCATGCCCGCCACATTGTCTGAATGTTAATTACATGCAGAAGGCATCTGGGCCCATCCATTGCTAATCCTCTTTTAATTATATGTGTCCTCACAATGACACAAGGTTTACAATGGTGATTACAGCCATATAAGACATAGTGAAGGGAAATGGCAATCATCATAAAGCAAATAACATAGTTTGTTTGTCCGTGTCGTGATGCATTTTAGTTGTTTAGTTTAGTTTAGCTGTTTGGTTTTTGTGTCATTACTTTAATCTTTTGGCTGAGCCCATACAGTTTATGTGTCCTCAGTTGGAACTGCTTTGAAAATGTAGAGAAAAAGATTAACACTGTTGTAATTTACTAATCATATAGATCATGATAGAGAGGTATGATGCTGGTGATGTTGGACTGGCAATATGCTGTCACAGATTTTTTGTGAAATTTTCTTCAACAAAATATAGCTTGACAGGTTTCATAGAAATCATTTAGTTTTGTTAAAGCCAGAAAAAACCGTTACACAAATCTATTTATGTGACTTTCTTTATGGAGAGAGGTAAGGAAAACAGAAAGTAACCGTTGTAATATTCATTAGACAGTGATAAATACAAAAAACAAAACTGTCTTTAGTGTTTTAGAGTAGAAAAATATAAACACCTTCCTCAGCGCTTTATTAGTAAAATAGCATTCTACAAACAAGTTAAATTTCAGTGTGCAGCACAAGTAAAAAAGGCAATAAATATGACTTCCTGTATTGGTCCGTGTCCTGATAAATATGGACTTTGTTGGCTGTGCTGGAGGACGCAGGCAGTTCCTTGCCAACATGAACTGAGGAATGTCCCCAATGCTGGCAGGACACTGCAGACCAAACATCTGCTGCTAGCCTTGTCCCAGACTGAACAATGAGCCTTTAGCAAATGGAAAATGTAGCTCTCCTCATGAAGTAATTAAGTACAAATTATTTAACATTACACTTTGAAAGGTTTATGCAAATTCCCCGCCTTTGTATTATGTTTGTGATGGTTGCATAAAAACTACAAAGACAAAGAAAAAGAATAGAAATGTGCACACAAAATTTGTCCTTCGTGTGTGTACTTGCAAGAGAGAAAAACTGTCGAAGCACGCTTGTATACACACCTTCTTGGCTTTAAAGGGTCCTATGGGAGCTCCTCTCAGTGTGTAGGGGGAAACCATGAATAAAACACCCATTTGACCCTCGCTGCTATAAAGCCTGTCTTTGTTGGGCCTCACAGGACCCTCTTTATCCCTCCTCCATCCGTCTTTCCCCCTTCTCCCTCTCTTTTAGATGAAGTCTTGCCCTTTTGTTTTCTTCACCGTCCTGTCATGGCAGGGCCTTCATGTCATATGCATGAGGCTCAGTTGGTTTCTCGCCAGGAGACATACAGTGGACAGCACAGTGGCAACCCACACTGAGGCAGCGACCTTAAAATCCTTGCACTGACCTTTGACCTCCAGCAGAGTGAGCGTCATCAAGACAGCTCATTAATCATGTGGCCGCAAGTGTCATGTGAAGAAAGAATTTGTAGACAGACGATTGGCTGCCTGCAGATACAGAGGTGTGTGACTGTGTGTGGATTGTAGCCCCAGTGGAAGTTTGCCTCTGGCCTTTCTATCTTTTCTATGGCAGGACAATGGTCTCTTTTAGTTTGGTGTGTGTGTGGATGAGTGTGTGTATGGCTCCATGGCTAAACACTGACTCAGTATGCTTCTGCTGTCTCATCTCACACTGGCGAACATCAGATCACATGCCTCTCAAACACTCCCACACATGCGCAGTGTGCAACTGAGGTTACAGACCATTGTCTCAAGTGGCCTTAGAGTAGTGCGCACATGTCCGACACGCAGTGCTTTCATCACAGTGACGTCCATCCCAAGAAGACTATATTTACGATCATGTCCGAAATGTTCACTTTTATTAGAGGTTACTGTACAGAGCTGTTTTGCCTTTGTAGAATGGCTTGCTCTTTTGAAAAATGAATATTGTTCCAGATTAGTATTGTTTAATAGTGTACAGTGGTCCCTCGTATATCGCGGAGGTTACGTTCTAAAAATAACCCGCAATAGGCGAAATCCGCGAAGTAGTCAGCTTTATTTTTTACAATTATATATGTTTTAAGGCTGTAAAACCCCTCACCACACACTTTATACACTTTTCTCAGACAGGCATTAACATTTTCTCACATTTCTCTCTTGTTTAAACCTTAGCATCGTCCTCTGCATTTTGGGTGCGACCGCAGGTGCCTTTGTCGGTGCAGAACGTTTCGTCAACATTGTGGGTTTTGTCGGGGAGAAAACTTGCAAACATACAGCACTTCAGAGTCACACTGCTAGCGATCGAACATTTATGTCAATTTGGCAAGCTGAACGCATTCTGTACTGTACAAGAGACACGGCACGGAGGAGATTGATTGACAATGGTCTACAGTCCCTTAGCCAATCAGGACACAGAACACAATACTATATAGTGAGGGACAACTGTATACAGGTTTGCTTCATTTAAAAACATAAATGTATTAACATCAGACTGCAGTTTAGAGCAAAAACGGTCACATAAGTGTCAGCTCAAAACAAAAACACAAGTTTAACAGCTCCAGTATTAAATGTATTTAGTGGTACACTGACAGAAAAGTTTGAAAGTGAAGTCTGTCATTACAATCAACCTAAATATTCTGACGTCATTGGCTTGGTCTTAACATTGCATTCATTTTGTTAGTGTTTTCAACCTTGAGGTGGGTTATTGCATCACTTCTATTCAATATTAAAATGTTTGGACCAATAGGGTGTTGTTCTGTAAATCCTGTTGTGCACCTTGCCTCACATTGCCTCAAGGAGCTGCTTACCCACCGATGAGAATTTCATTAATATGGGCTTCACTGGAGATTTAGAATCAAATGAGGATGGAATGCTGTGTTCAGTAGATTTCATTTTAAGGCAAAGCAGTTGAAGCAGCAGAAAATAGAATCAATTTAAATGTGACAAAATATTCACAGTCTAAACTCCTGGTTCAGCCACATGATAAATATATGTTTCATTTTTATGGATTTGTGTTTCTATGCTACGGGCTGAACAAAGCCCAGTGGTGCATTACACCCACAGCATAGCATTGCTCAAATGTAGTTTAGGGTATCTTTGTTGAAGTTTGAAAAAATCCATAGGAGCAACAAAGTACAAATTCTTGAACAAATTCACCTCAAGGACAGAACAATGCACTTCGGATTGGTATGAATGGGGCTAAACCAAATAGAGCAGAGTGGTAGGTGGTGGATGGCAAAGTATGTGTACAGCTGTTTGTGTATCTGTCTCAAAGCACCTGCCTCCTGTGTATATCTATCTATCTGGTATATTTTCCTACTCCAATCAGTCAAACTAGATGGATTTAAATGTTATGTAGGCTCCAAAACATCTGTCACTGCCCTTTTTTTTGTGGATAATGGACACATTTGGTGGCTTTCAGAAATGTACTGACTCAAATCTACTTCTTTCTATTATCCTTTTACTTCTCCCGTCCATTTTCAGTATATCATTATTGCTTCCTCCACCAAACGCATTATAGTTACATGAACAGGAACACATCCATACATTCATGAACATACAGCACACCTTTCCAACCCTTATATACCCCTCTATACCTAGCTCCTGTCATACGCCTTGTTCTTCTTTCCCTCCATCACTGCTCCTCATCTTTTCCTCCTCTGTGCTCACTTCCTTCAGTTGATCAGGACACCAGCTGGGCTTGGCAGGATCCCAGGATGCCCCGGGTTCTGCTCCACAAGCTTTTCCGCTCTGGCCTGGCACCACAGGTTCATCATGCTGTTTGCATGTAAGAGTGTGTGTATTTGTCTGTTTAGTTTGTGCATCTGTGTGTGTGTGTGTGTGTGTGTGTGTGTGTGTGTGTGTGTGTGTGTGTGTGTGTGTGTGTGTGTGTGTGTGTGTGTGTGTGTGTGGGTGGTGTTGGTTTTTTTCTGCAAGAGAACGGGGTTGAATGACCATCTGAGTAACTGTAACAGAAATATTAACCTGTGGCATTTTATGTAAATTTGTACTGTTTTGGGGATGGATAGTGTGTTTCAGCATGTGCATTATATTGTTTTTATATATATTACACTTATTGACAGATGAAATAAACAGAAGGATTATGGGAACTGCAGAAGCGCTCCAGGTAACCATCTGCTCAGCACATCGTTTGTTTTGTTATAAATAGACTTGTGTTTTACATTTTCTAATTCAAACAACAAACATAAAGACATTTATTCAAAGTAAACTGTTTGTTTTTTTTGCAACTGTACTCTATTGAAAATTTTACTTACAAAAGAATGTATAAATCCCATTTCAATTCAATTGCAGATGTAAGCTTTTTTTTTTCAAAATCCATCAAAATATTCCACCAGCTTCATTAGGCGTATCATTTTTAAAAACTGCTTTTTTCAAAGTTATAACAAAATTGAGACTTTTTTATATAACATTTCCACACATTGTCCTGAAACCTGAATATTTCACGGTACAGACAGTTCCATTTTTTTAAATCAGCATAATGCAAAATATCAATTAAAACATCAAGAGGCACTTAAACTGTCCGATGAAACAAAGACAGCTGTAGACTGCTGCAAGGGGGTGAACAGGTTTGTGGAACAGAAAGGAACTGTATTAACACTTTTAAGCTGAGAACTAATTTACATTAAGGACTTTTTTTTTTTCATTGCAGCATTTTTTGGATGAGATCAGTGTATTCTTTCCATTCTTATTGTAAGCTTATAGTTGGTGTATATAGCCTCGACAGCCGTAGCAGCATCCCTTTGTATTGTGAGACCTCAGCAGTGTTTTTGCCCTCTGTTCCACATCCCCCCAGCTCTCCCCGGCTTCACTAGTCCCTGTGTGGAGAACCCTTAAAGCCAGGTGAAGAGTCCATTGTTTCCACCTGTCTCTCCTCCCACACACTCTGGCAGCGCTGCAATCCGGCCAGCATTTTGTTTACTCTGATAGAGCTTCGTTATTCTGCCTGTTATTATCAGCTCTTCTCTTCCGTTCTCTCTGGTGTGACACAGACCTGACAGTGACGGTTGTGTAAGAGTTCAGCAGCAAATGAATGCCTACAATTCTCATGGTCAACACATACTGTATGATATTATATCTTTGAATACATTTACATATTATTGTCCGGTGTGTAGCCCGCCTAAGGCCCAAAGCTGCTGGCATAGGGCTCCAGTCACCCCCGACCCCTCATGGGACTAAGTGGACAAAGTGAAAGAATGAATGAATTGATTCTCTAAATTTAAATTAAAGAATTAGTCTCTTATGTAGATCTGTAGAGTTATCTCAATGATTCATGGGTCTCGCTTTAAACTCATGATGCAGGGAGAGACAAAGAAGGGGTAAGCTAATGCATTAGTTTAACTTCCTTCCTGTTTCTGTGTGTCAGTGACATTGAGCAATACATGTGTGGCTGACTGTGGTTTTGGTATGTCTAGTTGTTCTTGTGTAAACCCTTGCTCCTCTTTAAGCATCTGTTTCCTTTAACCTACAGGGTCCTACAAAGGTATGTGCACGCTCACATTAAAGACACTTCTGACAAGTGAGTTACAAGTTTAAAGAAGCTTTCATAAAAAAGGGTTTTAAGTACTGCGTGTTCTTTCAAATGGCACTCTTCATATTATTCTCAGTGCAAATGATGTTCTCTACATCCAAACTCCTGACCTAATGATCCTTTTCCCTTCTCTCTTAATGATTACCTTCTTCCACAAGACATGAAAAGCTCAAGTCTTCTTTTGCTGCATGTCTTCTTTAAAACATGGCTTTGAGGTACCTGCATGGGACTGACTTAGATTTAGAATAGAATACAACAAAACAGACACCCCTTTATACAGAGCCCCGCAGAGGACATATGAGAAAAACATAATACCAGGCCTCGAGCTTCTTAATGTGTGGAAAAACATTAAACGGGTTCATTTTTATGTGGCCATGTGATTATTTGTGAGACAGGTCACATTCAACATTCAACCTGTTGATGTCACCATGGCATGCTACGAAAGTCAAAAGAGAAGTTATGTCTATAGCAGAAGCCGCCAACGCGGGTCGGCTCAACTGGACTGTGAAGAAACTATGAATGGAGAATATCTGTCATCAAGCGTTACTTTATGGTCGGAATGAACTGTGGAGGTATTTGGACAGCACTTGCTTTTTTGTCTTTTGTCGTTTCCACGCATTAAGAAACTCGAGGCCTCGTAATATTATTTTTTTCTCAGATGTCCTCTCCAGGGCTCAATACTTTTACCAGTGAAATAACTGCTATGACTTCCATGTGCTATTTTGGCGATCTTTGAGGAATAAAAAGACATTTAGATAAGTAAATTTGGTTGTGACAAAAAAACATCAAGAGCATAAAAATACTGGATAAATGTAAATCGGTGTGTCCTTTTTCTCTAATCAACCACCTCACACAATGAAAAGGTTGAGTGCTTAGACACAAAAGAAGGATATTCAGTACTGTAACTTTAATAGGCTGAACCACAATCAGGACTTCTCAGGTTAAACTAAAATCATTTCTGTCAATAAACTGTTGAGAAAACTTTTGGATTTGGTAATAATATTTTTATCAGCTACACTTCATTAGCAGTGCAGCTACACAGGGCTTTTACCACGCAGCTGATAAATAATAGATTGGCTGAGTGGTGAAACTGTCACTGGATCTCATAATGTAATGTAATGGGCATTTTAATAACATCCCACACATGTATAAATGTGTTAATCGTCATAATAATTCTGGCTTTGGTGAATTCTCTTTTAAACAAACTGACAACAACAACAACACACAAGTCAGCAACTCACAACATTCACCTCAGTTAATAAGTCATTAGCAGCTTTGTGCACAGTGGCTTTAAAGGGACATGGTATTTGTTGTATTTTAGTTTGTGTGGAAGTGAAGGGCTTGAGATCTTTACCAGACGCGGCTAGTGCCATAAGTCACATCTGTCGGACAAAAGGAAAAATCAAAACTGTCTTTGGGAGACAGGTAGCTCAATAAATGGTGCCTCCTGAAAGTAACACGTAACCTACAATCGGTTTATGCCTCTTAATTTTTCTCATTCTCACGGATGCGCACATCGATGAGAATGAGATGCTTACAGGCGCCCATACATCACACATATATAAAGCAGTTGTAGCGATTGTGGTAGCAGTGTGTGTGCTAGAGAGGCATTTAGTTGGCTGTGTGTCATCTCCAGCAGTTCAGCACTAATGAGACAGGTGACACAGTGGGTCTGAGCAGTGGAACAGAGTGTCAGCGGACCTAGGTCTGACACCTGGCTGTGCGTGACACCGTGCTGAGAAAAATCAAGAACAGGAAAGAGAGGGGACAATAGAGTAAAAAAATGATTGGATAACATGTGTCTTTAAAGTTTGCTGGGAATAAAGTTTGTTCATTTCAGGCTGATGAAAAATAATCTCACAGGTATTACAAGGAACAAACTCCCTCGGGTTAGGCTTACGTTAAAGCTGGGATAGGCAAAAAAAATCAATACTATTACACATGATATTGTAGTTTAGTATATAGCAACACCTGCAAATGTGCACACTCTATTGAAGTTCATGTAACAGTCCTTATCTGAGAGGGCACATGTTTTAGAAGCAAAGCATTTCCTAAACTTATTTCCTTGTATTTTTTTTTTTTTTAATGTGAAAATAACAGTAATATTTTTAGAGACTGCCAAAGATTGACTGTTGTTCAAATTCTGCTGACTACACCAATAACATACAATAATGTACATTCACAATTTAGAGAAAATATTCAGAACCATTTTAGTAGTGGTAAATGCATGCTTATTTGCAATCGTCTCCTTTTGCTCTGCCTCAAGATATCATTTTGAAAGAATTCAATATACTGTATTTAAGACGCTGAAATTGTGATGTATAAGTATTATCTGTGAACCGATTTTTGCGCTAAAATGTAATCCTACCACTGGCGTTAAAATGTGCACAGTTTATCCACAACTCTCTCTGTTGGGCACCATCATTATCCTCTTATCTATAAATATCACACTTTGTCTTTTATTCCCTGGCTTCTTCCTGCCTTCTCTACCTCTATCTCTGTTTGCTTCTTTTTCTGGGTCACCTGCTCAAGTCAACCTTGACTGAGGAGATATTACACTGGAGATGCATTCACATTTTTTTTTTTTTTTTTACAACAAATGTTATCCCAGGTAGTACATCACAGTCAGTAAAAAAAAAAACAATATAAAATCCTAAAGATACCTGGAGTTAGCCTTACAAAAGAAGAGAATATGATTTTCAGAAGAAGAACACAAATAACGGTGCTCTATCTTAGAGAAGAAGTAACCCTTTGTCAACAAGCTCACAATAAAATTAGTTGCAGTCATAAAAAGGTTAAAGTCAAGTATTAAGTATCAATCTGTAGTCTTCAACAGACTGGAATTATTTTTTTTTTTTTCTATTTGCAGATAATGGTTTAAACCCCAAATAGTATATTGTAAAAGCAACCATTTGTGGAAAACAACAGGCTTTCTGATGCCATCTACTGTTTATTATAAGGGATTTTAATAGATGAGAAACTCTATTGAGGAATGGAAAAACGTGGCCAATCACATGCTCACAAAATCACATACTCTAAAAAGAAGGGCTCCTATTGGTCAACATCGGCTTGTCTTATGACGTTCCAGGAAGTTTAATAGCTGCCAATATAGTATTTTTTCAGCGCTGAATATGTATTTTAATACAGCAAAACTGCTTAAAAAAAAAAAAAAGAAGAAGAGAAAAGGAAACACAAAGCGAAATGCTGATAAATACTGTAAATTAAATCACACAGTATTTAACGAGACAGAGATAACTGATAATTCTGCTGCTAGAGATGCAGCTAAGCTAATGCTAAACTCTAAACTTCAGTTTGGTGAAATGTATTTTTTTTTTTTTTTTT
This sequence comes from Rhyacichthys aspro, assembly GCA_036850595.1. Classification (NCBI taxonomy): domain Eukaryota; kingdom Metazoa; phylum Chordata; class Actinopteri; order Gobiiformes; family Rhyacichthyidae; genus Rhyacichthys; species Rhyacichthys aspro. The sequence continues at coordinate 20,369,266 of CM072159.1, read as the reverse complement.
TTTTTTTTTGAAGCAGGAGAGTCCCCTAGGCTGCTTTTGGGGCTAAGTGGAATCTGAGACACGGACGGCAAAAAGAAAATAAGGTAGTGGAGCTTTAAGTCTTATGTGGTCTAAGTACAGACAAATTCTTTTGCTACAGTCTTGCCATGCTATCTTGTGTGCCCTGAGTTTAGACTTACAGGCTGTGTAGTCAATAATGGCAGGACTGTAGCAAAGGTTTTGTCTGTATTTTAAGCTTTCTGTGTAAGACTTAAGACTTTTAGCTTATGCTATTTACAGATTAATCATTTTACACTCGCACAAATCTTAATGAGCACACACAAATCTTGATATGCACACAGATCTTGATATGCACAAATCTTATTACAGACAAATCTTAATACACAATGCTACAATAATATCCCCATATTTGTAATGCTAAGCACGGATCTGTTGAATGTCTGAAATTGGCCTGATCCTGCCCCTTGTGGGGTGTGAATTGTTAATATAAAGCTGAAGCACATTATTAGCACTTAAAACAACGTGGTATCAGGCTACAAAAAGAAAAAATAGACTGCACACTTGTTGTCCACTGGGGCCAGAGTAAACACAGCCTGTTGAGCAGTGTCATTTTAAAGAAAGATTAGCCCAGATGCACAGCAAAAGACAAGTGGAGGACAACACCCCCTACCAGTAAACAACCTTTAGAAGTGCATTTAAATGTATTTACTCTTGATTGAATATAAGGATGTAGAGAAGGACTATAGGCAAATTACAGCATTTACTGTGTCTTTTTATTTTTTTATTTTGGAAATAAATTTGACAAAGCCACAATCTCCCCAGCTTTTTCACATCCAATTGAAGCCTGTAAATATCCTATTATTGTCTTAAATGCACAGTTTAAAATGGGATAGACTTTTTAATGAGTCTTGATGTTTATTTGCCATTTCATAGATTATTACACATTGAGTTTATAGTGTGGAAAGCCAGTGTCTGTAAACAGGAAAACCAAGAGCTAAATATACACTATGTTCATATGCATAAACCCACCTCATAACTATAAGCATAAACACTACAAAAATATACTAAAGCATTAAATTGTTTTTACAGAGATGCATCTTTTAAAAATTATAGTTCTTTTTGGAACAGAAAAAAACATTTGTATGTCTCTATGTTTGTGTCTCTGTCCATAGGCTTTTCCAGTCAGTCAGTTGAACATCCTCCTTTTCACTGTGTAATATATGTGAATTGGGACCACTCTTTTGAGCTAGGTAGATTGTATATAGCTATAGTTTCTCAGACGTACTCCTAAATTTCAACCAGAGGGGAACTGTCAGGCCCTGTGTGTCAAGTTACATTATTTACATATATGTCTCCACAGGAGATGTTATTGTACCTGTGGTTGTTGAGCACAGTTCAATGGTTATGGTTGCCCAGTGGTCACATTAAAATAATATGTGTATTCTTCATGTACTTTTGATCTGGCATCTGCAGGCTAATAATCTACTGTCATAAACCTTTCAGCGCTCATTGCAAATGGAGCTAGAAGCCTGAACAGCTGGGGATTTTTGTTGCAGTTGAGTGAAATTACGAAACAGGATTAGACAAAAGTAGTTTTGAAAATCAGGTTTTGTGCCACTCTAAAAAAATTATTTCTTCATCACTCCTGCAATTTGTCTAGCACACTCTTTATGATTTTTAAACTTAGAAATAGGCTAATGATTCGTACACATCTCTGTAACCAAGCCAACCACAAAAAAACATGAACAAAAGTGGATGGCAGGAAATTGACGCTGCTTCGGTGCTACTTACAGAGCAAGCCCAGTGAGAAAAGTTACATAAAGAGGGCATGGAACCAATGGATTCTTCAATCTCCAACACCCAAAAAAAACTAGGAAAGACTAAAGATTGCTGCGGAGGTGTGTGGTGTGTGGATAGAGCTGCGCAGCCCTTGTCTACTGTATAATTATTACAGAAGTCCTAATCTTGGCTCCTTAAAGTAATAATGAAAGGCCAAGCTTAGGTGTAAAACGTTTAAAGACGTTTCCTGAAAATCAATTACTTTGGAAGACGGCAACTACAAAATCCAGGTGCTTTTTAAAAAAAGTGGATAAACTAGAAACTAAAGTGGAATATATATAGAGAATAAATAAGAATAAATGCTTTCTTTTGGACTCCTGCTGGAAAGAGACCCATCATTGTCAAGTTTGGGATAACCAACATATAGCATCCCATGTAGCTGTCATTAACTCCCATGTTAAGAAGGTGGTATGGCTTATTAAATCGTACTGACAGCAATTTATTTATTTTTTTTACTTTTAGACCTATTTTTGGATATTATTCAATGACAGTGCCTCTCACTTAGTAGGAAAATGAAATGTATGAAATACCAGTTGTAATCCCTCTATGAAAAATCCTTAGCTTTACCATTAAGAGAAAAAAAAATCCAACTGATCTTTCTAGATTAATTAGAAATAATATTTTACCCATAATTGCAATATTCAAAACAGACCTCTTAAGATTCATCTAAGACTAATCTCTCATTATCTTTATTGGAATATATGGCAATTATTGAATTAATGTCCTTCCACAGCTATTGTATACATTGCAGATGTTTATTCCCTCAAAGATATTTAAAACAGTACATAATGCCATTGGTACGTTTGTTTGGAACAATAATTTCCCCAGGTTGGAATTACAGCATGTAAAAGTATATCTGAAAAAAATACAATTTGTATTTCAAAAAATCCCTGTCACTTCTGTCACTTGTTATTCTCTAGTAAATGACTTACACAATGACTTACACAATGACCAGCACATGTTATTTTATTTTTTTGTTGTTGTTTTAGGCAGGTTTTTTTTTTTTTTTTTTTTTCATATTTGTCCCATTAATCCTTGTTTGTGGAGGTTTGTGAATTGTTAAAGGCATCTCCATGTTGGCCACATTTTAGTGCTACCAGCAAGCTGTCTGCAAATCCATTCCATGCCACCTACAAAGGGCCTTTATAAAGGTGAATGAAAAGGGGTAATACAAAAAAAATCTACATAATCGTGTATAATCACAAAGCTGGCACTATGCTCTCAGCTTCAGCTCATAACAGCGATATGAGATTGGAGTTTATTGCATTAATCATGTAAACGTTGCTCTTGTGATTAAAGCAGAACTACTGTTTATTGCTTGTAATTGTATTTGGGTCGGGCGATGCTCCCAGGAATTTCACACACAGCATTAATATTTGATGAACAGACTCGGGATCAGGCCTGAGAAGCCAGTTCCTCTTTAATGTTGATCTAGGCCCGCGGTATTGGAGCTGACCCCAGAGCAGCCTTCATTTCGCTCCACAACACACAAATGCATTTGAACATCCACATCAAAATATTCAGTTCACAATATTCTTTTCATTTTTTCTCTATTTTTACCAGCAATTCCTTTTTTTTTTTTTCTTCACACATACCCCTAAAAGCATGTGTTAGCATGTGACACTGTGGGACTTGAAAAACATAGGGTTTGACGGATAAATGTCTATCTTTGAAGGAAAAGACTACCTTCATGTCATGACCTAACTTACAGAAGCAAAACGGATTCAAAAACAAGGCAACAAGTAATTTTTCTTTCTGTGTGATTCTCTCTCTGTGTGCTGTTGCTTTTGAAGCTGAGTGCAACACAAACTTGCTTTGCTATTTCGTAAATGCTCTTGCAGGGAGTTAAGAAGTCGCCCGCCTAATATTTGCAGAATATAAGCTTCAGATGACTGACTTCAGCTCAGTCCTGAATCATCTGACTGTCTCTTCAGCGTTCACTACACTTTAATGTGACGTCAGATGTGGTCCATGCAAACATACATAGCTCATGTGCGTCTAGAGAGACATTTCAGCAAAGGCTTTTTAATACTCCATTCAAGGCTTTTCTTATTTAATTCAATTCCATATTTTAATACAGCACCAAATCACAACAGGGTCTCATGATGCTTTCCAATTAGAGCAGGTTATATCCTTTAGTTTAGATTAAAGAGAAAATCCAACAATCCCCCATGAATAAGCACTTAGCAACAGTGGCACGAAAAAACGCCTGAAACCTCAACCTAACCCCGGCTCTTGGTCTGCCTTGACGGATTGGTTACAATAACTGGTTTTCAGCTTTCTATATGTAGTGTATATACTATGTAACAGCCAAGCATTCCTTTGGCAATACAAGAGTCACATGCTTTATGATTACTTATTTGGACATTTTTATAAGTAAACCCGGAATCACCTTAATTATTGATTATCTAAATGGCTCAAAGGTATATCCTCAGATGTGACTATGGGTATTAGTGGGTTTTATATTATTTAATGTATGTTCTCACAGCATCCTAAATCTTGACTGTGAGCTCAATTCTGACTGTGCCTCATACCAACACAAACAGACAAATACCACTGTAGGGCTCTGTCACTGGTAATACTTAGAAAAGTGTAATACTACACTTAAAAATACTTTTGGTTAATACTTGAAATTGTTATTTTATGGTCATATTTGCTGTCTCCCCTTGTGCAAGTCAGTACAAACTTTGTAAGAACAGACCTCAGGCCAGTAGACACTCATGCAAAACATTGGATAGTAGCATAAATCAGATTTTTGCAAAAGGTCTTGCAGTTTGAACCTCAATTCAAAGTGTGTTCACAGACTGAACTGTAAGTAAGTGAGAGGGATAAAGAGAAGCAGGGCGTGGAGTCAAAGCAACTCAGATTCCTCCACAATGAGAAACAGATCATCTTTCAGCCCCACTGTCTGCCTGTGTGTGTGTTTTTCTCCAAACTTTATTGCTAACACATTGGGTGACCGAAGCCTTTGGCAGTGTGATGACACCACTCCGAGGTTTTCCTTCATGCAGACACATTTGTTTTTCAGAGTCTTTCCTTCCCTCATCTGTCCATCCCTCTATCCCATCATTTCTGCTTCCTCTCGCTCAGCCCTACAGCAGGTTGCACAGAGGTGAAAATGTGTAGGATGGCGTTGCTCTGGGACTGACAGGGAAACAACAATTTTCTATGGCCAGTAAAACCAGCCCATGGTTGTCAAGAGTGGAGCTGAATGTTATGAAACAATATCTTGGCAGGTTGTTTCTTCCCACCCACTGGATAGAAGCCAGGCAAGTCGGTGTATAAAGCACATATCCTGAGATGATGACAACCCTGGCTCTCATTAATACCGTTAGCTTCATTAGGAGCATGTTTTTAGCTTCACTGTACAGCCCATGACTTCTACTTCTATGACTACAATCATCCCAAGTGTGTGCGTTTGTCAGGAGTGACTGTTTTTTTTTCTGTTAGACATGAAAACAACAGACAATAGCAGAGCTATTATATGTTTAAGTTGTTCTGACATGATCCTTTAGCATTCTTATTATGAGTTTTAGAAGTTTTCTGGTCAGATAATACAGAAAAGCAAATCCAGTCACTGGAGAATAAAAAAAAAATCTAGAAAGGACAGTCTGGACCTGGGCTGCCAAAACAGAAATGTATAAGTGGGCCAGTGGCCAAATGCACAAGTCTTTTCATGTAATCAAAAGAAATACTCTTCCTTCCAGGTTTGTTTGAATTGCCTTTTGCCACTGCCTCTGCAGTAGCACCTAATGGAAAGCCTGTGAAGTTACGCTGTTTGACCCAGTCCTTTCAAGAATCCATCAAACGATGACTAACTGTGGACTTGTGCAAATATGCACACATGCACAAACCTACCTGAATAGCTTTTTGTTTTTTTGTCTTTTTAAAGATCCTTTCATTACTTTGGTTACTAAGCCCAATGAGTTAGGGCTCTATCCTGTTTCTGAGGCTGCAGATTAAAAGAGTAGTCAGTCTGCAATTGCAGTCACAAAACATGACAAACCCTGGCAGGTCCACAGAGACCCCAGCAGAGGGGTCTTAGAGAAGACTAAAAAAAATTGAAGTAACATTTTGTTTTATTTAAATAAAGCTTTTATAAAGCTCCAAAAGGCCTGTTCTACTCATTCTCACTTTTTCTACATTAATCTTTCACACACACATACCCGAGCACTGTGTCAGAGCCCCATAAATATCACTCTGCCATCAGATGATGTATGATCCTTTTGCCTGTCATTGTGCCATCGTGAACGAGAAAATACACAGTCTCACCCACAATGAGCTGTGACCCTACCCCTCCTGCTCAGCTCACACACACACACTCTAAATAGACATGTTTTATCGAGCTTCTGAACAAGCCGCCATAGTGCCCTTGGTCAGCCCTATGGCAGGCTGGGAAATGGAGTGTGCTTGCTTGCACTGACCTCTGAACTGCAAGCGAGTGAAAAACTCATGCCCATGGCGATGGCTGGGTTTGTATGTTGTGTTAATGGAAGACACAATCACAAACACACATTTTGATTAAATACACTAGAATAGACTTAGGGTGTGCTATATATACCCTCACTATATACTGTAGCACAGATGGAAGGAGCTGCTATCGGTCGCCGCACCCCCAGCTGCAGAGGTCCGCAGATGTGACCGCAGATTTGCTCCTTGCAAGCTTTAATTGGCTCCTGCTCCATGTGACCTTTGACCTTTTGGCACAAATGACCAGAACACCTGAGACAAGGAGAGATTTCCCATCAGGTATTGTTAAGCCAAAATATTCCCAGCCCTGAATCTTGTTGTCAGAGTAAAAGTTACAGGGTTTAAGAAATATGTCTACAAGAAATGATAAACAGAAATGAGTGTGACAATCTGTAGTTATCAATGCACTTTTATTTTAATTTAATGTTGTGAAAAGAAAATCATCATCCACACAATGTCAGTACAAGTAATCATGCAAGTACACGTCTCAGCGTCCGTGAAATAGAGATCGATAGACAGCCATAAGCTACATTATTGTTTTTCTTGCTCAACTGCATTGTTTGTTTGGCCCAACTGATATAACAGCAGAGGTTTAATACAGTATAATACAAAAAGTAATGAGGATGAATACTGTATTATCTCTTGTGCCTTTTAAAACCATTAAACCAACTGAATATGATCTGTAACACAAAGCTCCATTATAAAACTCCTGTGCTTGGTAGCTGGTTAAAAGCCCATGTTAAAGCCCAGTTCAGACCCCGTGTGTGTCTAGTGGTGTTATATTATTCATGATATGAGTGAACCAGTGTGGTGCATAATGCTTTTTTAAGCTATTCACACAGAGAAAAGAGATGTGGAAATTGAGCGAAGCAGAGACACCGCGATGGAGAGGTTTGAACAAGTGAGAGAAAGACAATGAAAGACAGAGGAGGAAGTGAGAATAGGGGGAAACTGTTGTTGATTCATGCGAGCGCACCTTTACAAAGAGGAAGTGAGAGTGAGGATACTTCCTGTTAAAGTGTGCTCTCTGCTTTCACAATGCCCTACAACACAACTAAACACTATTGATAGACAGAAACAACATGACCTCAGAGCAGTGTCTGGGTGTTATTCAGAACTTAAAAGCATCAAAATACTTACTGTTAATGAACATAGCCAGCTGTATGGATAACAGATATTTCCAGATTAAAGTGGTGCAAATGTTCTACCAAATAATATCTTACTGACCACATACTAAAAGGCTGAATCTCAGTGACACCACTCTTTTGCATAAACCATGTAGTTATGTTTTAATTAGAAACACATTTCATCAACAAATGTTTATTACACACACACAGGACAACCTCTTTTGTAATTATGATCATGTCATCATCCAATTTCAAGCAATAACATTTACGCTGTGGCAAGTCAGTGGTTATTTTGCCGTGGCATAACTCTGGCTCCTAATAAGCAAGCCGCTGAAATGACCTATGAACCGTTTTACAACAAGAGGCTTCATTAATGGCCTGCACTGACTTACTGATCATTGTTGTTACTGTATAATGATACTGAACACTTTTGACTAATGAGTTGATCAATTTATCGGTGTACTCATCTTGTTATATTCTGAAAACGCATACATTCTGTGAACTGAATTAATTTCAGCCTGACCCTTAAAGTCAAGTAGCTGTGTGTCTGATGGAAATAGACCAATAGTTTTGATCAATATTGGAAATAGTTATTTGGTAAGGGGTCTTGTTACTCACACTCTACTCACGCTCACATCCTTACTCCTGACCAGAGCACCCCTCTTCTCCATACAGCCTGCCTCCTGCCCTTCTTAGGTTATGATTACCTATCGATCACCAGTTCACACAATCACTTGGTCAATGCTCTAATTGCGTTTTCTCTCTGTGTTGGCTACACTGGGAGGGGATCGATCATCAGCTAATGAGAGATGCTGGGTGAGGGAGGGGGTACAAAATCCCCGTTCCACAAGGAGGAGGCTACAGTATTTGAGACCTCCTCCTCATCATTTCTGCATCTGTGCTTCATCATAACCCACACATTACTGACCTTAAGTCCGACCTATCGATATCTTCAGACATGCAGGATTTATCTTGAATGGTTTAATACTATCCTTGCTTTGCTGTAATTGAACCTTAAAAGGGAGCAGCCATTTTAAATCATGACCTTTAACCTTGATCTGATAATAGTGGCTGGTTATATGATAATGACATTGCGCGATTCAAATGCTTTGTGCAAACACAGTTCAATATCTCTGCTTAAACTGACTAGTCACAATAAATAACTAATTGAAAACGTATTTTTATTTATTTAATGAAGCATCAGCAGCTACTTGCCATTTGTAAGTAATACTTTCCATATGATTTTCAATGTGCATATACAGACAGCTGGTTTGAATATAGCGTAGAAAACAGCAACTCCATGCTATTGTTAACATCTGGTCACGATGTTTATAATATTTTAGCTGACAGGGACGATATGCAGCATTGTTAGTGTGTAATGTTCTTTACAGTAGAATAAGTCTTGCACATAAGGTCACTGTGTTGACAATGATTAACAGAAAAAAAGGTAGTCATATCAGTACAATAAAGCACAGCCTAACAGAACAATAAAGAATGCTGCAAAAGGTCAAACAATAAAACTATCCTACCCAATAATACTGAATTACTGTTAAAATGTTATTCATTTGCCTTATTTTAGAGAGTTATGATTTGGATTTATGCAGCACCATCGTAACTTTTTTAACAACTTGCACTTGAGTTTGTCAGGGACTTCCTTTGCAAGATACTCAATATATCAATATTTACTTGCAGTGGAAGGGCCGCCTTAAGAGCTAAGATAAACTTTTAAAACTTTTTCCTCTATTGGTTATGAATAAAACACATATACATATTTACACATTTAAAAATGAGCGTATAATTCCGAGCTTTATGAGAGGCAGTAAACAGATTCGGGGCAGTTCAACGCACACTAACAAATATAGCTGTAAGTTTAGTCCCGAAGCATTTAAGACAGCACAGTTTGATAGATGATGAGCAGTACAGAAAATCCTTAAACTTTCCAGGTTTACATGGATTTCTGTCAAGTATAATGATCTCTATATCTACGCTGAAGACGATCACATCCATTTTACTGATCTGATATATGAGCGTGTCTTCTCCTCCACTTCCTCACTGTTGTCCGTTTCTGCCTGATCTATCTATTCTTGCTCTCCTGTTCCCTTTTCTCTTCCCCTCCTTTCCTCTCAGTCGCTTCCACTGAGCGAGTGGGCTGCATATTGATTTTTAGTGTTGAACTTGTGTGGCTCTCTCTGGCGCGCTCACCCTTTCGCCCCCACAAACACAAACCGACGGAGAAGTTGATTAGGAGCAGCTCTAAATATATCATCCTCCTCCTCTTCCTCTCTCACTCAGTCGCCCACTCATTTCTCCCACTCTTGTTCAATCGCTCATCGCCACATTTTCTCCCGGCTGGCTCACCTGAAAGCCGCTCTGGCAGATGCTTCCATTTCCTTCCCAATTACTCTCCGTTTATTATTTGTCAAACATAAAAAAATAAAAAAAAAGATTTGGCTTTGAAATCATAATTTGACAAATTCAAAAAATGATTGGAACAATGTTTTACCAAGTGGTCTTTAAGTAAATCTTGAAGGACCTCATCTTTTATTTCCTGAGTGTATTCAAGTCAGTGAAGACACACATACAGAGGAGCGCACAGTATTATTGCTGCTGGGTTGTTCCATTTATCGCATGAATGGATTGTGTATTACCTTATTTTTTTTATGTTTCTAGATTTAAGCTGAAAAAACCTCCCGAGGTCTGGGATGAATTGAGGAATTAGAAGCTGGGAAATTGTGTAATAATTATAAATAGAGGCAATTAGATTAATTCAAAATCATTCAAATGCTGTTGTCCTTCGTGAATGTACGTGTGTGCATTTACTTTTGCATGAACGCTCTTTCAGTTTTACCATTCCATGTGAAGCGGTCCTTGGTCCGTTTTTGTCTCTCTCTTGTTTTTAAGGAAAACAGTTGAATGACCTCAAATCTTTGGTCCAATCACATGCTTGCCTACACAAAAAGGGGGGCTCCTATTGGCTGTTGGTCTACAACACTTGTCAACAATGATTTAATGGCTGCTGATAATCCAGAGAAAGTGTCTATTCCAGCACTAGCTATGTTTGTTTAGACAACGAAATAGTGCAAAAAGAAATTAAAATTAAAATTACATCCAACCTGACCCAGAGAAGAACTTTTTTTTTCTCTCGCTACAATGCACTGTACCGCACAGGAAAGACCTAGTAAAATAAAATGATTCAACCTGAGATGAGAGATGTACGGAGATGGTTGGAGCTCCCGTGGTCCAGATGGGCAAGGGGACCCCTCTGTTTGTTCTGTATCTGTGTCTATCTATGCTGTCCTGGCAGTAAACACACCACACAAAAGCTTTCCGCAATTTAGCACACTGAATGCAGCGTGGGACAAACAAACAGGCGCACGGGGCCATTCTCCTGGGTTTGTGTGCATGCCACTTTGCATCCCCTCGATTTAAATCTCATTTGCCTTCTCCTGGTTTCTACTGAAGGCTGATAGTGATGTGGAGTCGAGCAGCCAACCGCTTCGCTCCATTCATTGTTTGGAACGGGGGAGATTCTCATAAATGGAGCATTTTTCAGACAATGAGCACGTGGGCGTATGGCTTTAGGCATATTTGACAGGATCAAATGACTTACACAGAAAAGGAAATTCTGTCATTTATGAAATAATCCCTCTATTCTTATTTCATCCGCATCCTTTCTGTGCTTTTTATGTTTCCTGCTCATCTCCAAGCCGCTTCTAAATAGATGGAGGTAAAATGGGAATCTGTTTTCAGAGGGTGGTTTTAAGATGCACATTACATTTGCACGATGACACAACGCTCAAGGCTTGTCCTCAGATCAAGATGATTTTAAGAAAATAGATGATTAGTAGAATTCAGAGAAGGGAGTATTATGGTTATTATCTCCTTTTATCTTTTCCGGCGGCAGGTGTGTGTTTATGCTGAGTGTTTTTGTACTTGTACAGTAGCTCTTCGACTTACAGGGCTGTAAATGAATACTGACTAATGGCAGCAGTGATAGTGCTGTTTTTCCCAATATGGCTGACTGAAGGGTTTGTGGATGTTATGACTGTGACTTGTGCTCTGTATTATGTGGCTGCATGTTGGCATTATTCGTAGGGAGGTTAACATTAAAGTAGTTTACAGTGAACAAAAGACCAATGCTATCCCACAGTTCTACCCACCTCGTTAAACATTGTGTGAAATGCTGTTGTTTTTTGTACATTTCACAAAGCTGCCCTTTTCTGTTTCTCTGTGTAAGAAGACAGAGTCAGCGCTGGAATAGACACTTATCACCTTTGATTCAATCTTGACAAACCATGTACCAATCAGCCAATGGGGTCGTCTCTTACTTAACAAGCCCTTTAAGGCACGAGCTGAATTCTTCATAATAAAACTTGTACTGTTTTTTTTTGTTTTGTTTTTTTTAAATTCTATTTTTTCTCAATTTAAGGAAAAAACCCATCAGCAAAAGCATAAAATACATACAAATGAAAAAGTTTTGAACTCAAACATCAAGCTCTGATTAACACATAACACATTATATTCATCTCAGTAAATTATGTGGAATAATTAAGAGTGTCAACGTTAACATATGCAATTAATGTATACAATATAATGCTTTTTTTTTTTTTTTTTTTTTTAATTCAAATTGATCACATCACCTCGTTTGACTTAATGTCATTCTGTAAACAGATCGTGGAGGGTTACCTTGCAGTGTGTGATAATGTCAAGTCAGACAAAAGTGTGTTAAATGATAAATGAGGAGGCTTCAACTGGTGTCTTTATCGGGAAGTTCTATTGAAATAAAAGCACTGCGATGGAATAAAACCAAAGTAGTCTGTGCATATTGCTACAATGAACTGTCTCTTCACTGAAGCAGGACCAGTTTATAACTCCGCCGAGGGGGACTATTGTGACAAGAATACTACATGAACTGTACGACACTGAGAAGGCAGCTACTTTTATCACACTTACTGTAGACCACTGGAAACTCCTGGATGTGATTAATATGATTACAGTTTTATGTATTTCCCTTTTCTATATTTATGTTTTACATGTCTCTATGCCAGCATGTGATTGGCCAAAGTGTCCTTTATGTGCTATTACTACTTCTAGTCCTGCTATTAAAATCTGACGTCCGTTTTCATTTTTTTCCAAATATGATTCACATTTACATTATGCAAACCGATGATTGAACAGGTTTTTTTTCTCAGATAAGAAAACAAAATGCATATTTTCTGTTTAAATCATTTCCATAAAGTTTTTACAGCATGTTTTTGAGGTTTGAGGCTTTTGTTTTTTTCCTTTTCGCTTTTATTTAATAGTCTTTAGATTGACAGGAAACAGGGTGAAAGAAGGGAGAGTGACACTGGGCAAATGATCCAAGCCGGAATCAAACCCGGGTCGCCCAAATAATAGAATGCGCTATACCAGATGAGCCAATGAGGTGCCTGCTTAAATTATTTTTACAAAGATAAAAAAGAAAGAAGCCAGTGAAAGAAAACAAGTCTGTTCATGAGTTAGGCACGGAACGATTTAACAATACTAACAAACCGTAATATAAAAAGCATTAGAAATAATCAAATTGGCTGAGAACCGCACCGTGTCGCATCTAAGAGAGACAGACAGCTTTAATGATGATAATTAGTACGTGGGTGCTATGGTCTGCCTTACCTTCTCTCCTGCAGACAGGTGTACAGTATGTGCTAACTTGTACAGACACACCAACACCTCCTTGCACAACGTCAGGCCTTCAAACGTGATCATTATGCACAAATTAGAAATGTGGCGAGGAGAGCTCAACCCTGTTTGATCTCTTCTACGTGTGTTCGTGCGTATACAGGCGTGAGAGACAAAAATAGAGATGGAATAGGAAGAGATGCTGTCAACTTGCTCAATCCTCCTCCTTCCCCTCCTCCTCGGTGAAGCAGATGTCCAATTGAGTCTATATAAAGTCAGTGTAGTACGGCTGCTGACGGTGAGAGCGCCGCGCTGTAACTTTGCATTAGCGCTACGTCTTACCTACACTGGGCTCACATTCTCCGTTCATTTCCATGTGAACAAGCATTTCCACTCCACTGCAAATTACCTCAGAGCTCAATAATGTAGAGAGCCTTTCAGAGCCATTTTATTTTATGTTTTAACTTCAGCGGAGGGATTCCATTTTACTCGGAAAAGCAAATCATAGTGGACTAAAGCAAGAACCTTTCTGCTCAAAGCTTTCCAGTTTAACTGACCATTTACTGTGACTAATATCATAACCCCAGAAATAACAAACCAACTGGGGCCGTAACTGCAATGGCTTTGGCAAAGACTTTTCCCTCTGTTAGTCCAGACAATTATCTGAAACAGACACACTTCTGACACACACTTTTTTTTTTCCATCGGGACTCATGTGGGGTTTTTTTTTTTACCAATGAGCAAACAGAGGTTCAGAATAGGTGGGAGTTGGCTGTTGCCTTGTCATACTTTGCCAGTAATGACGCATCTACTGACATGTCAAAGGGAGGGCTGAAGAAACAGAGAAAAAAAAAATAGCACACATGATTTTCAACAGGATATGGTGACAGTGTCAGACAGGAAGCGACATGATGTGAAAGACTGAGCAAAAGTCAGCAGCTTTATAATGGACCTGATCTAACTTTTGACATTATGGGACATTAAGAATACAGTAAGTATAGGACCATGATCATTCATTTCTAGTGAAATACAACAGTTTTGTTTTTGTTTTGTTCAGAATTTCTAGATGTGAATAAAAATGCAACAAATTGGTTGTCATGTTTTAAATGGATAAAAGGGTTCGGGGGGAAAACAATTGGCTCTAAGGTGAAATATGCAAAAGAAACCATCTTGTCGCATCAGTTTTCTCTTTTTTACTCATTTATTGACCTTTGTATGGTCACATTTTTATTCTTCAAAAACAAAATCGGTAAGTCAACTAAAGAACACAATATTTACATTTAGTATGGCTCATTCACACGTCACTGCAGAGATGAAATATTTCATTACTGTGTTTTTACCCTCCACCTTGTTACCTGATGGCAGTATCCATGGATATTCAGTAAAGTGGCCATAAGGTTAAGGGTTCTTTTTCTGTGCGTTTCCAAGAGCAGTGAACGATCGGAGAAACGTCTGCAAAGCGCAGGCTTGGTGCGCGAGGGGGCGGAGGTAGTGAGAGGGAGAAGGAGAGATAGAAGGAGGGAGAGAGAGACAGGGAGCAGTGACAGCGCTCATCAGCCCCTGAACAGCCAGGACGGCTTGCATCCGAGCAATCGCTGTCATTCGCAGACGGAGTTTACAGCCCTTTGCGTCGCCTTTTCTTTCGGTCTTTTTCTTGCGCACCCCCTCCCTCTGTCCCGGTGCTGCCCAGCCCAGTCGACACCACCATGGTTTCTATAATTTCAGACCTGGACCCCCTGAAAAGCTGGAACGTGTTAAGGTAAGCGGCCGGTCACTTTCTCCACTGTGTCACAAACGCAACACCGAAAATCTAGGCAGAAGCGCGTTTTGTTTTGCTTTTTTTGTTTGGTTTTTTTGGAGAAAGAAATGTGTAGGTCTCGACGCGGGCACAAGGTCGCGCAGAAATGTTGTGTTCCTCGTTTGGGCGTACTTCGAACGCACGGGTCGCACCTTTGGCCGGAGTTAGTTCTTTAGTGAGCGCTCGTGTTCTCCGCTGCCCTGTCATCTGTGACGCATGCAAGCTGCTCGCTGTGTTCCTACATGTCATTGACCCCTGAGCACGCTGCCCCGTCATCATCACTACATCTTGACCCACCATCTATAAAACTTTGTAAGAAAAACACTCACTTATTACATCACCCCTTCCTCTCCCTCTTTCAGCCCCAATAGTGATTTTTAGTCCTTTTAAACGCACTGCCAGAGAAAAGTAAACGCCCCTGGAGGAATTTATCTTGAAACATTTACTCATGGCTGGTTGCCTGCCACAGAGAACATTTCATTTTATCTCCAGAGCCACATTCAACATGATTTCTGGGCTGCTCTACTAAAAGGCTCGTTTAGTTTTTTTGGCACAAGGCAAGAGGCTTTTTTTTTTTTTTTTTTTCATTTTTTTCAAATATGCTGTGTGTCTTTCACCAGGTCAGAGGTTAAACCTTGTTGTGAGGGTCTCTCTCTGCTCTTTACCAAACAACTGTTAAGGCTCATTTGCAGGACACATGAATATGAATATAACCCCTGTCATTATCATCAAGGCATGAATTTAAAAAGCCAGAATATTAAAGGCCTTGTCTGTGATAAATTAGTCATTACTCCCTCGCTCGACGAATTGTGCAAATGGGGGTGACCATTGCAAATTCAGAAATGGGAGAGGGGACAGAAGCTTCAAAACCCTCAAAGACTCCTTTTAACGCTGCCTTTTCCTGTTTTATCATTTTTTTATATGCTTCCCAACTGTCTTTATCCTCAAATCCAAAATAGAAAAAGGAGAACAAGAAAAATAGAAGGAGAAGCAATGTAGAGCAGGTTTATTGCAGCGTTGGGGAACTGTGGGAGTCGGTGGGGGGTGATGTCATATCTAAACGGGCACAGATGACCATCCAGACTGAGAAGTAGGACGTGCAGCTGATCCGTCACACAAGCAGACACACCACAGAAATAGTCATAGTCTACAAGAAGGCTCTCTGTTTCTCCAGATTCCTAATTGGGACCATGCTCCTCGTAATGTTTTAAAACGCTGGCGAATTTCAGCCAACTTTATTTGCAAAAAAACTGCAGTGAAAAAAGAAACAAGGGAGGGACAGGCAGGTGCTTTCGAACGCTTCTCAATAGCAACACACACACACACACAGAGAGACACGTCACACACTCAAATGATCATATTCACCCTTAGATGCACTTCTCAATCATCTATGATAATGAAGCACCTAGGGCACCTTTTCTCTACATCAATTTCCTTTTTAGAGAGACTCACGTCGGTCACGCTCTGACAAACACTTAACACACTGGAGTGCTCACAGACTCACATCATAAACAGAGCATTTGTTGTTTGCCATTGTCGTCGAACAAAGGGAAACAACATTCAGCCCTCTGGATAAGCATTTTTTCAAATATGAACTCTAAAAGGGCCTTTTTCTGAGTTGGTGTTTGAGTAATGTTTCTGCTTGATGTGCCACACTCAGAAAATGATTTGTAAAGAAAGAAAAAAAAGAATAATAATAAATTAAAAAGTAGATGAAAGATGAGACCCTACTGTTGTAACACAATTAGGCAGCATGATATGCATATTAGCACAATTAGCTGATTAATGCAGCTCTGTGGAATTTGATTTGGTTTAAACGCAAAAAGGAGTTAGCGCCAAGTGAAATAATGTGTGTGCACATGTGTTAAAAGCAAGTGTGTGTGTGTTGTTTTTTTTTTTATCTGATCATCAGCGGGGTGTGTTTTTGCATCTACCATCTCTTATCAATTATAATAGTCCTTAGACACACATAGCGAGAAACACACAGAGTTGGATGGAGCGCAGTGGATGACTATTACAAATCTGTCTGTGCCTCTCACAGGGCATATCACATCTCTGAAGTGCAGTTCGCTTATTCCATAATGAGAAACAGCATGCATATTAATTCCATCTGATTACATTCAGCCACACACGCACAACCCAAGCACACATGGCAAAGTCAAGGTGTGTTCTGGATTCAATTAGGAAATGGAAAGATGAGAGCTCAGGTCTTGATTCCATTACCGCCAGTGTAACATTGTTGTCGCTGATACAGTTGGACTTAGTGCGGGCGAAAAAAAAGAAGCAACGGTATTTTCTGACTTACATGTATCGCATTGTAATCTGAGATCTAAATACCAATGCAGGTATGCTATCATGGCGTAAATAGGTTGACAGCAAAAGGGGCTTGACCTGTGACCTGGCCGTGTTGGTTTTAATTAATCCACTTTAAGAGTTGGTCGGCGAGCGTTATGTGTTGCTTTATATCCCTCCGGACGGAGAAGAGAGGCACAAATCTATCTGCCTAATTACCGAGACCACTGTGTGAATCTTAAAATCCCTTTTGATAGTCTGTAAGTGTGTGTGTTTGTGTGTGTGTGGGATGCTTTATAACCCAGGGCTTTTTTTCTATTCAGGATTATACTGGTTTTAACCAAGGGGCGAAAAAGAATAAAAAAAATCCCACTGGGTGATATTTTTAGGGTAAAGCCACATTCACTTTTCAATATTTCCCTTTTTGCAGTAAAAATGTTCATTCTTGTCGCAGCTGTTATGATAAAACTTCAACAAAAAAAAACAAGCCTTTTGATTCTTTCTGACTTCATTCGTCGTTGCTCTTTTCAATTTAGCGCTTTTAACATGTTGTATTGTCTCTATCATTAATAACCGTATTTATTTATTCTGAGGCTAATTTACGCTTATTCACAAGGCTGAAAGAAAAAAACCAAACAGCCAAATCCGTTATGAAACCACAAATATATGTATTATTTGAGGATTTTGTTGTCTCATGACTTATTTTTCCATCTAAGCAGTAAAACTCCACCGCCTCCTAAAATGACGTCATCCCAAAAACTAAAGGCGCTTTCACCGAATACAGACGTCACGCCCCTTTCTTCTCTTGAGAGATTTAAACATAAGTGACAACAAGCAAAGACAGGTCCGTGACACTTCAGGAAAAGATTCACAAATCAGTCTCTGCCTCTCGTCGCTGTCAGTCAAAGTTAAGTCAGGAACAATATGGCATTGAGCGTGTGAGTGACGGAGGCTGACGGGGCGGGCGGAAGCAAAAAGGGAGGGAGGGGAAAAATTCGTCTGAACCGCCCGAATTCAGCTTCAGATAATTACAGAGCTGAGGCAAGAGAGCATCGGAAAACACAAAAGATTTGGAGCAGAGATGACATGCAGAGACAAAGGAGTGGAGGAGGAATGGTAAAGATGGACAAAGACTAGAAAAACTGTCATATTTTTGTTGAATATACGCAGAGTCTGATAACGGATGCCCACTGTCATGTAGGTGTCCAGGTCAATGTGCTTGAATGGCTGCTCACTGATCCCTATTGATTTTTCCCTTTTTTTCCTCATTGTCTTGCTTAAAGACCTACCTTGGTCATTTTTTTTTCCTTCTATTCATTCAACAACAGCGCTTTCTACACACAGTTAACCCCATTGGCCCAAAGTGACAAATCTGTTTAATAATGCACCACCTGGAGCACAGCACTCCATCTCTCTAACACTTGAGCGTTCTCTCCGTTACAAACACACATACAGTAATCATTCCCTCTGGCTGTATTTTAGCTTTGCGCTGTGTGTTAAAGTCGAATTCTCAAAGGGCTTGGCTTTGTGTGCTTGTAACAGCCAGCCCATAAAGACACTTTCAACCTGCGAGTGTTTTCTTCCCAATAAAACACAGCACTCTCCAGATTTAGTCAAAACGCTCAACCCTCAATACTACCCTGTACATCGCTGTCACTTTCTGTCTATGCATCATGTTTCCCGGCTTTATATTTTCACAGTGATCCTCTCTGTAGGAGGAATAAAGGAGGGAAGGAGAGGGGAAAATAGATGTGTTGGAATGAAGAAGCAGCATTTACTCATGACTGAGGGCTTAGCGGAGTGGGGTGAGGAGAAAAAAGAGGAAGAGAGCGGTGAGATTTAGTCGAGGAAAGAAAAAACATTGGCGCCGTGCCCCGTGGAAGAAAATAAATAAATAAAAAGGAATTAAAATCTTTTGTGTGCATGACTGATGGGTGTTCACGTAGTGTAGTGTAGTACAAAAGAAGCAGAGGCCAAATGGAGTTGAAGTTTGGAGTCTGATAGATCAAAACACTGTGTGATGAGAGTTGATACATGTATTAAATTGCATCAGTTTGCAAGAATTTCATCCAAATGTGTTGTCGACACAGAACCGTGCTAAAGCGTCCTATTTTTAGCTCCACCGGAAAACGTATGATATGAAGAATGAGGCCCACTGTGAAAATAGTCAAATTTAAACATGCTGAATGGCGTTACAGAATATCAACTGTCAGCAGCTTCCTTTCACAAAATACGCAAACGGTCTTTGAGAAGCGCACATCGGGTGTCACACTGAAAGAAATATGGCGAGGATGAGAGGGGGAGCTAATGAATTATGGGTGGGCTGTGAACGGCGAGAGCGCGAGGTCTGCGCGGGGCCCTCCCTTTCTCCTCCCGGGTTATGGAAGTGTCACGCTACGAGTAAATGTTGCAACGCAGGCAGAGGCCAGAGTGTGTTGCAATCGGAGAAAGAGAACACGGAACAATCTCTCCAAAAGTTACACAGTGTGGGGGGTGGGCTTTCGAGGCAGGAAGTTGCGGAAGTCCAACAGCTGCGTTTGTCACAATCAGTGTCACCGGTGATTGACTGTTTGTACTTTATTAAGTCTCACAAGACAGAGCTTTCAAACAGATCTAGAGGTATTCGATGAGTTATTGATCCCCTTATCAATGGCGTTCATTTAATCAGAGTCTATTCATGCTGGGGCAGTCAAATGTCCCCTTCTGTACAAAAGTGAAGGAATAGCAAGAAGAACCAAGGGAATAAAAACACTAAAAGGCTGTACATGGACATGACGCATATTTCAGGAGATCACATGCACATTCAATTTAAAAAAAACAACGAGCAGCGCTGCAGGGTGGAGTTGATATAGGAGATATATAGCATGATGTAACAGTCCAGTGCTGATTCACTCCAGACGTTCAGGAGGCAGCCCTTTCACACAGTAAAATCCTTCATGTTTAGGAGCCTCAAATGTTTTTATGAATTTTTATGATTTAAATTTGATCTGCAATTTAAAAATCATAGTTTCAACATTCATTTAACATTTCTCTCTCGAAAAGGAGCAAGACAGAATTCATTTTACAGTAAGACATGTTCCATTATCATACATTAACTTTGGAGACATTTGGTCTGTACTAATGTTCTGAATGTGTGGGGTATTAATGTCCGCCATATGTGTACGTTAATAATGTCTTTTACAAACCTTTCATACACTTCAGCGACCCCCTACAAATCTCCTTTTTTTCTGCCAGCTTTGGGCCAATGCTCTGTCTTAATTCTATTGGACCTGGGTTGACTTAATCATTGCAAACCATTAAAAAAAATCAGAAAACGATAAAGCTGTAAATGCTAACAGAGCAGAAAAGTAGATATGAATACGAAAGGAGTAGGAGGAGACAGATGGTGTGACCACAGCTGTAGAAACAGTGTGTGTTTGAGAGAACTGGGCTTATGCTTAATGCTCATAGTCAGATGAGCCCTGGAGCTATCCTGCTTTTTACATCACAGACTGTATTAGGACGAGACAATGGTAGAAGAGGAAGGTTTGTTGGGGCTTATATTAGAGAAATGTAGATTTGTTACACAGATATACCTATAATAATGTGGTAATTTCACCCAGAGTTTAAAACAGCATTAATATTTAAACCTTTGGCTTGTGACTGGTTTGCTGTTCACACAAAGGATACTCTCGCAATATTTGGTACAATAGCTCTTTTATTGATTTCATTTAAGTTCTTATAAAAGCTCAGAAAATCAGGCATAATAATCCTCATTGCTCTGTTTCTTTTTTTCTACAGCTTTCAATTTGGCATAGGCTATTGTTTCTATCATTACTATTTAAGTAAGTATTTATTTTATTTAAAACCTTATTCTTTGTTTCTTGTGCAGAATTAGTTGCTTTTTTTTTTTTTTTTTTTACATGTTTTAACATTTATTTTAGTTTCCCTTTCTTCTTCCTGAGTATTGTGTAGCCACTATTTAAAACAAAGCATCTTGGGATCTTTTGTGTGCCTCTCTTTGACATAATCCTAGTGTCTGTTGCCGTGGTTACACAGTCTTTTAATGTGCCATTGATGCGACTGTATGTATTAAAAGCATCACTGACTCCGGGCAAAACTTGTGTGAAACTAAGTGTGTTTCTCCTACTCTCTCTGTGACTTCAGGTCTTCTTTGTGTCAGAACCTGAACACCCTTGTCTCTGTCACTTTGTTATTGATAGAATTGAAGTCATAGATAGTTATTTTTGGACTGCACCTGATCTGAGCAGAAAGATTTGATTGTTTTTGTTATTCAGTTGCAACAGTTAAAATGCGTGTCCTCACACTCGCAAAAAAGGAGCAGCCAAGGGTTGATGATTATTCAGCTGCCACTTAATTAAACTGTACTTATGTGAAGACTGATCAAAATGTTAATTTTTAAATTAAATTAGAAGGTTGAAAAGACAGGTGTTCATGTATGACAGCTTTATTTGTAATCAAGATATATGACACAAGTTATGTGATATATTATGTGGCCTCATACAGTACACAATGGACAGGCAATGAGCTCTGACACAGCAGCATAATGAAAACATTTTGTGACATTCCTTTAGCACACTGCCATAAAAGATGATGGCAGTTTGAATGAGATGTCCCCAGTGCATTTCAACATCAAGACATAAACATATACCCAGATATTAAATGTCAATCACAGGCAGAAAAGCTCTTTATAGAAGAATTGTCCAATAAAGAAACTGGAATCCATCTTAAAGGCAAAATGTGTAAGATCTGTTTTGTTAATATAAGTCGTAAAGATCATAACTAGATCAAATACAATGGGTTAAGTTATAGTATTGACTGGTATGTGGTGTCTAATAACATCATGTGCAGTTAACCCATTGTTACGGTCTGTGTTGTTCTGTAGAAGCTGCTCTGGTCCTCTTTTGTATTCTGAGATTACTGGAAACCCTTGCCCCCTAATGGCTGCTTGAGGGTGGAGTTAATGTCACGAGCAGACCCCAGCTCGCCCCTGGGAGTCGCGCTCCACCCTGCCCCATTAATTTCAAGTGCTACTCATATCCGTGGCCCTCATACTTTTCATCTCTCTACTCCCTCCCTCCTTCCATCATCACCTTGGTGCACCCAGCCCAATCTCACAACTCTCCTGGCTCATTTTGAGCTGTAATTGGACAGGAGTCCCAGGAGACGGTCGTCAGCACGCCCCAGTGCCTCACGTCCCATCTCTAGAGTGGAAATGCGCCCGGCCATGGTCGATAAGCAGTGCGCTCTGTCAGTCCAACATTCTATATGCTACTAACTTTGAGTGGGCACAATGAGTGAGTTCACATTTGAATAACGCGAGAATAGGCTGTCATCAAAATCACCTCAAATAGATACTTCAGAAACATTGTGAACATGTTGTTTTTAGAGAGGGTTTTGTCTCCTTTACTTTACTGACTTACCCTCACTATGGCCTAAATGTACAGTTTGGTCAGGTTAGTGTATACTCTAGAAACAATAGTTCCCTTCTCCTGCTCAAAGACCATATTCTGTTGTGCCAAACCCAAAATGAAACTTTCCTTGTTATAGCTTTTTACTGACAAATCAAAAACAAAAACAGGGTTTGGCCTTAACCCACAGAAGCATAGCCAGACTGTGGATACTACTAAGTCTCCATGCTATCTTCTCTACCCTCAGGACAAAAATTCTCCAACACTCTGACTTTTAAGCTTCTAGATAAAACTTCTCTACTAATTTTATTGCTTTCAACATCATTTTAAACTGCGGGGTTTTAGGAACTGTTTGTATCCTTCACTTCTGAGCTTCTATTTTAAAATTTCAATGTAGACTCTTTCAAAGTTATTTTCTTCTGGAGGCTTAAAAGTGTGAGCCATGTCATGCATTTTCAGATCAGAAAACATGGAATTACATTCAGGGATGGACCCCACAACGTGATTGTGCCATTGTACTTGTCATTGTCCATCTTTTATTGCTACACACCATCCACACACAGCTATATATCAGAAGGTGGTGTGTTTAGATGTCCCTGTGTGCCAGCTTTCCCTGCAGCAGCAGTTGTACAGATAATCTGTCATTTGGAGCTGCAAAGAGGGAGGCAGGATAACATCCTAAAAGCTTCCCGCTCCTCTCTTATTGCACATGGCTCAATCCCAACTATCTGAAATCTTGCGCCTTATCGTCTCTCCTTTATTGCTGAAGCTCGATGGCCACTTGGCAGTTAAGAAAAATGGTCCAAATTGGACCTGACCTGAGATCTGTTCGACCACAGTGCATACCTGCAGCACCCCCCAGAGGCCATCAGGCTCACTTTTAGAAAATGCTTCAATTATTTTATTTTCTCTTCATGATAAAATGATTTCCCTTCTATCTGGCCTTTTGTTCATGCTGCTAAGACCTCTCCAAGCACATAGTTTCTTACAATCCTTCTCACTGCTGACCTGTTATCTCACCAGCACTGGAACAATTACCACTGAATACCTTGTGTGAGTGTGTGTTTGCCTGTTACTGAGATAAAAAGGGAAGAAGGAAGGCAGTTAAAGTGTGTTGGTGCTGTACTGGCATTCACACGCTAGTGGATGAAAGAAACGGCAGCGTTAATAATTGAAAGAGTACTTAACGACAGGAGCGCTGCCCTCGCAAGACAGCTTTTAATAACCAGGATGGTTTCATATTCCTAGTTCCACTCTTTTTCATGTGCGTTCCCCCTTCTCCCCTCCCCCACCTCCTGCCCGCTCCTGTCTTCTTCAGAAGCTCTCTCTGCTCTATTCACATGAGCAAAGGATCGCAGCCAAAGAAGCATCTGTCTGCCTTTTTTAAAGCAGACCTGAAGTAAGGTGCACAACTCAGTCTGCGCCTTTCTTTTAAATTGGGTAAAAAAAAAGGATGGGTAGTGTAGCATGCCTATTGACAGGGAAGTCTATTTATTATGTCGTCCACATTATCCCTTTGTTTCTGCTGTCTAGTTGAGAGATATGTATTTGTTTATGAAGACGCTTCGTCTCTCCTCTTAATGCTGTCAACGCTCACCCTCATTAATTCGCTTGATGGTCTTTGATTTGCCGGGCATCACTAAGTCGCATTAAGAAATGAATTTCCCAGCTCTTACTTAATGATGCTTCTAGAACCAGCACAATTAAATACACATTTGAATGCTCGAGGTTTCCCTCTAAATTCATAAGCATTTTTTTCTTCAAGACATTTATGTCAGTGGCTTTGTTCTCTCATCCGCTGGTAACTTAAAAATGTTTCTTATATTGTTTTATTGATACATTTGACAAAATGAGGCCCTATTTAAATATATGAGTCCTTTGCACACAAGCAGTACATTACCAGTTTGTCCCAGGAACACTTCAACTCATTTGTCCATTCATTCTTGTCATGGTGACTTTTCAGTTGTATGTTCACTCATCTCATTTGCATGTATCCTTACCTCTGGAGCTCTGTATCTGAGTAGTTCTAATTGAATAGTTGGTCACATATTCATGTAATTAGTGCGGTTCATCCATGGTCATTGTGTGCTGATTTGATTTCTTGTGTCTTGTTGTTATGATGTCTCTGGCCAGAGGCTCTCACTGGCCCCAGATGGTTTACTGCAGCTCTCACAGCTGATCTAACTGGGACCTCTTTGTCTCCAGATCAGACCTTCACACTGCACAGGCCAAGGCAGAGGAGAGAGACAGCAGGATAGAAACAAAAGACCAAAAGGTGTTGAAAAAAATCACAGAGAAAACAGACAATAAAAGGGAGAGAAATATAGAATCATTACCATCAAGAGTGATCATCACCATACCCCAGTTTCCAATGAAAGGCAACAAGTGGAGCCTAATGGGAAATATGCAGATGTATGCTAATATGTGTTGAAAGGGTCGCCCAGTGGCCCAGTGGAAGATTGGATGGATGGAGAGGGCTGGAGAGAGGACTCGCTGTATGAGCTCTGTGCAGCCATATCAAATATGGCAAAAAGGCCATGGACAGGTTGAAGGTCTTGATGTCAAGCTAATGATCACAGACCCTCTAGATGAGATTTATACCATTTACAACAGGTTTCAACGTGATCTGTCACAGTGTATTGGTAGGTGGAGACATGATTTATGTAGGTGGCCCTTGTCTTAATAGATCCATAGATGGATTGAGAGATGTGAAAAGGGAGGCCTGGGTATGTCATTGTTTTACCATATTGGATGTGGTTACGGTTCTCCACACGAGGCCCCTCCAGGGCCCTATGTGCATATGATGGATGAGATCTCAGTGTTGCTATCGTCCCACTTCCTCAGGTTGAACGGTGGAAAGTGAATATACAAGTAACTGAACGAGACATAATAGAGAAGCAGTTAAGTCTACCCTCCAGCTCCCCACCATTCACGCTTCACTTACACATTTGATCCATGCCACTCTTTTCTCTTGTGTGTGCACCTGCTGGGATGCAAGTGTTAACTCAAAATGAGACTTCCCATGTTCAACTGTCCTGGCTTTACAGGGTTACTGCACTTTTATGACAACTCTTCTCTGAGAACAAAGCTTGTCTTGCCTGTTGAAAAAGATGCACGTATACAGTAAGTGGGAGTTTTGAATTTTATTTTTTTAGATTCTTCCTGGGCCTTTTAAATGAGATGTTTAGTTGCGATTTCATTCATATAAAACACAGTTGTTAAGATTTGTGCAAATGCCAACATGCAATTAAAAAGTCTTTTTTTTTCTTTTTGCCTTTAATTGGCCTTCCATCTTGACTTAAAAATAAGATCCTGGAGGAAGTTCTTTCTTGCAATGATAGTCATCCTTTTAAATTGTTTTGCTTTGGTAAAGTTCCTTCTACAACCATCTGGATGTTTTCTATTAACTGATTTCTTGCAGATTTGTTTGCAGTTCTGTAACTATGGCACCGTCTGCACACAGACTCTTAGGGGCTCTATACTGTGCTGCACATGGTCAAAGTGGCTTAAAGCTGGAATGCATGAGCAGGTGCTAATCATTGAATGTTCACATCTGTCCAAGTACATGTGACAGAAACATAAATCTAACATGCTGCACATACCATCTTCACTCTGAGAACCCCTAAATCAATCCCGCGACATTTGCAACCTCACCATCCTTTAAAAAAAACACACATATAATAATGTGAAAAGTTTTACCATGTCATGTTTTTGTCAGAGTTTAATCAAGTATAGTTCTGAGGCCAGAGAGAGAAAGTGTGAAGTGCTTGGGTTACCGTGGGTCAATTGTGTCTCACTTAGTCTCATTCTCTTGAACCCTGTTAAAAAAGAGCAAGGACGAAGCTCTGTTTAATCCTTGCTTCATGTTGGCGGTTAGCCCACAAGTATAGGCTTAGCACAATCCTACTGAGAGAGCAGAGTGTGCCTAGATATCATGTTTGCTGCTGGTTAAATCTGTACTAGACAGAAAGAGGCAGACAGCACAGTTGGACATTAGCTGCAATGTAATTTTTAATAATATTTCACAGATACTGCCTTCACGTTTATGACTTTGCTAAAAAGCTTGATATTTCCTTTTTTTGCCAGAACTTTAACAAAATAATCCTTCCTTGGGTTTGTCTGTGTTGGATTTAGAGTCAATGGAAATAAGCTTTTCTTTTCCCTGCTAAGGTCTTTCTCTCTAAGCCTGTCTTTCTTTTTTGTTACATACCAGCTGTATCAGGACCAAGTGGAAAACATCATCTGACTAATGTAATTCTCACATATCAACACATGTCTCTGTTTTTCACTTGCAAAACAACATAGTTTTTCTCCAGAAACACACACACGCTCTTTTTTTTTCCAATATTTTTGTCATATATCAGCAGTGTTTTGGGATGTGCTATATCCATGGAGAAAACTAAACAGCAGTTATTGTGCTACAAGGCCAGGTTCAGGCACGCAGCCAAACACTGATTAAGAATATTGCTCTATGACTAGGCACTGCTGTTTTCGATTAAAATGCTCAGGCATACCACTAAAGAAATCTTGACAAAGGCTAATGTTGTGGGTGACTGTCAAGTACAAGAGTGGTGCTTAGTTTAAGGGTTTATTTCTGTCTCCTGGGCTTCACATCACTGTCTTCTGCATGGTTTCCCTGCAGCCTTCATCAATAGCCTTGTTTCCACAGGAGTATGGTGCGGGTCCGGTTAGTTCTGGTGCATTCCCATTACCAATAGGGGTCCGAAGCATTCCAAAAAAGCACAGCGGACCACTTTGAGAATGCCTCAGTTATGGGTCCTGGCTGATTGGTTCACTTTTGAAAAGGTGGGGCTGAACACTTCAGTCGCAGTTGATTGGAAAATGGCTAATCCTCACTTGAGTGAAAATGAGAATCCAAAAAAAAAAAGTTAAACGTAAATGTTTGTGGAATAAATTACGCCTTGTTCTTGTGATAAACAGAAAATGTCCTAAATGTTGTATTTTTTCCAGATGACAAAGCTAGTGTTTAAGAGCCACATCTGTTTCTGGAATTAAATACAGTCAGCGCTGTACGGCTCTCACTTTGTGAATTAAAATTGCATTTATTGTCTACATGGCATTAAAGGAAAGTGGCACAGCTCTATGAATTTAATGTTCAGAAAGCTGGGAATAAACAGTTTGTTTATTGCAGCAACATACAACTCTATCTCTAGCCTCTCGCGCTTCTAAACACAAGGATTTATTCACATAGTTACACACCAGGGTTTACTCTCTTACTTATAATAATTAATAAAAGCATCCAAGTTCCTAAAGGTTTGCTTCAAATACAGTTTATATCTCAAATAGAGACACAGATTTTCATCATTGTTTATGTAGAAGACGCCGCTCTCCTGGACCCAACAGAGTGAAAACGTGTGCCTCTTCAGGGGTTCCCTGTACCAAACCGTCCCATACCAACCTGACCCATACCAACCAATAAATAAGGTCTCCCTGATCCATTGCATTTCATTCATTATGACTTTTTAACACTCATTTTGCCATACCATAATTGTCCAATATTGACAGTACCTGGGATTTTTCCACTACAAAAGATTTTTACTCAGTCCTCGTTATCCTTCATCACTTTATTTATACATTTACACAAAAGCAAGTTATCACAAGCTAACAAGCTCTTACAGTATATCTGCTTTTCATTTGCTTCACTTTCCCTGTTCTTGGTCGTCTTATCAATCATTTACATGTGAAATTGAGCGAGCCCACTGGAGACGCTCGACTAAGGTCTGGAGTGGGACTTGTCCACCAAGTGGGGCTAATTATGCAAATCCTTGCTTCATCCTCATTGGCCAGGGTC
Source organism: Rhyacichthys aspro (assembly GCA_036850595.1). Lineage (NCBI taxonomy): Eukaryota > Metazoa > Chordata > Actinopteri > Gobiiformes > Rhyacichthyidae > Rhyacichthys > Rhyacichthys aspro. The sequence continues at coordinate 20,340,859 of CM072159.1, read as the reverse complement.
AAAACTGTGATATTAATGATTAAGCAGAGATAGAGCACCAGCTTAAGGAGCAGAAATTGGGGAAATTGTTAAGCGCTCTTAGGGATTTGAGGAATGGCATCAAGCTAAAATATGTGTGTCTATTATGTTATTTTTTCCTCTTTAGCTTTTCTTGCCTTGAAGGACTGCGTTCAGCAGGGGGAAGAATCAACTCTTTTATCTCCCAGCAGTCAACACTTCCTGTTTCCACAGTGACACACTACTGTGTAGTTGTAGCATCTGGGTTGTATCCATAGCGACCCCAGAACCCTGACAGGACCTAATCTAAAGTCACAGGCCGTGGCAGGACAGACACTGTTCTCTTTCTGTGTGTGATCTTTAAGTCTTGTTCTCTCGAGGCAGAATACCTTCACAGAAATTGGGAAATGTGAGCAAATGTTATCACAGTCCAGAGAATTAATTTACTTCCCCAGAGGACATGCATTTAGTAAAAAGATGGAACTGAACAGAAGGCTTCGACAAGAGAATAGCACTATCATGCTATAACTGAGCTAAGTATGATCATATCTTTTATTACTTAAACCTAAAGTAGTTGTCTCCAAAGGACCCCTGACAGTTAAGGCATGCTCCTCACTAGACTTTCAGCTTTCATAACCAGAACCAAGAACCAGAAACACACAGGCGCTTCCCTTCAGAAGATACTCTGACATAGTTTAAAGGCTGTTTACATTGCAGCTCTTCCCTAGGTTTGGAAAGGCCATTCTCAGTTCTTGGAAATGCTAAATTTTGAAATAGTCTGTATTTGATTTCTCAGACTTTTCTCTGTGTTGCTAAAGAAAGAGTCCAGATGTTGGACTTCTGGGTGGGGTTCCAAATGGCATTGTTTTCAACAGCTGAACACATTTGTGTGAATAGGCTGATTTTGTGTCTTTGTATCATGTTAACAGCCTTCTAGAGCCAGTCTGTTAGTCTGTTAGTACATGTGCTTCACAAAGTTCAAACTTACATTTTGCTGTAAGTTCATATTATTACAACCACATGTGTGCAGGCGTAGCTGAGCACGTGACAGGAGATGTATTTCATTGTATTTAATAGGTCCCCCCGCCCCCAGATACTTCAGGCATGTACATCTCAGTTAACAAGTGTGTAATGTGTTTTGTGTTCTGCTAAGTCACATGGTGCACCGCTGTGCCAGTGGATCTCAGAGTTAGCTCCATTAGCTAGCAGCTGCTGAAACCAGAAATTCACAGTGAAACCTTCTCAAGCCTCTAGAGACCAAAAATACTGCCAAAACTAAAGCGGGCCAAATCTTTCCTCCTTCTACTCACTCTGTCTATCCTCTTCCCCCTCTTCCTTTTTTTCTCTTACCCATTCCCCAAGCATGAGCAATTCACAGTTAATTCAATTTTCCCCCGGCTGGGCTCACTTGGGACAGCATTGGAATTCCGGTTTGTCATGATAAAATGATTACACGGCATTGTGTTTCTCGGGGCGCCTCCCAGCACATTTATTAGAATCTGTCAGTGTTGATGTAGATCGTCCAGCCAAAGTGCCCGTCTGCAGTGTGCCTCCTCGCCACTTCACTTCCCCTACCCTCCTTCAACATGGTTATTCCTTATGAAATACGTCGCTCCTGGCAGACGCATAATCTGATTACATCCGCTAGATTAAAAATATATTGAATTTTTTCCCGCCTCTGCTCTTCACACATTTTAACCCGTCGTTCCCCATGCCTTGTCTTCTTCTTCTTCTTCTTCTTCATAACTGCCGCTACAGTCACTACGTTTACATGCACAGCTTAGTCTGACAATGCTCACAGCTCGATCGTGGACTATGGAGAGAATCAAATGGTCTGGAGACAACTGTAAATATTAACAGTCCAACTTTTCCAGTGAAGCACATGAAAAGGTTGTCAGAGAAACAACTTCAAAATTCAGAAACTGCACCTTCCAAGAGTGTGACATGAATAAGCTTTTTTTTGGAGAAAGATTTTAAAAGGATTTTTCATGAAGTGAAAAAAAAAAAAAAAACTGTCCTGAAGTGCCAAAACACAAAAATATATTTATTTGGAAGAGTTTTCCAGATTTACATAAAGGACTTAAGTCTTTTTTTGTAAATAGAAAGTTGTCTTAGAAAACTGTTAAATATAATGGATTTTATTGTACTATATTAGAAAGTGACTAATGGTTGAAACAGCAGAAAATATTGTAAAAATGATGCATTCTTCATTTTGAGTTGTCTTTGTTGCCGTTGTTGTTGTTGTTGTGACTTTATAAACGATCTAAAAGATGGTCTTAAAAGAAGGCCTTTAGAAATATTCCTGCTCAAAGTAACTCTCATAGTAAATGATAAGATGAAGTGTTGGAAGTCATGGCATGAGCATACAGTTTATTTCCCCACTCCAGAACTCACTGCAGCCCTCCTTCATTCCATGTCCCACGCCAGGCGCACTTCCCTTCCTCCTCCACTCTGTCTGGATAATATTACAGCTTATTATTTTTCATATTTCCATTTCTTCCTTTGCCTGTACGGAGCTGTCAGTCAAGCTGTCGTGTCTGATTTGGAGCCGTCACTCATGCTTGGGCTTTTAGGTGTGGGGGTCCGCTGGCTTGTTTACTGAGATGCAAGTGGATGTGTCACGGTGAATAGGCCCACCCCAGTCCCCTCGCCCCCGTGCTCTCTCACCTGAGGGCCTGTGCACTCCGGCCCACCGAACCTCAGCGGGTGTAAGGTGGCGCAGTGCTAGTGCCAGGTGGGATCTGCGTAATGACCATCTTGGTGTGCCACCCTCAATTTTGGTTGGTGGGTTTCACAATCTGAGGTGTATGCATTAGAGCCTGCATGTGTGTATGTGTGAGTGAACGTGTGTATAATCATTCTCCCAGCCAACCAATTACCATCCTGAGGAGCCGACAGCTGTCACCGCTATCTTTTTCAGCGCCATCTCTCCTGCTCCTCTTCCTGCTTCATCCCTTTTTTCACTTGACAGCAGAGAGTCAGAGGGGAGTCTCAGCCTGAGGTCCTGCTCCCATGGGGAGTCATTACACCACTGTGGGATTCTCCTTCTCACATAGATGTCCACACAAACAGAAGACTTCTCTCCGCTGTCTCTTTCTATCCGTCACTATGTCACTACATCCTTCAATTAAGCCACTGGCCCTCTCATTGAGGACTAGGACCCATTTTGCTCTTAGCCTAAATTTTTCTGTGTATTCGTCATTAGGCTCCCCAGATGGGACCCAGCAACCGAGCATATAACACAATAAGACTTTCCCTTTTAAGACACATTTATCAGACATTTTTTCCTATGTGTGCTGCCACTAAAGTGTTTGTGTAGTCACTTTAAAGCCACTGCAGCTCCATCCTTTTGCAGCGCTTCACTGTCTTTTCCTCACCACTCACTTTTTTATCTAAGTCTGTTATACAAACCAGACTGGCCTTATCTTCCCTTCTCGCCACACACACTCTGACCTAGCCTGTTTCCTGCTTTTTTGCCTTGCCTCTATCCACACTGCAGCTTCTGCTTGCACATGCTATCTTTCTCAATGAGTGAGTGGATATGCCAGCTATTTCACTTAACCATGCAGCGTTAGGATGATGGCGGGAGGGGCAAGAGAATTTGGAAGAGGCAAGGAATATTTCAGTTAAACCATGAATGTTGTGAATAGATAAGACATCCCTCACACTGAGTATGTGTGTAACTGTTTGTATATATGTGCTCTCGTATGTGTCAGTCTTGTAGAGATTTACCTCAGACACACTTGTTAATCACAGAATTCATTAGTCATGAGTCTCTAATTGTTTACTTTCCCCCCCGGCGGTGCTACACAAGGTTGCTGGCCCTCCCTGTTACAATTTTGGAAGAACATAATGGTAAATTAATTTTCCAGGTAGCACCAATTCGATTAGTCATTTCTGAGTACACTCTATTAGCTTGGAAATTGTGTGTTTGGAAGTCAGACTGGAGAGTCAGGGTTTAAGCACGTTACTTCCCTGGAAAGAAGTTGTTGCAGTGAGTGGCGCTAAAAGAGAAAAAAAATAGAGTAATCAGCCTGAGGGATGACTTGGATGAGGAATGACTTTCGTTGTTTAGAGGGGCTCTATAATGTTAGTCGGAGACAAAAGTGCTAAGACAAATGGATCCATTGTTAAGGCCAAACTGTACTAATAAAATCAAATTGAACCCCTAATTACCTCCACCAAAGAGGCAGGCAAAATAAAACTTGCACAAAAGAAAAATATCCTGCAAAAATCAACACATCAATTTTCATTATATGCAAACTAATACGCATTTAGCACAAATAAATCTTTGTCATGCGTTGAATTGACATAGTAAAAGCTCATGGAAACTATCCAAGATACTCATTTTGGCCATAATTCATATTGTCAGAAGTAAATACCATTTTATGCTAAACTCAGTAGCATCAACACTGCTTTTGGATCCTGTGCTAAAACAGGGACTTTGTGTTGTGGTACTAAAATGGAAGTGGAAGTGAAAGACTTTTTTTTGTTCTAAAAATTAATAATAATAACCCATCAATGTCTTGTGGGGACCTACTTTCTTCTGAAAATAGGTCTTTATGCTCTATTTTTAGCTTCTGTAAACTAGTTTCTGAACTATTTTCTGAAAGTAGCTGACTAATTGGCCAAGTGCTGTCTTGTTTGACCTGAGTTGAAGCCCTGAGCTGGAGACAGTCCTCAACATGTCTTTTATACAGTATTTATGGATATGTATGCATGTACAGTATGTAGCACAAATATTCACGGCACACCTTTTTTATGGGTGCATATGGATGAGCTAACCTAGGGCAATGTGCACTCCAATACACACACACACACACACACACACACACTCACACTGTTGGAACACAGAGCATATCACAAGTGAACTTACTGAAATTATGCATTATAGATCAACACACTGTCTTTGCAGCGCTCACACATGTGCACGCCTTCATTCCTCCTTATTTCAATGAATCTCTGTGCACGCTTGCACACCATCACAAATGATGGGATTTAAACATCAACAGTATGAAATATTCATGTGTCAGTCCCAGCTGCTCTAGCAGAACTAACACCAAGGGGGATTTGCCTTCAGATCTGAGAATACTACTACTTCATTCCTCTCCTATTTTTTATAAGTCTGACTAACCCTCTGAACATCTCTCCCCCTGTTGTGTCGCAGCATTTGGGGCCATTGTCATGGTGTTGTGTACCAGTGTATTTGTGTATATTATTCTAGTTTCTGTGATTTTGCTGTTTCTCTCTTAAGTGTTGTGTCTGTGCCTTGGAGGGGCAGTGATGTGTGACATCTCCCCTTTTCCGTAGCATTCTTGTTTTTTTTTCCTCATTCAGCATCAAAGCCAAGCAGGGAGAAGAGGGTGGTGCACTCACAGAGGAGTCTCAGTCCCATGTTAAGTCATGACTTAACCTACATAAACTTAGCCATAAAAGGAGTGACTTAATCTCACAGTGAAAAGCGTAAAAGCTCATATGATTTACATAAAAAATAAAGATTTCATTTATCGTGTGAAAAATTGTTGAGGAGAATGTGGGTCAGAATCTGTGTAGAATTTTGGATCTTCATTGTATCAGGAGCTGACACCATCCTGTAAAAAAAATTGGAACGAAAAGGTTTCCAATAACACAGTGATTGCAGTAACATGTTGATTACTGTCCAGAATAAATATTACAGGAGCAGATGTTGGTCGCTGAAATACCAACACAGGCAGTGAACTCCATTTATTTCAGTTGACTTAATTCACTACACTGACTCACTCAGCATTAATGTTGCCTCTAATATTTTAGGAATAAAAACAATAAGCGTTTGATAACAGGCCATTTTACTTACATGGAAATCTTTAAAACATGGATTTGTGATTTTATTACATTTAAAAACAGACGATAGTTATGAGAAAACTTCTAGAAGTACTGGATTGATTAATGTAAAGATGGTGGATAGATACAAAAAGTACCAAAGCAGGGTGTGTGGAGCCAAATATGAGTCCAGTGGTGATCGGTTCCCCTAAGATTGATCTCTTTTCCATTTAAAAGATGTGATTACACTGTAACAGGGCACACCTTTGTCAGCCACACGTAGAGGGTGTCTGGATGAGGGTGAAGGCAGGAAGGAAAGGCGGGAAAGCACCCCCTCCTCTGTCTCTCTCTCTCTTTCTCTCTCTTTCGTTTGTCATTCTGTCTGCACCATATGCAGATGAGCAGCTAATATGATATCTCTGCCGAGCTGATGGATGTTTAAAATGATACGACAGCCCCGAGCCCTGCTGCATGCTACGAGCCAGGGCTGTTTGTGTTTATTTAAAATATGACAATATATCTGACGCTTTGTAATGATGAGATACTTCATTTTTTGTGACTTTGTCGTAATTACTGTATTTTGAATGACCAAATGAACGTTTTTGGGGGTTTTTTTCTTACATCGTTGTCATTATAAATCCTTGGGTTAATTAAATATTATTCGGATGGGTTTGGAACTAAACCATCTTACAATTCTCACTTTGTTTCTCTGTGGTTTAGTAGATCCCTTTATTATTTTGCTGCATGCCTTACTCACTTACTTTCAGTTATTCTGTAGTACACGACTTGTTTATTTAATGTTTCAAAACCTTTCCTCCATTACAGTATTCTCTTATAGGAAATCATAGTATAATGCTCTTTTCCCATGAGCAGAAATGATGTAAGGATGTGAGCCATGAGAGCAAACCTGAAAGCTAGAATGCTCAATAGTGTCCACCAACATAAACAGGACCAATAGGCCTAGTTCTAAACCAAATATGTTATTAAATCTTAATGGTTGAAGAAAAAGGCTAATTTGGGGCATTCAAACACAACACAACGCAACAAAGATGCTTGATCCAGACATTAACAGACATAATGCAAATCCAGTTGTGGTACTGAATCAGTTATAAGTGCCTGGGATTTTCTGAGTGTGTGTTTACACTGTCATCGTGGTAATGAGGAGTGGGGGCGTCAGCAAACAGCGAAGGGAGGGAAGTGGCACGACTGATTGGATTCTCCACAGACTTCATTAGTTAAAACAAAGCCAGTTGTCCATTTGGGCTCTTTCACAGCTTAATTGATATTGATTTACTGATTTGCCCAAGGATGATTTAAGAGCATGTTTGGTGTTACCATCCATGCTGCTTTTCTTCTGTTTGTTTGCTGTGTCTCTCTCTCTGATCGCAAAAGCATCCAATAAATAAACTAAATAAAAACAAAAAAAAAGAACTTGGTTGAAACACTGGTTTTGTGTAAATCTGCTTCTTTGTGACTGCGCTCCTCAAATCTTAATTAACTATCACAGGATCGTACTGTCAGCCTCCTCCTATTTTGTCATGTCATCCTCATCAAATTATTTTATGACATAATTGAAATAATTAAGGATGATAATTTTTTTTCTACCTAATTCCCATGAGCTGTTTTTGTCAGTGTAACAAATTATCTAGGGTTCTTTTGTTTTATAACATACGACTGTGATAGCACTGATGCCCATAACTGGATAATGATAGTTATCATAAATGGTTAGCGCTTGGCTAAGTGAAGCATTGAGATCAATGGCACTGATGTTAGTGTTAGAATGAAGGAGGCCTTTTATCATGTTGATGGATGGCAGGCCTGTCTTTAATGTGACATGTTATGATCATATCAATTTGTTCTCAGTTCTCATCGACATCACTTTATTGCCTCGCTGTCTCACAGTCCATCACTCTGCACTGTAAATTCAGACTTGAAGTGGCATTGTGCCACAACGCTCCATAAAGCAGCCATTTCTCTTGCTTTAAAAATTCCCTCCCTCTCTCCCTTTCCACTTTTCCTTATTTTATTTCCACCTTATTATGACTCTATTTTGATACCTCTCTTGCCCTATTTACACTGCTGCTCCTCCCTATACTCTTTGACAGGCATCAGCAGACAGCGTAAACCTAAGAGTGAAGGAATCAGACTGGGATTAAAATGTAATATCAGACTATTAAAAAGATTAGTGGCTGACATTTTAGAGTCTGAGCTACCTCCAAATCTGATGAACTGGCATTCATGGTATTGATTTATTTCCTGGCTCCTTTTATTGGTCCATATTTACATGGACAGCCACACATCTGATATGGTGGCCTTTTATGAGGCACCTTGTCACCCCGCCCTTGGCGCTAAGAAACCACTGACCTGCTGCCAGGAATGATTGTTTAGGGATGTAAAGGTTATTCATTAAATCTGGAGTTTTGAAAGAGCAGCAGCAGCAACAACGGGGCAGAAAAGGACAGGAGTGATTTCCGTTGCTCAAGAGGACAAAAGCAGAGAGCTGGTATTGAACCTGCTAATGAAAGCTTCAGATACAACAGTGTTGCCACAAAAGAGCGTTAATTATTTTCAATTATGACAAACCATCATTTCAGCTCAATTATGGCTTACATCCTTCAAGGCTAACAAGGTGCAGGACATGATCGAGGTTGCCCATTAGTCCGTCTGTCAACACGTTTACAAAGAGATATGAGCTCCAAAGGCCAGAGATGAAAGGGGAACATTTGTAACACTTCAGTTCTTAAATATGCTTTTATTTGCCCAAGAATGTGTGTGTATTTGCCCCATCCTTTCTTCCTATGGGCTGTAAAGGAACTAGACTGTGTTTGTTAGGGGGCATTAGTATGTGACTCTGAAGAGCTGACCAACCTGTTTATGGTTTCTCCTCATTTGTGCCGACTTTCTTGACTGATTTGAATCAAAAGGTTAGGGGTAAAGCATGCAGCATATCAATCAACAACAATCCTAAACTAAATAAGGTTGTATTGGTTATAATGTAGGTGTATGAAAGGGGTAATACACCATTGCAATACTTTGTCATGATGATGAAAACATATTTTCCAGTAATGGCCATCCTTTTGTATATTTTCCTTGGCTCTTCTAATTGTAAGCACTCTGTGATTTTACCATCAGTCAGTATTGAACCTACATGATGCTTCTCTCTCACATTTATCATGTCCATTGTTGCCCCAATCAATTTAACCACAAATATAACAAACATCAAACATATGATTTGTTTATTTATTTATTTTTCCAGTGGCTATATGAAAGACAGATTTTCATTAGTTATGAATGCCTTCATAACGCCAGCCTCATTTGCATGTGTGAGGAGGCCTGGGTTAATGGAGCTGATCTGTTGTGCTGTTATTAAATTGGGAAGGAGCGGTGGCATTAAAGAGGAGGGGGAGATCTTCACTACGCTGCTACAGGCATCATTGAAGATGGAACTGGGAATGCTGTACTTACGCACAGCTCACACACCTGGAGCTAATGTGTGTCTGTGAGTCTCTGACCAGGCTCATACCCTTTGAATATCATGAGGTAAATGAGGCCTAACATACTACTACCAATTCTGCATTTTATTCATCCTTTACCACTCAGGTCAGTTCTCTCGCTGCATTTAAATGTCCTCAATACGTCACACTCGCATGCATGAACACATCCACACTTCTGTGTGTGTGTGTGTGTGTGTGTGTATACATACGTATATATATATGCACGCAATGCATGGAGGATGGTAGGCTAATGTGCTATCACGCTGTAAAAAATGCACAACACTGCCAGAAGGTCCCATATTCAATTCCCAACAGGACAACACTCGTTCTGTATTTTCTTTCCATTTCTGTGGCAGGGTTCCTCTAAAACCCTCAGTATGTGAACACATCTGTGCCACTTTTCTTAGAATTGGCACAGAGGAAGTCAACCTGAACTTAATGTACAAGCCCAGTAAATGTAATGTTCATTTAAGACTAAAGTCACACACAGTCAAAGAGATGAAACTGAACTCTCTGGAGTCCCAACACCGTCCAGTTCTTGTCTTCCTTTAGCACTTTGGCACAACTGTCTGGAGATGGGCCAACAGCCTATATCGGACATCATCCTAAGACCTGGCACACTTTAGCCGGATGCTACTCACTGTTCCAAAGATACACTGATACCCACCTGGGATGGAGATATAACTGAGGCGATAATAGAAGTGGGAAGTTGTGGGAGCGTGTTAAAGTGAAGCCTGAGAATGTATTTATCAGTGTTCAAAGATGTGTGTTGATAGATTTAGTGTGTGTACAATGTGTGAGCCTGGTTGTGTGTGCGCGTGTGTGTGTGTGTGCGCGTGTGTGTGTGTGTGTGTGTGCGTGTGTGTGTGTGTGTGAACGGCAGGTTGGCAGGTGAGAAGAGAGATGTGCTAAAAAACACAGTGTTAGAATGACGCAGATGGGCTGCCGAGAGTGGGAAGATGGAAGAGTGAAAATCATTCTGGGCGCAACGTTTAAGCATCCTCAAATCAACATTTCACCCACACTTTATCAATGCAGTACAAGAGAGACCCTGTGATTTTTCAAATATTAATGGGACAATGATGTAATTTAGATTAACTACTGCAGAACTGTTATCTTTGCTATATTACAAACTATCTGTCAGATAGTTTTTAGTTCTTCCATTGTGTAGCGTAGTGTAGTTTCCATACTACTGGTGTGGTCCTGCCACCTGTAATGCCTTTGTGCAGGCCCTGGCACTACAGTGACTCCCTCATGTTTTAGCTCCGTTTCACGTCTGGCCAGGCCTGAAGCGGTGCGAGACCAGGAGTCTGGTCTGGAGTAAGGACACACAGCCAAAGAGCTGTCTGTTGTGAAGCAGAAGTCTGGCCTCTTGCCATCTGAACATGGTTCGCCCATCTGTTTCGATCCCAGTAATCAGTTCAATTCTGACCCATATCTTTTTTGGCTGGCACATTCTGGTAGTCAAGGATTTAGCCTCAAATGATTTGAGATTTTTAAAATTTAAAAGTGAGAAAAGTGTGTAGATGGATATCTTAAAATATTGATAGTTTGAAACTTACATGTAGCTTGTCAAAACCTTTTCTTGAATAAGTCCTGACTGAGAACCTCCACGGACAAGTTTGGAAAAGGTGGTGCTGAAAACTGTGGTCATGTGACTTGTCGATAATCCTCACTCAAGGCTTTCACTTCGCTCTTTCTTAGCAACGTCAAGTGTGTCTGGAAAGTCTATTTAGTTCAATCCTACCTGAACCAATCATAACAGTTTACTTGAAAAAGGGCCGGCTTTAAATGTTGCTCTATTCTCATGATTGGTTTTATGCTTTTTAAATCTCGTTGGTCCCTGCGAATAATGGTACTGCCCCTGAATTCTAATTGTTGTATTAGTTTCTCCTTCTGAGAAACAAACTCAAACCATGAGGGACCAGACTAATTCTTTGTACAGAACAGGAAAAGAATAAGGATAGCTGGGCAGCCTAACACAATCAACTCTCACACAAATAAAAAAGACTAAATATTATAGTACATTTTGACTTCTTTATATTTTCTGTATCTGTCACCTAAATGTAAATCCATAAAGTGTGTCTTTTTATGTTCCATTTACCCTTTTTTATAATTCATGGCTTTGGGAAAATGGTCTGAAGCAGTGTGCGTGTGTATGAGTGCATGTAGTAGGATAACAGGATGAGTGTTCTGTGGTCGGAGATGAAACAGACAAGAGTAAGTCTTTGAAATGCAAAGAGCAGTGATAGCTGAGATTGGCCACTGTGTTGAGGAGGAGCAAGGACTTTTTTTCTCCTCATTTCATCATCACACACAGTTTTGAACACACACACACACAGGCATACACATGGGTAATTAACAGTATTATTTTATTTACATCGGTCATAAGACAGAATTCCGTGCACGTCTGAGCTCGGGGGGATTTGCTTGTGTTGCAATAAGTGTAATGGTGGCTTACACAGACACACAAACACTATGGAGTAGTGGGGCCTTGGGACCAATTTATTTACATGCAGTGGAAAGAGTAATAGTGGATTGGAAGTTAAAGCAGAAAGAGAAGGGAAAGGAAGAGGAGGAAACAGCAGAGAATTATGGAGTAAACCCAGTGGAATAAGCTGCTTTCTCAGCCATTCCCAGGAATGCGACCAATTTACGTGCCTCAGTGTGACATTTAGTCATATGTTTTTCATATGTTAAGTATTTATATGTACAGCTCTATCTAAATATCTATCTCTTACTCTCTGTTGCACTGAATTAACATGTTCATGCAGTGTTCTTGTGCTCTTGTGTTACAGGCAGGATGCCAGTGACCTCTCTGGACCAATACAAAGGTAATGGAAATAGTCTATTGTTTATCCTTTTTACTTCCAACCTTCTCTTCTAAAGGCTCATACATGAGGCAAGCACCACATTTGCCCCAATCTTGAGGCCATTCACAAACGATGTATTTTGGTGCAGTGTAAAAAAGCATAGCTCAAGTAGTTGGACAAAGGAGGCAGACATCACTAGACAGGGCAAAAAATTGGGAAAAAAAGAGTAAAAGGGGGAAAAAGGGGGGGAAATTGGAGAGGGAGAGATGTGACAAGGCTCAGATCTGCAGCCAAGACGGGTCATTAAACTAAAGCCCTCGGCGACAGAACGACAGATCAAGCAAGGGAGGGGGAAGAAGCTTTAAATAAGGAGCAATCTTAAAATAGCACCACCTATTTCTCATCTGAGGCAGAGATAACAGGAGAAGGACGAATATCCTTCCCTGGAAAGCTTCTTTGGCCCCGTGGGCACCACTCTGTACCACAAAGAGAGTGGTATGGAGAGGTCTTCTACCTGCTACACTGTACATCACAAGAACAATCATCATGATACGTGTTACAATCACAGATAGTGCTCCCGGATTTATCATACTTACTGACAGTAAATATTCCTGTGACAAGATACAAACATAAGTGGTAATTAATACTAAAGAACCTATTAATAGCATGTCTCATAAATATGAATGGGCTCCATAATGCCTAAGCAGGCATTAGGTGTGATTATTAAATAGTTGGGTTTTTTTTAGATTGTATACTTTGGAAGTGGCTTTTTAGGTGCATGGTTTGTCAGATGTGATGAAAGATCCACAAGAGATTAATATGTTCTGAAATTAAGCACCAACATAATACAATTTTCTACTGACAATGGGCATTTACTCCTAGAAGGCTGCATCTCATCTGCCGAGTTCAATAAAAAGAAAACATAACATTAAAAATAAGTGTAGCAACCAATTCAACCATACAGTTTGCCATTAAAAATGAGGACAATGTTGTACATCTTGTTCCCCCTTTGTACAGCAATTTCTCATGTGGTCCTTGGCCCTCAAAACTCTATACTGTCATTCTAATATGAATGGCCCAATTAGTTTTGATACAGTATCTAACAACCTTTAAGTTTCTTTTTAATTATCCCAATGGTGAAATTCATTCTCTGTGAGCAGTGAGCAGCCACTGAGTAGTTCCTCTCCAGTTCTTGTCCCAGTAACTGGTCATGTCACTAAAGATGAGCCGTGAGGAAACACAACTTTGCCACCAATGAAACACAAAACAATACAACCTAGATCAAAAATACAGTCAGTGTGATGAAAGGCCTACTGTATGGTGAGTCTGTGCAAGCTGACTGTTTTGTAGTGAAATCAACTGCAGCTACCGAGAAGAAAGAACTCAATGAAAAACTTACAGTATGTGAAAAGAAAATATGAACATTACTGGGTTGGATCATGGCCATTCGCCAATGTGGTGCATTAAGTAAGTTGATCTCCTGCTCAGTCAATTAGAACTGCATTCATTTGCTACACACAGACATAAGACATTGAAATGCACTGTTATTTTTATCTTTTACCGCAAGAGATAAAACGCATTGGAACAAAATATTGCCAATAATCAGTGCCATTAAAAAAAAAGTGCTGAATTTTAATGCAGTAGTTCTGTAACTTATTATTGTTTTTCTGCTTCACCTGACCCTTTTTGCTGCTATACACAGCAGGTAAATCAGCTCAGATCAAAAACAAAATGCAGCATAGGATGAGACGCCAGCGGAGATGAAAAAAGTCTGGATAAGGTAGAGTTGATGACTGTGGCTGTGAATAATTAGGCAAAATAGTTTGCTTTTGTTTTTGTCACTGATTGGGGAAAATAAGCGAGCCTGTGACTGTCGCATAGGCACACACTCTCACAAACACATACTGCATGTATCACACTAATCCGCTACACAAGTGCATCATTCAACAACGTGTGTTGACTTCCTCCACCACTTCAACCCCCCACAAATACCCACAAAAGAGAACTGGGCGTATAATTTGATCCTGTGTGTTCTCCTTTAATGAAGCTCTCTCAGGGTTTGACTGACACCCGGCTTGTTATTTAAGTGTCTGTTTTGGGGCAACAGGAAGGCAGAAGAAGAGCTGGGAGGAAGCAGGAGGGTGTGTAAGAAAAGAGATGGCAAAGGTAGGATGAAAGAGAGATATCCCAACAATGGGGACGAGGAGAGGAAATGAAAACTCAAAAAGGATGCAGTAGAATGTAGAGAAAGATTTCATTAGGAGTATCTCTACCAAATAGTAGTATTTTTCCCTGTATGTCTTTAACTTGTTCAAGTGATATCAAAGAATGGAGCAACAAGACATCTAACACCAACACCACAAATGAAGGGTTTTGACACTGGATGAATTTAGTTTTACAATAACATTAAGTTATACTTTACATGTCATAATAGCTACTGATAGTGTGTCTGTACAGTTATAGCAATGCCTTCTTGCTGAAGAGAAATTTGCATTCATGTTGTTAGGAGACTACTGTCAGCAATTAACACCAATTAAAAGAGCACCATTATTTGCATGCGTATAGACTGCATAAAGCAAGTCAGAAGGCATGTACAATATGCATCAATTCTTTTATTATAGATGTTTTAAACAATAACTGATACAGAAATGTACATTACAAGTGTCGCTGTAAAGATTGAAAATGATTAGGCCATGGCATAAAAAAGGGGGCAATCAAGGAAACAGTTTGGGAGAGGAAGACTTGATGCTGGAATAGTGTGATGAAGGGTGTGAAGTGAGCCTCTGTGCAAATGCGTGTAATTGCAGGTCTTTGTGCTGATAATGTGCTTCAAAGGCACACAACTGATAATTAGCAGGCATGGCTCTACAGATGCCTTTCAGTATTGGTCATTATGAGCCACAAACCTACTATTGGCTCTGACATGACCTCCTGAGACAGAGAGGATGCCACACATGTGCACACTAGTCTTGCACAAAGATACATAAATTGGCTCAAATAAGCATTGATTAGTGTCTGAATAGAATCGTCTCAGGAGTGGAACAGATACAAAAGCTCTCTTAAGGCCTCAAGTTCCTTTTTGACATGAGGACTTCCAGGTGTGTGTATGTGAGTGTACTTCCTGTTTACAGAGCCCAACACACATGAGAGCAAAGACTATAATTACAGGATTCACACAATATGGCATTCTGGTACAGTGTGTCCGTTAAACCCTCTCTGGTTGCCACATGACAGCAGCAGTCCCTTGCTACGAGGATGGTTAATCGTGCTGTTTGTGGCCCCACCTCCACCTGTCTTCTCACATCAAAATATTTATGAGAGCAGGCTTGCAGCAGCCTGAAGACAACGGCTAGAGTAATCTCTTTCCACAGTGATGACAGCTATGAGTGATAAAGGCTCTTTTCTGGGCTCTAATTTATTCCCAAGTGAAAAAATGTCCTGCAAGTGTACAATAAAATACTTCTGGTCAGTGCAATAGGCAAAAATGCAACTGGCATCGAGGATGCTGGGCTTGGCTTGTTCTGACTGATTGCACATTTGTAACACAAAAAGTAGAATAGGCATCCTCTAGTAATGACTCCCATATGTCTCTATGGACAGTTGGTTGATTTATTTGCTCAGAGGCTGTCAGCACATGGCCTTTCAATCTATTACAAATGGCAGAATGTTAGGAGTAAACATTATTTACACCAACACCGATTAAGTTGTGAATTTATAATTGTCACTTGGAAAAAAGCATATTAAATGTGACTTTGTTTGTCTATCCACTTCTAGACGGTGGTGTTGCATGCTGCTGAACAACAAGGGAAAAAATACTTATGCGGTAGATATTCCAAAGTGATGTGGCAATGTTCACTGGTTTGAGAAAGCGTTAGTTCACATGTGGCCACTTGTGTTGGTTTATAAATCAGACAGTCAGTATAATTTTGTATTGCACAGGGACAGTCTTATTTTTTTTTTTAATGTCACCAGGGAGCAACCAGATTCAGTTTTGAGTTTTGTAGAAAATGTACTGACATAAAGCCTAGTCGTGGACCTAGTGGTTTATTTTTCCCAATAACCAGTAGAATCCACCATCATAAACCTCGACTTGACCCGAATCGCTAACGTGAAGGCAGACATAGTGAGTGGAAGATTCTGCTAGTGTCATGCTCGCCGTTCATCCATTTTTTAACCACACATAAATTATGAAGAGGTGCTAATGATGGAGGGGGCAGAGGGAGGAGGGCAGTGCAGTGGGAAGAGTTGAAGGACTGCCTACAGAGAGCTGAATGGACATTTGGTCTTTCTTTTTCCCCACACATATCCTCTATCAGTCTATCTCCCCGGAACATTTTCCTTCTGTGTGACTGACACAGGAGTTCAGTCTGTGGACAAGATAAGCACACTCAGCCTAAGCCACACATACAAATGCACACGCACTGGATGGTGACAGGTAGGATGACTTTGTTCTACAATCGACCTTGAACACACTGTATACAGAGGAAGTAAAGAATATATTGCTGCTGAGCTTAAAGCTTATTAAACGCCACATTTACAGCCTCAGTGTGTAACTTTTCAGCATTGGCACCTGCTTATAGAACTAAGAGTGCCTTTGTGACATGTCTCTTGTGTGTATGAAATGTGTGGAAAGTTGTGTTGAATGGTTCAGGTAAGATACATGCTCTTACTGAAAGGCCCTATCGTCAAGTCAATGAAAAGAAGGGTTATTCTTCTTGTTCTGATGATAAGTCTATTCTTTTCTATTCTGCTCTGTTCTGTTCTTTTCTTTTCTGTTCTTCTAGACACACCTACAAAGACAAGCACATTGCCTCAAATAAACAAATCGTCCTTTCCTCCACTACACACACACACACACACGCACTCACACTCTCACTTTGCTGGCATGCCCGAGGGTTTTCTGGGATAGCAGTGTTTTCTCGTCCAGCTGATGCTCGCTGAGGTGTGGGTTGGGCCATCATTGGGGAGATCTGGAGTTGAAATCTGGCTCTGTTAAACTACTGAGTCAGTTTCACGTCTCCATAGATTAATAAGGCAAGGAAAGCACACAGGGAAGTCACAGAGTTATTATTATTATTATTATTATTATTTTACCCTCACTCCCTGTTGCTTGCTTGCTGTCACAATCCTTCCACTCCAACACCCATGTTACCGTAATTAATCATTATCTTACTCCTTTATAGTCTGATTACAATGGAAGAATCAGGACTTATGTTGAATGTTAAGGCAGTAAATCACTTCTTTCCAGCCTTTCCATAACAACCACAAGCAAAAATGGATCTGATTCCCTTCTTTATCTATTACTGTGCCTTATTATCTCATATGGATGCTAGTGTCTGTGTTGGCATTCCTCTAGATGTGTGTATGATGCTGGAGGAACTCGGTGAGACAATTTTTTTTCCCCCGTTTTTCGGAGAGGCTCCAGATGGCTGAGAGACAGGTGAGCCAATTAGCGAGTCTCTCTACACTGCAACATCATCACACCGGAGGAGAGCGACAGCCACACACACACACACATAGCTGCACACGTACACATCGAACATGCGAAACATTTCTCATGACTCTGCTGTAATGTTAACATCACGGTCTGTAATGCCTGATGTGTCTCGGTCCATCAATACGCCGTCATGAGCTCATCAGTGTTGTTGAGGATTTAAAATTGATTTCACAATATGTAACGATGGTGGGAATGATGACAAATGAGCCTCTAATTTTAGCTTATTATTATGGCTGTCTGCAACGTACAGTGTTGAGTGCCTATAGTGTGGCCCATTATGCATGTTTTATACGACCCAGAAAACAAGCATAATAGGCAGATTTGAATTGATTTGCTTGTGTATTCATTTATTTTCAAGCAGCCAAAAATATTTCAGCGAGCCTTGCTGATGTTCATTATAATTCTAATGAAGTCGAAATCTTCACAAAAGAGGAGAGAGCTGCAGGAAGACGACAAGTCTAAACACAACAACAACAACACGCACGCTATCTCTCGTCATTACTCTCGCTCTTCTTCTGTCTTTCCTTCTGACGAGCTTTTCTGTCACTTTGTTTTAGTGCTACATTGCTGAATATTTCATTGTAAAGAAGAAAAAAAATAAAATGGATTGTGTTGTTAATGAGCCATCAGCCACTGTGGAGAACACAACACTGTGACCCTATGAGCACATCTCCTCTGACATCTTTTACGTGAATATTACCAATGCTAGCACACATTCATCTCTATCTGTATTTGTCATTATGGATAACACCTGTGTGTGAATATATTTTTTTCATTTATTTATTTATTTATTTCATTTTGTTAAGGCCTAATTGAGCAGCACTGACAGCGGCTTTCCCTCCTAATGGAAAGGGACAAATTAATCTCCCTGTTGGAATGTGTGCAAATAAAAAAGGACCACTGTTGCCACTACCATGCTCCTAGAGTCCAGTGTGAATGAATGTGAATGAGAAAGCTTGTCAGGTTCATGTATCTTCATAGATATGATAGAGATTTGTGTTTACAAACAGTAATTAACCTTTTATCCCACACAAAAGGGATTGTAGCTTGAATTCTATCACAAAATTTGCCAGAGCTATAGCTCAAAAATTGGAGGGAAAAAAAAGATTTGCATTTAAAAAGTGCTTTGCAGCCCATAATTGCCACTTGTATTACTGCTGATTTCCTGACTGCATTAGTCAGTTTAAATGCAATGCGATTCAGATTTTTTTTTTTTTTTTTTTTTTTGTGTCTGTCATGACATGATCTTTTTAAAATTTCTTTCAGAAGTAGCTTTTTAAATGTTAAGAAGGCAAGGATTTAATTTGCTTTAATGCTGAATTGGACATTATGACAATGCAATAAGATTAAATTACCATTTGGATTGGAGAGTTCTTTTCCAAATATACAATATGTAGATAAAATATGGTAAAAAAAAAAAAAAAAAAAAAAAAGTGGTGGGTGGGAAATTGGGCATGTATCATCCTATTTTTAGCTCCTGATCCTACAGCCATTCTGCCTTCTAAGCCTCTTTATGTGGGTGACCTCCAGGGAAGATTGTTGCTGCCGTTAGAGTACAGAAGAGTTGATTACGAGGCGGTGCCGGAGCTTTGTTCTAAGCATATGCCCGTCCTTGGCTTTGGAAAGGAAGAGGGGGTAAATGAGTGCGAGGGAAAAGAGATAGTTGAAAAAGAAGTCTTATCTCTCCCTGGGGGTCTTGCATACTTTCATTCCAGATTGTCTTGTGACCTTCTTGCCCGTTGTAGTTCATCCTGACCCTCGTCTGCCTCACTTGTTTACTGTCCCATAATGACATTGTCAATGGCAACAATACATCCGCTTATCTCGAGGTGTCGGCCACAACAATGGATGAATGACAACGTAATAGGAAGGAATTGGTCCTGTTGTCATCTGCAAGTCTTTGGAGGCGCACTCTTACTCAGTTCTGTGTGCTGCTGGAAGATAAGATTAATTCTTCATATTGTGGGCTGATTGCAGAATGTTGTATCTAATGCAATTTTTATTTCTTTGCCCTCCCTCCTTTGCCTTTTCTTTCAAACTGCAGAGTCAAGCATTTTCCCTGCTCTTTAGGGAGAAAATCTAAATAATTTATCTGTGTTTTGGTGCATTTTTCCCCTACTGTACTTAGTAGTGGGGAGAAATTGAACAGTGAAAGACAGGAGGAAAGCTGAGGAAAGATGAGGATTTTTTTTTTTTTTTCTGCTGAACGTGATGAGCATTCTGAGGAGAAAAAGAAAAGAAAGTGAGCAAAGTCAAGACAGAGCTGAAAGAAGTCAACCCTCACCAGTCCCTCGGTGTGAGAGGGGCCTAAGAGGTGCCTTCAGACTTTGGTAATCCCTCTTTTATTAATGTTAAGCCAAGCTCAGCAGAATGCTGCCTCACAGACATAACAGAGCCACTCACATCTGACTGTTTTTAGGCCTCCCTGTCAGCTTACATGCAGATCTGCCTCACTGTCACCACTGGCCCAGTCCCACCCTTGCCATTTGCCAGGCCAGTAAGCCGCCAGTCAATTACAGGAGCATTCAAGCATTCAGCCTCAGCCGGTGAGTCGCAGCTCAGCTCTTGTTCTGCACACTTCCGGCTGCCGAGTCAAGCTCTCAACTCCTTTGATCCTGTTCAGGTCCCGGCCTTGGTGTTTGGCACATAAAACATCCTGCGTCGTCTCTGAGTGCTGCATGTTACCATGACAACCCCTTTACATCACTTAGTGCCCCCTGTGTAGCCAATGGGCATTGACCTTTTGCTGTCAGAGCGTGTTACGGTGCAAGAGACACACAGGCATGCAGAGAGAGAGCGAGCACTGGCCTGAAACTACAAACACAATCAGGTCATTAAAGTTGTAAACATTATTAAATGAGGTTGTGCGGATTGTTGTTCCAAGATAATGCGCGTTTCCTGTCAATAACAAAAAACAAGATGCTCTTTTTCAGAACAAGTAATGTTACAGATCCTGGAGGAGAAAAGGTTAAGGTATTTGTGTCTTCAAGGTTTACATGCATTTAAGTAAACATGCTTTCAGATAAAAAAGCATGTAACAAAACATAAAACAATGTGATGGACATGTCCAATGTTCTTGTGGATTTCTAGAGCTACAATAATTTTAAAGAGTAACAAATGTTTGCATAATTACTCCTTGTATCCCTTGTACCCCCTTTGCATTAAGACTAGGTGCTTTAAAGTGATGTGTAATGTCTGGATTTCTAGAAATAAATAAGTATTTTGGGAAAGCGCATTTGGCATATTGTGAACACGTTGCCAGAGCAACCCCCGGGTTATGTCTGGCCAAGTTGCTGCCATATGTCCTCTAATGTCCAACTGTAGCCCTTTGCCACAGTGGCACTGTGCAGGGAGCAGGTGGAGGAGGCACAAACAGACAGATAGCAGCTTTCACAGAGGTTCATTGTGGAGGAAATAGATTTAGAGGAGAATGGTTTTGAAATTGCTCAGTTGTTATGTGAAATAGAACACCAAGGGCAAGTGGACTTGAGTGTGTTCAGACAGGATGTTGAGCATGAAGACATTTGCTTGGATTTTTATTAGTAACAGTTAAACTATGCTTGAGAAGGGCATTGTATGTTTTGAATCTAATATCTTGGATGGTTATTTATGTTTCACTAAATTGCTTTGACTTCCAAGCCTTCCCTATAACCTGAAAATGTGACCTTAGTGTACCGCACATTTATAGATTGTTTGTCTTGAGTACCAATAAGAAAAATTGAAAAATTGGGCTGTTGCAACTGTCTCAAATCATTATTTTCCTTGTCATTTCTAGATATTTTTTTTTAATTATTATTTTTATTTATTTATTTTGCTGTTAAACATTAAGAGGTTATGTTATGGTGAGTCTTAAGACAAACCTTTTAGCTTTGATCAGCATTGAATCTGCTATTACCATCATGTGCACAGGGAAAAGGTCAAATCAACAGTTGCCATTTGTTTGGCTTCATTTTATGTGAATTTAAAAGCACTAAAAGCTTTCTTTCTCTCTGTACTGATTCACCAAAATTCTAGATCAATTGTAATAAAGAATGAGCAGCATATGAACCGCATCTATTTAATGCAATAAAATGCATGAGATGGTTTCATCAGCAGTACTTGTGGGGTTTGGGCAGATTATCTGCTATTATTGACCATTGTTTTGCACACTCCCAGTGAGTAAATATTTGTCACCCTTGCATGGCTGAGATCTGTTTTGGATCTAACAAAGTGCAATGAGAGGCCAATTCGATTTGAATAGTAAACAACAGAGGCAGAAATAGATAATTAAGTTAGAAGTTAGCAAAAGAGTCCTCTGCATTTTAATGTGTATGGCCCATGCATGCTGGATAATGTAGGATTTCATTTTTTTGGTAAAACTCAGGTGTTTTGTGGAGACTGACGATTTTTGTCCTGTATGCCAAACATTCTAATGAAGCTCACGTACAATCCATAATTTTAACTATCCCCACCTGCCAGCTACCCACAAACACACACTTAACGCACCTAGAGCACAAACAGGTATAGTACACACACATGCACACAAATGTACTAATGAAGCTGTTTTGCACTCCTCTCTTTTTCGTTCCTGGCTCGGTGAAACATGCATAAATCATAATAAACAAAGAGATGAATATTTAATCAGCAGCTCCCTGGCTGTATCTTCAGTCTCAGTCTCCACTGTGGAGCGAGGCTGTGAAGTGCCACGTACAAGGATCAGGCAGAGCTTCCTTTGGGACGGCCACTCACTGAGACAGGCCTGTCTGTGATGTCTTGTCTTGGCTATGATGTGCTGGACTGGGCCTTCCCTCTCTGGAGGAGAGGCTCAGGACCAAACCAGGTGGGGTGGGGGATGGCAAATTAAGGGCTCTTTGGTATTCACTGTGGAAAAACAAGACATTTAGTTATATGTGCTATTTCATTGTTACATTGTAGTTTGGAGCCATTTGATTTCACACAACACTACAACTAAGGACTTCTCCACTGCCCCAAGTGCAGCCATCAACACTTATGGAAGTTGTGTCATGCTGTACTCCTCACTTGATTCTTTATCTGTAAGGGAGGAAATGTATGAACAGTGTATTGTGTTAAACTGTTCAACACTTGTGTGAATTCACCAAATGTGCCTTATAATAAGGAAACCTTATGAGAAAATGAACAAAATAAAGAACAGAATAGTGTTTTACTGAGAAAACTTTAAAATTGTTTGCATAAGGGATAAAGTAATATAGGCTAATCACAATTTATCATATTTTCTGCACAGGTCAGTGATATTATCTGTACAGAGGCTAGATCATTATCTCACCAAATATGAATGACATCAGAGTCCTCTTCCAAGAAGCCCAAGACCCACCTTTTCAGACAGATTGGCCATTGTTTCCTTCATAAACCTTTTGGAGAAAATGAATAAACTTTGAACCTGATGTGTCATGATTGATTCTGTATTCTTAATGGCAGTCACTCTGGGCACGGTGCTGTGCCAACCGGGCCAGACCCAACAGACGTGCAGCCAGTCCAGCACAGACCTTGGCTACACCGCTTCAGTGGTGAAGCATTAGACTCAAATAGAACCAGAACATAACAGTGCGAGCTGAGCTGTCACAGGGGATTACTTCAGCGAGGCAAGCCAGTGGGGTCTCCACTGCTCCACTGCTCTATGAGAGAGAGACAGGACAGTGTGTGTGTCAGCCGACAAACCAAGATGAACAAGGCACGAGACAGAGAGGCAGAGATGTAGTTTGTAGAAAACCGGCAGCAGCAAAAAATACAAAAATGAGACCAAAAGGAGAAGTGGAAGAAAGAGTGCAGCTTGTTGTGTGGTAGCTACATTTGTTTAGTGGTGCTGCTGGAGCACTTGTCCGAGCCGGGCCATGTGAAGTTGGAGTGTTTGAGTGCTGTGTGCTGCCCCCCTGTTGCTGCCAGTGGAGGATCCACAAGGACTGAGCAGCTGCCGAGGCACACGCGCTTCATTTTCTGACCCAGATGCTGTGTCCCTCCTGGGGATTGTTACACGTCCAGCAGAGGTGTAGCATTGTTGAATGCCTGCTTGTGAGAGCGTGTCTGTAGAGTAGTGAGGGGCTTAACAACGTCTGGGTGCTGTCTCATTCCTTCATTTGAAAGCAGCTGACGAGTGAGATGGTTGATCTGAACAGGTTTACAGCAGAGACCCTGACCTGGAGTCTGCCTCTGTGTTGTTGTTGGTGGTAGAAGATTTCTCGCTGCTTTCCTGTTTGCCCACTCAGCCATTACATCCAACAATTGCTTTTTTTTTCTTTTTTATAGTCACTGTGTCTCTGCCTTTCTCTCTATTCAGGCATTCTTTGTTGTTTGAAACATTATAACAAGGACAGCGGTTAAAGCTATGCAACTAAAGTCAAGCACTGAAAGTAATGCTGTCTTTACTGTCATTTTTGTGGCAGTTAGTGCCTTTGACTTTACAAAAAACAAAAAACCTTATTTTTTATTTATATACGACATACAGAGGTTATTTTCCTTCCAGCTGATTTCCATACTTGTATTATTCCACCCACAAAGCCATGAATATGTATTCTTATTGTCTGCTTGGTGTCAAGACTTCAGACTTTTTTAACACAAAATTATAATATTCTTAAGTTTTAAAGCTGAAAACTTCATTTTGGACTCATGATCCAAAGTGATAGATAAAATGCAGCCATAACAAAGATAAACAAGCACAGTAATCTTTGTTTAATTGAAAATGCTGCTTTGGTTCACCCAGCCATAGAAGGATTTAACATTTTCCAACATGACTCTTCCAACATACTGCAGTTCAACATATTTGACAGATTTACAGATATTATGAAATATATGCTTCATTTTGGTGACAAATGTAACCATGTTTCGGGCATTAGCCTAATGAAAAACATGTCTCTTGGCAGTTTTTGCATGTTTTATTTTTGTACGGTGTCTGAGTAAGAAACAAAGAGTTAGCATCTGTACAGAATGATATAAAGTGACACTGCTGTTAGTCATTTGTAAGGACGTCTGGCATGTTAAATTTAAATGCAAGGATTGTAGACGTGCGGCGTGACGTGCGACACTCAATATTGTGATTTATTTTTTGTTTCATGCAATCCAGCTGAACACCAGATCCTGAGCACACCATTCAAACAAGGGCTAGAGTCTGTGGTCCAAAACCGCTTTGCGTCATTCATAGTTGTGTTTCATCCACGAAGACAAAACTAAAATGAAATTAAATGTATCTGAAAAAGCAAGAGCAGAAGAGCTTTAAAATCAGACTTAATCATAAGCAAAGGGGGGCTGTCTGTTTATTCTTCAGAAAACAGCTATTGACTGCACACAATTTGTGTCCAAATATGGAAGACGAGCTTCTACTGTCTATTGTTAAGAGTTGTTCATATTTTTGTAACCTCATTCTTCTAGTGTTGCTTAAAATTGACATTGAATTGAAGCGTTAAGATGACAATCACCACGGATGTGATTGAGAATACAGTGGATGCAAATATCTATATAGTGGAGTGTTTTTTTAACCATTTTTACCATGAAATCATAGAACTAGGAGGCAGCTCAATTCTTCTTGCAGTTTAACCAGAGTATTCCCTTTGTATGCTACACTTTTATGCTGAAACCCCTCAAACTTTAATACACACTGCAGACCTCGCAGACCAATGTCTTCTATTGCTTTGTAATAAAGTGTGAATATGTCAAATTAATGTTCCTAAGCTAATAACTTATAGCTATGTATTGTGGTCACTCATAGTCATCATTTTTTTCATAACTTTAAACATATATTTTGTTCAGTGTCAATGTTTGAAGTGTCTTATTGCGCCTTCAAAAACTAGATATCATTTTCAGTTCAGCTCCGGTTCTTGCTCCTCCCTTGTCATTCTCATAGTGTGGGTGATTTGCAATTTTGCATTTGTCCCCCCTGTCCCTCTACACACTGTGTACCCGTCTAATGGTGTGGAAAATATTAGTCTCCTATTAGAGATATGACCCTTAGTTTGGAGTCATTGCCTCTCCCTCCCATTACCCATAGATGGGTCAGGCCAATGGGCGTTTAAATGGCTTCTATCTCATCCCATCCTCTCCCGCCTCACACTGCATTCTTGAATGAACAAAACCAGGCACTGCTGGAGACCCTCTACAAAGAGAGCTCACCTTGTCTCTGCTACAACAATGTAATCCACAGAGCACCTTTTCAATCAAGCAGTGACAGGCAGGGCCGCTCCGAACACCGTTCTAATACAATGCATTGACACACGCATGGGAAGTGGGGCTGGGAAAATAATTCTAACAAATCAATACTCGCACAGGTGAGCAGCTCCATTGGCTCTCGTTTCCATCTTGGGCCAGTCCCAAATGGACCGACAGAGCTTTGGAAATACACTGACAATTCAATATAAACATTACTGATGGAAAAAATAAAAAGAACAGAATAGAATGAAAATTAATGTAAAAAATTGAACAGTGTGAAATTACTTGTGGTTATTTTTAGGCAAGATATAAAAAAAAAAAACACTTAAATTTGATTGAATCTGGTTTGTATGTCAACACTTCTGTTTTGAAGAAGGGTGGGAAGGAACGTGCCGTAGGAGCTTGCAGGTACATAAAATGTGTGAATATGTGTGTGAAATGAATTGAAATGGGTGTGAAAGTGCATCTATTTGCAGGCGGATTCACCTCCCTTTATGTTTGCAAGTGTGCACATGAGTGTAATTGCAAGAGGTTTCTTTCCTGTGTGTGTATTTGTGTGACGTGTTGTATTTCATCATTTTTTTCTGCGCGAGTGTGTGTTGATTGTGTGTTGGTTGTTATCAGAATGACACCATCCTGCTCGCTCTCCTGCAGCCCCAGAGGATCAGTGGAGCTGCACCAGTTTCAAATGAAAATAAATGAGAGGCAGTGACCGCTACTGCCTGGGTCCCACTTTAATGAGGAGATAGGAGGGAGGGGGTGGGCGAGGGAAGGGAGCACAGGATGGGTGGGCAGGAGGTGGAGCGGGTGAAATTGGAAATTGAGGGAGAGATTGGTCAGAGTTGGGGACGAAGGAGGCCGAGAGAGACAAATGGCAGAGAAGAGGGCTATGGTGATGAATGGAGGGTCCTCTTCCCTGGCCAATTACAGCTCGAGGCCGCTCTGATGCACTGCAAGTGGAGCGGACAGTGTTTTGAGTGGCCTGAGAATATCCTTCTATCCTCCATTTACATTGGGAAGAGACCTGCCTGCAATAGCACTATGCAGTAATGGCACTGTGGACACATCTATGGAAACATATACATTCTCATTTTTATGTTTTTATCACATATTGAAATGATGTAAAATGTATTTTACGCAAGCATGAGAACAAGTGGCTCCAGCATGGCTGCTGTCATCACCATCATGGACTACAGCCAGTAAATGAATGAGTTTAGCTCGAGTAAAGTATGCGTGGAAATCTAGTTCCTCAAGGAGAGTTTCTATTTTGGCCAGCTTAAATGTTTGAGAAATCATATAATGGACATTGTCATATGCAAGGCATTACCTGTGCATTTATGTTTGTACTTCACTGTGGCTGAATAATGTCCAGTCTCGTCTAGCAGAGACCATTAAAAATAGCAGACAGCAGTGCAGTATAGCCGCAAGGCTTATCAGGGGCAGAGGACATCAAGTGCATTTGTGTGTGAGTGTTAACAGAGGAGAGAGAGTCATGTTGGGACCACTGATGCAGACATTAGTGCGTGAGGGTCGGTGAACAGGTCAAAGGGGCATTTGTTAGACAGTGTAGATGTCTTTTAAGGCCAAAAACACACAAAGTGTATGTGATGTCTACATCTATACTTGTCTGCATAGACTTTGAAGACATTGAACTTCCTCTTAGAAAAAGACCATCAGACAGGTGCCACTGATACTTCTGAAACTTCCACTGTCTTTTTGCAGTTATTTTTCACACATATAAGGTACATACATATGGTACATACAGTACTTACATATGGTTGAGATAAATGTAAAAAAAATAATGAAATAACTTGATTTCCCATATCAGCCCTGCAACGAACTGGCCACTGTCCAGGGTGTACCCCGCCTAAGGCCCAAAGCTGCTGGGATAGGCTCCAGCCACCCGCGACGCCAAACGGGACTAAGCGGTAGAAAATGAATGAAAAGGATTTCCCATATGAAGAATTTCACATGGGCAATGTTCTGCAGCATAAAAATAAATCCTCCCAGGTGCAGAGTGGCCAAAATAAACTTAAAGCAATGTACAACAAGTTAAAAAATAACATACAACATTTAAAAGCACTAAAGCCTAAACTAAAAAGGGTAATGTTTCTCTTCTGTATATTTCTGCAGCTGTGATAAAGCAATAACACAGCAGGCCCATGATCTTGAAATCAATGATATATTTTTACATAATATTTGTGTTAGATACCATTTATTGGCTTGTATTGCTGTCAGTATTATTTACTCAGTTAAACAGTCCCCTATCACAAAGAAAATATCCACAGTGTCCATCAGTTGAAGAATAATATCTACTTTAGTTCTTGTTACAGTATCAGTCTTCAGAGAAATGTGACTATAACCACTGTTGTTGTGAATTTCTGCATTGTCAGATCATGTTCAAAACAGGTCAGCGAGCATTTGGTGCCTGCAGCCTCACAGGTAGTGCTCAAATTTGTGTTGGAACATGGTGTCCTAAACAGAGTACAGGAGGAGTGAGAAGGGAGTGATGGAAAGTGACTGAGGCAGATGAAAACTAAGTAGTGAGAAAGGTGGGAAGTAAATGGGAATGAGATTTATGCTGTCTTCATGTTTAGAACACGTGGACAAATATAAAAGCCTCCATGCGGCACTTTGTGTTTACAAAGCATGAGGAGTGAGACCCCTCGATAAAGTGAGTACAAGTTGCTTCCAAATAAGATCTGTTTGAATTCTGGCACAGACCAAAGATGCCTTAAAGGGATCAAAAACGGAAAGTGCAGTATTTGACAGAATAAAACAAAATGAGCACAGTTATAATGAGAACTAAACAGGGAAAATGTTAATGTCCTGGTAATGTTTGGTGCAAGTGCATCTTGAACATAAAATAAAATGAGTCCATTCACCATCCCGCCATTTCTGACACTAAGAACACCAAACTAGATCGACTGTATTTGGATTTGGTCTGAACCTAAAGACAAAGATTAGTACGATCACAAAGTAGTTTTACAGTGTATTAAAAGAATAAAAAGAGGGAGCTGTCTTTGTTATACCAAGCAACATAGACTATGATCCAAATAGACCTATCAAACATTATTGATTCTTTAATGTGTGCAGATATGCCAAGGTATGCACATACTGTACACACTTATGAAAGGTCAGACTGGGTTTTCTCACTGTGTTTGAGTGGACAGCAGTATGTGCAGTCAGTGTCTGTCTGGTTCTAGGCTTCTTACATGTCCACTTAGACTCAAACACAACTGCTTGCTTTTCTGAATTATTCATATCCCCTTCATTAAATATTCACGTGTGAAAAGCCAGCGCAATCAGCTACCCACAATCCTCTCCTGTGAGTAATATGCAAGTAGGAAGCAAACACAAGCTTAGATGAGGTTTATTTTATCTTTCACTGGTTGCTTTTGGAAAGTGTGCTATTTCTGTCCTGTCTCTTTACCCCATCTCGCCCCCTCCCCTTTCCAACTTTAAGTGATCGATTTATATTGTTCAGGCAGCTGAGCCCCCCTCCCCAGCCTGAGGTGAGAGAGGAAGGAGCCAGAGAAGATAGAAATAACTAGACACAGGGAAAGAAGTGAGAAAGACAAAAGTGGGAGAGCAAGCGAGGGCAGATGCAGACCTTGCCACAAGCAGGATCAAGTAGAACATGGGGTCCTTTGGTGATAACATGAAGAGATATGAGAGGGGATGGGGGGGAACAGAACACAACATCAACAACTAAAAAGGAAGAAGAAAATATATGCAGTGTATAAGAAGTGGCTCTGACTGCTGGCCATGAATGAAGTGAATAATAGACGCAAGGTAAAAGGCAGTGTTAACAGTGTTGGACTAGTTCTATGTCACAAGCAGTTTCCACATTGTTTTCATTTGTTTAATGAATAGTCAATGAATCTTTTTTTTTAATGGTCAGCCCATATATAGTTTAAATATAATCTAATATATCCAAAATCACATACAGCTACAGTATAACATTTCAGAAACAAAAGTTGGCAGTGACGCTTGTTAAAAATGGAAAGAAGTCTGTAAAATTAGCAAAATTTGAATTTGAAAAAATACAGAAAAGTTTGCAAAATACAATAATAATTAATCGACATCTCAATTAAATTATGCTAATAATAAATGTAGGGCCTTTCTGTGTGGAGTCAGAAGTACATGAAAGACTACACATGCAGTTTTTCAGTATTGCTGTCGGTTTTGTCTTACTGTGTGTGAATAAGTAAGGCTAAATAGACATGTTTTTGTTGTTGAAATGTTTACTTTACCAGTTTGAATGATTATAATACTGCACATTCTTACTTTACTTAGATACAGTTAAAAGCACTGAATAAACTGACACATTTTTTGCACTGTTGCTCAGCCCTGCACATTTTGGAAATTCATTCGGCATCTTCCAGGAATATATGGAGCAAGCAAGTATTAGGTTAACTAAAGTCAAATAAAGTGAATATTGGATTAAACTACATAGTAAAACAAGTAATTGACTAATGTATTAGATCTCTTTTTTTGTTGTTGTCACTCTTCATTGACTTCTGTTAAGAATCATCTGGAAAAAGCTCCAATCAGAATGAGTTCAGGGCTAAACAGCATGGCAATACAATGTTGGCTCTTCGTTATATAATGTCCTGTACCACCTCTCCTCCATGAAGGGTCAAGTGCGGTGAAACATGTAGGCTATCACCACTCCTGGGACACACAAAACCCTGAGGCGCTGATGTAGGATCAGCCTTTCCCATCCACAATCTGACCTCGGACCTCGCAAGTAAACATGCAAGCTGACCCCCGAGCGGAGCCGCGGGCCAAGTCCCACCCACGCCATACACTTACCCTGCTGTATGTGTGCATACTGAGCACATTTTTTTCCTATTGACCCAGATACTCATATTCTTCCCCCAGAGAGCCGTCTCTCAGTCTAAGAGAGGCTCATTATTTTACTGGAGAGCCTTGCCTCTTCTCCAGTGAAGGAGGGAGGAAGTGGGGCAACATAGTAGACACTGCACACTGGTGCATTCAAGCCCATTCAGTCTCCACAGGGAGCCATACTGGGTCCACACAATTAACACCGCATAAAA
The DNA here is from genome assembly GCA_036850595.1 of Rhyacichthys aspro. NCBI lineage: Eukaryota > Metazoa > Chordata > Actinopteri > Gobiiformes > Rhyacichthyidae > Rhyacichthys > Rhyacichthys aspro. The sequence continues at coordinate 20,310,042 of CM072159.1, read as the reverse complement.
CCGAGTCAGCAATTTTGTATAATATGGGCTGGTTCATTATTACTCAGCGAACCCCATGTGAAATTGTAGTGCTCCAAATTTGGCCGACCCTTTTGATTGTAAATTACCTAAAAGAATTACGAAGTTAAAGTTACAATCAAAAATTCTGCTGACGAACCCATGAGAGTATTATTGTAGCGCTTTGCAGCAGGAAAGATCAATGTGACAACCCAAAAAGGAAACTGATGAGATCACAATGGGTGTCAATTTGTTCCATTACACTTGAGTTGCTGGGCTTGTAATATCAAAATGGTTCCAATTTAAAAAAAAAAAAAAGGCACAATCACTTCATGTCTAAAAAGTAAAGGCTCTCTCAAACTTTGGGGGCAATACTTTGCTGTTTTTGATCGAGAAACACGACATGTGAAATGGAAAATTGTCCTCTAGTTTTGGTAGATTTCTAGTGACTCACATGTAGCAATAAGAGCACTGCATGAGACTTCCACACTTCACATTAGAGACGTTTTTTTGTTTTTTTTTTAAAGCCAGTCTGAGTCCATTAGAGCTCTATTATTAAAGCCACTCTGCAGAGACACGTAGGCTACATCGAGCTGAGGAGACCCAACAGTTAAAGATCAGCTGCAGCGTTCAGGGCCACGCCTCCTGCTCGGCACCTGGCTCTCCCACACTTCGTGAGTCGCGCTGTTGCAGAGCGGATTTGCAGACAGGACCGGGCGGAACAAAAAACCGGCAAAGAAAACGCGAATGGGGGAGCGCCAGGAGGGGAGAATGTGACAACTGCTGGATGCGGACAGAGTGTGTGCGGCTGGCTACACTGCCTTTGGGGAGGCCTCGGCTGGTGCACCTGTCCCTCTCCGTCTTCGTGGCCAGGCGCAGTTTGAGTGAGAGCGACGCGCCTGTATTTATTAGACAGGGCTACAGCGGCGAAGACGAACGCGCACTCACTGGCACTCACACGTTACTGTACGCGCGCATACACACACTCTCACACACACAGGGCAGGCAGACAACATGACTTCATCCTACAATCTGGATTTTCTGCCCGATATGATGGTGGAGAGCCGTCTGCTTGTTCCCGGGGACAGAATGTGAGTTGGTTTCTTTCTCCTTTCTCTCTTTGTGACTGAGTGCATGCTCCGTCCTGAAACGCAGCTGTCCGATGTGGAAATGTTGCTCCGCTACTGGATATGTGACTAGAATCGAGGTCAGAATGAACGCTGTAGTGCATGACTGAATGGTCTGGACGGTTTTTGGTGTTGCTGCGTTAGTTGGGGCTTGTTGTTGTTCATATTCGTCGATAAACGGCGCGGAGATCGCAGGAGCGCCCGGGGCTGTTACCAGCCTCAGACAGGATGGTGATGAATGAGCGCCATTATGGAGAATTAATGCTAGCTACGTGAATAAATCTTGCCTTTATGGTGCTATATTCTCTGTTCAGTGGCTTTAAATAGACTAACTCGTCAAGTAAAGCGTTTAGAGCAGCTTGTCATCGCTGTTTCGGGTAAAAACACGAGGGGAAGTTGCTTGGGTTTGCGGCAGCCGCCCATTCTTAATGTCTCGCTGGGTTGTGGACTGTGTGAAGCCCACAGTGGGGGATCGGAAGACCCTTGAAGAAGACACATCACCCCTTTAGTTGCTGGGTCAAAAGGCGCAGGGTGAGACAGGAGTGATCTGTAGTCACATGAGTGGGCTTGAACTCCACTAGAGGCTTTTTCCGCCCTCATCGCGTGCTAATCTCCTCACTTTGGACACTTATTCAAAATGAGGCAACACAAGGGTTTTTTTGAGTGCACACAGGAATGCATGGAGGAGTCGTATGTTCCAATTGGATTTGCGCTAATTCATTTAAACTCCGGATTTTTTCCAATAGGGACAAAGGGAGGTTTTCATGGTCATGTGTTTCCTCCACTGTGCATGTCCCACTTATGTCCCCTCAGCTCAAGAGCCATGTGGCTGATGCCTAATGTTTCCTTTATAAGAAAATGTAGGCCTATAACATCTTACACCCACATGGCCTACAACATCCTTTCTTTGTTAAATGCAAAATGGAAATTGTCAAGCATATAATTATAGGGCTATATGATTTAAGAGTATGTCTGATTTTTATTTTTTTTTTTATGTTTTAAATGCCATATTGTAAAGCTGCTATGTTGTAATTTGTATGACATGAAAAGGAGCCATGTGAAATCAGACAGTCACAAGTTCAAACTTGTAATATGACATTTTACAAGTACAAGTACACCACAGTGCTCATGTCAGTGGTCTCTGAGATAGAGCTGGGACCTCCCCCATGCACAGAAGACCATTACTGTGTCACTGTAGAACTAATAGATTGTGAAAACCTGAAAGTCACAATTCAGAATTTCCACCTTTTTAGCCACACTTTAGCCTGTGGAGGACCCATTTACTCACCATGTAGTTTCACATTATACAGAGACAGCTTCTCATTAATCAGTGTCATCAGACTGTGCAGGCTGTTCAAGTGGACATGGAAGCACCGTCAGATGTCCAGCCGTCCAGCCAGCTTTTTTTCTTTTTACTCACACTCATATGTCTTGCATTACCAATAGCAGGGATATGCTGTGGAAAGGGACTTCTGAAAAATGTATGTCAGTGGCATTCGACAGGCCTATCTGTGGCCTTTTACCCGGGCGGCAAGGAGGCGGACAGGTTGAAGCAGATAGTGCTTGTAAAGATGACACTTTATATTTACGTGAACATACCTCTTAAGCCTCGCCATAAGGCTCACTAGTGTTGCACCTTCTGATCTGCTGATTTTTATTATTTTTTTTATGTAAAAGTATTATCTTTATCCAGCTATTTAAGAATTGGGTTCACTCTGGTCTGCTGATTTCCTTAGACACTTTATTTGCCTTTCTTTTCCAACTTTCGCTCTTCTTCCTTCTAATGCTGTGTGTTCACATCTGGAGTTGGCTGCGTTCCCATTTCCTCTTTCCTGTAGTGAATACCCCATTGACATCCCCAGACTTGACAAATAGTTGAGATCATGTGAGAACTAAGTGAAACTAGCAGTCTAATCCCTCTCAGTCATATCAGAACTAAAACATGAAACGGAGCAATGTGAGAGGTTTAGTAAAAAGGAGCAGGACCCATGCCCTTTACTTTCCATTCCTCCTCCAAGTCTGAAGCCAAGGCTAGAGTCTTTCTCTGGGAAATATGTGACCCCCCTCACCTTCTTCCACTCTGGTGTAGAATCCCCATTCGATGCAAAAACATAAGTATCACACATTCAGCCTCAAAGGATTTCAATAATTTCCTACATGCAGCAGCGATCAAATAGATAATCCAAATGAAAAATAATATAACAGGAACACAAAGCTGCTAACTTTACAAGTGCACCACATGCTTTGGCAGTGGTATATTGTGTACACTCCCACCACTTAGGCATAAGTCCCACAGGGCCTATGAGAAATGTATATCAGTGCATTGTGCAGCGCTGACTCTCTTTACAACCTCAGTACCCACTCTTCCTCTCACGTCTCCTTCTTAACATGCAGCAATACCTACTCCAAGCTTAACAGCTCAGATATGTACACAACAGCTGAAAGGGCCTCACAGCCAACAATGCAGGACTCCCATGTGATATACAGTGTGCACAGTAGCTGCATTTAATGTCAGGTGGAATGCATTTACATTTTTACTCATCACATCTTTTTCTAATTAAACAATGTCAGCTCAAGTGTCTCATAAATCTAAACTGTGATTTGTCTGTACGGTGATCATTTTCCAACCATTTGCGATCATCATGCAGATCTGACTAATCCTAGAAGTGAAAAATAAAGGAGAATAGAGGACGGAGGGTGAAAATTGACATGTGCAGACTGGGAAGGAGGATTTGCAAGGGGAAAGGTGTGAAAGAGAGAGGGGAAGTGATGGTTTGACAGCCTTGGACTCCCTGGACAGACAGCTGGTGGGATTTGTCTGATGTGGAGATTAGGAGAAAATGAACGGGCGGAAAAGGGAGGATTGGTGTTGGTAGGTTTATCTCTCTCCCAAGGAACTAAGGCAGGTCTTTTTATTCTCCATTGTGTAAATGACAAACATAGCAAAATGAAGGGAAAACATCAGTGGCAGGAGAAAAAGCCCTTCTGTCATTTCCGTGATGACTGTTTTTGTTCATAATGTTATTTAGGTGCCAAACACATACGGTATGTGTGATATATGATGTGATGGAGTTGTCTTCACGCATCACCAGCTGCAACATTGTTTTATGTCGCTTTCTCTCAGTGTGTGTGTGTGTGTGTGTGTGTGTGTGTGTGTGCTGGTGTGTGTGGTGTCATTATGATGAATGTCTTTGCTCTGCTGGGGCTCAGGAGCAGTTGTCTGTGGCTGACACCGCCATGCGTAGGTGGTGATATATCACGACTATGTGTCTGAGGTCTCTGTGATGTCTCTGCTAGGGCGTGGTTGTGAATGGGCAGGTAATGTGTATGGGTACAAAACGAGGTCAACAAGTATCACTGTATGTAATAATTATGTAGCTGACCCTGAAAGTCAGTTTTGTTCAAAAATAGCTCACGGTTATCTACAATTGCAGAACTCACAAGCAAATAATATAAAAAACTAAACTGACAAGGAAATTCAAATACAAGCACACCAGAAGCATTCATAAGTTGCAATGGATGAAATAATGCATACACTTATAAATGTCCCCTATACAAGAGAAATGATCAACTAGACAAGTAGCACTGAACTCCCAAAAAGCCAAGTGTTTTATTGGAGTTGTCTTATCTTCATGTTGACCCGGACTGTGTACTCACTTGTGGTCAGTGGTTGAGCTCACAGCTGTTGAAATGTGATGGTGAAGCCAAGATGTGGCAGGTGGCCGTCTGTTTTCTAGTAACTAGATAAAATATATTCAGACACAAAATGCGACAAACAGGTATTATATTTGTTGTTGTGTGGATGGCACTGAACAGAAATAGAGAACTGCTAAAAGATAATACATTATCTATGTACATGCAAACATAAGCTTTACATGGTTATTAGTGGTTAACGCTTTGCTGAACAGGTATCTTTATTGTCTTTTAGGGTTTGTCCTGTGTATTCCTTTGATGCTCTCATACAATTTTACTCATAATTGTTCTCAGATCATTCATTTGTTGATGTCAAGTCACACTTTTACTTATGAAGCACTTTACTCCATGAACTGAACTACGCAAATAGAGCTTTCTGTGTGTTATTATGTGTGTAAGACAGGGAGCGTTGTGTGTCAATGTCCTATTTCTCCCGTGAACTATTTCAGCGCTTGGCCTTGAAACGAATGAAGCATGCAAATGCTTTCAGTGCAGCATGCACACATAGCCACCCACATACGTACGCACTATGTCACACACGGCAAGCACAGTTTGCGTTGTTAGCTTGTTCACATCATGTCCCTGGGCTGTTGTGATGGGCAGAAAAATAACTGTAACCTAAGTCTTAACAGAACACAATAATGATCTCTCATCCTCTTGTGCTTTGCTGTATCTCTCCTCTGCACCACCCATTCCCTCTCTGATTTCTTTCCGTCTTTCTCTCCCTCTTTCTCTTTACACTTCCTCAATAACCAGCCGTTGCGTTTGTTTTGTACACTGGAAACACAGTCACTTGCCAGAAGGAGAGCTTACCTCATTGCATGTCTCTGTAGATTTTTTTCTACCCCTTCCCCTTTTCATTGCTTTATCCCTCTTTGGCTTGTATCTTCCTCCCTTTCTCGCAGTGCTCCCACTCACTTTCTCCCTCTCCCGCTCTCCATTCAACCATGCTAAATGCTTTACCTCTGTCAACTCTTGAGACTGAGAGAAGCTCATTATTGTGAAGAAGCAGAGGACTTTGAGATTAGAAGTAGCATTCGTGGACTGAGGCTCTTGTTCAGCTAAAAGAGCCATCAGATGTATTGGAAGCCAGAATTAGTTCCTGAATTAGTTGCTGGCACTATTGATAAATTGTTTAGAGTGATAAAAAAAATGATGTAAATTGTATGCATTGTATTGCAAAACATTTACAAAATCTGTTATTTTAGGCTATGGAGTTTCTCAAGATAAAACAGAGACTAGTAAAGTGTTGTACATATTTGTTTTTTGTTGGAGTCAAATGTTGCATTAAACAAACATTATGGATTATTAGCAGGTCATCCAATCTAAAATAGTGCGTACATTCTTTGTATTCAGGGTCACTATATGACTTTACCCCAGTTCATTTGTAAGACACTCACATGGTTCACTGTAGTAATGTCTGAATATAATACATCACATTTTAAGACCTAACAGAAGAGAGAAATCAGAAATGCTATTCTCACACACTCGAATTCTCTCTGGCCTTAAAACAGTAAAAACGTACCCTTTATCTCTAAGTCCTTGGTATAGTACAGTTCTGGTACAAAATGATAAGACCAAGGTCAGGCTTTAGTACAGAGCCAGGAAAGCTGCATGATAATACTGAACTTTCAGTCTGAAGTTGTTTATATAACGCATGCATACATAAGCACAAATCCAGTCTAAGGTATCCCATTTGTTACAATTCAAACCTGCTGTGTTCAAATTCAAACCTGAACATTTAGAGAAGTCACTTTGAACAGAAACAAACTGCAATATGAAAGCCAAACAAAATCTCTCACAACACTTTAAACAACAGTAATTCAATAAAGTACTGATCTGATCCTGTGGGTATTTTGTTTAAATGTTGTTATAAATGACATGATTACAGCTGCCACTTACAGCTGTAATGCCATTGTGCTTACAATGCATAAGCTCATAAGGGAAGGAAGTAGCTTATAACAAATGCTACACTGAAATATCTGGCAACAGGAGAAATGCCTAAGTCAACAACGAGCAGTGATCCCAAGACATGACCAGCTCCTTTTCAGCCTCGTGTCCATACTTTACCTCTGAACCTCTGTGCTTTGCTCTACTGCCTCCTCCTTTGTGCAATAAGACACATATATGTCCATCTGTGCAAACTGGCCACTGCCTGTTATTAATTATTACTTGTATTAGTTACTGAGCACTGGGGTAAAGAGCAAGGAGCCAATATGTCACTGTCTGTTCTAATATATTTATAGTTTTAGTCCACTCCTTGCTCATAGTTCTCCAAGACTTCTTCGAAATCCCTTTAAGCGTAGACTACTTGCTAACATTTTTTTAGTCAAAGATAAAATCTCAGAGGACAGGAACAGTTTAGAGAGGGCTCAGTGACATTAGTTGGCATATAAACTTCAGGGCTCTGTCACGTGTCAGTCAAAGGTCACAGAAAGGTCAGCACAATGCGCTATCAGTTTGCAGAACACCAACTGTTGGACACATCATATTATAAAATGCTTTCCATTCTTGCCATTAGCAGCTGTTAGTAAAGATTTATATTTTCTATCTGTCACTTTGTTTGAATTGGTCAGAATAGTTTGTGTGATGCATTTAGGTGTAAGAATGCAGGTTGCTACTAATTCTACTAATTCATTATCCTGCAAAAGCCTTTGGTCTGGCCTTAAAATTGAATCTAAAAACTAATGAAACCCAAAACCAACAATATCAATACACTTGAAACTTTTTTAAACCTTAGGGCAACCTGACTGACAGTCTGCTCACATACTGTTCTCTTTACTAATAAATCCCACTGTCAGTCAGTCTTATGTCTGCACCAACTGTTTATTATAACCACTGCAAACTGTCCATATGAGCACACTGAAACTGACACATCCATACACAGTTATACTACTGTCAGTTTTCACTTGCACTGTGTAGGAATTGTAATGCAAAGAGGGGAGCAGGGGGCACAAACAGGATGTCAGAAAGCTGCTGCTCGTCTCTGACCGATCTGCTTTTTCCTTCCTGCTGTGTCCACTTCGCTGTAATCTCTGTTACATAGGTGTTTTCTCTTTCCTCAAAAGACCACAGCAGTTCTTTTTTCCTTTTGTGGAAAAAAAAAATCTCTTTTAAAGGAAAGCAGAACCAATGATATATAATATTTCCAAAATTAACGAATAAAGCGTATAGATTGCTGTGTCCTTTGGTTACACAATGACTCTCTAGGGTTATGGAAAAGGATACATACATACTTTTTTTTTTCTTTTTGTCAAATGTGCACTATGGCCCCCTTTAGACACATGCTGTTGCCCAAGAACAAACCCAGTGTGCATAAGTCTGAAAAGACTGATGTATCTGTTATGTTCGTCAATGCACTTTTAAGTATGTAGGATACTCTAAAACAGTAAGAACCCTATGGCAATTAAAGTGTGACCACTCTCCATTGTTTTCTGCCTTAGATCTGAGCCATCCCTGGACGATATATTGCTTCCACATTTGGATAGATCTTGCTGGTGAGCACATTTGAAGTGTTTGTATTGTATTAGCTGCAATCAGTTCAAGAAGAAAAGGGAATCTTTGAGAGATTCTGAGCTTTTTATTGTGACATCATATCCCTTTATGGCCCTTAAAATGTAGTCAATCATGGCATTAGAAGCAGCTTTAAACCCAACAGATTTATTAAATGTGTTTGTCCAAATGCAACATGACCAATGGTGATATTGTTAGGAGGTGTGTCTGGAGTTATTCTGTTTCAAAAAGCTAAGTGTAGGTTATGGGAGGGGGAGTTTATGATAGGCTTATTTTAAAACATGATGTAGTGCACTGCCCCAGGACTCCTGGATCTAGTTAGTGAGGGCAGGGGAGGAAAGAGTGGACAGTGAATGGATTGATGAAGCGGAAGTGTGCATGGGAGGAAAGGAAAGAGTTAGGAAATAGAAGCAGGACGCAAGGATGATGCAGAGGTGGGAATAAAAGTGGAGGTTATCAGCAAATGGTTATCTGCTGTGTCCTGAGGGCTTTTGCAGTCATAACAGTGATCTAATCTGCACACACACACACACATGCATACACTCTGGCTTTCTGTGCCCAGGCTACCTATCATCCATTTAAATCATCATCTATCTGCCCTTCACCCAATACATCAAATTACCCCCTGATTCTCACTTTTTAATTTATCTTCCCCTTTATTCAGCAGAATTGCATCCATCCTTCTGTCAGTGGCACCTATATCTCCTCACCCCACCATTCTGCTACCTGAGCTTTCAGTATTGAAAGTAAAAAGCTAAGCTGAGAAACTGAGACAGACTGGCTGAGTGTGGATGTTTTTGGTGTCTTCTCAGCGCCACCTCAAGTCAATATTTTGACATGTGACAGTTCAGGAGTGTTAAATATGTTAATAATCACAGTAAATGTATGATTGTGGAAGAATTTGCTCCATAAAATGTCTTGTTCGATTAAATTATAAAAGCTCACTGTTCAATATAGCATACAAGAGACTTTTAAATCTCAGCTGGTATCTTACTATGTCATATCTCAATACTCTGCTGCATCTGTATAAGCAATGTCACTTTTTTCTCTCAAAAGAATAAGACATTGCAGGCACTAAAATAATACCATTGGATCTTTTTGTCTTTTGGTTGTGGGCACTGAGCTTCTTCCTCACTGCCACTGTAGTATTATCAGTATATCATATAAATACTCATCCTTGCCTTTGTGGAGATAAATTACACCTGTTACCAACTTTGAACTTTAAGGTCCATGTTTGGAGAACATTTGGCTGCTGTTGACAACCTACTCTGTCATAGCGGCCACTTTTGGGCTTGCATGTGATGTATGTCCATGCATGTGCAATGCAGGGCTGGTATCGTATGGAAATACAGTATGACTGTCCCCTATAGGCCTGCTGTATAGAGTGACAGGTGCTATGGGGAATAAGTGGGGCGGTAAAATGTGTGGGTGTAGCGCTGCTGTATGTAATGACACCATCAGTCATGCTTGGCGAGAAGGCCACAAAGAGCATTTGAAAGCAGACTTTTTAAACATCATGTGCTCTCATCACTTGTGTTACGGTTGTGTATTAAGAAGGTTTGAGTAAACTAGCAGCTATAAAAGATCATGAAGCTTGTAGAAAGCAATACATTTTCCTCTGTTTCCCTTTGACTATCCTGGATGTTTTCAGACTGTGCCAGTGGGTTCAGCCAGTTGTCAGCTTTCTGTGTGAATGTGTTTGTGCGCCTTTCATTGTATCATGAAGTTCCACTCAGTATGTCAGTTCAGTTCAGTGAATTCGTATAGGTGGACATATTGAGTACTCACAAAATGGGCCATTTGTCAGAGGTCAGATGTTCCCTTGACAATATAGAATCAGCTAAAAACAGTGTCTGATCCTCACTCTATTGAATAACCAAGTCTCTTTTCAAAGTAATAATACAGAGTGATTCTTTTGGTTCAAACTACTTTGGTGAGGGCGCAGTCATTTTCCACTGAGAAGCTTAAACATGCAGTGACTTTTGAGCCATTGATTTCTGTTGACCTAAACCTTTTTCAGTGACAAGGGGGAACAGGAGGAAAAGAGAAAAGCAATTCCTGCAGATGGAACTCTAACATACTTCCATACATCCATTTTCTATGTATATGCTGTAATGTTTGCATGGATATATAAGCATGCCTTTAAGCAGATCTGTTCATTCAAGCAATCCAACTGTGTCTCTGTATATTCTGTAATAACCCACCATAAGGCAAGTTGCAAATGGCCTCTGCCTTCCTACAGGGAGGACCTTGTTTTACCCCTCCGAGCTACTGCTGATCAAACGGGGTTGATGGTTTTGGCAGGGGCAAATGCTGAAGGCACTACTGGAAAGACATTAAAATGAGAGGAAAAGAACCTTAAAGGAGGAAAGTTGCAATCTCGGCTGCCTGGCTCATTTCCCTCAGCACAGATCCATTTTACAATGTCCCAGACCATTTCCCACCCAGGATACTTGCCTGTGTGATCTTCTTACATGTTCATATGGGTGTGTTATCAAAGCTCGGCCCAATTCGGCTCAATTGTATAATTGAAAACAGCCAACTGATGTGCACTTCAAAGGTAGGGCAAACAGCACAGAGATGTCGCCGCCTGATACATAAACGAACATGTCCGAAAATGATTTTGGCCCAAGGACCATGTCCTCCTCAAATGTATTATTCAGCTGCTCGGATGAACATTCATCAGAGGCTTACATGTTGTATTTAGCTGTGAAACTTTTATTGGTCAATTGATGGACTGCAAGAATGTCAAAAATGCACATTGATGAAGCAAGAAAACTTTTTATTTCTGGTTCTTGAAGCTGCAAGTGAAATATTGTTTTTTATTTTATTTATTTTTGTCCTGCCAGAATCATTTAAAATGATCCAGCTAGTTGCATCAAGTCATCAAATCTTCTGTGTGACACGTTCAGACCCAGAGACATCACTTTGGTGTACATTGTGCCTTGAAGTAATCATCAATAGGGATGTTAATACAGAGGTCCTGTGGCTGAATGCCTTGGCATGTTACTCCTCCTCCTGTACCATGTTGTTATAATGTCTTTTTTAAATTATGAGAGATATTCATCTTTAGTGTAATACTAAGTGTAATACTAAGCATCTTACTAACAAATAGTTAATATCAAACAGTTCTTGACTGGAAATGTTAATAAATTTCTTAATATTATGTAGTATTTTTAAGATAGAATTTCTGTAGGGCTCAAAAATACAGTCTAGGTTTGACTTCATTATTGTGGCATTACAGACAGATTACACCTAAATCACCATCTGTGGGAATAATAAACTCTTAATGCAGTGCTATTTGAAAAATGGCCAAGCCTTTGTATACATTATGTCTGTTGGTGAGTGAGCATGCGGCCTTTGGCCACATTGTGATGCCTGTTTGGACGACTGCCCTCATTCTGTTGTCCCTATCGACTTTGTGGCCTACATGGCTGTGAACAGGCCTGTTTTCCGCTGCAGGTCGATACAAACGTAGTGCTGAGGGGACAGCCTGAGGCTTACACACAAGTGCACATGCTCACACTCACACATCCACAGATGCTTGCATTTAAACACTTGAAGCATGAAAACACCATAGTATCCCCATGATTCAAATGAACAGCATGTTCCTAGAAGCTAAGGTGACAAGGGATTAGCACTGTCCGTGAAGGTCTGCTGCTGATGTTCTGTCAGGATTTCCAGATTAGTGTGTCCTAATCCAGGCTGATATGATCAGTTTGTAATGCCTATAGGTTTTAATTGATACTTAACATCCAATATGTCTAATATATTCACCATTTTTCTGTTGTAGCCTCAATTTATCCTTATCAAACAGCATAATACAGTGGCATGTAATCAATGACCCAGCCCGTCCACGACTGGGTCTGAGCAATTGACAAAGCATGGGTATATTCCACTTTGTCCAGGTTGTCATTTCATAGTCAAATGTTGTTTGTTCTCTTATAGTATAGGAATAGTATAGCATTGTGGCTGGCTGTCAAAAGCTAACACTAAAAGCTCCTATAATATATTAGGAATACACTTTCACACCGTATTTGTATGTGTAGTTCTTTCCTACTATGAGCTAAATAATACAGTGAGCATTTGCATCCTGTCTTCTTAATGTTGGGCTGCCCAGCCAGAGAAATACCATCAAGATCATGGAAATGACAGCAATCCTTCTCTGTGTCCCTTTCCCTCTCTCCACAGCCTACTGCAAAAACTATTTTGGCTATTATATGTACTACTCTTACTGGAATATGCGCATATGTATACTGCATGTGTGTGCAGAGTGTGCACACTATAAAACAAAGTCTGATGGCTTCTGCAGCTATTCCAAGAACTGCACTCGCTTCTCAAAAGTTCAAGCAATTACCTTTTGGCTGGGCACCTTTTGCCAGTCAGAGGCTGGCAGTCTTAAGTTGCTTCTGTGTTTAGTTTCCAATGGGTCATGTGTATGTGTTTATCACATGAGTCTGAGTGCATATGAAATATTTAATATAGAATACAAAAAGGGCCACACATACACAACAGATTTTCTTTATTTTGGTGCAAATGCAAAAGATACAAACATACTGTTTTGATTTAGTGGTTACTCAGTTTGCCAGTAGTTTTCTGTCATCCTCAATTAGTAAAAAGTAAAATGATTTTTTTATTTTTTTATTTATTCATTTATATATTTATTTGGATGATAATTTATATAATCATTTGTGAATTTGCCTTTGAAAGAGTCACCAGCCACAGCCTCACCACACGCCACTGGGTAGGACCATTGTTTCAACGGTGAAGCCTTCAATAAACCTTTGCTTGGTTTGAAAAAATAGTTTTTCAATTGTTGCTTCGGTTGAATTTCCATAAATACATTTTCAGCAGATATAAACAAGACATCAAAAAAAAAAGAAAAAAAAAAAAAGAATTGAATTTAACTAGAACTTAGTCTACGTTTACCATATTTTGTGACATAGTTAGTTATTAAACATTATTGTGCAACAGATGAAATTAGACCAAATCAAGGTCTAGGTCTGAGTCAGTCTGTCCCTATAATGAAAAAAGTTTCAAGTTGAGACCAAGATATTTTTGCTTATAAATGTATTTTCAAACCATATGATTTTCTCTCCAGGATGTAAGCTGTAGGCGTTGACAGGATGCCTCACTGTGAGCAGACAGATCTGGGTCTCAAACAGTGAATTCAGGAGTACGGTCAAATTCTTAAAAGAAGTGATACAAGAGCGGGTCAGTGTAGAGTGGGCAGTCAGAGCGCTGTGTCTGGCATGCTACAGTAGATGTGTACATGACTGGAATGTATGTCAGCGGCAGGTTTCTGTCAGCCTGGTGTAGCATTACAGACCAGGAGTGCACCAATATGCCCTGTTAAAGGCCAGTGAGATAATTTTGGAGTGAAGCTATCAATATTTTACTTTTTTATGATCCTTCCAAATATATCCAAGGAAGTCATGAATCTTACTGCAGCAGAAAGGTCATAAAGCAACCTCTTATGGCAGTGTTAGGAAGAGTTATGACTGTGCTCTGAATTTGCAGATTGGTGTTGATTTGATCATAACATTGTTGATGAGAATGTCACATAAAAGAGCATTTTGAATCAATTTTTAATGAAAATGTAACTTCTCACAAAACTCCTGGTTAGCACTTAATTCCCTTTGATGTTATTAAGTTTGTAGAGATGGTTTGTTTGCGCTGTTTTATTCTTTTGCCGGGGTTGTACTTTTGAGATGTGTTGGTATTTTTCAGAGTATGTATGTGCATGCATGTGTGAGTTAGTGTGTGTCAGTGAGCACAGCCAATGCCTTGACAGGATGACAGCTGTCACCAAGAAAATACAGAGAGTAGGAGGAGGAGGAGAACCACTGCCTCAAGGGAACACACAGATTCTCAGCCATGGCTGCGTTTTGTGTGTATGTGTGTGTGTTTTTGCATGTTTCTGTTTGCCTGTGAGCCAGGGAATATCTGCTACATGAGTATAATTGGTTTGTGTTTCTGTAATGCACATGCTTATCTTCACATCAGCAATTATACAGTATGTGTATTGAGAGGGAACAAAGAGCCAGAGCTGGTATGTGTTTACAAGGTGAGTTTCTCTGTGTTCTTGTACATTGTGTTGGTTTTGCTTCATTAGTTTATATTGTAAAATCAATGTTGCCCATTGTGGTGTGACCGGGCTCTGCTTCTGTACTTTGCAATCTGTTTGTGTGTGAGGTTTTTTTTTTATGTGTGTGTTTGTTCGGTAATAGTGACCCCTGAGACTAGTGTCGGACATGTGGAGAAGCGCCCCTAAGTCACCTGGAAAGCATAGCCATCTATCAAGTCTTTCTCTTCTCAATCCTTTTGTTGTCTTTTTGTCCCCTCCATAGGGCTATTACGGCAATCACTGCTCTTAAAGCTGCAGACAGGACCTTGTGTGTTCACCTGAGTGTATAGTGTGTGTAAGTGGGATGGCTCTTCTCCTCAGTCAGAGCAGAGCAAGGTTATGTGTGTTTAACCCAGGCTAGCTGGCCCCACTAAGTCTAATGGTGTCTGGAAGATGGGAAGAGAGTGAGGCCAAATGCAAGAGAAAGGCCAGGTCACTTAAGAGTGGAGACAAGTTTCCTAATAGGAAGGTACACAACTGTCTTTAAGATCATTTGTGAACTGGCAATACAGTTATTATTTAATCACTCAAATATTTTGCATTTCAGAATATCATGACTTAGAGCAATATTGTGTCATTCATCCATATTTTAATTCTTATATATACAGTACTGTCCCATGAGTATTATATAAAATAGTTTTTGTTTGTTATTTTATGACACATGGAGTAAATGTATTTTATTATTTATTTATTTTTTTACCTTGACCTTGTTCTATTAATGACTGCAAATGTAGCTGGGAAAGAAGAAAATAAAGAGTGATTCTTCAGTGCACGCTTGTTTTTCAGCAGATGACAAATGTAAATATGTGTGAGGTAATAATGAATGTCCTCCAGCTGAACCTAAACAAAATAAATTAGCAGGAAAGGACAAGGTGTAAATCACAGGTGTCATGGTGCATTTAGCTGCTACTAAATTATTGGATTGAGAGATTTAAGTATTTCTTGACATTGCTTATGGCCTTTGTTTTATATTGTCTATTTGCAATGTGATTTTTTTCTTTTTTTTTTTCTACGGGGATTATTACAGCGGGGTCCATTGATAATGAATGTCATAGCATCTCTGGTGACCCACAGTTTCCATTTAAATACCAACACCTCTTCATGCCTGCATAGTCAGGGGGCAGATCGCTGAGTAAAAAGGGTCACAGCTCTAGGAAAAAAGGTTAAGATATGCTCTCCTGAATCAGCCAGCTTTTAATTGACTCCAACAGCAAGTTCTTTTATTTTATTTCACAGGCAGAAGACCTTTCGGTGCTCCATCAGAACATAGTGAATCAGCTAAGGTCAAATAATGTGATCAGCCTCACTTGAGCATCAGGGAAGGTACCAATCAGAATCAGTATCACGTTCATCCACCCAGCATGCTGCAACCTGAAAATAGCTTGGTAGGATGCTGCACAGGGACGGAGGGATGGGTTAAAAACAGATGATTAATCAGGAGGCTTGCGGGGTGTGGGCATCCGGTGTGTGTGAGACACTGTGTGAATTAGGTGGATGGGGGTCTGGCTTCCAAGCGGCAAGGTAATGAGTGGAGCCACGGTATGTGCGGACCTCTAGCCTCTGCAGTGGTGAGGTGGGGCATGAGTAGAATACAGAGAGATGCTGTTGCTCTCGCTGATGGCTCTGTTGGTTATGGATGAAACACACTCTGCCCACTTTTGAGGCAGCTTTTAGTAATGCAGCATATTGAACTGAGCTTCTCTCATCATTAGGAAATACATCAAATACATTTCATTGAATTGTTCATTTCACGTGTTGCTTTTAGGGAGTAACTTTTTTGTCTTTGACCAAAAATTGTAAATGAAAATAAACCTTTGGCTTTCTATGATGAAGGGCTTTCTATCTTATTTTCTTTAAGATTCATATAGAAATTATTCAGAAATTGCATTATGTCTTAGCTTGACGTGCACTTGCATAAAGTGCATGTAATGTGCATTAATGGCATAAAAACTATGCCAGGTAACACGATAAAAACAGCAATTACACAGGCTTGATATGATCTGTAATTCATTCATCTTCTGTCGCTTATCCTACACACCAACCTCACCTGCTCAGGGTGGGAGGTGGTGTACACCTTGGATGGACACCACTACAGGGATTACACAGGTACAAACACTGACAGACAATCATTCACACTCACATTCATTCATGGGCAATGCTAGTGTCAGATATTCACTGATTGTTGTGTTAATGTTAATGTTAATGTTAATGGACAGTAACAGAGCTAGAGAACACAGCGATAACCTAGTTTGTGGATCATATGTTGATTCGACACAAACAGGCAATAGGTTTGAGATTTCAGTGTTTAAAATGTATTTATGTTAAGGCTAAGGTTAAGCTTGCCTTTTCTCAGTGTTCAAGGGACTGTATAATGCAGACGTATAATTTGACAAGAGGGCAGCCCCTGTGATTACTTGTGTTAGTCGTGCAGAAAGTTTTAAGTTGATCCAAAGCCACAGCACCCAAGGGATCTGAGTGAAGTGCAAACACGATGCTATTAGCTGTCTGTTCTGATCTGTTCCCACTTGACATTATGGAGAAAATGACATGCTTTTAGCGGTGACTGTTCATATAAGAGGGTTACCTCTGTCATTTAACGTTAAGGGTGGGTGGAAGCTGACGGGAGACCTGGTTCTCAAGAATAACCAGATTTCAAAGATACAGGAAAAAGACAAGGATGGGAAAGACGGATAGCTACTTTTACTGTTGTTTGAAAAAGGTGGGATCTGTCCTCAGAATTTATTTTTTAGAAATAATCGTTTGAATTTTTCAGTTCAATTTATCTGCCACTCAATCAATCAGTGTCATCCCAAAATATCCTGACTGACTATCCTGAGAGAATGTTTACGAGATACAATACATGTTTAGAGACAGTCCGTTCCACTCTCAGAATAAAACTTATTAAGGCTGAATTAGTGCCAAATTTGCCAACTTCTTTGCAGTCTCAGAATGTAATTTTACAAAATCAATACTGTGTCTACAAGGTGTATTTGAAGATAAGAACAACAAAAAATCCAGAAGTTAAATACAAACAAACAAACAATGTGGGCTCAGTGTTTGTTCACTCCACTTACAGTCAGACAGGCAATATAAATGTGATAAAAACAAGTTAACCACATGTCCACTCACAGTGCTCACTGGTGAGTTTATGAATGTTTTTCATACATGGCCCATACTGAGAAACCCCCCAGGGTACAAGATTTAACCTCAGGCAACAATAAAAGAAAATTGTATTTATTTATTTTTTTTCTTCATTTTCAATCCTTGAAGCGCTTCTTTTTGTTGATCGCTATACAACATTACTCTTGTCTTTCTTCTTTTGTTGGCCCCATAAGTGTGGTTGCACAAGAACACGCCACTTCAATCAACCCCAGCCCTAATTAGGCTTCTGCCTCACCTCGCCTGGCGTAATGATGGTGCAGCCACATAAAAAGCTTCCTTTGGTTGTTAGTTTTTCCCTTTTGTCTACTTCAAAAGCTGCTCCCCCGTAGACCGCCCCACAATGATTTAGAAGCAGGTCTTTAGGTTTGTTTGTCCTCTGTTTTGTTTAGTTATTAAAGTTGTCACACTGCGTTTGGATCAAAGCGGCTGGAGGAGCGGCGCAAATTAATGTCTTAAATATTAGCGGTGACACCTCGTTAATGGAGTATAACGTGTCAGAGGGGAGGCCCAAATGAGAAGGCAAGAAGGCTTTTTCAGATTTTTATCTCCAAATCATTTCATCTCTTTTGTTACAAAGCAAGGCGGAGGCACACACATAATGTTGAGTTGTGGTTTCTTCGAGGCTTAGGTTTGTGTTTTGCAGTTGGCAGCAGTGGTTGTAATTAGGAGCTCTGGCTGGATCTTTCAAGACATTTTGTGGGTTGTCAGGCGGTTAGAAATGGCGGTGAGATGTGATTGACAGTGAGTGGGCACAGTGGTGAGGATTGTGGTGGCTGTGGTTGACTAGGATTGGCAGACTGCTCTCCGTAAGTGCTTTTTTAACTGTCCGACATTATGGCTTTTTGAGGTTCTCCCGGGTGCTTTTACGCAACTATAGTCGGTTAGTATGTGTCTGGGAGTTACGGCGTCACAGCTATGATTCCAGTGAGTGGGGTGATTTCCTCTCACAAAATCTAGCCGGGGCAACACAGATGCTGAGGCGCACATCTAGGCGCTGACTGATGAATGGTCGTGTTTACCTACTGCCCGAGTGTGTTTAAACCGTGAAAGTCAAAACTAATGACAAATCACTCTTCGGCATTAGCAGCTAGAGCACAAGCACTCTGAGCAAAAAAGACAGCTACTAATGAGAAAAGTTGCAAAAGGTTTAGTTTTAATGTGAAGGCCATGGCTCTGTCTCACCTCAGCTGGCAAACAACAACAACAACAATCACAACAAACCACTCAATGTGTTGCTGGAGGTCGTCCACTTGTAAGACACATTTTCCAGGATCAAGGGGCCTGTTAGCATGGGTCAAGGAAGTGCGGTAGAATGGATGTTGACATGAGAACTGCATTGAGCCCTCAGTCAAACTCAATTACCTTCATTTTCAACTTGTTTCACTTTGTGGGATTTGTGACATAAAAATGGACTCATCTTAAAATGTATTCACCTTGGAAACTTCTAATAAAGTTTCATGAAAGGTTTTCACTTTTACTACAAAGTTCTGACCAGAGTTTTTAATATTTTAGGAGTTACAGTTTAAAAGTCGCAACATTGTTCACCCTAAGATGGTAAAAAGTTAGATTGCTTCCTATGATGTGATTTTTTTTTTTTTGATATGGCAACCACGGTTTTTTGTTTTCTGTTTTTTTCTTCAAATTCTGTGTCTGAGTCTGAAGAGTGTGACATTTTAAAACTTTTGTAGCAGTATCTAATCTTGCTTCAAATACAAGTCAAACATTTTCTTAGAACAAACGCCCAGCAGAGGTGGTGTGCGGAACGACAAAGGGTGATGTGGTAGGTTGCAATAGCCATTTTTCCTCCCTTTCTCACTGCACTTTCTAACAGCCTGCGCAAATCCTAGTGTCTTCATCTGCAGAGTATTAGCATGCAGCTGTAGCCGGCGCTATGAGCTGAGCCTCCCTCTCTGATTAGCTGTGATGCATTTGAAGCCTCCACAGGGAGCAAGGACAGCGCACACTCTGCCGCTCAGCATATCAGTGCATTGTATTAAGGAGTGTGTGTGCAGGGTGTTAAGCAGATATTTAGTGAATGCAGCTTAGCAGAGAACTGGATGGTTTCAAACATCCTACACAGAGTATACAGCAGCATGGAGTCTTTACATTTTTCTCCGCTCTCTACTGTTATATTTTATATTTTCCACTAAACTAAATAAATGAGTTGTTTCCATGTCTTTCCTTGGTATACTGTGTAAATAGTCAAGAAGTGACGCTGCAAACTTGAAATTGAAAGAGTAAAGTAAGATGATGATTACACTTTACATACAACATACAATAGCTTTCTGTGATGGAGCTGTTACGTAATTATGTGTACACTGCGGGTGCCATCTTTACTGTTTACACAAAGAAAACACTTCCTCGGGCAACTCAGAAGTAAGAGACAACCCTGTCCTCCTGAAAATGAACCAAACCAAAACCTAATTTTTGAATTTTGGACGAAATGCGTTGTGATGTAAATGGCTCCAAAGAGAAAGTGGTGGGAGGTAGACTGTTGCCACTGCACCCCTGGGTGGTATGTGCACGGTTTGTGTGTTAGAGCACCAAAGATGAGTAATGGCCTCTGACGTGCACGTCTCTCTTGTCTCGTCCTCCATCCGTTTCATCATTACATGCCATCAATCTCTCCATGTCTCAATCTTTTTGTCAGCTGGCTCTGTGCTGAATTCCTCTTTCCTCTTTTTTTTTACTCTGTTCTTTTTTCCCCAAAACATTGTCTGCCAAATCCTCAGGGTTTGAATTTCTTCTGTTTTTCCTTTAGCGCTCAAACATTGCTGTTTCTCACCTGAGCCCCAGTTTAATTTCACTGTAAGAGTGCCAGTCACACACCCTCAGTCACCACGTCCACATACACACTCTCAAATAACACGAACATGCAGACGCACACCCAAAAGGAGCTGTCAAGAGTAATGGTGTTTAGTGTAATTTACTGTACTGCTGTTGTAGCCTCTGCTTTCTCAAAAGGAATCATTACTGAGATTACATAATGGGGGTAATTTTTCTTCCTAACGCATACAGCACCGTGATGCCAGTACAAAGTGTTTCTGAGGCAGGAGGAGCTCCGTTAGCTGAAGCTGAGAAGTAAATGGGTCCGGTGTAGAGCGGCTAAATCAGCAGCTGTTAGCCTCCTCCTCTCTGTTCAAATCCATGCCTATTACTCTTAACAAACCAGAATGGATCCGGAGTATTGATCTGTTGGCAGGGAATGGTCTCTTTGTTCACACACATGCTGAAAGGTGAAGAAGTGAAGTTTTTTTTTTTTTTTTATTGCAACATTCACCACATTTATGGGTTACTTTTTACATGATATTGATTTGTAGATCTCATAGTGGCATATTTTGACAGAATCACAACATCAGCAGCAACCACTGTCAGTCCATCCTTCACATGTTAAAAGAAACATTCTTTTACAAGCGCCAAACATCAGAGGTATCTCCAGCTACAACACTTGTAGCCAATTGTTGTCAATTTTATTTAGTCTTAGTCTTACATAATACAATGTACCTTTCAAAAGTACTTTGCCTCAGGCTAAACTGTGGTTGCAGGGAATAGAAAGCTACTCCCAAACCACACAAAACTGACAGGACTTTGAACTTTACGTGTTTCTTTAAAATTTGATATCCCTATGAATGAGTTAATTAAATTCAACCCTTACTGTATATTCAGAGGGTGTCAGGTAAAATGTTTCAGACATATAGAGTAATTAAGACAAAAAGAATGCATTAATATTAGTATGAATTGAGAAATTAATATTTGATAATGCACTGTAATGTCAGATTCCTGTATGATGGAGTTTTGTGCTCTCAGGTCATACCTACTCTGTAATGAAACGTGTCCTTTACTTGCTCTTACTTGATCTTCATCCAAACGGATTGCACTCTTTAATATAGAAACACACACTTAGAGCAGCAGTGGTAGCTGATAAACTGAAGTTGATTTTCTATTGAATGCCAGTATTTTATAGGTTCTGGGTAAAAAGTTTAGTGTGGCATCATTCTGTCCACAAAGGTATCTAACCTTGACTCTTCACTCCGCGTAGCTATTCATAGGCCATTAATTGGATCGGGATCTTGCTAATTAACACACAGGCATACTTAATTCCTCTCTGGCACTCTTCTTCCCTGTTCACTTCACGTCTGAGTTCTGTTTAATGCGCCCTGTTTGATTTGCTCTGCTAAAGTAATGAGTTTGGAAAGCAGACAAAAATTGTGAAGTGTATTTTGAAGGAGCCTCAGGATGATTTGAAGTCCTGGGGCTGCAAGCAGAAGTGTGCTCGCCTGCTTACACCCACACTTGTATGTATTTACACGCAAATGAGCAGTGAACTACACCCTGTGCTGTGTCATTTATCCACTGCTTTATGCTGTATTTTCACAGCGGAGTAAGATATTATATATGTACATTCATCTTCTTAAAAGAAACAAAGCATAGACAAATTAAAAGAATCACAGAATCACAAACATACATAGAAATACTCTTGGGTCTTGGCCAATTTATGATGACTTGTTTTGGCAGTGACAAGTTAGATATAACTTGTCATATATATATATATATATATATATATATATATATATATATATATATATATATATATATATATATATATAAAATATTGTAATATTGTAAAATTTTCTTCTGTTACAAAACAGACATTAAGTGCATGATCTGTGCAAAAGAAAAAAAAAAGAATACAGCAATACGATTTATCTGTGTGCACCTGAGCTTGACATCTCAGGTGCAGAACAAGTGCTAAGATGATTTTGCTCCAGTGCCTTAATGATATAAAATGGGGCACAAAATCCAATGCAGAGAAAATGCAATTTAAATCATTTAGCTGCCACTTAATAATTTATCAAAGCTGCGGGATCTCAAACCATGTAAATTTAGAACGTTTGAGAACAAAAGACTGCTGTTATTTGTGCAAATATGAGGCACAGGAAATATGAAATAATCTGTGCTCTGACACTCCCACATGTCAAGTTGTTTCGCATGTATAGAAAATAACAGTGCAGGGAACAGCGTAAAGCACAGCTGGTCTATCAGAATGGTCAAGGGTCTGCAGTCTGTATATTTGTCCAACCCTAGCAATGTATTGTGTGTTCTTCCTTATGATCCTTAGGCCTATTGTAGGCCTACAATAGGCAAACACCTCAAAACACTTCCTGGTGCAGCACTGTTCATTGGACATATTGGTGTGTATCCTTCAGGGATACAGCTTATTTGTTGAATGTAATGATGATTTATTATAATTGTAACTTAACAAGCACACCACAGAGACACACATGAATGCAGCATAAGCAACAATAGACTGATGTTTTTTATGTTATGAAAGAGTTTAAAAAAAAAAAAAAACTACCAACAAGTTCGCCAACAACATGCTAGCATACATTTTGTTGAAATACTAGTCTAAAATGTGTCCTTTTTTGTGCTGCTCTACCAACTGTGTGGAGGAAGAACAGAGACCTGGAGAAGGAGAAATTTGATTTTTCCTATGTGCATTGTGGGTTTTTTTTAATAAACTAAATAAACCAAACTGAAGTGACTGACAAATTAGTTCTAACACCAGTCAAGTTTATTTTTTTGTCCCCCTGTTGTGTTTAATTTGTTGTTTGTAAATGGAGACATCAGTCTGTCACATTACTCTGTCACATTTGTTCCAAATTTCAAAATTTAGCTTACAAAAGAAAAAGCTTAAACATTCAACCTGTAAATCTAACAATTGGATAAACATGCAGAAACCGCTTAGGCTCAATTACTAAACAGGTAAAAGGAGCTTATTGAGAGGAAGACCCAGATAAGGAGCGCTTTTCAATGGAGAGATAAAGACAAGTGCACTAGATTAGGTCTAATATAACTGAGCAGCATTTATCCTTCCCAGCCAAATCTTGTTGACTAAACAATAACAGCTGTGACTGTGGATTTTACAATACACAAATCAGACCATCCACTGTTGCCAAAACAATTCCAGTTAGAAGACAAGCACTTAGAGTTTGGATCAGTACAATGCTTGCATCCCCTGGGACTAACATGAACAATTAACAGTGTCCCATCAGGAGAAAGAGCTGCTAAACATCAACAGAAAAGTACCATTAAAATGTTGAATATTATTCTAAATATTTAATTTTTGAAATTTAGAGTTGATTAGTGAGATCAGTGGAGTCAACATGTTAGCTTGTAAAAGCTAGAGCTTGTAAAAGCTAGAGACTGAAAAAAAACCCTAACATTTAGAGAGTCCCCACGATGTCTTCCCAATATTCATATTCCATGTAGTAAAGCTATAACACTGTTTCATCACGATGTACACAGCCAAATATTCAGAGTAATGTAATTCCAACGTTACCCAAAGAGTTACATGTATCTCTCTACATTCATTCTACATACACATTAAAGTGTATTTACCCTTGCACACACCTCTGTGTATTGTCCCATTTAGCATGGTTCCCACTCATGCATCCTAATGGCCCCAGAGAGCAGTGTGTCTCTGCTGTCTGCTATTAGAGAGCAGCACAGATCAATGGGCTCAGGGACTGCATCACTAACCTGTTAGCGCATCCCTATTCAGAGCCACTGAGCCGTGGCTAACACTGCAGCTAAAGTGTTTGTTAGTATGAAGAGTCTAAAGTGGGGAGGCCCACCTGTACCAGCCTTGCTTCACACCCGAGCTTTAAAGCAAGTGACAACTGGGGAAATAAGAGGTGACATCTTTCAGAAGGTTTTGGATGGGTCATTGTCTGTGTCCAGCAATCAGATGAAGGGCCATATGCCTGGACTGTTATTTTCCCTGGTCATAGAGGCATCTTGATATTTACAGGTTGAGACTGTTAATCAAGCTTATTGATTTTTACTGTCACTGCAAAACAGTACATATACATTGGATCTTTAGAAAAAAATGTTTGCCTCACTGTTGCCATTCCGTACTTCCAAGAATTTTGTCTGGTTCAGAGCATCTCCAAATCCACAACTTGTGGGGTGTTAACACTCTGCAGTTGTTTGAACCTAACAAAAATGCTGCACAAGAGAGCTGACTCAGCAACAGGCAATCTGTAGTATCAGTCTTCCATGAGGACCAGGGTTGTTTTTTCAAGCATATAGTCTCATTTTAAATTCATTTGATCATTTGAAACACTCATCGGACAATTAAACGTTATCCAGTCAGAATGGATCCAGGCCTTTTTCTCTGCTTGATGGATTTCTCTCCTCTACGGGGAAATGAAATCAATTAAAGTAACTTTACATGCTCCATTTTTTGCTTTGTTTAGTTATCCATCCATGAAACACAAATTGTTTGTTCTATTGATTAATGTACTCCTTGACTGTGAGCGCTAAATTTACCAAGTGAAAGAATAAAGCCTTCACAATTAGTTGAAAGTGTTTATTATAAATAATTATGGATATTATTATGTGAAAAGTGCTATTATTCCCTAGATGACTGTTTCTTGACAGCCCAACTGCTGACAAGTACACAATGTGCAGGAAAAATGCTGACTTTAAAAACAGAGAGAGAGAAAGAGAGCGAGAGAGAGAGAGAGAAAGAGATTTTAAAACAAAAGATTTTTAAACACAAAAGATTGAATATACTGAATGTCAGTGCAAAATGTCACAGATTCAGTCTAAATGCATCAGCGTTGGCCCTCTCCAAGCCTTGTGGGTCAAACGTTTGTGTTTATGCCTGGGAGCTCATAGAGACACTGAGCATATGCACACTCACAAACTCAAATGCATAATGAAGCAAGCCCTCTCCCTCTCTCCTCTCCATCAGCATATGTCAGCATATGGCTCCCTCCTCTGAGAGAGTGTTGAACAGACTGATCCAGGTTTGATTTTGCTCTGGAGATCCTGACCTGTGATGAATGGCAGAGAGGGAAAGCGGTGGAGAGAAGGAAAGAGAAGCTAAAGAAAGGGAAAGTGACTGAGTGATCTCCACCAATGACCAAGCTAATACACTCATCTCAATCTCGACGGTGTTACCTCTGGGAGCATGGGAACCTTTTATATGTGTGTGACAAAACATACATCCACAGTGGTCCATCTGTTCCAGCATTAATTGGTATGCATGACAATGTTTTTCCGACACATAAAAACTAATGAAAATGAACACCCCAGACCCCCTAATGTCCTTTAAAGCTATCACCCTCACTCTACCCCATTTCTCCCCCTGCACACCATTAAACGCATAATTACATTGTAGCTGGCATTAGCACCCTCCTCACTAGAATCTCTTTTGACATATTGAACATGTCCTACTGCTGAGAAATCTGCTTTCTCTTCTTAAAACATGAACTGTTTTGATTCCATGGAGCAGAGATCTTGGAAAATGCTGAATAAAATGTGTGAGTTATTCCTTCTTTGATGCTGACAGCAAGTCCCAAAAATTAGTAAATAGAGACAGGAGTATTAACGAATTGGAATTTGATTGGAAATGTTACCACTTTTGTGTGTCTTGACTTGGTCTGCTGTTGGAATGAATATGACATTTGTTGGATGTATACGGGAACATGTTTAAAGATTTCTGACTTGATTTAGCACCACTTCAGTTTTATTTATTATGATAATTTATTTAAAAATAACAAAAGGACTGTAATAGAAAAACAGGCAAAGAGATTATTGTGGCTAAAATTAAATATTGTGTTGAGACAAACTAGAAATAGCTGCTCAGTGGGCTTGGTACGTGTGCGACAACAATGTACGGCGCACATGGTGAAAATGCCCCAGTATTTCATATTTAAAGGGTGCCTGAGGTCAAACATACTGATCCGTAACCACCATGAAATGATCTATGGGGCGCATTACAGTATGAACAAGAGCTTGCAGATGTGTCTTAGCAAAGAGTAGAAAGGGTTTGTTTGACTTGAACACACACAGAAGAGGATCCACTTCAATACCAGCCAATAAAAAGGCTCCCCCAAGCTGTGTTCCTCCTCCATGTTCAACCTCTTTGCTTTTTCTCCCATCTTTCCTTCCACACAATAACACTAACCTGTCCCTCTCTGATGTATGAAAGTATATGGTGGTTTATTAAAGTGTCAGCGGCTGTTATGTTCTGTCCATACAGGAGCTTTCTAAAAACAAACCCATGGGCAATTTCAGAAATCTGTTTTGAATGTGTTTGTTGGCGTCATGAAGAGCCTGCACATAAAAGCGATTTTCAGACTTTTGTAACCTTTGTGCAAAAAAAAAAGATGCATAGATTTACTCACAATGAGATGTAATTGCGTTCAAGCGCATCCAACATGCTGTCATAATGTTAAATCAGCGCTGTTTTGTTACCGGCGACTGGCAGCTTTCTTTCTCCTCTCATTCTGTTTGTCTTTGTCTCTCTCCGTTGCCCTGATTACGCCATTTTCAGTCTGTACCCTGTGGTTTTCGGCTCAGTGCCCCCTTTAAAGGTGTCACGACCAATGTGCATGAACACACCGGGGAGATTTATTGTTCAAGCGGCGCACAGCGGTGGAGGTGTTACATGTTGCGCTGGTAGAACACTTTTGCTCTAAAATACACACAACAAAAAGACGTTGTTAAAGCCACTGGTTTCGAGTGTTTGTCTCAAATCTGGGTCAGCTGAGTCGGACCAGTACCAGGGCTTTATGATGTAACCTCCTCCTGGAAATGAAGAAAAAATATCTTGTCATAACTGTGGAGAGGGGTACACTGACTCCCTCACACACATAGGTACGTATTTTCACAATAAAAGTATGATTAATCGTTTTTTGACAGGGTAGTCTTAACCGATAGTGAAGAACAATTGACCAGATGTTTTAATTAGTTGTGAGGAATAATAGCTGCTGTAAAATTGGACAAAGATTATTTTAATATCGAACTGACAAAGCAGTTAGTTGTTTTCACTAAGTATCTACCCACATTTTATAGTATTAACATTTCTCACTTTACAAAGGTGTGCTGGCTTCTTGTAACCTTATGGATGGGCCAAGGGTGGCATCACAGTCATTTTGTCCACTATTATTATACACTCTATCCCTAAGCCCTCAACACTTCCCCATTCGGCCTGTTCTTCTGTTCCGTGGATCGACATTGTTGGAGCATTTTATGGAGAAGCATTAGTCAAATGGGCCATCATCCCCATCAGCGAGTCAGATGATGACTTTTGGCAGAACCCAGCAACAGCGCGACGCCAGACTGCCTGAGCCACTGCCATTTCATCACACAGACGTGCAGGCACATACGCACACTCACACCACAAACAAGCTGTTCCTCATTAAGGCCACAAACATGAGAGATAGACTGCGAGGAATGGTACGTGATAAACGGGAGACAACATAAGCTAAGAGTGCTGGAAAAGCAGGGGACAAAGACGTAAGGAAGTGTTTTGCTATGCTGTCATCCAAAGAGAAAGCTCCCCAAGCCACCGCCATGTACCCCTAGCTACCCTCCCGCCATGCCCCATTGACACCGCTGTTCCCATAGCAACAGGATACAAGGAGGTTAGGGGGGTAGACAGAGAGGAAGTGTGCTAAAGATTAGGGTGGAATTTTGCTGCTGCTGCTGCCTGGATTTGTCCAATCTGGTGTTGAGGCTTTAAGATGCTTTAATTCTCTCCCCTGCTTTCCCTCTATCATGTGCACACACACACTTGAAAGAAGACACCAGGTCAGGTTGACAGGAGGGAGGAAGCATCTTAGAGAGATAATTCGAGGAACAGCTCTGTCGAGGTCGAAGAAGGAGTTTATGTAGAGAGTACAAATCCATATTTTCCACTGTTGTGCTTAAATTGTCTCATTATAACTTGGTTACTGCCTATAGCAGAACAAATTAGCTGAAAACTCATCGATATTGCAAAAATTGCTCTTACCCTGATTCTAAAAACAACAGACAAACTCTCATTGATTTTAGCAAGTTTTAGCGATATTGATTTATCGTTGAGAAGGGGAAAACACATGGTATCCTGCCATGTAACTTAACTCGGATAAAGCATTATTGGAGCGTTGAATTATATTGTGGTGAATTAAGACAAAAAAATGGTTGCTTGGGTTTGCTTTGTTGGGTGTGTGCATATGTCTCTGCTATTCTCTAAGTCTAGGTAATGTCTGTATTAAGAATTTTATCTAATTAATAACCAAGATATTTGCTAATGAGCTATTACAGGAAGTAATTGCTCTCAGTAAAAGACTCTTGCACTTTATGAGAAACTGGTGAATGCTGAATGATGAAAACATTACACATCAAAGGGTTAAACACAAAGGATAGCAATAGAGTGGCACAGTGCTCACATGCTTCTACTCTACTCACTTCTGCAACTGTATACAATATTCAAGTCAGTTGGGTTGAGAAAGATTATATAGTGCACATTGTCTACACTCAAAAGTAAAGTAAAAGTTTATTGACTAACACAAGCACACACAGGTTCTATAAGTTGTTCTAGATCTAATAGAACTGTTTGGGTTTTGTAAAGAGGTTATATTGCTAAAATATTAATTTTGATATTTTCAACTGTAAAGGCTTACCTACAGAAATATGTATGCTTTTTAGATAGCTATATTGATTCTTAGTTGATGGAGAAAATGGTTTTAAGGCAAAATTTGTAATTAAATGATATATAGACCTGTTCATTTTGAATATGATGATGTTGAACAGTTACTTATATGTTTTTTTTTAATTTTTTTAGATAGATATAGGAATACATTTACACATTTATCAAGGGATGAAAAGTATTGTGAAAAACCAATTGAAAGTTTGGCATGCATGTGCTTTATGTTTTCAATCAAAAAGTGAGCAAGGCAAACAAGAGGGTTAGCAGCCATTTTGTGAAGACTAGGTAGCCCGTCTTCCACACACAATTCCTTTTCCACAAACGTTTCATTTCATTCTATCTTTCCTTACCCATGTCCCAAAATATCAAAGCTGTTTGTTTTTTTTTTGTTTGTTTTTTTGCCTCGAAAGCTGCAGCAATGTTTGTTTAGAACATTGGTATTAAGTGGCCATTAGTATTGATTTAGTGAAACATTATGTTTAATCATTTTTGTTCCATCTTACATTATAGTGGCAGTACAAAAAAAAAAAAAAAAGACATGAGTGTCAAATAAAAGACACCCCGCCTGCTTCCACATTATATCCATCCAGATGTGTGTGATGGTGCTCTGTGTGTGTGCTCTCATTAGCAGGTGGCAGCGTGCGGCAGCTCGTTAGCGCAGAGCTAGCTGAGCGCTGGGGCATCGGTGCAGCTTCATTAGCTACTGTGACATTTATCTGATCGTTTCCCAGCATTGCATGTACTGCCATGTCTCCATGGCAACCACAAATGCACACACATAAAGGCAATCATACAAACTCGTAATCATAGCTCCATCAACAAGAACCTCCATCAATGGCTGAACAAAAAGTGCTATAAGGCATGTGTTCTCATCATTGTTCTTATCCTCTGTGCTCATATCAGGTGCAGTATTGCTTATTGTAAGGTTTAAGTAAATGGTAGTACTACATACTTCTGTTTGGGGTTTGCCACTGTGTGAATGAGATCCAGAACCTCTTTCATGTTCCTAAACATTTAGTGTTCCTAAAACAGTTAATACAATAAGTGAGTCACTAAGGCGCCTCGTTCTGCTGCTCACTGAAATATTTTATGTATTGGTCAGTGTGAACCAAAATTTTGTTAAGCTTGCAATTCAAGCACACCAAATATGATGCCACTTCATATGAACTCTTACTGTATACTCTGATACTGTACCTTTGCTTGTTCTTGCATCATCCATCTTGTGTTTGTGTGAGGGTTGTGCCAAAATCTGTCAAGGACTGTGTGAGTGTCCAGTGTTAACACTTTGGTACACGTGTTTGTGAGTCGATGTGTGAAAGCTGACCTCGGTCGCCCCTCTCCCTTGGGGGTGAAACTGATGTTTCTCAGTCTAGTTGTCAACAAGATTAGTTCCCCTGTGGGACCGTTACACATCCTGCAAACACACTGCCAATGAGAAGACGAGTGTGACAGGCTGGCCCTTGCACAAACTCGCTTGCAAAGGTTTTTTTTGTCTGTGCAGCGATTTAGGGGTTAAGGGAGTCAGCGAGGATGTAAGTTTTAGAGCAGAAGCAGAAGGAGAAAACAGCAGGGGGATGAACGCAGCCAACCTGAACTGTAGGCCGTGTGTATGCATGTGTGATATCTGTATGCATGTGTCTATGTGTTGCCTAGTTTCTAAGAGAGCCCATGCTGAGCTCTGAGCTGTGCTTACTTCTAGACCTGGCTCGTATGCATCTGTCTCCCTAACTCCTTCTCTCCTTCTCTTTTATTCTCATACTTGCCTGCCTTCCTCAATGTCTCAGTCTTTTTCCCACTGTCTGTTTGCACCAAATGTCTGCCTGACTGCCAGTTGGGCTCCAGCTGTGAACAAGGCAAACACAGTGGATAGCAGGCAGTTTATGTAGACCAACTAGCTCATCTTGCATTCCCATTTTCATTTCAAGGAGGAGTATGTTTTTCATGATGCCTATCTTAACCTGCTCCAAAAATCAACATTTTTATGTCTTACTTTTTCCTTAATAGTTCACAATGTGTGTCTGGGATTTAAGCAACTAGCGCTGATGTGCAATAAACTATGCTCACAACTATTTTATCTTGGTGCATTCACTCTTTAAGTCAAGACTAGGCCAGGTATCACTGATCTAACTAACTATGTAACAAAGTAGGTAACAAAGTAAGTAACAAAAATAAAATACTAACTAACTAAATAGATAAGAAGGCCTCAATCTCTTTTCATTAAGGCAGTCTTTTATTTAAATTCAATTAGCATTAGTTTGGCATCTTAGAAATACTGGATAATATATCATAAATCTGCTTTGAGCTTTTGCTTCTGGCACAAGCAGTTCTGACCTGTCTGTCTATCTGAGATTTATCCTTGTTGAGTCAGGTCCTTTGGACACACCTTAAATTGAATGTGTTTTACAGCAGTCACTTTCTGCTTTAAATGGTGAAAATCTGCCCCTTAGATTTGTTCTGCCCAAGAATGCCTTTTTGCCAGGCTAAATTAGACATAGTGACAAAAAATAACACTATAAGAATGATAAAATAACTTTATTCCATTTGGTCTATGATCGTAAAATTGAAATAGCATAAATCATAGTAACAATTTCAGGAATTGGGGGAAGAGTTGTTGCTGTAGTTTGGATGAACAAACCTGCTGTCTAATGTGATTGTGAGGTGAGGATATAACAACTCTGAACAGCTTCAAAGACCTATCTACTCACACACAGAGGACAGAGTGCAGATCAACCCTCAGTCACCGCCTGAGCTACAGGGAGACTCGAGTGATGGAAGCAATAGTTAAGCCATTAAGGCAAACAATTGGCTCAAATTGAGAGGGAGAGAAAGAAAAAAAATAGGAAAAGAGAGAGGGAGATGGAGAGGCTAACACAGGAGTGGATCCACTCAACGACTTAATCTGAGCCCCAGGACACACTCCTGCTGAGCTTTACACACTCTCACAAACATCTATGCACTTGCACACCAAAGCTCTGTCTGCTTGCAATAACACCTTGTCAGTCTTGGCCAAAGGGCAAGGTAAGAGTGTTCATTCCTTTGTAGTAAGCAGAGTCACCTACTTCCAACCACCTCCGGATACAAGTGAGCATGCAATCTCCACAAGACAGATCTTTACACGGCCATGTGCCTTATGGCTGTAAGAGTGAAACTATTCTTTGTCTTAGTGGGTGCAGAATGGCGGCTGGAGTACAGTGAGGACTATGTCCTGGATGAGGGAGGAGCTGCCGTGACACCATCCATTGTATTCTCTCCCCCATGAACTTGTTCAATCCTCACAGGCCTCACAAAAACAGCCAACAATGAGGGATTGTCTCCAGCTATTCTCCCTCTGGTTGTTGCACACATCACTGCAGCTCTGTATGAAGGGATGGACAGGCTGCGGCAGTCTGAACCCAGCGACCGCAGAGGCCAGCCCATGCAGTTATCTCACCATTTATGTGCTTAAACATTAGCTTCTGCGCTTGATAGGAGCAATAACTCCTGGCCCCTTTCCTTTGCTCCCAGGCAGCCTCCACTCGAGGGGCTGCCTTTGCATTAGGGTCCCCACAATTTATCGAACAGCTTAGCAGGGAGTGCTCGTGGCCCCAAGGACTGTTAGCGCTGGTTTGGCTCGTTGACTCTTTCTCCGGGTCTGGCATTTTATTTGACATGTCCTTTAAGTCCTTTAAAGAATTGGGCGTTTCTGCTGAGCGTCTTGGCTCTTTCTGCAAAAGATGGATGGGCCGCGTTCAAAGGTCTGGATTTTTCTCTCTCTTTTTCACACTCGTCCTATATGTCTCTGTCCCTCTTTCTGTCCTTCTTTTTACTGTGCTTTATGTGTTGGTATTAGTGTTGTCAACTAACCAAGCCCAGGATTAGTTTTTGTTTTGTTTTGCCTCTTAAGATAATACCCTTTTTCACTCCTGCAGAGAATAACAAAAGAGAAAGTAGAGTAATAAAATAGCACTGCCATCGACTTTGGTTTCATAAAAGCGGTTTTCAGTCGGCTTAAAAAGACCACAGGCCTTGATAGCAGTGATGTGAGTGTATTTGTAGCTATGTGTTGCGGTCCTCAAAACACAGTCACACTTTGCCTCAGGTTTCCTCTGTACTGTTCTCTTTTCTCATCGGGTTTTGCTATTGATGGTTTTCTGTTAAGCTTTAATTTTGTGCAAACAAATTATGGTAGTTAAGGGTTACTGTGTTTTGTTATAATCAACTTTGTACCTCTGTGGTTGACACGGCTGAAGGCACAGTCATCACTTTCACTTCATTTAGAGTCCAGATGTGGAACTCTAACCCGACGGACTGATGCATGAGCAACTGTGTCCTGTTAATGCATCACAGTAAAGGTTCTGGAACTAATCTCTCATAGAGCTTCACATTAACATACTGAAAACTGATTACTCCATACTCATTCATGTGTGCAGACATATACAAACATTCACACATGGCACTGCCTGGACAGCTGCGTGCTGACATTCACAAGTGTCTCTGCTTCTTATCACAGATTACATGTCAGCGCTGAAGCATGCAGGAGATACTGACTTTATACTGTTTATGCAGTGTTGTGGAGTGAATAAGCCCACTGCTTGTTCACAAGTTTAGAGCTGACTTACTGGAGTGTAAAGAGATCTGTCCACTTTACATTGAGCTGCCTCTTCTGGGTCCATAAAACCTGAAACCTTTGCTATATTCTGCTGAGCTTTGAGATGCCAGCCTAAGTGTCACTGTTGCAAAGTTACACTGGCATAAGCTGTGGTGATATTATTAAAAAGTTTTTCACTGTTACATTTTCCTGTACTACCTCTCTCTTACAGTATGTCTTTTTTTATGTCTGTTCCAACAGTAACGGCACTCCCGGGAAGATGAACGGAGCACTGGAGCATTCAGACCAACCTGACCCGGATGCCATTAAGATGTTTGTGGGCCAGATCCCACGGTCCTGGTCAGAGAAAGAGCTTAAAGAGCTGTTCGAGCCGTATGGAGCAGTTTACCAGATCAACATACTTAGAGACCGCAGCCAGAATCCTCCACAGAGCAAAGGTAATCAGGCTAATTACTACGATGTATGGTCCTTTCCACTATGACAAGAAACATTTACAAAACAGGACTGTTCAAAACACATAAGTTTTGACATATTTGAAGAGTGTTGGGCTGGCCCTGTCACTAAATGGCAGAACAAATGATATATGTGCAAAATTGCCGTTACATTTCATGCACCATTTAAAGACTGTGCCAGACATAAAGACTCAATTGTTCAAACTGCATGATTTGCAGCTATTTTCTCGCTTTCCTATTCCTTTTTTGTTTTCTTTTCTTTTCTTTTTTTTCCTTTGGATGAATTTGTCAAGTAAGGGAACAAACAATAGAGACAACAGCAATGAACAGGCAGACAATACTGCTGCCATATTAACAGACATCAAGCAGAGTGGAGGCTGATGACACTCCTGATGAGACATGCGAGTGGGAGAGAAGAAAAAAACAGACAGCGTGAGGACATCATGAAGAGGGATGCTGTGCTTTCATCCGACTGAAACGCCAATTTTATGTCAAGTTTGAAACTGTCACTGGAAACAAAATATCCATCTTTGTGGAAGATGACAAAGGGAAGGGCAGCTAGTGTTCTCATTAAACTTGATAATGCTCTCAACACAAGAATAATGCCAGTGCTTTTATGATGGCCAAATGAGACGGCTACATACAGTGGAGGTAGCTTCTGTTCACAATGCCGTTTTTCTGCAGTACACTGAAAAGGACATTCCCAATGACTTTTGACTGAAACTTTCAATCTTAGTGGATGTCACTCAATGATGGACAAGAACAGTTAATGACTTTGTAGGATATTTATTATTTGCAATATTTATTTCTAATTTTTTGCCATGTCATTTCTAATAGATTTAAAATATTGCCTATTGCTATTGATTTCTAACATATCACTTTAAACACCACATATTTGCTGTTTTAATGCTCAGATAATATGTATATAAACCGTTTGTTGCTGTGAGGATGATATATGAACAGAAATAGCCTATATTTTTAGAATACTTGGGTGCATTCATAATCTGTTCTGCCAAAGCTGAGGAAAGTGAGCTGACAGACATAAACAATTCTGACGTGCCTATGCATCTGTGTTGTGAATGTGAAATTCACTTTGTGACTAAAAGGTATGCTGTCCTTCACCTCCCACTCCCACACACTCCATCTCCGCCTGCTTCAGACTGTCTCTCACTGGCGTCCTCTTCTCTCTCAGTCATATGAGCTCATGAAAGTGTGAAGACTGCCCATATCTACTCTATTTCGCACACCAACAATTGTCATGCACTGTTTCCTTGTACTTGATGATGACTCCTACTGCTGCTCTCTTCTCTCCACTGCTTTGGGGACAACAAAGGAAAAGGACATTCTTCCTCATGTCTTCCAGCTGTTTAAACCTTCTGTTTAATATTCTCTGCACCTGAACTTCTTTTTTTTTGCTGTGACTGATGAGTCAAGAGTATCACTTGAATACTCTTAAAGAAGAAAAATCCAACCAACTATTCAGTTTTTCCTCCTCTCTAATGGAGATCTCTCTGCCTAATTTGTTTTTTTTCTATGTTAGAGTGAGGTGGAGTGTTTTAAAGGCAAGTGTAGCATTTGATTGGGCTCTTAGTGGCCTTGGTTTGTGGAGGCTTTAAGCACTGTTGTTGTTTTCCCTTAGTCAAATAAGTCTGCCTGTCCTCATCTGCACCAGTTCAACCCAAGGGAACTGCAATGGCCCCCTTGCCAGCTCCACTGTGTACCAAAGCCTGCATTCATTTGAGTAGTGTCAGCAAAACTGTGGCCGTTGTCTTGATTCTTGGTATTTATTTTAAAGTAAAACTCTTATTGTTTGAAAAAGATCCCAGCTATTTGGGGAAAATGAGCCACCTCCAGTGACCCACTTCTGACCTATACGTCTGCTACCACAGTTTTGATTTAAATGAGTTTGTTAGTCCCACTGAGGCGAAGAAGAAAACTTTCACAACTGCACTCTTGCAAGAGTTTACAACTCCAGCAGCTCTTCTTTTCCGTTTCCAGAGTTGTTTGTATCCTCATTAGCCAGCACTTCTAAAATTGCTGGTCCAAAACACAAGAACATCAACAAGAAAAAGAGGGAAACGGTGCAACATGGTAAACAATAATTGACAGCAAAAGTCTGGCAAGCATAATATGTTTCCTGAAAGAAATGCAACAACTTGTAAATAAGTTGTACAGAGACCCAAAATCATTTTAGTGAAGAAAAACTTCAGTCTAAATTTTTAAAAATTATTCTAAATGTTGTACAGTCTTACATTCTGTGGGTTTGGAGGAAGTAACCAAATGATCAGCAAATTAGAATGGGTATTCGTTTTGTTTTACATGCATAATGAGAGGAAGAGATGTAGGGAGAGGGGTAAACACAGAATGGGCCTTTTTCTAAGGCGTGGAATCACTTAGGCTTGCCAAAAGTTTAAAAAAAAAAAAAAATCTAAAGCTGCACCTAAAACATTGGTCAGAAGAAAGGAAGGAACAAATGTTTTCTGGCATGTTTCCATCTTTTTTGACACACAGTGCCACACTGGATTTATTTTAAATCTTATTCACTCTGCTATGCTTCCATCTTCCAGTTAATAAAATACACCTCCAGAAACAATCATGGCTGAACAGACCAAGATAAAAGAGTTGCCTGTAGAAAATCAAACCTTCCAATGTGAGAAAAGAGTGTGCACAATGCCACCTACATGCTTTGACTGACAGGTGATCTCAGGGGAAGAGCAAAGCCACAGCATCACTACAAAGTGTTTAGCACCAAAGATAGATGTAAAAGATGTCTCACAATTGTTCTTTAAGTGCAGCAATAAATTCTTCTTGGGATGTAGCAATTTGTTTCCTCATATAAACTACCTTGAAGAAAGAAGAGAATCAATAGCATCTCCTGAAATGTGATGTTTTTCTTATAAAGTCTTTGACCCACAGACCAGCATAGATTTTGCATCAGGCAGTCGTTTACAATCTCCTGTAACCTGAAATGTTATTGTGATGGTTAAAATAACACCAACAACAAAACAACTTAAAACTGAAAAATCCAATGAAGTTTTGG
The DNA here is from genome assembly GCA_036850595.1 of Rhyacichthys aspro. Taxonomy (NCBI): domain Eukaryota; kingdom Metazoa; phylum Chordata; class Actinopteri; order Gobiiformes; family Rhyacichthyidae; genus Rhyacichthys; species Rhyacichthys aspro. Next base: position 20,272,858 of record CM072159.1, on the reverse strand, counting down.
GAAATGATTTGGAGGCTGCAGGTAAACAAATACATGGTGACAGATTAGATCACTGCTCATAGAGATCCTCTCACCTGGGTAAACCTCATGTCACATCCAGCACCCACCTGTCCAAAGGCTATTCACATCTACTTTGAAAACCGCACACCAACCGTATCCTCTCACAGATGTAGCAATGCAGAGCAAATGCTTCACTGTCCAAGACAATTATCTGCTCTAATGGATTCAGTCGAGACAGGGCCGACTCGACAGACATCTGATTTATTTCATTCTTTCCCAAAGCTGGGCAGCCAATTATATTGCCTTAACTCAACATGGGCTTTTTTAGCAACTTGGCTGAGCCCAATTAGAGAGCAGCTGCAGGTGGATTTTAATGGGAGTGTGAGTATTCTCAGCTTCTTTTCAAATGTACTCTTTTTTCTCTGTTTATACTTTTGCATGCCTCAGCAACATAAAGAGTTGCCTGGTTTTAAGTGATTTTGCAGAGATGGAATTTTTACCGTAGCGTGTGTGTATGTGTGCAGGGTTAGCCAGACACCAGCTTTGATTCCCTAAAAGAGCTTGTTTTTTGCATAGATGGTGAGAGAAGCGGGATTTGTGACATTGACTTTTCTACCAGAAGTAAGGGGTGTATTGCAAAGATCTACCAAGCACTGAAAGATTAGAAAATTTGCTTAAACCAGTGAGAAACGTTGCAATGTTTAATGCCTCGTCCTATTATATATATATATTATTTTGCCATTTCCCATTTTCTCTGCTGTCATTCAGTTCCACATTACACCTAGTGGTAATTGAATGTGGTATTGTGTATAAAAATGAAATAGCACTTCACTGTATATCCATGGCCTTTCAGAGACCTATCCACACGGTTATGGCAGTAAAGTGTAGTAATGTGGGTCAGCTGTGTGAAAACCCTAGAGGTGAAAAGGAAAGTGAAGCCAAAAGAAAGAAGGGAAAAGTGGAAAGAGTCTCCAAGTAAGCTGTGGTCAAAATCAGGTGTAGGGATTCCCTCAGAACTCAATCCCTAAGGTGTGCTCCTGATTACAACCATAATACAATGATTAAGTCATGTGACGTGATAACAAATGTCAACAAATGCATTTCTTGATTTCCAGTCTCATCACAAATAAATACAAATTAAAACACACATAAAAACACTCATGTAATAGTTCCTCATGCATCTATTCATGTTTCTAGCGCAAGATGGGTACATTATTTTAACAAAAAAAAGTAAAAGAATGACTTTACATTCACACCTGACTGTCACCCTTATTGGAGAAGACTGGCTGTAGCTAATCGTTGACACACATCAAAGCATCAAAGACATTAACAAAGAGGTTGCCACATCATTTAATTCAGAAAACAGTGATTGAGCATGTCCTAAGCTCCTGCTGCATTTGCTTATGTTCCTGCAGTCTTATTCAGGATGTGCTCAGCAATGGCCAAGAAAAGACCAGGAGAGTTATGCAATCTCTGGCTCATGTTCTCACCCTGCATGCTGCTTCACCCGCTCACCTCTCGCAGTTCTTTTGTGTTTGGCTGTAGGGCCAGGTCGACCTGTTATCTGAGGGGGTTGATGTGTTGACAGAGGTGGGGGGCAAGGGTCTTCACTCAGTCTAAGGGCCCCTTCAGCTGCTATAAAGCATTTATAAACAGCCATCTCTCCTTTGTGTTCGTTATCCCATTCACAGCCATTGTTCTTTCACCATCGACTGTGTATTTCTCCATCCAAAGGCATCCATGCTCTCACTTTTAAACATTAGGCTGCAGTATATTTATTTACTGCATTGATCTGGTTAATGTCTGTAGTAGAGTGTGTTTTCAAGTGTCCCTGTTCAACAGTACGAGAAAAGCGTGTCTCCCTGCGCTGAGCTTTACTGACCCTCGAGTTAATGTTTTTCCTGGTTGAAGAAACGATCATGTACACAAACCGAAGGACAAAGCTTTTTTTTATTGCTGGTTTATAGCTCCACTTCTACTCGTTCAAGACTCTGCTACAGGCGCACTTAACCTTAAAAGATGCAAGCATACATAAAAATATATATTTCTATGAAAAATGTGCATCTTATTCTGCATCTTTCTGTGTGCAAGCTGCAAGCGTGCGGACTCTTAAACAGGTGGAACTGGAACACTGCAGGTTACTGTCTGTGTGTAAACATGTGTGTGTGTGTGGCTGTGTGGTCCACTCCTCTGCTCTTTGATCCTGGTTTGACAGCCCACCACCTGGGACGATCCACCGCACGTTGCATGGCTCCAAGGCTCTGGCTACACTACGGGAATTCCAAAACACAGTGGCTAACGTGGCGCTAACAGGCAGCCTTCCCTTTCACATTATATGCCATAAGAATCACTAATGGTAACACTCAAAGCTAACCGCCACGTATAGGCTACAGATAAGGAAAAACGCTGCTGGAATCTTAATTCATAGTGCAGAAGCTAACCGTACAGCGCTATTGGAACTGTTTATAGCACTCAAGGAGCTCGAGCTTGAACATAGGTACATAGCGAATGGAATTACAAAGCTATTATGATGCACAACAGTGAGGCAATGCAAGAAAGCTTTGTGTTTAAAGTTCACACCTTTCATGTAGCATGGAGTTGATTTATACAGGCTTTTAACTATGTGTGTAAATTTACTGTTTTTAGTCAGACATCCAGACCTTTTACCTTTAACACAAGGGTAGGCTTAACTTACATTAACTTTGCAATATTATAAAGGTCATTGAACAACTTTTTCCTCCACTCAAGAATCTATATACTAACCCTATACTAACTCAATGTTATATATAATAATGATCATTAAGAGCCACAAACTTGTCTAATAATAATAATGGTGACAGGAAGTGATTTTCTTTTTTTTTTAACAGTGTCTGTCATAACTTTTTCCACCTCTTATCTCAGAGTCTTTATCCAGCTGAAGTTGATCAAGTTGAAGCTGATGTTTTTAAAATGACAGTGACAGAGGCAGTGACAGATCCTATGCATAAATGAACCGCCAGCCAAGGTGCCTGTCATGCTGGGAGTCATAAGAGGAAACAGTGAATTTACTTATCACAAGCGCTGTATTGCCTGAATTGCAACACCAATCAGGATACTGACACCAGGCAAAGGGCCAAGTATTCAACAGATCTGGAACCCAGAGGACGCCACAGGAATTGAGATCCATTACGCTCCCAGCCTCATCAAAGGGACTGTGGGATCAGGACGCTAAACCTGTTCCAGATGCTCACTGTTGGATTTCACTAAGATTCACCACAAGTGTCACCAGGACTGATGCTATACGGCCAACCCTCTTCCTTATTTACACTGAACTGGTGTGAGCCAAAGGCAAAAGACAGTAGCCGCTCATTTCCTCATATGCTTATGGATATGCACATGCCAACCTCTATGTAATTAATCATCATATTATTAGTACACAAGAGCTCAAGTGCGTGGAAACACTTTTTAGACGTGCATGTGCCATTAATTGAACCACTCTGTTGAAGTATACCCTATATTTTGAACACATAGCTCAAATAGCAGCGACTGTTTATGGAGTGAAATCAAAGAGTCACACCTCTGTGTCTGGGCTTAATGTGCTTCGACTGCGCTTTAGCCCGACTGTGCATTTTTTTAAGTCTGAGTCAGCAAAACCATGCAGGCTCCAAAACAGTGTGTTTCAGACGTATTCTTGAGGGAATAAACATGATTAAGCCAAATACATGTCTATTTTTTACCTTTTTAAAACGAGAAGTCATTTGTTGCAGTAGGCTACATGTGTTTTTGGAGTGGTAAGTTACTTGCTTGAATTGAGACATCATTTGTAGTTCTTTTTTATTAATAATCTTATTGGTATCACATAGAATATATAAGTGAGTTAATAAATGTCAATGTAAACAGTTACTTGGATAAATGCAGAGAAGCGGCTCTCTCTACATCTCCATGTTGTGTGTGCTGTTTAACTGTGTCTGTCGGCACAATAATGCGTCATTCTTGTGCTCACGTCTTGGAGGCTCAAGTCATCAGCATCAAAACATATTGCAAAGTGCTACCTTCTTCTCCACTGTGTTTTCTCCTTAACATTCACTCAGTGTAGGTCCGTGTCGACAGGTGACGCCAAGCAGATGAATAGAGGAAGTGCTTTTGTTACTCCTCATGCTCACCCCTCTGTCTGTCTCCTTCTCTCCCCAGGCTGCTGTTTTGTCACGTTTTACACAAGGAAAGCTGCTCTCGAAGCCCAGAATGCACTGCATAACATAAAGACCTTAACAGGGGTGAGTGTGTGTCCTCAATTCTCCTCTGCCAATATATAGCTTGGTATTAACAAGCCAACAGTTGCAATGATGAGTCTTTTGTGGGCTGAACACATTTGATAAGAGGTATCAAAGAGACGTTGTGTTTTGTTCACAAATGGGAATAAATGCACCGCATAATACATCTGCTTCTCACTAATAATGTGGAAACATTGTGTACATGCATGTGCACAGCTGGCAATGACTCTGACAATAAAGAAGTGTGCACGTGCTGTGACATTGCTTTTCTTTCATGTCTCATGCCCTGTGATTGTTCTGTCCTAAAGCAAAGGAGAATGATGAAGGAACTGGGCTGGAGATTCTCTCATTCATGCCCCTTTAGCCCTTGGTGGATATTTAGCAGCCCCCAGATCCCTTCTGCTCGGGCTATTGGCTGTTTCCCTACCTCTCTTCTTGGCTGCACCAGCTAACTGGAAACTCTTCATGTGAGCGTATGAGCCCGCTTGCTTCTGTCAGTTGGATCAGTGGACAGCCCCCCTGGGCAGGACAGGGTGGATACTGCAAATCCCACAAGAGCTATATACAGGATTTGTGCTTGGGCTCCTGGTTTCTGTTCAAGCTTGTTGTTTTGCAGAGAGTCACCATGTTAATTGCTTGTGGAATAAGTATATTAAGTTTGGTTGTTTTTGTGTGCCATGAGAGTCAGTCATTTATCCCTTGTTGGAGGTGTGAAAGAGCTCTGGGGAGGACACAAATGCAGCCACTGCAGAATCAGAGAAAAAGCAATATGCCATTTTTACACTCTAACTCCTTGCTGGCATTGCTATTTCTTTCTGATGTTTCTGTAAATGTTATATAGATACATAACATTATGGTTAAAGCTGTTTATTGGGTCAGAGCTAAACAACATTAGCATTTGCTGATGAGGCGCATACAAGAAGAACAGTACATTCACAAAACACTTACCTAATCAATAGGTCAGTAAGAAGAACAGTAGCTGGACAGGTAATGGGGTGAGAGAGAGGGGGGAATGACCCTATCGAGATTCGAACCTGGGTCCCCTGTGTGTTAGGTGTATTTTCTACCTGAGCTGCCAGAGGCTCCAACCAGGTTATATTTTTGAGCAGAGCTTTCAAACTAACTTTACCTCAGCCTTGACATAAAACATGCCAGTATATTCTGCAGAAAGATAAAAAAAAACCCATTTATCTTAAACCTTGTGATGAGGACATTGAATTAATAGCTGAATGAGAAAATGAATAAGTGAAGCGGACGAAGAGAGGAAAATACAGTCCAAGGTTAGAAGAGGTGATGTGCAGATGGACAGGAAAAAGGTGGAGTAGAGCACTTCAGCGTGCTTGAGGGCAAAGCAATAAACGAGCCGCAGTTAAAAACCAATACCTGCTTATTAACTTCCCTAGTCTCTTGGCTTGTAAAAGCCGTAGAACAATGTTTGTATTGGCACTATTCCCCTCCCTCGCTCTATCTCTGCCCTAACAGGGGAAAGATGCAATCAGAGTGGAAGCTGGAACGGGGCCAAATTTGAGAAAAGGGCACCAGTATTGGCAGAATAAGCTGGTAGCCATGTTGGGTTCGGACAGAAGCAGTAGAAGGATTTCATTTTAGAATTAAGCAAGGGCTCGACTATGTATGTGTTCACACTGTCTCCACAATAGATTGGCCTTTAATGAATTATTTCATACTTGCTGTCACCCGGAGATTTGGCAGTGTCTAGATGTGGCTTTATGCACTCCAAACTCTGCTATAACATGAACTATTATGAACACTGACTTACTGTATGTTGACCGTGTCAGTGGGAGGGATATAATTTTGTTGCCACTGCATCAGAGCATCTCCAAACCTGCAGCTTTGTTGGGAAGTATCCAGTCTGCAAGGGCTACCATGCAGCTGGTCAACCAAACTGGTGCAAGGACCAAAACTTGTTATACTTAAAGGACCAGCACACATCTTCAGAGGAGTCCAGGTCAATGGCTCAGGGCAGTTCAGTCCACATTTAGGTGTTCACAGTGTTATTTCTGAATAGTTAATATAAGGCCACAATAGCTACATACATCATGACTGTTATTAACCATCCAAATGGGCTGAAATACTGATATCTGTTTAACGTAACAGAATGTAACTTTCTACTTTAATTTTTTTCAGCTTCTTTAAGACAAAGTGCACCGGTAGCTTGTGAAAACATAGAGTACATCTTACACATCTTCCAGAACCAATCACGCCAACACAAAATGCCTTACAACTTAAATATGTAAGATATTTATTGAAAGATAATAGTCATATGTGAGTTTGTAGCTGAATTTGTTACGCAGTGCTGCTTTTGGTATAAATAAAAAAATAGAACTAAAATTATTGACTTGGAAACCTGGCATAAAACCAAAGTCATCGAGAATAACACAGAATTTGACCTTATACGTGGCTTTGTACAACATGTTTTACAAGACTCCTGAGTAAAGCAGCAGCAACTACACACCACTAAAAAGCCTGAAGCAATAATGGAAACGCAACATTACAAGACATTCCGGTCTCTAATAGCTGTCCTTTGATACATTTGTTGTAGCATCCTTTTCATAGTAGCATTTCTATTGATGCCATGGCATTGAGCTGGGTCGATTGTACTGTGCTGTTACAGGTTATAGTAAATAGAATGCTTTGATTTCTCTCAGGACAAGACTCAAAGGAAAGGAAGGTTAAGTCAGCCTGAAGGTGTGATAGGCTGTCTTTAAAGGGAAAATTTTAAATGACATTGTTTTCATGTTCGTAGGTTCTGCTCTTTTCTCTACCTGTTACAGTATGTTATGTTAAAACACAATTATCTCGTAATTGTGGCCACCTTTTTCCTTTTTCTCATCACTGACATACATCCACTTCTCAGAACTTATTTACACTTTGATAACACACAATTTACGTCTTTTAATAAATATTTCACTCACAAATACTTTAGTGTAGTTTTCACAACAAAACACACTACTGATTGACACAACTTGTTTTGTTATTGCATCCCGTTAATTTCAGTTGTATCATGAAATATTTGACTTACCGCCCTGAAGACAATAATTTAATGAGATTATTATTGTGTTCAGCTGATTAAAAAAAAAGAAAAAAAAAAAAAAAGATACATGACACTGACACATGTTATGCCACTTTTAAGATTTTTCCCGGTGCTGGTTAAGCAAGAGTGTTGTCAAAGAACAACAGTTTTTTGCAGAACTTGTTCCTAATGACCTGCTAATGAAGCTCCTGGGGGGTGGAGACTAAGTGTGTGTCTGTCAGCATGTTTGCCTGAGAGTCTTCATCTCATCAACACTCTAATAGCACTAGTGAGTCTAAATACTGCTTTTTTTCTCTTTCTTTCTCTGTCTCTCTCTTTCACACACACACACATGCACAGCACAAACTATAACCTATCTATTGTGGAAAAACATGCTCAGTACCCCCGGAGCGCCTTAAAGCTATAAGAGCTAACCCCTGCTGCCTGGGCTGATCCGCTCCCCTGCATGACTCATGCTCTAAGCATATGTCCCGGCACTGACTTTATTAGATTACATCATAGTGCTTTTCACTTTGCCCTCTTTTTTTTTTCTTTTTCCCCCTCCTGATCCACTCATCACACACTCTGAGATGTGTTTACAACAACAGCGAGTTAAAGCCTGTCAGCTTGCCTGTCAGACAAGGTTGTTTGAGATTTTCCACTAAATTGAACTCTTTCATTAGTGGCTGACAGATGTCTAAATGCCCAGAGTCTGCTACCCCCCTCTGCTCGCTGAGCACACCCCGAGGCCACTGCTCCCAATTTGAATGGTAAGGGGAAGGAAAGAACACAAGGATGGTAGGATGCAGGAAGGAGAAAAGGATCCAACCCAGGATGTGTCCTCCAGAGTGCCCTTACCTCTGAGAAGTGCAGTCCAATCTTTGTTTTCTACCTTTCCCTTCTCTCCATCCCTATCTTTTTTTCCTGTTCTCTTTTGTCCAGTTTTATTCCTCCTTCCCTCTTTGCTTCCATCCCTCTCTTTATGTGTGAGGATGAAAAGCACTTTGATTCACACTTTTCTCATTGTGGCAGTAGGCAGAGGGAAAAGGAGGAAAGGGTGAGGGGGAGGGGGCTCCGATGGGTGTGAGGACCAAGGCGGGTGGGGTGGTCCATGTGGGGAGCTTCATCCTCCATGTGGGTGGATCAGAGCGTTTGCCGTGCGCCGAGCTTGATAAGAAGCGTGGGGCTCATTAAAAGCTCCCGTTGCACTGAGACCACACACACACACACAGGTCCCCACCTCCCTTACCTTTCTGCTGGCGAGATAATTAGTGACGCTCTGCTGCCAGCATACAGGCACAAGGTTGTGTGTGCTCAAGCAACCAAAGGCACATCAAAGGCCTCCATCAAAGTAAGTGTGATCTCAAGCAAGGTTAAGGTTTAAACGTTCAGAATTACAATCCAAAGACATAACTCATTTATGCTGTCATTTATTGTCAAGTTGGTGGACAGAGCTGTAGATAAAGCCACAGACTGTAAGTGATAATGTCTATTATCATTTTCAACCATGTGAGAAATTATTGGCTTTCATGCTAAAGCCCCAGCGGCCTGAAGTCTGTTTCTTTGAACAGAATATATGTGCTCACTTGTAAAATGAGAGACTTGGCTGGATAGAGGACTCTTTCCACCATAGTAATTGTGTCATGATGATCATTACATTGTGCATGTCATTCTTATAAAATAAAGATTTATTTATATCATTAAATAGCTCAGATTAAATTCATACATGACGGGAAATATATGTCTTCAAAAGATCAAAATGAATTTGGACGTGACCTAAGACACTTCAGATGATCAGCCATGTGGCATTGTGTGAACAAGAATTTGTTCTTTGTGTGTGTGTGTGTGTGTGTGTGTGTGTGTGTGTGTGTGTGTGTGTATGACAGTGCATTTGTCAAAACTGACTGCTGTTGTGAAATGTTCTAAAACAGTTTCCTTTGAAAAAGATTTATTGATGTTTGGTAAAGCTGCATCTCATAGAGCATTTCAACACTGTCAAAATCTGTGAGCGAATAGTTGAGATGGAGTAAAGCCTTACCCACGAGCCATTATTCAATCTATAAAACCCCACTGTACACAAGTTCATCACATACTAGGCAAGCACGCTTTTTTTTTTATCCCCTTTAGATTATGACACAACACCCATTTATCTGCACACTGATTCTTGAAGTGTGTGCACAAGAGTGTGCTTCTGAGTGTGTGATAACGTACAGTACCTTTGAGCAGAGGAACAACCTCATGTTCTCAGTCTGTCAGTAATTTGATGTGTGCTGTTTGTTCAGGCGCAAGCTACCACACATATCACCCATCCATCACTATAGCTTGCCAAGCAGAACTTCGGTCACTTGCAGGAAGAAGAGATGAGCTGACTTCAAATGACTGATAGTCCACCTGATTTAGTCCTTGGATTTGCAGCAGCATGTTGCACTGCACATAAGCAGCTGTGAAATTCAAGCACCATAAACACCCAAGGACCCAGGAAGTAGTTGTAGGTGGTGATAAGCTTGCTAAAGCGGAAATATGGCAATGTAGGTTATTAAATGTATCATGTACTAAGCAGAGTGTCATCAAACATTCATGTGTTATAGCCTCGAGGATATTATGCAACATGCTGAAAGGTTAGACCTTGGACAAATGCTTGATAAAAAGGCTGAATGGAGACAGTTGGCTTGTAGACAGCTCACATAAGTGGTTTTAATGTTTAAATATGTGTTTTAACCATCATCTTTAAATCTTTTGTCTTCCCACAAATCATTTCCGGCATATCAGGTCCGGCAGCACACTCATTGGAACCAGCACACACACATAAGCAGACAAGCATTCCCACAGCGGTGTCATTACAGTGGCTCATTATCGAAATCAATTCAATTAAAGGCTGTAATTGCTGTAGTGAAACCCAAATGCTATCGCAAACACGAGCGAAGGATGGCGAACACCATCGATGCACGAACCTTGTGTGCGTGTTGTTATTTAACTAAAGAAATATTAATCACTTGTTTCAAATTAACTTCCCTAACCCCTCTTTTCTCTCTGAGTTGGTGGCGGCGTTTAAGCATATTGATTCAGCGGGGGAGGGAAAGAGAAAAGCATGTGAGCTAACTATGTTAAACACTTAGAGTAGTTAGTGTGGAGACAAGATGCAGCATAGCTAATGCCAAATCCCTCAATCATTCCTCTCACACCCGCACGCCGGGTTAATTGTTTACTGAACTAAATGAAGTGGGGATAATGTAGGCTAACTGTGCACTAAGCAGCACTAAGACAAGGGATATTGTAAAGGACAATTTGATTTATAGTCATTTGTTTGCCCAAAGGAAAGAGAGAGGCTTTAAGTCAAACTTCATTTGTATCAAGGTGTTTGTTGAAAGTGATGTGAGGAAACAGGGGAGGGTGCAGTGTTTGGAGTGTGTCAAGTGTGTGTGTACAGACTTAATTTAATTGTCACAGGTTTGCATGCTGCACAGAGGGAATTACACTTGAACTCTTGGCTAATGGAAACTAAACCTGTAAAGCTGTACTTTGTTACTAACTTTGATACTTGATGTTTGGTGTAGCTAAGTATATCTTTCATAGTTATGTTGTTTACGTCCCTTCCTTATAATAAAGCATCATTAGGTCACTAAAATGATGTAACATCTTATTGTTGTGCGCTCACCAGAACAAAATTAGACAATACCCCTTCATAATCCTAACTTGGCCACATCATTCATTTATAATCTACAACAGTGTGCTCAGTCAGTTTCTCTTCAGGATATTGTGAAATTAAAAACAGATGTTTGCTTGTTATTCTATTTGAAAAGGGAATGAGGGAAGCAATTGATATCAGTATTATTTGAGTATTAGCAACTGCCAGGACCAACAAAAAGTGCATTAAGTCTAATTAACCTTCTCTCTTTAAATACAGCTACACAAGCTATGTCTCCTAATCAGACAAGTATACATACAGCCGTCTGTATGAAAATCTCACTATGTTTGCAAGTGTGCTTAGCCATCAAAGAGACATATTATAATTGCCTCTAGTCTGGTATCCATTTGACCCAGGATTCTGTGTCAAAAGTTTTCTCCTGGTAAACTTACCATGACTTCAGTGCACATTCACATAGCTTTTTTTTTTTTAGCACTAATGTCTGCTCAGCATGAACGGGTCAGCTTAAGGTTAAAGGTTTAAAAAAACATGCTAATCATATCTATGTTTTTGTTTGCTTTTATTCAAATGGAAAGGTTCAGGTCCAGCGTCTCTTGCGTCTAATATAAACATTATAAGAAAAGGTTTTCTGACAAGGCATGTGGACGTAGGTTTGAGGTGAACCTACCATTCACCTCAAAAGTACGTCCAGATGCATTATCAGAAAAACTTTTCTTGAATATGTCTTAGATGTCTGAAAACCTCCACAGACATATATACATTATATATGATTATCTGGTATCTTTGAGCTGTTATTAACAATACTGCTGATGACTACAGTCTGGAGGTCATTAGTCAATTTGTGTGTGTGCATGACGGCTTTGTTCACCAATACTGAATTTGACTGTGAGGCCATCTGTCTGACTTTGACCCAGCAGCACACCATCATACCTTGAGACTGGACTGCCCTGTTTTTGGCACACTCTCTGGTCAAGTGCCTTTGGCTGTTGCTTTGAAGGTGCCTACTGCTGGCAAAGAATATACTCATTTCTTCAACACTCTTTTTAATGCTACACACACTCAGCCTGTTCCCACCTTGAACCTCGAGTCAGTACTCTAGCTCTGGGACAAGTGGACCTCTGACCTTTAAAGCACTGCGCCAGTCCCAGAAGACCCTGTCATCTGAGGGGAGGTGACAGGGGATAATGTTAACCCGGGTATAGTGGTTTACATTCAGGAAGTGTCGAGTTTCCTGGGCTCTGTGCACCAGGATGGGCTTTTTAATGAACAGTAGGCGAGGAGTAAGAGGTTAGCACATTGAGTGCCTGCATACCGGCCAGGTCGCTGGGCTGGATGTTTGTACATGAGTAGGATCTGAAGAATGCCACTCACTGCATGTTTAACCTGATTTTGTTACAAGGAATGGACCCTCTAGTGTTGAAACCTGTGTAATAATATCCAACAAGGTCCACAAAATGAAAAAAATCAAGCAGTACTTTGTGTATTGTTGTTAAATGATACTTTCACACCTTTTAGATTGATTACTATAGTCTTTTGGAGAATCTTTTTTAATACACTGAGTTAAATATGACTACCAACACAACCATCTCTAAGAATAATTTAAACATTTTCCATACCATTTTTACAAAGCAACACTCCAAGTTGATAACAATGAACAACATGTATAAATCTAGCTTCATGAATAACTCTCTAGTTATTACTTAGCTGCAGACAATAGTGAACAGAGTCACAGCAGCACAGCATCTCATTAATAGCGCTTGGAGTGGTGACTTTCAGTCTGCACATTAATATGTAAATGAAATGTTAATCGATTTTTCAAAGGTGTGTATTTATTATGTATTTTACAGAGGAGCATACTGTGTCAATCAGAACTGAACTGTGCAGTTTGTAATAAGTACTCCAAAAATGATTAAAAACAAATGGTGACACTTTATTTTCAAGTGTTGTATTACAAGCACATAATAAGCCTACTTTAAGCATCGTTGAACTTAGGAAATAATCACCAAACATCCGTCATTTACATTCTGTTTCATTTTGTTAGTAATTGTATAGCAGCCCAATAAAGAACATATTATTTTTCATGTTTTGTCTTGATGATTTTTGATGAGTTATTTAATCGAGTGAGTTCCAGAGGCTTATGAAGACCTCTTCAATTACAGAGTTACCAAAGAAAATGAATAATTTCTTGGGAGAGCATGATAAGAGCAAAAATACTACATAGAATTTGAAAGTAACAATAACACAACAGTCTATATGTTAATGTTTTGGGCAGAAATGGCAGTAAGAGCGATTTCACACTTGACACATGTGACAAAATCACTTGTCTCAGCTCAGCTCACTTTATTTGCGTCGCCAGCCCTCGTTCAAGTTCCTGACAGGAGCAGGACGTTCAAGCCAGTACAATTTTGCCCAAACCTGTGTCTATCAAATGAACTGAAATCTAAGCTTGTAATGCAGGATTTGTGTCAGTCACCTCACTCTCATTACTTGTCATTCTCTCGTGTGAGTGTGCATAGAAAATGAATGGTCACTTGCGTCAGGAGAAAATAAAAATGTAATGCTCCACCAAGGACTAAATATAGTAACTAAAATCCTCAATTTTAACATTGATGAAAGTAATGTCATGTTGTGCAAATAAAAGCCTTCAACGTTTTGGAGTTCTTCAAAATTGATTTCATTAAATTTGAATGCTTAACATTTAAATAAATTATAAATGCATATATAAATTAAATAGTTGCCGAGTGTGGCCATGCAGAGTAATGTGGGTCTGGGTTCAGCTGCCATCTCTGCCTCATAGAACCATGGACACATTTGCCTCTCATGCATTCATAAACACTGCCACAGACGAACAGCGAGACACACCTGATCTGATGCTGTGGGGCACAGACAGCAGCAGCTGACCACAGACTTGCAGTGCTCTGCTCTCTTTGTCTTCCTGCCTTAATCATTCTCAAGAATATCACCATGGAAGTGCAACTGACTGACTGACTAAGGTGTTCCTGGTGGTGACAGATAGTATTCGCTAAAAACTTCTGCTCAAGGATAGTGTCCGTCTGGTGGGATCAACTGTGGTTAGAAAACAGCGTAAAGACAAGATGCTGACAAGAAGCTGAGAGAAGCAGGTCTGTGGGGCTTGAGGGCTATCATCAGAGGGTGTCTTGCTGTTCTTGTGGCCTTCGAAACCCTTCTGACATTTATTTTTATTTTTTTAATGTTAGTAATTGTCACCCATGTGTATTCAGTCAGCATGTTCATGGACAGATACATTTGTAAAGCTAAATGCCAGCACAGCATCATGCCGGCTGCACACATGGCTTTACGTGGTGACGTTTTTTGCCTCTCTGCGCTTTTACGAGGCTGTGCGCGGCAAGGACTTAGTAGTTTTGTCGGGTTCCTGCTGAGTGTATAATGAATGGCAGAATGTGGCTGTGGGCCTGCCAGGCAAGAAGAAACAGCACAGTGGAATTGTGGGATAGCAAAGAAGAGTCATGCTTTGTGGGTCCCGGTGGGGGCTTACCAAGATCAAACATGTCGACAGAGCTGGCGCCCGCAGGGTGTTCGGGTAGACAGACCTAAGGTGGAGACGCCTGAAAAGCAGACAGAGTTTTTGTACCTGCATGAAAGTGCCGCTAGTGTTCGCATACGCCGGCAATGTGTGGGTGAGCTATTTGTGTGTGTTGCGGCAGCTTTTGGCAGTGTTTTTCAAGAATGAGTGACGGCGACGCAGTGGATGCTGCCATGGCTTTTGTTTAGTGTTTTTGTTGTTTTTTTTAGAGGGCAGGCTTTGAAATGGATTAATGAGAAGTGACTTGATGGCACTTCCAGGTTTTGCTTTGACATGACTTTGTTTTTTGATGTGGCTTTAGCCCCCACACTCACCTCATCCATGTCCCTGCATCTGTCCTTGTGTTAGTGACACTCTACTGAGACGGCAGCCTAGAGGCTCTGTAACTATCCTTGTCTACCCTTGATTTTTCTTCCTCTGGTCTTCTCCAAGTTGCTTTTTTTATTTAAGAATGATTCTGCAGAGAGAGGATGCTGCCTGAGTTACAGGGATTTTCATTTTTTCTATCTTTTCTCTAAATGTTTCATTAAAGATAACTAAATAATTTAATTTGATCCAATGACCCCATTTCTTTTCTTTTCTCTTCCTTCATAGGTCCAGTTATTATTAAATGCATCTTAACCTCAAGTCATAAAGTCTGGTCCAAAGTGACCTTAAAATGTGTGTCCTAGGTGATCATATCAAGTGCTTAGCATTAATTTAAATGTAAAGACATGCAGTGCATCATCAATGCATACTAAGAATGTGTTCACTGATGTGATCCTGTTAAAGTGTGAACAGATATGCATCCTGTCTCACATCTGACATATTTTTGTGAAAATACTTGCATTGTTGACTTGTTGTCGTTAAAATGCCTAATTATCTTGGTTATTTGTTATATTTATTGTTGTCTGTGTGAAATATCTAATCATTGACTAAGCTTTTAACTTAAGAGAGACACTAATCTCCAATAACAAGGAAGATAAAATTAAAATCCTCCAGTAGTTTAAACCATTTATTTACCAAGTAATTAAAACATTAGGAAGTGCATGTAAAACTGTTGAAAAAATATAGCTTTTTTAAGGCCTAAACTGTGGCAACAATGTGCTCTGTCATGTCACAGCACTGAGTTCACCTGACACTGTGTTCTGTCATAGTTCGTTTAATAAGGATTCCAACTCCACCTTTGACTGCCCCCATCAGGCAGCTCTAGGAAGCAATCACCAGACCGACCAACTGTGTGTGTGTTTGTGTGTGTGCGTGTCTGTGTGTGCGTGTGTGTGTGTGTGTGTGTCGGGGACCAGTCTTGGAAAAAAGTCAGGATGATAAGGAGTGGTGCAAGAGGGAGAGAGTTGGGATAAAGGTGTGTGATAGAATTGGGAGATCAAAGCCTTCTGTCACAGCGTGACTGAGCCCAGGGGCATTATGGGTAAGACAGGGTACATCCACACTCACACGGACACATGCAGCCGACTGGTATTTGACTCTGAGTGTGATTGATACTGGGCTAGATTTGGAGAATCACTGTCATTCGTCTCTGTGCAGATCAAACAGCCACATAATCTTCCATAAAGGAATGAGAGATAGAGAGAATTAATGGGGACAGAGGCTGAGAGAAAGTTTGAGACAGAGAGAGGTGACAAAGACTTCTCAGCTGTAAAGTGTCTTGTTTCCGTAACAGAGGGCCTAACACCTTTCAAAACATCCATCAGATGCAGTGTTTCCTTGGTGCATCCAAAAGATGGGTGCATCCAAAGATAATGAAAAAGACAAGTGTAAATGCAAGCATTAGACCCTATTTACCACTTGTATTAACATGAAATCTTCCCCTCTGTAGCTAATCTGAAACAACACAATGCAGACAGAATACAAATAGCGTTGTGGTAATGTGTGTGTTCCAGTTTTTTCCTTTGCGTGTTCCTTCTCTTATTTTCACTAATAAAAGGATGCATGTGTGGTTTGTAAATACCTTGTAAACTGGTTACCATGTATAAATCATTGAGAAGCTCTTATAACATGTCAGGAGAAGGACAATACTGACATGTTGCTTTGCCCAAAGGTAGTGAGCCCAAGTGTATTTTTACCTGTATTCAGACTCACACATAGGCCAGGTTAAAGGACTTTTGAATAAAGTATAAATAAAATTTAAAAAAATATACAAATTGAATAACTGGTTTAAAATCAATGTATAAAACATATAATTGAAAACATTTTATACTGTAAAATGGTATTTATTATGTTGTTGTTGTAGATTATGGCACAAGATTTTGAGACAGACCATTTAAGAAGGATATTATGCTAAATTAATAAAGTCAAGCTTTGAAATGGTCACTTGTTGGACCTTGACCTCAACTTTCTAGCAACAGCAAACCATCATTGTGACCATCATGATTTGTACTACATTCTGAAGCCTTTTCTCAGAATATGGTAATCACACTAGACTCCATAAACTCCATAAGGTCTATTGCGTCTTTATATGGTTGGCCTAAGAGTGTATAGTTCCACTCTCCGGCTGCTTTGATATACATAAAAGGGCTAATATTATGGATTACTGAAGACTCTTTCATAGTGGGACACAGTATTAGATGTATGACCGTTTTCCGTATGTGTTAAATTTAATTTCCCTCTCTCTCTCTCTCTTACAGATGCACCACCCTATTCAAATGAAACCTGCAGATAGTGAGAAGTCTAATGGTAAGTGCCCTCAAAAGACACATATCTCTATAGCTTTCTTGAATTGGCTTGGTAATAGCTACAGTATTACAGCCATGTGTTTGATCGCCGCTTGAGTGGCAAGAGCAACTAGAGACCAGGGCATAAAAAATTGAATGTGAGAGACAAAAAGCCAAGGGATGGGGGGAAATGCTGATATATATATTTTATATGTTATGAATTATTAAGGTGCTTCAGAAGGGGGTCAGTGAAAGTTGAATTGTTTTGCCCTTATAGTGAACCAGACTCAATTCCCAGTGGCAGCTCACTTATATATAAACATGCTGTATGGACTTTGTGGACAAACACACTCATAAAGCCTAATGAATCCATCTGTTTCACACACATACTGTAGCCTGTGTCACACAGCGTCACCCTGTTTTCAAATGGTTACATATTCCAGATCCAGTTGAGAAGTGATATATATTTTACTATGAGTCCTACGCTCCATTCTGATTTAACCAAATAAGGCAGCTGCCAGACAGTATCTCACGTCACATTTTAGGTTCTGACCAGATTCCTGCTTTCAATAGTCCGCAAGCTCTTACACAATGCTTTCTGAGCATATGCTTTATATTTATTTATGCTCATAAGAACAAGATTTTAGATCTGGTTATTTTTAGGGCTGTTGCAGCAAATGTTTAGAATTTGTGTTTTAGCGAAATGTTGAAAGTTTTGATTCAAATATCAGTTAGTTGAGTCATTTTTTGTGTTTTGCAGGCATATTTCTAGTCAATTCCAAACTTTTAACCTTGATGTGCTGTGTAAATGTCTCGAAGCGTTGCAAAGTGATAAAATTTTGAGGTGTTAGATATCTGAAAATCTCAGTAAATACACTTGGATCTATTTGCATGCATAGATAGAGTATCACCAAGGGAGAAAATGTGCAAATTGTGTATTTTACTCTGTGGACACATCCAGTAACACAGCTCCAGACATCACCATTTCCCAGGTTTTCACATGAATCTATTCTGTAAGGTCACTCCAAATCTTGTACAAATTCCTGAGCACATTTCTGTGAAGTGACCTATACTCTGCAGTGTAATTGAACAGAATACAGAATGGACACTAAAGACCGGGATTGGATGAAATGAACGTTTGGATTAAGCACTTTTATAGATCTTTATAATGTTTCAAAGGTCTGCATGTGCCTGTTAAATGAAGGCACTTTGCTTTGACACAAAACCAAGTGCTATATAACTAACTGTCCACTGCAAGAGGCCACTACAATAAAGTGACAGTATCCACCCAGCCAAGGGAGTCATCTTTATAAAAGCCATCTTCTGCTCCAGTAAAATACGGTGAAATACGAGTTTATAAGACATAACTGTGGAGGTAACGATGCTAGAACTTAATAAAGCAGCCCCTACTTGCCGCCAGGATTGTGAAATATAGAGAAGACCATACGTAACATATTCATCCATTTAATGGTAATGACCTTTAATATACTCCGTATTAGAGCTGTAAGAATGACAAATGGCTGCTCAGAGCGTTATTAGTTTAGTCAGTGGAGGAGATGAAAGAAGAAGACACAGACAGAGAGAGATGTACAGTCTAACAGAAAAAACTATATTTGCAGATGAGGATTTTTGCAAAGTCTTTTCCTTTTTTGGTTTTCTCTTAATGTGCTAAAACTCAGCATGAAGCCAATTTTGCTCCAATTTTCACAGAATGCAAAGCTGACTCCAGATCATCCCAGAGCCAGCTTTATGAGTCTTATCACCCACACCGCCTGCCTGCCTGTGCAGCTCATCCTAAAAACACAAACAGTCAATTGTAACCATATCTGCTCTCTTTCTTCCTATCGACGCTCAGTAAATTAATTACATTGCTGTTAGACTTGTGGTAATCTTCCTCTGGAGTGATGTGCACGCTCACACATACACGCTGTGTACAAAGGAGTTAAAGCATTTTGAAACCACACTTATCTTGGCAGCGTATCCCGATGGTTGGTTTTTTTTTTTAAATACACAAACAATCAGAGAGCAAAATAAACAAGTGTGCTATTGATTTCCCAGAGTGCAACAGACCGCTTATCTCTTTCGCCTCGCGGTAAGAACTGACAGTTTCCTCATTAAAAATGAATTGGATTAGCATTACATTGAATGCAGCGGGAACTTATAAATGCACTTATATTGTTTGTGCGAGCGGTGAGGATTTCTCCCGCAGCCTGGTTCATGCTTCACACGGAAACACGCAGTGCACATGTTTCTCACCGTTACCTTCAGTCAGATCACTTTCCTGGAGATTGCACTGGCGGAGGGGTGGATTGTGTCAGAGCAAGAGCAACATGCAGGAATACAGAAGGAGGGAAGGAAAACGAGGAAAAGTGTGAGAGAGGACAAGCTGGAGAGTCTCAGTGCAGAGTTGTGTTGAAGTGATAATGAGACATTGATCAGAGCTCGCAGATGGCATGATGAAATACACGAGCTTTGTCTGTCTCCATCCATCCCACTGACTATTGTCTTTCTTTTACTTTGTCTTTACTTTGTCTTTGCTATTATAGTTGCTTGTCTTTTCGTTCTTTTATCACATTCTGTTCTTTTTTTATCCCCCTTGGTGTATTAAACTTTCTTCTTTACTTGCACTTCTAACATTTTACTGCTTTCTTTGGCCTTTACAATCAACACAATCAATCCACACTCAAGTCCAAATAGTCTGTATCAGAATTAGTTTAAGTGCATGCTATAAGCATAGAGAAACTCAGACATGCTTTTTCTTCATGGAAATCCTAATTGAAGTAGTTCAACCTCCAGTTAGTCCATAGCACAGGTCCAGGATGTAAAAGTATATTTTGGGCACCTTAATTCTGATGTGGGGAACATTTTTAAACAATATTATAAAAGTGAGGGAAAAAAATAATGCTGAATTTTCTCTGTTGTCAATTTACCATCTTTTCTCTTGTCATGTTTCTTCTTGTCCCGACAGCGGTTGAAGACAGGAAGTTGTTTATCGGGATGGTATCAAAGAAGTGCAATGAGAATGACATCCGGGTCATGTTCTCTGCATTCGGACAGATTGAAGAGTGCCGGATCCTTCGAGGCCCAGATGGACTTAGCAGAGGTGTGTGTCGCTCCCTCTATCTGCACTTAGTGCTGCTCATCTAAAATATTATTGCACAACCACCTCCAGCAGCTGCTGTACAACTGATTCATTGTGCCATGAATCCAAAACATGCTTTAGTCTTAATTCAAAGGGAGGACTACTTCATATTTGCATTATGCCATTTAGAGGCTTCTATTGGTCCAATGGAATGACGTTTCAATGCCTTTTACTAAATAACAATAATACTTTGATTTGAAAACTCAAGTCCCATCTAAATGGGTTGAAAAATAAGTAAACAAACGACATAAATAGTGGTGTCACATGAACCTTCCTTTCTGAGTGTAACCCTAATAACCTTAACAATAATGTTCCTTCCATTGTTTTTTGACTTTGTGAACTGACAGCAGCAATGTGACATACCATATTTTCTTCAAGTTTCTCAATGAGTACATTTGATCACAGAAATGAATCAGTGCAGCTCCTGGAGGCCACTGTGGCACTGTGAATACATGCATTCTCCTTTTAGCTTTCTCTCTATATCCCTCTCTTTTTTTCTTTTTTTCTTCCCTTCTCACTCTCTCAGTCTACCATGATCCATTTCTTCCTGTGCCCATCTAACCTTCATTCACATCTTACACCTTCCCTGCAGTTCCAGTCTCACCGTAAGATAGTCATAGGAGCTCTATTCTGTCCAGAGCAGAATATGTATTCTTTGCAACAGAAATCATGTGCATTAATTGCTTAAATTGAGTCCTATCTATCAATTACTCCAAATAGTCTATAATATTAACCCTTGAAAAGTAACACTAGATTCTCTGTTGAATGACGTACACCCCATGCTTTTTATCTTTCGCTGTATCAGATATTTCTACAGTTTGAAATCCTGAACAGGGTTAGTCTCAAGAAGCAGGTTTACTCCAAATTTAGAATTAGCCCATTTTCAGTTCACAGAGTTTATCTGAAATGTGGGTCACTTAAAAACTTGTTGTAGCTTACTCAGTGAATTTATAATTCAGTTTTATTAGTCTGTCTTTGTCCCCTCCTCTTCTGCCGTCTGATTGGATGATTAATATCCTTATTTAATCTGATACCGTGAGTGTTAAACATTAAACACATACAAGAGTTCAACAGTGAAGCAATTAAAAAACCTTTTGATAGTTCTGTTAAAAGCCTACACATTTTTATTCATGTTCATTTTAATTACTTAAATTAAAATAGGCGTAGGCCTAAACTGAATATAGAACCCAGTGAAGTGTGTGTTCTTTTATACTGTTGCCATGCTCTTGGCTCCATTGAAAATTGCTTTCTTTCCTCAGCTACACTCAGAGGGAGCACAATCCAACTAAAATAACTCAAAACATGACTGAGTTGGCTTGGTCCGACTAACCCAGAGTTTAGGTTTATTCTCTGACTTTATTCAAGCTGCTTTGTGAAATAGGGCCCTGGTCCTGAGCTCTGTTTTTAAATTATTTCATGTTTGGGCCAAGCATTGTCAAAATGAATGATTACTACTGACTTATTACTGATTATTTATAATACATGTTATTGTAATTTGTTTGTCATGGACCCACTTTGTGAGTCTGAAATCAAGATTGAATAAGAATGTTGAAATTATGCCCAAAAAAAATTTCTTATAAATTTTAGTCATTTCAAAAGTTTAACTATAGCTTGAGGTCGTTTTGTGTATTTGTTGCAACTTGTTTCTTTATATAATTTGACTTCTCAGACATGAAAGCGAGGTCTGCCAATTTAAAAAATCAAAATAACTTACACAAAGAAAGTAGATACATTATAAAAATGATGATAATAGATGAGTTGTTTAGTGCTATGGGTAGCTCTTGTGACATCGTAGACCCCCTGCATCCCCAGCTCATACTCACCTGCCACCCCTCCCATTTGATTTCTGCCATCGCTCCTGCCGCTGCCCTGCTCCACCCCGCCCCTCCCCTTGTGGTTTTCTATGTGCTGAGGAGACGGAGGGGCTTTTTGACACTCTCCTGCCCTCCTCCTCCTGCTCCTCCTGCCGTCACATGAGCTGTCGTTGTGAACGTCACGCAGGTTCCATGTGGATATGTCATGTTGCTTCTTCTATGGCTGTCAGATGTTATAAATGTTTTTGTTTTCTTTTTTTTTTCTTCTTTTTTCGTTTTTGTTTCGTTTCGGTTTTATATAGTCCCCGTTTTTATCAATCTGCCCTCTCTCTCCTTTCTCTCTCAAGGTAGAAGAAAGCCTTTGCCTCAGACTACAAACTCAAACTCCCATGTTCCTTTGCTCCTTTAAACCGCACCATCCTATATCTCTGTCCTAGAATCCACTCTCACATCAATTTGTCCTCTTTCTCGGAGACATCCCCACGTCGACCTCCTTCCCTTGCTTCTCTGCCATCCCTTTTTCCTTCTTCCAACCCATTTCAGCTTCTCTCTTTTGTCCTCATGAATATTTCAGACGCAATGGCCCAATCCTAGCTTCTGTAGAACTAATATCAGCCACTAAGCAGCTGATGTACGTCAAAGAGAAAATTCCTGTTTAGATTTGGCAAGTAAATAAACAAGGCTAAATAAAAAGGTCTTTGAGGATTCCTATGTGCAAGTCCCAGAGGCCCTAAGTCCCACCTAGCTGCACTGCTGAGATCCTTTAATTCGTGGTATCAATCAGAAGTGTGCTCTACCATCCCGCTATTAATAAAATATGGATCACACCACCAGTGGATGGCTGGGCCTTGGGAGCTACCCTACTTTCATTAAAGGACTGTTTGGTTCTCTACTGACGACAGAATGCGGCCCGTGAGGTATTTTTAGCGCTCAAGCCACATCCCATCTCTCAACTGTAAAAAATAAGACATTCAACAACCTAGCCTGAGCGCTTTTACTCATAACTACCAATGGACTCCTCTCGGACTAAATTAGAACAACTATGACACCGATAAATGAAGTTCCATCTGTTTTATTCTACAAGCTTTGACGGGATGAATCAGAAGTTTCTCTGACGAATAATGATGCTATTGGCGAGCAGTTTATAAATAGAGTCTGGCTAGAGGTGTAACCCAAATGGAAGCCCTCTTCAAAGACAGTCCAGTTCTGGGGCAGGATTACTGCAGAGCGCAACAACCTTGTGGAAGGAAAAAGGAAAAAAAAAAAAACTGCTAAATGACAGATTGCAGCTCATCTAAAAAAGGCAGTCCATTCAATCAGATGAAAAAATGTCCCACTTTTGAAATGCCCTATCTACAACCAGCGCTAGCACGCCAACCCTGAATGTAAAGGACAAATCAAAATGGTGACTAGGTCAACATCATCAAATTGGATGACCTCAAGGGCTTCTGTTTTTTATCATCTGGACGGAACTGTTTATTAGGTTTGACCTGGGCTTAAGCATTGACTTGGTTTAATATTTATAGGTCTTGACTATAATACAAAGTAAAATATGGATAAAATTGTTAGTAATAATGTAATAAAGACAATTTCGCAGTTGCCATTTCAGACCATTGCTGCTAAATAAAGAAATACAGGAGGTAAAACAACTCAACAAACAAGTGGTGTGGAACATTTCAGTGTATCTCTGTCCATCCATTACACCTCTGTCCTTTTTTTATTTTATTTTTTTGGTCTGAATCTGTTTCACTCCTTTCCATTTCTATCTCCAGCTCTTCATATTATCCCAGCAGACTATCTGATAACCCCAGATTTTCTTTCTCAAGCTATAGTTTTGCCAGCCAAACCTGAACACACTGAATGTGTTTGTGAGCATTTGTGTAATCAGCTCAGGCCTGGCTGCACTAACATAGCTTGGTGAGTTTGTTAGCATATTATTAGCCCAGGGGGTTGTTGAAGCACTTCTCACATTATCTCCTCTAATCACTCCCTAACCAGCCAGACAAACACAATCACACTCAAACAACAACCAATAACAAACCATAAAAAGTACCTTCTGGATACGTCCGATCTCGATTGGTCCAAATCACTGTCAGAGGAGGCTGACCAATGCTTGTCTCTTCTTTGTCTGTCTGACTTGATGTAATTTTCTTATCTGATTCCCATCTTCCTTGAACCCCTGCAGATATTTTGTCTCAGCCAACTCACCTCCGCTGCCATGTAGCTGTTTTTTTCCCCCTATAAACCCACTACCGCCACATTGCTTTATCTTTTGACAAAGCAGAAAAAAAGAGGGCACCCAATCAGACTCACAAAACAAGCCCAAATGCATTCAAATCACTTTCAAAGGCAAATTGAAACTGATTTACAATGTTGAATTATTGGAAGTGATTGTCTGAATTCAGGTGTGACTAAATTTGCCAGTGTGTAGTCGCAAAATGAACCCAAAAAATTGGAAAAAAGCGAATACAGGAAGAGGTTATTCGAAGGAGGCGTGGCTTAGACAGTCCCGATAGCAAACCTGCCTGTGAGAAATGGCTGTTTGCAGGTGGGCTTGGGCAGTGGTCGGGGATGGGATTGTGGTTGTCAAGACACTGTGTTGTTTCTACAGCGACTGAGAATACTGTTGTCCTGCCTGTGAGATGTACTCTGTATCAATCTCTGTTTTGGGTTGTTATTTATGAGTTTTTTTTTATTATTTTTGTTTTATTTATAACAACGACGTGTCCAACCCTTTTGTCTTGTTTTTGTTCTTTCTTGTCTTCCCCCTCCTCCTCCTCCCACCCCTCTGCCGTCCCCCTTCTCCTTTCCACTGTCCCTCCATACCCCCCTCCCCTTTACAGGATGTGCGTTTGTCACGTTTTCCACAAGAGCTATGGCACAGAATGCAATCAAAGCCATGCACCAGTCTCAGACTATGGAGGTACTGTACTCTTTCTTCAAATCTCTCTCTGTTTCACTGCTTCTCCTTTTTCTCCTCTTCCTTCTTTTTACATGTGCCTTTTGCGCTGGCAAATTTTAGCTGTCAGTCTCTGCAAAGTCACATTATTGCTGGATTTCACTTGAAAGTCAAAAGGCCTAAATATAACTGTCACATCAACAGGAAGAAAATCCAACTCAGCAACTGCACCCACTATAAAGTCATGCATGTAGAAATTACAGTTACCACCACTAGTTTATTTAGTGCATTATTGATTTATCTATATTAAGTGAATCTCCCTGGATTAAGTACCACTTGCCATCAACGTATCAAAGTAAGTCTGACTTATTGTCACCGATTTGGCTCCATGTATAAAATGGGCATCTCCCATGTTTTCTTCCTCAGTTTTTGTATCTGGACACATAGTTTTATGTGGACAAAGTTTGGCAAACTTCCCCCAAACTGTGACAGGAGATGGGCCCCTTTGACACAACAGGCTGAAATGGGCAGGTGGTGTTACAGACCTCATCAGTGCTTCAGCGACCCTGGCACTGCCGTAATGGGGACGCAGCCTCAGCTCCTTTGTTGCGGCACGTTTTGGGGCACTCTTGTCAATATTGTTGGGCTTGTGACAGGGCAGGGTGACAGGGCTGTGATTGGGAGAGAATTACATGGTGTACAACAAATGTCAGCGTGTGGACTGGTGTGAGTGAGACATCGAGACAAAAAAGTGGTAATTGTGGGCTGTGTTAAGGAAAAAAGACAAGTGGCATTCACCCCATAGCCCTCTCATTAGAGCTGATCATGATAATCACGGCCACTATTGATGTGCTGTGACTCTGACAGAAGAAGAACAGTGAAGAACAGATGCTCCGCCCTCCACATGTCTCCAAGTGAGTGTGTCCACATGCAGGGAATTTTATATTCTCCCACGGCTAATATCAGTGAAGTGTCGGTGTTGATTTCTTTGGCCAGGCAGACGCAGCAGAAGTGGCGTGTCTCTTCTGAGTGGAAGGAGTGACACTTTCCTCTGACAGTGTTAGTATTAAGCTAGAATTATCCTCGCTCTGAGCAGTCTTCTGCTACAATGGGCCTGGTAAACACTAGCAGTGCCCCTCGCTTTTATCAGGCATTTTGAAAAAAGAAAAAAAAAAGACTTAAACCATAACACGGCAATATTGCAGTGGACAATGGCAAAATACCTTCATTTCCATTTGAAAACAAGCTGTTTCTATCCCCAGGCAGACCTAAATTGCCGCATCCGTTTGTTAATGTTCCTCAGTTTTGCAATTTAAAAGTAATTACTTCGGGTCCGAATGAGGGAATGAGGTCTGGTAAATAGAGTTTGGTTATTGTCTTGGCTCTATTGCACCCCACTGTCTTAGATAAAGCAAGATTGTGTATATGAGGTTGTGTTTGTGTGTTTAATGGCACGTCCACAGTGCATGTTACGAGTAAAAAGGGAGGCAGCCCTGGTGCTCCATTCGTTGATGGCCCTGTCACTGTCATATCCATTCTCATTACAGCGTGACATTCAGGTACACACAAGCGCACACACGCACTCATCTGACGCAAAAACACACATGCTCGCTGAATGTCAGGCCGTAATGAAAGTGGATATCAGCTAGACAGGTAATTCTCTGTGAAACCTCTAAAGACACAACAGGCAAGCGAGTGGGCCGGCTTCATTGTGTTGTATTGGTGCTGTATTTGGGCTGATATGTGCCTTACATTATTCACTCTCTGTACAAAGACTCATTTAGTCCCCGTTCATGCCACCTGACACTAACACATATTAGCATGGCCCTGCAAACACGCACGCCGCAATTGTGCAAGTAGTGCAGAAGCTTAAGTAGAGCGTGAGATGTTTTAATGTCCAACAAACACATGTCAGCCTCGGATAAATACTG
This sequence comes from Rhyacichthys aspro, assembly GCA_036850595.1. Lineage (NCBI taxonomy): Eukaryota > Metazoa > Chordata > Actinopteri > Gobiiformes > Rhyacichthyidae > Rhyacichthys > Rhyacichthys aspro. The sequence goes on along the minus strand of CM072159.1, from coordinate 20,245,929 downwards.
CAAATCTGACAGAGAGCGAAAATCAATGTAACAAATTAAAAAGACGTAAATATTATATGACTATCCTATCCAGAGACCTTACCTAAGAGGCTTTGTGCATGAATTTATAATAATAAGTGTTTATGAATGAACTGAAAGCAGTTAAGAGCCAGTTGCAGCGCTGTGAACGTAGATGAAAAACTCTTGTCTAGCTGTCTGTTCTTAATTGATTTGGCATACAAATCTGTAATAAAAATCATTCCATGCATTTAACAGGGCCATTCAGCATCCAATTAGCCTAGGAAGATGACACACATTGACATTTAAAAGCTATGTGAGCGTTAAGCAAGTGAGATAACAAAGGTTCACAGAGCAGAAACCCTTCTGAAAGCTACAAGAGATTGATTTTCAAGGTAAGAGGAGCGGGGCTTATAAGTTGGTGTGTGTGTGTGTGTGTGTGTGTGTGCGCGCAAGTCTGAGCATTTTAGGGAAGGATGGGAAGTGATGTGTAATGTTCTCTTCACGGCTGTCTCTGGGAGATGTGTTCAGGCAGCACAGTTGGGTGGTTGAGCTCAGTGAACTCTTGGTTGAGTTGAGGAAGTCTGAGGAACCAAACTTTTTAGCTTTTAGATGGTGATTCAGGCTGCGGTGTACTTTCATCAACAGCCATGTTCCCCCATGCCTTAATTACATGATCTGGTGCTATAATTATGAAAGGTGCTCATTTCAATGATGTATCATTTTGGAAACTGTAGGCTGGTGGGGCCACCTGTGTGAACAGCCGTATCTGTCAGTAATTTGTAGTGTAATTGGAGGATATCACTAAGATGCTGTCAGAAAGTTAACAAAGGAATAAATGTCATCACCTAAGGTCAGCATCGGCGATTGCGGCCACTTATTGACTCACAGCTTGGTCCAAGTTATCCATCAACTTTGCTTGTACATGTAAACCTAAGTTGTCAGTCCCTCTGCCCTCCACCACTGGACTGGCGGCTTGGAATAATGTGATTGGTGGAGAAAAGAGCCACTGTGCCACTGAAAATTTTGTAGGCAAAGGTGGTAATTTAGGAAGTACCACCACCACAGTACAAATTCAATTGAACTGCCATTTCCAAATTTAAAACACTGGTAGAGCAAAAAAAAATGTAATGGGATTTTTTTTGGTTTTAATTTTTGATGCACATGCAGGTAAAGTCATTATATGGCTCCTTCTTGTCTCAAAAGAGGCCTATTCAAAACAAATCAGATGCTTTTCTAATTTACTTTTACACAACATGAGGTGTAATTTCACCCAGTGGCAGGTATTTTGAGAATCCCCATCAGCAGCAAATACTTCCAAACATTAGCAAGCTTGTCAAATAATTTTAACAAGAGGAAAAAAAAAGAGACCTCAAGTGGGGCGAAACATGATGAGAGCCACAAGATAATTGCTCGTTGAGAACTAACTTTTTGGCAATTGAGTAAATCTCATTGCACTCACATTTTTGCAAAATTAGCATCATTCTCATCTTAATGTGAGCCATAAATCTATTTCTGGGGCAGGAGGTGTATTTTCCTTATCAAAGAAAACACCGCTGTATTATTGATATTTCAAAGTAACCACTCAAACTGGTAATTACACAGGAAGAATTATCACAAATGACAAAATTCACACTAACTCATGTCTTGACCAGTGGCCTTGTATGAGGCTTTAAATTTTGGGCCTGTTTTCCGGTGAGACTCAACCACAGAGGCTCTTCATCCTCAACCGCAGTCCCAGGGCAGGACTCTCATTCAGGGGCACGATTCCTCTAGCTTGGTGCATGTCAGCTCGAGTAATGAGATATTTAGCAGAGAAGGATTGGGAGCTCGTGTCTCAAGGGGAATCCACTGCAGACGCCGAGGTCCCGGACTGACACTCCGCCTCCGAATGCAATTCTGCCATCGTCTCCTCTTCTTTATCTGTCAGCAGTCAGAATAAAGTGAGAAAATGACTGGTGGAGAGACGGAGTAAATATGGCCGAGCCCCCGTCAGACAAGAGACATGCTCATTCAGCTGATAAAGTCAAGCCCTGGCCCACAGCGTAGAGCTTGTCTGCTCACACACACAGACATGCACATGCACACTGCAGGCATTGTACGGTGTGTTGTGCGGCTTTTTCTTTTTTTCAGGTCTATACAAAGTCATTTTTTTCCCAGAATTAATAAATGTCCTCTTAATGAAAAGTAAAGAGGAATGTCAAGTGAATAATAAATAGCATTCATTAGTTACAGCAAGTAACAACAATACACAGTTATTTATAGAACAGCATTTTAAAACTGAAGATGAAACCATAATGTTAAGGCCCATTTTTAACTTCAATTTCAATTCACTGTTGTGTTAGGTGGGTCTCATGGTATGTACTACTTCTTTTGAACAAAAGAAGCACTTTATAAAAGGCTATGTGGCAAAAACCATCCCGACTGACACTCTCAGACAAATGACAAAAATAGTGTCATCTTTCTTTTGATGAACTGGATTATGTCAGCAGATAAAAGCATTTGTAAATAGATCACATCATAACTTTCAAGGGTGGCATTGGTCAAAGAGGTAGAGCCATTCATCCTTTAATGAAAAGGTTTGTGGTTCGATACTCACTTGTCTTGTAAACGTCCATGAGAACTTGTTTTGATGATCTGTGTAGGCGATTGAAGCTTTAGCAGGCCACAAATGACATGATTTGCCCTAATTCTGCCCAATCAACAACTCTTGCAAAGCTCCAACCACTGCAAGAATTCTTGTGTGATGTGTTACTGATTCAATCCACTGCACAGACCAATGCTGTTCCGAATAAACCTGTAAATATCAAACGTGTTCATTACCTACAATAAAAGATCCTGTTGTGTCGGGGGAGTCCCAAGGACAAACAAGCACAGTCTGGAAGTTGTCACACAGAATGAAGCCATTATTGCACAGAAAGCAAGACTGAAAGGACTCACTACTCTACTCTGCACAACCAAAACACAATAAACTGCAGACACTCTTACCAGTAGCATTTAGAACTAGAAATGAAACTAGGTGACAGGATGCACATTTTGATTGCTTGGGCCTTGCTTCAGTCAAATTCTTCTGGGTAATTTTGAATCCTCAGCTGTTATTACAACTCACACTGACAGATATTATTTGAATGTGTTTTGTTTTCATTTTGCTTTTAAAACTAAGGATTACTGTGAGATTGCAGAGTTCCTATAACTTAGAACCTAACCAACTACAACACATCATGTAAAATGCCAGCTGTAGCTGTGGGAAACTTGAGCAAACTTTTTCACTTGACATTTTCAATGTCTGATGACTGAAGAATTATTCAAGGAAGAAAATTATAATTGTTCCTTTAGTTGCAGCCAAATTATCCAACACATAACACAATTATGAAATTCTCTTCAAAACTGATGAAAGAAGTAGTTCAGGTTTGGGCCCAGGCATGATGCATGCTGTGAATTTCTGATCACCATTTATTTGATTAAAGCCTAACAACAATAATAAGTCAATGCAAACTTTTAAGATGGCATGTTTCTTTTTGCTGTACATTCACCTCCACTTGACATACAGTGCATGTGTGACTTGATGCTGTAAAGTAGCCAAATCCCTCTCTTCCCCAACCGACTGCTTCAAACTAAATGTTTCAATCAAAAGCTTTTTATTCTCGGGTGGCAGATTGCCTTTGTTTCAAACGGATTTGCCTCTAGTTAGGCTTTGATTGTGAAGTGTGAGTAATGGTGTGGTGTGATACATTGAGAAGCTGCTCCACTGCCGCTCTGTCTCAGGCCCTATTGTTCTCTATGTCATCTTTTATGTGACAGTTGTTGTGCTGGATGTCCAATATGTCTGGACTAGACATGCCACACACATCCACACACACACTCCCAAGGACACTCTCTGGTCCCTGGTGTGAAGAATCAAAATAGGCACGTTTAGACAGACTTCCTGTGATAGTGGGTATCTTTAAATCTTCCTCTTGCTCTCTCAGCCTTTCCTTCGGTCATCCCAAACACTCTGTCTCTTCCTTTAACACACAGTAGCTCAGTGACACACACATAAAGTCTCTCTTCTGATGAGATGATGAAATAGTTGGTGAACTCAGGAAATCTGTTTCAGTTGAAACCATTCTGGACTCAGAGATAACTGAGCCCTTGTGGGGTAGAGAAGAAAGCCCATCGGCTTCACACTGAAGCTTCCTATGTGTGTCCCAGTGTCACTTTCTCTACCGCATGTGTATGGGACAGAATCCAAGGCTGTTTTAACTGAGAATATATTTTTTTTCAAAAGTCTTCCCCTAGTAAAGTTTTGCCAGTTCATTCATGGTGGTTGTTAGTTGTACGTGTTTTTGTGTTTTATTCTTCTCTCTTTTCTATACTCTCATTCTTTGCTTCATTTTTCATTCTGAATTTTATTATTTATTCTTATTTGTATTTTCTATGCAAGTCCTAACATTCTGTTTGTGGCCCCCGTGCAGGGCTGCTCGTCTCCCATTGTGGTGAAGTTCGCAGACACGCAGAAGGACAAGGAGCAGAGGCGTCTGCAGCAGCAGCTGGCGCAGCAGATGCAACAACTCAACAGTGCAACCACTTGGGGGAGTCTGACAGGCCTGGGGGGCCTCACTCCACAGTACCTGGCTGTAAGAAGAGCACACTCACCCAAACAGCAACAGGCACCTTTCGCTGTTTTCACCATGTCTAAAGCCCACCCCAAATCAAAGCAACAAGCCTATTATAAAATGCATTAAGACATTATCAGTCTATTGTGTTTATATGCAAATTAATTCTCAAGGAATGATGATAAGATCATTAAAGTGAGAAAAGGCTAAGTATGAGGCCTTCTATGATGAAAATGCATTGATTTGGAGAAAAAATAGTTCACAGTTACAGTGAACAAATAGTTATCAATTGAAGACAAGATATTTTTGTGTATCTGGTCCCAAACTTGTCAGACATTCCCACATCTTCCAGAAAGTTTGTTTGAAGTATTCAGCATTATTAAAATACGCATCAGGTATCTTTAAGACTCATACTAAATGTGTGCAATGCTGTGCATTTACGGTGGATATATTGATTTAATTTGAGTATGAACAGTGCTCCATGATTCTTCAGCCCTTCCAATCATCTCTCTCAGTCTTTCTTTAACAAATGAATTCTATTCTTAGAGGGGAAAATGATCCATAGAAAAAAAGACAAGATGTTAATTTGCTGTTAATTTTAGTCTTTGAAGAACACGTTTTTGACAGCATCAGTATTTCACTTTTGTTGTGGAATCTAATTAGTGGGCTAGATTAGAGCTTTCATGCTTAACTTGTCTTGGAGAATCATGACGGAATACAAACAGCATTTGCTTAGAGGAGAGATCAGGCTATATTAGCAGCTCATTTACTCATCGAGTGCTGAAGCAAAAAGCGCCTTGCTAAATCACTCGTTACAATGTTAGCTTCTCTGTGTAGCCTTGTACAAACATGCACTCAGCTTTGAGTATCCACCCATCTCATCTTGTGTCTCGTTCTTTTTTCCTCTGTCTGCCGCTCAGTTGCTTCAGCAGGCAACCTCCTCTGGTAACCTGGGAGCCTTCAGCGGGATTCAGCAGATGGCCGGTGAGTCTAAATCAATCGATAAACTCTACTCCAACCAACATCTACCGCAGCTACGGACTCTTTGTTGCGCCCCTCTGTTATTTTTTTTTTTCTACAGACTTCTGAAAGAGGACCAAAGAGCATAACAGATGAACTTGCATGCTGGAGTAAAGAGAGATTTTTGCCCTGCAGATTTATTAACTGTTGCTAAGATTTGTCTTGATCTTTTAATGAGGCCAGACAAGAATTGTGCCCTGGGCGTGTAACAGTAGCTCACGGTTTTGTCAAGGATGGATGAGACCCACAGAAGAAAAGGGACTGGAGAAAATGGTTTCAGTTGGCTTCTTTAGTGCAGGGCTTGCTTACAGACTGGCGCCATCTACTGCTCTATTGGTGTCAAGGCTTTCTGAAATGCACCGTAGCTGTTGGTTGCATTTACTTTTTACAAGACTCAGCAGCTTTACGGCAAGTCATATTGGAATTCAATTTGAAGCCAAACAGAAAAAGAGATAACAACTCTGCTTAATTATTATGACCAGTGCAAGTCTTTGAATAACAAAAAGGACGCAAGGGTAGTAATGTGTTGAGGGACTGTGTGTGTCTCAGAAGTGGGGCCACTGCAATAAAAAATGCATATTGTATTAACCCAGTTCTGTTCTAATCTGAGCCTTGAGCAAGCCAAGCAGCCTCCTAATAAATGTTCCACTTGATAACATCTTTGTATTTAAGAAGTATCTTTTTAGGACCTTCAGTTAAAGGGACAGAAGTGATTTGTCCTACATAGGAAATGTGGAAAGTTCAAAATACTAAAGCAGTCTTGTCAAACCAGAGCCAGTGCAGCCATTTGCAAGAGTTTGTTAATGATTGTAGCTATAACATGGTACCACTGTTATTGTGCTATGTGATCAGGTTGAAATGATGATCTCTTTATCACTTCTTGTTTAGATGTCAGCGAGTCAGTTTGCAAAACCTTTGGCTCTTGATATAATTCTTGTTTAGTTTTTTCAGACTTGCTCTCATCCGTCTTTTTAGACCTGTTCTTTGTCACCACTTTCTCTGTTTATTTTAAGCTCCTTTTTCGCAGTCACTCCTACACTTCCCTGTAAAGTCGCACCGTTCCCGTATCTCATCTCTTCCTTGATGTCACCCTGCAGTTTTTCACACTCTGTGTTCTCTCCTATGCTCTAGAAGCTCCTAATTGTCGAGGCAGATGATGTAGGGGGAATGTGAGGGAAACTGCCAGGAAACAAAAGCAAATCTTTTGGAGTTTTTGGAGTTAAAGCAATGATTTATTAATTTTTGCCCAGTCTTTGCTGTTGAGCTCCAAAACACACATTTCCCTCACACTGGCGTGAATAAATGAGCTGTGATTTGGAAGCGAGGGTGAATAACAGTGTCTGAATCTGGAGATGTGTTGGTCCTCCATCTGTGAGCAGAGAGAGAGAGAGATAAAGAGATCGGGAGCATGAGCGAGCATTAGTGATTGGCAGGAGATGTGAGACAGCTGAATGACATCTGGTCCCAGTCTTTAACACGACGAGCTGCAGAGCTGAGAGCCTTCAATTACACCAATGAGCATTCAATTAGACGCAGCCAACGCTGGCCCAGATCTGCCATACAGTCCACACACACACGCCTCCTCGAACACATATGTAGTCTCAGACGCTCACACACACTCATGTGCCATCTGCACAGCCCGGATACTCCAATATGGGAAGTGGATTGTATTTGTTTCATACGGTCTCCCTCTTTCTCTCTCTGTACAGCTCCATTCCCCTCTAACCCAGTTATTTTTATCTCCCGCCCGCTTCTTCTCTCCTTATAACTGTCTCAAAATTGTACATTCACTAAGGCAGATAGCCTTCGACAAATGCAATGACTGATTGGTCTAGAGCTGCTTTAAGGAAAAAGAGGAAAAACTGAGAGAGTGCTGCAACGAACGTCTTTGTCCTCAGAGAACAGAGGAAATAGGACAGACGAATGGAAGACTGATATTCCTTTAATGGTCTTTTTATGCTTCACATGAAACCAAAATAGCCAGACATTAAATATTTCAGTGGAGAAAATATATAATAGAATTATATAAAAATATATGTATATTAGTAGTAGTTTAACAAACTATTAAAATATTTAATAATAAATATAACTATTTAAAAGTGTGTATAAATCACCCAAAATGATTCTGTTGTGGAGTGGCTGTTCATACAAGAACGACATAACAAAAACTTTTATATCTAATATCTGTCCAACGAGGTTTTTGTTTCGTTGCGCCAGCCGCTCCATTGTCGGGTAAAGGCGTCCTCAGTGAAAACGGTGGTGCAACAGCTGTGTTTTAGAATAGAGGCCTTAATCCCCATTTACATTATAAAACTCTGAACTCACAAGTCCTGACAGGGTTTCAGTTTCCCTGTGCTGGAGGATCTCAGCCACAAGTGTCCAGCCAGCTCTGCAACATAGTCTTACTATGGCCCAGGCTACTCTAACAGCTGGCCCAGAGCGTGGATCCTATCTGAGCCAAAGCAAAGGGTAAAGGGCTCCAGAGACAGCAGGCCATGGTAGAATAATGGCAGTGAGTCAGGGCTGATCCTGGTGCTTTATATGAGGCACAGCAGCAGGCACACCACCAGCTTTTCAGTCAGAATTTGTTCAAGATCTGTGCAAGTATTAGGTCAGACTGTCTCTGATTAAGCACATTCAGATCATTGCTTAGTTAGGAACTTTTCTGCACAGTTTAATGTATTCGGATTTGGCTTCAGTAATCTGCAAAGATAAGGACACAGTAGCACACGCGAAAACAACACTGAACGAAATACTAGAAGCCCATGAAAGGAAATAGTATAGAAAGGTTTTTTGTAAAATGCCTCCAAAACTGGAAAGGAAAATATGAGCAAAGCAAAAGATTAGATGAATAAAAAGTAGAAGAGCCAGAGGATGATATCACTTAAAATCCAGCAGGCAAACAATGACAAGTGTGTGTGCCTCAGTGGTGAAACCTGTCCAACAGCCTCTTCCCAAACTCATCAGTGAAGAACAGACCATTCTGACAAGACATTAAAAATATGCTTTATGTTGGAAGAAAGAACCATGAAGGAGCTTTCTCATTTCTGTGAAACACAGAATGAGTTTGCAGGAGCCAGTGGTGCCCAAACCTCTTCTCATCTCACTTTGCCTATGTTTTTTTAGAAAAGCACTCCCTAAATTAGTTTATTGTGACAGTGAGAATGACAGGCCCAGCTGTTTTAGTTCCACTTGTGTGTAAAAATAAAAATGTATCCCGGCTTTGGATGTAACACAGAAAATGGGAGAAAATCACTTTGAAAACAGATTGGTTTTGGCTTCAGTGCACTCATACAGTTGAGTGAAAATACAACTCCCAACCAGCACTCATTACTGCACAGCCTTTTTTTAATCATCACAGATCCAATATACTGAATGTCTCGCCAATTAAAGCAAATCGTCACAACCTCAAAACAGGAGAAAAAAGCATAAAGGTCATTTCTTACGCCAATCAGAGCTAAAATTCCAATGATGAAATGGGCTTTAGTTTTTTAATGGCTTGCTTTTCAAAGACTTTGGACGCTCAAACTATTCCAAGATTCAATCAAATTTTATTCACGGTGTCGTTGCGTGTGTGTGTTTGTGTATGTGTGTGTGTGTGTGTGTGTGTGTTTCCATGGTACTGTATATACATCCAGATTGTATATACGACACATGCTCCTCCCCATTTTATAACAAGCTCATGAGTCAGAAGGAGCTGCTCTGTGGTAAGACCAACGGCTGACTGATTCCTGTCTGCTGTGAGGGTTACAGGCCTCTTGACACTTGCTTTCCATACCGAGGAGAAAGGCTGAGTATGCACAGACGGTGATCATCACCTTTGCGTAGCCATCATTTAGATACTGGCATGTAGTCATTAATTATACTTAAGTACAATGGCACAGTGTAAGTGCTAATATCAGGGAGCAGATTAACAGTGTGAGTTCAGCTTGCAGGTGCAGCTGCTCAACAAGAAGCACTTTAAAACATTTACATGGAACAACTGTAAATGTTACTGTGATGTTATTTGTGATTTATTAATATTTACATTTTGATTTACCTTTTTTTTTTTCTTAAACTTGTAGAAGGTATTTATTCACAACCATAGAAGAGTGTGGTCAGACCAATCATTAGGCAATAATTGAATTATTATTAGTCTTATTTATGCATATATGTTGTCCCTTGTATGCACTAGTGAAAAGTCAGCTGCACCAAAGTAGACCGGCAATGATTGGGTTGTAAAATCTAGCAGTTTTCTGGTCTTACAACACCATGTAGGCTTTAAATGGAAATTACCTCTATTTCTGTAGTCAAGCTTGGAAAGAAATAGTAAGTTAACTAAATCAGTAAGATTAATTCAGCCTCCAGGGCACCACTGCCTCAGAGAAATGCTCTATACCTAAACACTACAACATCTGCTTTAAGTGAGTTAAGCACATTTGGGACTTATTAGTGAAATCAGCTACTGTAATGTTTGGCTTCACACACTACAGACTCTTCAGCAAGACCACTGGAGCTGTCTGAAAGACAGAGCAGCCGCAGAATATTGAGGATCATCCAGATTCATTTTCAACCCCCCACACACATTGATGCTCCATGGATTGGATTGTAGATCAGTCATGTCCAGTAGACTCATGTTATCACAATTTGGCCAGTCCACGCAGCCTACCTCGACCTGGCTCCACAGGAATGACACCACCCTCTTTGGCTCCTCTCTCCAGGTATGAGTGCTCTGCAGTTGCAGAACCTGGCCACTTTAGCGGCGGCAGCAGCAGCAGCTCAAAACTCAGCCAGCCCCTCCACAGCAAATCCCTTGTCCTCCAACGCCGCCTCCCTGGGAGCGTTGGCCAGCCCAGGTAACGCCGCAGCCACTCGGGTTGGGGGGCTTGACGTCAGGGCAAACGTCTGCCTTCGCCCTCCGCTCTCTGCCATTATCATCCCTGTTTTGTCTCTGATCTCGGAACATCACCGCCGCTGTCACCACAAACCATCTCCATAGCCACAATTTCAGTGTTGAACGTCTTTGTGGAAAAGCCGCAGAGTTTGTGTAGCCCTCCGCTCCTTCATCTCACCAGACAAACCATGTGTTGATGCACTGCTACCTGCGTCCCATGTCACTTCCTCACTACGTGACTTAGCAAATTAGTAGCCATCTCGTGATCACGCTCTGTTGTGTGTATACAGTACATGTGTGTATGTGCTCAAATCTGCATGTGTTTTGTGAATAAGTGCTCTTTGTCTGGCTCAGTGTTGTGTACCTTAAAGTGACAATTGTTTACACCTTCACGGTTGTACTTCCTATGTATAAGCTTTTAGAACAAACATACTTTTACAAGCACTTTAGAAGTGCAATTCTAAGGCATAATATAGCAACACTGGCTCGTATGGAACACACAGTAAAAGGGTTTTTGCCTGTTTCCTGCAGCTTAGTTCAGATTAGAGAAAAGAAGTGATAATGTATAGAATAAAGCGTGGCAACATATAAAAAATGCTGCATATATTTTATGAAAAAAAAAACATGAAATATGCATCCATCTTGCAAATCTAGTGTATCAATATGGGACCCTCTCTTTGGCCCTCATTTATTCAGTTTGGGAGAAATGACCATAAATGTGTGCTCAGATACAGATTATACAGAATGTACTTGAGTGTATCCCACTAAGCCTAGCATAAACACAATTGGTATGGAATGGAATGAAGAAAAAATGGTAGAAAGAAAAGAAGAAAAAAATAGGACATTTAGAAGTAAAAAAAAAAAAGGTTTTTTTTTTATATGATACAATACATGAAACAATCAAACCACAAAGCTATGTGGTTCCTCAAACAGAAACTGTCCCAGACCCAAAACAGCATGTGCTGTGCAGCAGGTCAGCCTCTGCTGTGTCCATAAATACTGCTCAGGAGTATTTTATAACCTTGTTTTAACATGTTCTGCCCATATCAAACTAGAAATCTTGTGTATGGCAGAGAGTAAATGGTCTGCTATTATTGTGTCTGATCAAATGATGCAATGGCATCTTTCAGTTCAGGCAATTTTCAGCAAGCCTTCAAGTATTTGGTAAACTTAAGAAGTTAACACCTACATTTAGAAGTGCAGGCTAAGGTCCAGGTGATAGAGACCATGGTGCTTGACAGAAAAATCCAGCCTCTGTGCTCAGTGCATCATTCACAAATGTTTTGTGCTCAATTTTCCTTTGATTTAGGCCTGTAATATGCATATTAAGACCTGAACCAAAAGCAAAGTCTGATAAAATACTAAAGAAATTATGCAATATATAAACAAAACAATACATAAACAAAAATCAACTAAAAGCTGGAACTATAGGGTACACTTTAAGAAACAAGATAACATACACTTGCAGTGTATTTCAGACAGCAGTGTGTTGTGTCATCCAAAAATCCACCAACACAGCTGGAGTGATGAAACTTACGTTAAGTAACTTAAACAAACATTCATGTTATAAATGCCAACCTTTGAGTGCAAAGTAGCATAGACCCAGTTCCCTAGTGTACACAGGTTTGATAAATGAGGGCCAGTGTCTCAACAGAGGTCACTGTAGTGACTGTCGCTCAACAAATCATGGCTATATTATGCCTTGGGAAATCAGAGCAAACTCTATAGACAGCAAGTGTTTACTCATGCACAGAAGTGTGTTTGTGTTGCGCTTGGGAAGACAAAAGCTACCGGAGTGAATGTTCTCACAATTACTCTCACAATTACTCTTATCCTTTTTTTGTTTCACATTGGCCCATTAATCGTCTTCTTTCTTACTCCTCATGTTCCTTTTCATTGCCCTCCTTTTTTTTGCTGCTGCCATCCTTTTGACAAGATTCCTGTTTCTGCTCCATCATTTTCTTTCACGTTAGCTCATCCTCGCTCCAACAGCCATGGTTTGTGCCGTCTCTCTTGGTGTGTGCTCCCAACAGAGAGCATGAATATGAAAAGCTTAAACACCCCCAACTATCTATACACTGTTCCATCTTTCATTTCCAGCGCCGTTTCCCTCTCACTTTCAGCTGCCAGTGAGCTGCTTTGTTTGGAGCCTTTACCTGTTCTTGTCCCGTCTCATGCCTATCTCTTCCGTCATTCTCTTACACCTTTTTATGTTACTTTCATTTCAGCCTCCTTCTCTGTCCTTGAACAGAAACTTAGATTGATCTACTCAGTGTTTATGAATGGCACCGTATTGCATGTGTCAGTGAAACGGAAAAAAAATCAAACGTCACACTAGTTAAATATAGTCCGCTCTGCATGGAGACAGGCTGATATATTTATTTTATACTGGCTGAGATATATATATGTATATTATTGTTGTTTTTTTTGTTGTTGTTTTTTTGTAGCATTTGTCTACATGCTCAGTTTACCACACCATGTCTTAATGAGCAACCCTGCTTTGCTGGCTTTGCTTTGATGAGATAGAGAGTAAAAGGATAGATTTATTTTACGTTTTGGTCTAAAAACAGGTGACAGTTGTGAGCTTTGTGCATCATACTTTTTATCATCTCACCATAAACGTGTATTGTGCACATTGTTGTCTAAGGTGTGAGTGTGTTTGCGTATTTTCATGTTTTGGTTGTGTGTTGATGAGATGAAAAATGAAAAACAAATCCTAAAATAAGGGAGTTTTCAATTTTGGTTTGGGTCGAGTCTGTGTTTTTTTCTGCTTCCCTTTGCATATGTCTGCTTTCTGGGTGATCCTAGTGTTTAATTGTCAGCAGCCTCACATTGAATGCAGCAAACGTACAAGTGACTGTGTTATGATCTCACATAAAACAAATGTGTTTTTTACAATCTTCTATTGGATTTTTATGTCTGATTAAGGTGCTACGTGTGATATCTTTTGAAATCAGTGCTGAATGAAATCACCAATATGGCACCGTATAAAGTGGTTTGGTTAGAGATTCGATTTTTTATTTCTTTTTTTTTTTTTGGCAGGCATTTCTGCTTACTTGAAACCTTCTGCTCTGTGTACAGCATGAAAGAGCATGCCGGTCAAATCTATTTTATAAAGACTGAATGAAAGCAAGGACTCAGAGCTGAGATCGGTCAAAGCTGCATATAGAGTAAAGGTTCATTCAGATTTGCTTTGCGCTAAAGTTGTCCCAGTATCTCATATTTTTTAGTTTTGAAAAGCCAACAAAAAAAGGTTTCTTTATTTTTAGAAATACAAAAATCTATTCATTCACCTTAAAGCTTTACTAGACTGAATGAAAACACATCCCTTTAGACTTTCCTTTGTTGACTGGTGAGCACAACCTGACAGAGGTGATGGGAAACAGAGTACTTTACCTGTACCTTAGTTTCCAGACTTTTGGACCACTCTTCCCAACAACACACTGAATCAAATTATGCACGTAGCACCTTTGTGTATGTATGAGATTATAAGCTTATATAACACATATGATTCTCTGTCTCCTCTCCTTCTGTCTTCTCACTGCTCACTCCCTCCACCCTCCTCTGCCCCCTTGTCTCTCCCCAGCAGCAGGCACCACTGCTAGCTCCAATGCAGGTGCCATGAACTCTCTGACCTCTCTAGGCACCCTGCAGGGCCTGGCAGGCGCCACTGTGGGCCTCAACAACATAAATGCACTAGCAGGTAGTGTCAACAGTGAGTATTCACCTTGCCATCAGCCATCCCATCTACACCCCACCACAGGTCATCACCATTCACACCAAAGGTTATCTCTGCGAGCTGATGCACAGACACAGGCACCATTACTCTTTAACAGAACTTTTTTTATACAGGCTATAGATGCTACTTACAATTGTCCAAAACTAAAGGAATACTTTTTTTTAGGTTGTTAAGACACAATTTTATTTGGTTGCCTTTTTAATGTGGTCCAAAGGAAACATTAAACGATATTTTGTCTTAGATAAATGCTAAGAGATGCTAAAAAGTTTACAACTAGTTCCAACTGTCTCTGTATGTCAGTTCACACAGCTGTGATTTGTCCTCTCTTTCTCTCTCTGACATTTACTTCATCAGGCCATGGGTGCATTCATCCATCTCTCCATTCATTGCCTCATTTTTTTCCATCAGCCCATCAGCTTCCTGGTTGTGTGCTGGATTGTGCTTGCTGTCAGAGTGCTAGTTTGGCATCCTGGCAGAGTCCGCGTGCCGTCTCTCTGTGATGCCGCCATGTGATCTGTTGTGTTTTTGTTATCTTTTTTAAGGCTCAAACTTCACAAGGGTCAACAGGCTGCAGTTAGCGAACTTTTATTGTGGGGTCCACCTATTACACCTGTAAATTCCTCACTTAGTCCATGAAAGTTTGACATGTTTTTCATCAGAATGAACTTGACCACTTGAGAATAGTCCGTTTTCAAAGTGTACCAAACTATTTCTATACAATATGTCTTTACCTGTTGTGAGAGTACATCTGATTTTTACAAGTCAAGTTTGCAGGACACTTGGCCTTGAAGTTGTAAAAAATCAATGTGCCTATAAATGACAGGATGTTTTCCAAATGACTCTGGGAGAGGGCTGCAACAATCCACGTTTCTATTTACACGGTGCATTGAATGGAGTAGCCAGTCTGTGTGGTCTGGCAGTGACTGGAAGCTGTGTTGTGTGTGTCCTGCCTTTGACCTCTGGGGAGACAGGGCCAGGATCTTAATCAACGCTGTTATGACAGCAGAGATCCTGTACTACCGGCCTCTTCCACCACATTATTCTCCTCTGACCTTTAGCGCTCCTCGGCTCGAGTAGCTGTATCCGCTGTGTAAATCATATACGTGTCTACTCGAGCACACACCGTACAGGTACATGCGCCCCGGACACGTACTCGGACACACATGTACACATCCCCATTTTCTTTTAAAAGGAATGGATCACTTTCGTTTTGCATCCCATTTTGTTCGGGATAACCCTTTTCTCCTCCACTTGCCCCCCTCCATCAACCAGTCTCATTTAAACACAGCTAGGCTTTAATTGAATTGCAAAGGTCACCAGTGCAATTATTCCTGAATAAATGAGTGACCTATAATCCAGAGCTCTGAGGTGATAATTTATTTCACTGTGTCTGATGGTGAGGCGACAGAACACCGAGCCAATGTCAGACCCCCTCAGACAAGTTGCCCTCCGTTGCTAAATTACGCAGTTACAAGCAGCTAATGAGTGTTACTCCTGTGTTCCTTCTCCTTTTAAAAACCCACCACTCCCAAAAAAAACAAATAGTGCTATGCTGTAAATGATGGTGCCATATACTGCCCAAAATGAGGCGTGAATAGTGGGATAAGTACTGATAATGGCTTACTAAACGATGTTTGAAATTTTTGAAGTTGCCCAATATAGATAAAGATTCACCTCAAAAGCTAATAAAAACAAGAATTCTGAATTGTTATTTTACTAAAGAGTAATTCAGTAATAAAGCATGAGGATTGATATGTCATTTTTCTGATAAATGCCGGAAATGAAAAAATAACAGTCAAGGAAAAGATAAAGAAACTTGTGAAAGCCAGGGAACTAAATATAGGGCACTTCATTAGATCATCAAGACAAGCTTCTACTAATCAGTTCAGAAGAATAGTGATAGTGATATTCTGCTGTTACTGTTTTCTATGTGTTTTTGTCATGTCACAGATTTATGAAGACAATATCTCTGGTGGCAGCATTTTCTTTTTGTGCATGCACTGCTCAGGGCTTTTAATTCCCAGAATGTGTCGCTCTGGCTGTCATCAGCAACACTCATGCAGTATTTCACTGTGTGTAACTAACTCTATGTGTCCTGATGTTGTGTTCTGTGTGTAGACTCAGTAATGATGTGTCCTGTGTGTGTCTGTGTATCTATAAATATCTGTAAATGTCAGTGTGTACTTGTGTGTGACAGTGTGACGTCTAAGTGTGCATGTATGTGTGGTTATAACACAACCTTCAGTGGGAGCGCTAATCAGTAAGTGCACTCTTCTTTCTTTATTGTTGGGTTTTATGTAAAGTTGCTCAAATGCTCTCAGGTATGGCGGCTCTAAATGGAGGCCTGGGAGGTGCAGGGCTCACCAATGGAACAGCGGGCACCATGGATGCGCTGACGCAGGCTTACTCAGGGATTCAGCAGTACGCTGCCGCCGCGCTGCCCACCCTCTACAGCCAATCACTGCTGCAACAGCAAGGGGCCGCCGGCAGTCAGAAGGAGGGTCAGTAGCCTGAGGCCGACTGTCTGCTTAACAGTTGGTCAAAGAGACCGGGCCAACAGTGAGCCGAAAAATGAATCCTGATTTTTACTAAAGACTTACGTCTGAAACACACAGTAAGATTATAATTACCTCTCACCATTAAGTTTCACAGGAAAGCAATCTAATGATCATCATCAAAATCCAACATACCATTAAGAAATGTTCTTAAAAGGATTAACAAGGGCATTATGGGTAAAATAAAAAAACATAATGTAATGTTTAAAGTAGAATTGTCTGAAAAGCCTTCACCAACAGTTCACAATACAAACCCAATAGTGAAATGTGTGACAAAATAAATAGAGCCACACACTGCATGTTATTGCTTTTGCAGAGATGCTGTCTTTTTATTTCAGGCTTTCATCCTGTCATTCATAAAGGTCCAAAGCGACAAAGACTGATCCATTGTCCCTCTTTATTTAACAGATGGAGAATAATGGCACTAAGAGATGTGACCTTATCGAGATATTCAAATGTGAGATGGAAGGTTAGGGAGTGACCTCTGACCCCTCTAAAGAGAAACGACACTTAGCTGAGAGTAGAAATGAATCAAAAGCAAAAGAACAGTAGATGGTCAGAATATAATTACTGAAAGCTTTCATCCTTGTTTAATTTTCCATACAATTACAAAATGTTGTTTAAAAGCGATAACAAACTCAAGGTCAACCAACATTGTTCTGCTCTCACTCTGTTTCTATGACAACAGCACAGCGGCAGCCCATCACTACAATGCAACACTGGCTCTGCTGCACTTTTACTTAAATGAAAGCCACGATGATCGAAAACTAATCTTTTGTCCTGTCCTTACAGGTCCTGAAGGCGCCAACCTGTTCATCTACCACCTGCCCCAGGAGTTTGGAGACCAGGACATACTACAGATGTTCATGCCTTTTGGAAATGTGGTCTCTGCCAAAGTCTTCATTGACAAACAGACAAACCTTAGCAAGTGCTTCGGTAAGTCTGTGCATTAATGTGTGTCTATAATTCAAGCTATGCATACAGACATTTTAATAATCATCGTAATGCAGAGGCCAGACCTAATAAACTAATAAAGCCAGGCTACATGCTCCTCAAATGACCTGAAAATGGATGTCTTTATCTGGTTATATTTGTAAATAGCTTTTACCTCCCCTTGTCAAAGTAAAACAGGGGTACCAGAGATATGTATCTAATCATCAGCGTCTTGTGTGAGCCATTTGGTTTTTGTTTTTCTCAACTGCTAGACCCCACTACACATAAAATATAAGAGATATAAGAAAGCCTTGCCAGGGGTAATAAATGTAGATTGAACAGTTTGTGAGAGAAACAGTTACAACTGAGTATGAGCAGATAATTATGTAATGAAGTCAAGGTATTTTAGTAATTAATGACAACGGTGGTGTGATTTTTTTGCCCTTTTTAGTCCCCACAATCAGGCTATTTTAACACAGAAATTATATTATTAGAGACCTAGAAGTACTTTTTAAAAAAATTTACTTTTTACTACTTTATTTTTTATCAACTACCGTCTACTGCCCTCTTGTGTCCCTGCAGGCTTCGTCAGCTACGACAATCCAGTGTCGGCACAGGCAGCCATTCAGGCCATGAACGGCTTCCAGATTGGCATGAAGAGGCTGAAAGTGCAGCTAAAGCGCTCCAAGAACGACAGCAAACCTTACTGATCTTAGCACTAGGGTCTATCTGCTCCCCATGTAAGCACTGCTAGGGTAAGTCCCCCCCCCGAAAAAAAAAAGAAAAAAAATGCAAACAGCAAATCGAGCCACGACCTCTCTTCACAGGGACTGGGGGGTGGGGTGTGGGAGGGAGGGGGAGACGACTTACAACCACCTGAGGGAGACTCACACCCTTCTTGTTTTGATATGTTTTTGCTTTTTTGAAGATTTTTTATGTTCTCTTTGAAGTATTATTATTTATTACAATTTATTTTTGACACACACGAACGCTTCCATTACCGCCATTACTTTGTGCAATTATTTGTTTTTGTTTTTTTTCTTTTACAATGGAAGGAAGTAGCTATCATCGGTAGCTTCTTTTTTAAATTAAAAACTATTTATTGTTTTTCTTTTTCTTTTCTGAGAAACTATTTATATATTTTGCCAACTAGAACAGACGTGAAGACAAAGGAGCCATGATTATTTTTGATTTTTTTTTTTCTCTCTCTCTCTTGCTGTGAACCTGAGGCCTAGGCCTGGTTCAGATACAGTACTTTCTGATGCTCACGCAGATATGCACATTTGACCTTTGACCTCCGCGGTGTTGGTTGCAGGCCGCCGCTGCTTCTCTGAAACCCCTCTATGCCTGCTGGCAACCCGGGAGCAAAGGCTGCAAAACATAGTGGCCTCTATATAGTATAGATAATGGCACCGTCAGTTACACTCCACTGCAAGAAGAAAAAAAAAACACAGCTATGTCTTATGATTTTTATGAAGGTTAAAAAAAAAGAACTTTTTTTTTTATTTGTCAACTAATGAAAAAAAATTTGAAACTATTTTCTGGGTCAGATCACATTGGTCTTTGTTGAAAGGAATATAACAGCATGTACACCATTTCAAAATAACATTCATAATTTGATGAAGTCTATATTACAATAAAAACCTAATAAAAGAGTATAATGGGTTAAGGGGTTAACTGAAAATACTTGATGTTTGTTGAAAGTAAAAAAAATTAAAGTACAGAAAGCCACAGGCCTGTAAATTTTATTTGTAAAAAAGCAGTTCTATTTTTATACAGCATTTATACTGCCTCAGATAAAAAAAAATGGATTTTATTTATTACCTATCGTTAAGTTATTGGACTCCTATAAAAAATACAGCACTGATAAAGTAGACCCTTGTGGAGAAGTTTTGTGGAGTCGGGTTCTCCGATGTTTTTCATGTTTTTTCAGTCCAGTAACCATAACAACACAACACACTCTCCGCTGTCATTGAAAAGCGCACCCCTCTTTATCACTTCTTCATGTTCCATATCTTCATTCTCTGTGCTGTCCATCCATTCATCTATCCACCACCCTCTGTACACCTCTCTCTCTCTTTATCTAGAGAGGGATCTTCACTCGTCCGACTTTTCCCCTCACATTTGAATCTTATATTTTTTCCATTTTTGTTTTGAGTGTTGTCTGTCTGTACCATCACCCCTCCAATGATTACTTTAAGGAAAGACCCCCCACTCCTCAAAAGGATATTAGTATTTACTCCCAAATGTATCATCCATCTGGGATCTGATGGATGAAGCTTTGGGTGCACTCTGTTGTTGTGTATGTTCGTGTGAATGACTGAATGTGTTGTTGCTTGTTAGTATAATATAATCCTAGATTAGTATCATTATCTATTGCAAAAAATGCAAAATTTTGCTTAAAAATTGCCAATGAAATTAGTAAGTGGCGTTGCTATTTAGACAGTTTGCATTGTTGTTTGTTGTTGTTATTGTTGTTGTTGTTTTTCTTAATTTATAAAATGCTGTAGTGGTGTGGTGCTTTGGCTCTCTGTGTGTAACTCTCTCCTTTTCCCTGTTTTTTCTTTCCCCCTTTTAGAACAACCCATCTCCATGCCTGTTAGCTCATCGTTTGCCTAGCATGTCTTCGTGGCGTCCAATAAAAAAAAGCACACAAAAACTTTAAAACAAAAAATCCCCCTACCCAAAAAAGTGTCATCGTCCTCTCCATCATTGTTTTTCTGAGCTCACCTGATCATAACCTGGTTCTTCTCCTCCTCTGCCACCGCCTACTGACTTTTGAACTTTTAGCCTTTCTGGACTTTTGTCTGGGAAGTTCACAGTCATCCAGGTCATGGTATACTAAAGTACTTTAGTTTCAAAGCCTTAAGACATTTCACCTCTTACCCAGATGTAAAAGGGGAAATGTCTTACAGCTTCAAAACTATGTTCAAATGCCTACTTCTAAATGTTTTTGGATTTTTATTTTTTTTTCTTTTGTGTTTTTTTATGTTTGATGTGTTGCATGTGACCTCATTTGATTTGGGAGGGGTTTCAGGAAAGGGATTGGGGGGACGGGTGAAGATGAATCAATGTGAAAAAGATATAAAGCTGCATTCATATGAAGAAAGACTGAGAATTTTTATGACAAAGTGTTCTTTTGGAGAAAAAAAAAACAACCTGTGGCAAAGTATTTCCATGCAATGTTTTTTGCATTTTTTTGTTTGCTTTTGCCTCTTTTTTCTTGTTTTATTCTTCATTTAAAGTAAACTTGAAAGTTCACTACAGGAATTGGCGCATCGCTTTGCTTCTGATGCCAATGAGAGTAGTGCACAGGCCAGAAGCCGTCTGCGCCAGTTTCTTTGAGAAATAAGACTACTTCCAAACAGTTTTGAATAAAAACTGTCTGATCAATATTAAACTCTCTCAGAGCTCTCTAATGGTTTTTACATTTTTCAGGCAGTGTAAAGTTTTTTGATAAGGCCATTTTAAGTGGCTCTGTTTCTCATTCAAAGTCTATATATAGAACCACTTTTCTAGAGTAGTTTAACGGTAAAAATAAAAAAAGACATTTGCCCTGTTTGGGGGGGAGAAATGCTACCTACTTGTGTCACCTTTTGCTGAACTGACTCACAGATAGACAATCCGTGGTTTAAATGCACATGATGAAATGACCTATATTTTCTACTGTTTAAATGTATAGAGGAAAAAAAAAACTATGATACCTGTAACCCATGTTAATGTCGGTGCTTCTCGTGAGTTTAGTTGTGGTTTCATCACAAGTCTAACGGTCTTAAATGTCTCATGGTTTTCAAGAGAAGACTAAAAAATCAGTTTACTTGAACAAAGACAAAGCCTTTCATATTACTATAATAGTTTGTTTTCTGTTCTTGTTTATCTTCTTTTTTAAAGGAGTCCCTATTTGCTAAATTTCTTGTCAGTTAATTAGCTATATAAAATTCTTAAAAATATATATAAATATAAATATATCTATATATATCTATATATATAATGTCAGCTTGTGAAGCATTAATGTCATTATTATTTTTATTTCTCTCGTGGGAAACAATATTTAATGTGTTTTTGTTGTTCAGCAAAATGTCTTATAAAGAAAAAAAAGACAAGATCAGTGGAGTTTAGTGCCAAAATCTGAAGGTACTTCCTGCCTAGCGCGTCAGTGTATTTCTTGTGAAATTATTTGATAACATTGGTATTTTATTATAAGTGTTTTGTATGGATCCCTCATATTTAAAGTATAGATTTAAAAGAGTTTGTTAACTTGCTATTCTGTGGTCTTGTTGCCTGAAAATGTCATGTTTGCTTTTTCTTTGTAAAAATGTAAAAAAAGTGCCCATGTGTCATATATATATATCTATACACTCGGACACACATGCATTCACACTCTCGTGCAGACCTCACAGTTTACTTTGTTGTTGTGCATGAGAGCCCCTGAGTGTGAAGCCTCTACAGTGACCGCTCCCAGCCCCCACACACTTTAAAACACACGCACACCAAAAGTCAGCACTGATGTTTTTAGCCATTGAACAGCTGTTTTATTTATCAAAGCCTTACCACAGATCTTTGCACTCCTGTTCTCTCTCTATTAGTATCTCACACACACAGATGCAAACATACACGCATCAGGCTTCAATATGTATTGTTTTGATTGTTTTCTCACCGGCACAGTATCCTACTCCTCACTTTAAAATTGAGGTGAGAGTCATACACAGAGCCTTATTTCTCCAAATCCTCTTATCCCTTTTGCGGGGTTCAAAACATTTCTGAGTTCTCTCAGAGACGGCAAGGATCATTATTTTTGTGTATCATCGCTGATGCTCGCTTTTTATGATGTAAGCACAGGGCAAGACTCACTCATTCACAAATAAGCCTTTCTCTTTTGAGGAAAAAGCACATGCCACCGTTGGACAGTTGAGAAGAGAGAGGCAAGCTAGAGAGTTTATACTTTTTCAGGACTTTTTCCATACTCATGAAGTTTTGTGGTGTTATGGGCCAAAATGATGTTTAGATGCCAAAGTGTGTTACTGTAATGACATTCTCATGGTCAAACCGTTTACATGGCACAATGTTGTCAGTCTATTCTACTGTCCCCTTTCCCACTCCCTGAAAGCCTAGTTTATAGTCTGCAAAAAAGGCAGCATTATTTTCTACAGAAGCTCACCAGTCGCCTTAACCAGGGAGTGTTGTACCAGTATTAGAAGAGACAAAGACTTTGTCAGTCAGTGATTTGTGCCAAGTCCAGGGTCACTTAAGTGTACAGTTTACTTCCCACTTGTGAAAGTCTGGATTTCCTTCTTCCGCCATTTTATGAGTAGACTGGCCAGGACATAGAGGCTGTAATGGCCGTTAGCAGTGTCAGCAGCAAGGCTAAGGAGAGGAGAAAACTGGGCTCCGGTTTGAAGGATGCCGCTCTCCGTCTGCTGGGTGTCTCCCAGGCTAACCGGGGTTATTAGAAGCAGGGATATGTGGAGAGATGTCTTATTGGAATAGCGACAGGGGAAATAAAGTGCTGTTGGTTGGAGAGGAAGGGTCACGTCTGCAGGTCCACACAAGCAAAACAACAACCACAGCCAAGATGAAGGCAATAGCGCTTTCATTATCCTCTCAAAGACCAAACCCAATACCAAACTTTATCTGGCCTCAATATGAGGAACACAAGGAGGAGAGAGACTTTTTCTGAAATGCAGTAACATGAGCAGTGCCACAGCCATAACTACCTGTATGAAAGCTGGACAGGAGGAGTCTCATTTCTCTGAGCAGCAAATGCAGGTTTCATGTTCTAAACCGCTGCAGTGTAAAAGTGAAAACAATTGCACATTTTCACATGGTCACCTCACTCTTGCACAATCCACAGCTCATATAATTATTGTTATTTTGGCTACGCATTAGGTGCCACTTGAATTGTACGGCACTGCACTATTTTGTATACGGCTATCTGTGTTGTTTCAAACCTAACTGTCCCAAAAAGATGTTGTCAGTTGCCAAATTTCACCGAGTTGCATGGTCGTTTGAAGCATTTGTTCTCGTTTCAATGTTAAAGCACAAGAGGGTCGTAGGAGCAGAGTTTCTGTCGAGCGACTCACCTCAGGGGCTTTCGGCGCCAATGCTTGTTGTATCTTTCTATCTTGTCACTGTTCACTTCTTTGTTCTCCTTCTTTCTTAATTATCTTAAGTGCTATTTATCAAACAAAGAAATCTGAAAGGAAAAAAAAAATGAACTTGTTGTTTCTTTGCATTATGGCTTATGTCAAGTTTTTTGAGGAAAAATGTTTTGTGTGTTTTCTCTTTTTGTGCCGTAAAAAAGAGCTTGTTGTCTATTGAAATGATCAAAACTTTTTGTTGTTTTTATCTTTCTTTTGATTCTGAAAAAGGTTTTCAGTAGTAATTGTCTTGAGAGAAGCCAAAGTCAATGCATTTCAGTGGATCCTGTAAGCGTGATGTATGTTTGTTTGACAACACTTCGAAATCTGTCACTGGATGGGATTTAAAGTACAAAAAATGCAGGCTTTCCTATTTCTACAACTGATTGTACTTATGCATTTTGTACCAGTGGAATTTTTTATACTGGAGATTAAAGGATACAACAAAAATCTTAGAAAAAAAGCTCTCTGGCCTGGTGATGTGGCCTGACCCTGACTGGTCCCGAGTATGATTTCTAGCTGGCCTCAAGAAAGTTGGCTTTTGATATAAGATTTTCTAGAAGATCTTTGGCTTTATTTCTTTCACTTCCTTTTCCTCACTTGTGTGTTGTTCTTTCTTTCAACTTTTCTTCCTTGCTTTCATTCGTTTTTTTTCTTCTTTTTTTAAAATTTCATTTTCTGAAAAAGCAGAGGGTAAGTGAGTGTCAGATCTCTCATTTTGCTTTCGAAATAGTTCTAGCGAGTTTGTCTATACAAAAGCACTAAGTTTCATTTGACTTCTGTATTGTGCTGTCTACATGATAAGACAATTATAGAAAAAGAAGGAGTAGAAATAGTCACCTTCAGTGGATTAATGTATTAGTTTAATAAAGAGATCTACTAATTAGACTTTTTTGATTTTAGCTGGTTAGATTTTCCAGTTTCTCTGTCCTTCTCTGTGAATTAACTGTGTAGCTGAAGCAGTCAGAATTATTTTTGTAAACGTATGTTCTTGTGTGATGCAGTTTTTTGCTTCTGTCTCCTATATTAAACCATTTTTCCTAATACTTGTCTCTCTCTGTGTTGTTATGTTCCAGTGGTTGTCTGACGTTGTACTGTTCCACAACCTCCTTCCTCTCTTTTTCTCATTCTTTCTTTACCCTACTTTGTGTTACTTTTTTTTTTTTTTTTTTTACTTTTTCTTCCTTTTTAATTGGTCTTACCACATTGTAATTCCACTCCATCTGCAGGGACGACTCACACTGTTCTCACTAAACATAGTAAATATACATCAAAGTGTTTGCATGTATATTTCTGTGTAGCCCAAGTTGCTGCGTGACAGTGGCTGAAAAAAAAACAAAAAAACAAAGCAATTTTGTGTAAAGCCAATTAAGTACAGCCTAGTTTTCAGTCTTTACACTAACTAATTAACATCATAGGTTACTGAGGCTAATTTGGTTACATAAAGCTTGCAAGATGCATGCAGTAGCAGTAGCTGTGGCTGTAGCCTTCTGCTTTTAAATAGTAACCTAGACTACTTCTGAAAGCACGCTAGTAGCTCAAACTCTGGTTGAGGTTTTTTATTATTATTATTATTTTAAACCTACCTTAGTTGAAAATGAGTAATAGCTCCATTGACATTAGCAGATATTCTAGCTCACTGTCCGCTGTCCTGGGTGAGGTCTGTCCAGTGTTATATCCACTGTGTGTCTGATCCACTCTCGTTCTGTCATACCATCGCAACTGCATCTCCAGTAGAGAGAAAGAGGAAAGAGAAGTCAAAGGTCAAGGTTTTCACTTTTCATCCGCTGATGGTAAATAGACCGCAGGAAATAGCATGTGGAGATATTTAGGCAGGAATATGTTTGGAACTAACCTCATTAATGCGGGCTGCTTTCATTGTCTGAAATAAGAGTATTCCCTCTGGGGCCTATTTTACATAATTAGGCCATTTATGCAACATTATATTGTGTGTTCTAACCAAAATGTTAAGTTGAAAGCACAAGAAAGAAAATGGAGTAAAATAAAAATAAATAAATAAGTAAAATAATGTAAATGTTACGTAGGCTTTAATATCTTTCATTTAATCAATTTAATACACGGTACATTTCTGAAGTAAAATCTAAAGCAGCACATTGTACACACATTACAGCTTCTTTTCTTTCATTACTGCACCGGTCCACCAAGCCTGTTATTAAATATTGATTGTGAGATTCAAGCGAGGCATACAATAAACTGCCCTTGATCTGTGGATCCATGGATAGATCATATTGCACCTTCATTACTGGCAATGTGTGGCCTGCAATTCAAGAAAATGTCTGCAGTTCAGGATTTTTATTTTCCGAGATGCCTTTTCTCTTTTATTTTTGTTGCTTGGCTTTTATTTCCTATCATAAAGTCCTTCTAACAAGTGAAAGCAGCCACGAGGTAAAGGTTTTAAGGTGCTGGGTTTTTAACTTTAAATGAAGGTTTGACACACACACACACACACACACACACAAGTGGTCTTAAAGAAGTAAATGTCGAAGAAAGCCTGCAATATCAGACAGCACCCAGGATGTTGATGCTTTCAAGGTAAGAAGCACACAGTCAGACACACTATACTAAATAAACTCCAGACTCAACCAGTGCAGAGGCTTGAAGGTCAGCGCCGGCAGTGGCACCACTCATTCTCTTTCAATTTGACCATTTTTAAAGACATTTTCAAGGACTCTCTGTTTCCTTAAAGTTTGATTGAAGGATTTAAAAGCTTCAGAAGTAGTCTTTAGGCACCTGAGCTGAGAGTTAACTAAGAGTGTTCCGTGGAAATAAATTGGAGTGGATAGATGTTTTGATCACAAGGCTTGATGGAAATAAAAATAAAAACAACCAGCACAAATCCTCTGTATATAATAAATAACACGGAGATAAACATTACAATCAATATACACTATTTATAGAGTTGACAGCAGTGAATCAATAAACCAAATACAAAGGTGTTTGGAAATGAGATTCCCACTAAGAGAAATAAAAGAACAACTCTGAAGGAGCCAACAGTATTTCTCTGGCTATGATGCAGGTTAAAAAAACAGATAACTACTTCAGAGAGCTCATGAGAGGGCAATCTGATACCTCTCTGAATTTATTTAAAAAATTACACCAAACCACACAGCTATTCTATTATTCACGCTCTGACAAGAGATAGAAAGAAGAAAAGCCGTGGGGTCGAGAACACACACAAACTCATGTCTTCTGCAATCCGGTGCCCTCCCTATGGAACCAGATAAGCTTTCTTCCTGTGAGAAATAACACAGAATGCCGCATGCACTCACTGATGCCAGAAAGAAACCAAAGGGTTCACAGGAGAGCAGGAAATTGGTCAGATCATAGCCAGAGTGAACCATTTGATTCGAGCTAATGAAGATTAACGGCCGGCAGAGGCTCACGCTCTGCCAGAGGAAAAAGACAGTTCTTTCATGATGTTACCTTACCCCAGGTTCACGGGTCAATGGGGTTCTTGCAGCCTGAGCCATATTTTCATTTCAAATGCCATATCTTGCAGAATGGTTCTTTGGACACTCTTACCTGAATCAATATAAATACTTTATGTTTGCGTCTGTGTGGAAAATCACCTGCTACTTCGACCTCAATAAAGGCCACAGAACCATCCCTTTATGAGCACATCATGAAGCGCTCTGCTGTTTTTTCTTTCAATTGCAAAAACATTTTACAAGAACCTACAGTATATGGTTGAATAGCAGTGTGAAAAATCAACTGCACAGTGTATTCTAGTGTGGTGGTATTTCTGCAGCTGATTCAAAATGACCAATAATAGAGTTATATATCCCAATACAATACACCCTAACTATTAATAGATTACATTTTACCTTTATACAATCATATAATGATCTTTATTACCTTCTACCACTCAGTCTCACTAAATCCTACAGGGTTTTCATTAGAGCTGAATCAAGGAGATTAAAATTTAAATGATTAAAGTAAAGTAAATTGAATGAATTTACTCCAAATAGGTCTTTTAATTGAGATGGACAATCTCTAATACAGAACAGCTGCAGTTACTAAAGGCATGCTATATAAAACACGAGACAGAGTAATGAATTACATAAAGCATTTAAAAAGAAAGAAATATTTTTTTTTGTCTGAGAAAATAACATTATGTACTGAATATACCTATATACACCTATACATTCAATGCACAAATATTCTCATTTCTGTCAACTGTTATGGAGTAAAAATGAAATGTGAATCTCCCAACTGAATTTATTGTGGTGTGAACAACTGGGACTAAAATTCCAAATCAAGGCCTCTTCAGTATGCAGGTAATTAAATTATAGTGCTGATCAAAGGCTGGAGTGAAGGAGTTCTTTTCTGTTTTTGTGTTTTGTACATTTCCCCATCATTTCCTCTTCGTTCCTTTGAAGATTTGAGGTGACTCATTCCCCTTTGTTAGACAAAATATTCACAGACTTATTATGCTTATGCAATTCCAACGCTGGTTGGTGGAAGGTGAAAGAGGCATAGGATATTTAAAACCGTTACTAGGAGAATGTGGATAATGCTGTCCAGTGGAATGATGTGATGCTGCCACCTACTGCCCACTAATATAAATTATAATTTAAAGAGAAGGTTGATAAAATAGGGTTACACTTAGAGAAAGTGGAGCCTTTGAGACTCAAGGTTTTGAGCATTTTTACCTTTATAGGTAATGCTCGATTTAATACTTCATTAGATTTAAATGCATTGGGTCCCAGCTCTAACCTACAATTCAGACATGAGTATGCTGGATCATTAACATCCTATACTAAGAAAGAGAGGAAATAGATTGTGACATCAATAAAAAAATAGCACAAACATTTTTAAAGAACATGAACTTAAACATTTATATCATTTCATGTAATATTTAATTAGAGTTTGCTGAGTTTGCATATCTAAACATGGATTTCAATAAAATGGTAAATAATGACTCCTGGAAATGCAGTGTTCTATATGCAATACTGGTGAGCATTTGTAAAATAGGTGAAAACAGTACTGCCATCTTTAATTCAAGCATGGCCACTTAAAGAGGCACAGGAGGGCTCAATTCCCTTGTGCTGTACCTCATTACATTCCTTTGTGTGTGTTTGTCTAAGAGTCACCACTGTGTGTGCTTGTTTCAAGCACTTGTGGGTGGAACTGATGTAGAATTTGTTGCAGACAGCAGTGGCACGATCACCAGCTTAATAGACCATGAAATCAACACTCACAGCAGGGCAAAGCAAGATTTGCGTCCCTCTCATTGCCCCCTCAACATGGTCACATGATGCATTAGGATAACAAATAGGCCATAACGCTTAGCTCTAACAAGGTAAGTGGTCCAGGTCTGTAGCACAGTCACATATTGCTCTGTAAAACATATTACAACACTTGATTAGCTTGTAGCTGCAATATAGCTTTCTGTCACAGAGTAGTAAACCTACAGCAGTTGGCCATGCATTCAGATTCACCTTTTATTTACTGAGGCACAAGTCCTTGACAGCTGATGGACATGTTCAATAAAAGAACACAGCATGCAGCAAATGAATAAATCAATCACTGAATTAGACTGTGTCTGACATTGGTGCAGAAAGCCAATACTGCTCAAACCCAGAGTACTGCTGAACAAATGGAGAACAAATAAGTCTTTTTTTATGCTAGCTTTACTGCCATTTTAAATGGGTTCCCCAAAATGTTTGTGGGCGATGTCAGTATTAGATCTGCATTCTTAAAGATGTAGTCAAATATAATAAGCCAATACCATTAAAACACCACCTAAAACAAATGTATCTCTGCAAGTTGTTCTTGAAAGTTGTTTAAGATAAAAGAAAACACTTCTTCACTCTCACTTGGCTCATTTCAAATGTAGGAACCTGGAAAACATTGGCCTTAGATTAATCAGCACATCATTTCACATTGTGTTTGGTGGCAGGTGTATTTTCAATCGCCAGTGCCAGTGCTGTGCATTCAGTAATGGGCTCTGGAGTTGAACTGCTTATCTTTATAAACAGTAAATATTGCAGGTACATACGCAGCCCTCATTATACACTCTGAGTGTGTGTTTAAGGCTCCTTAAGGGCCTCCCTGACAGCTTGAACAGAAATGAAGTGCAAACCTGCACTGAATTTATCTTCTGCACAACACTTGGGAAATTGAAGGGTTTTTGTTGGATGAAAATGGAGAATATACAAGAAGAATGACTTCTATTTTGAAGGCATTCATTTATAATCCATTCAATTTAAAGACCTGAGAACGTCACTTGGGCTTGTAAATTCATACACACATACAAGACAATTATTTTTATATCCTGTTTCTTTGAAAGTGATAGTTAATGAATTTGCAGGACATGTGTTTGGAAACCTCTTCTTCTCAGCCCTTCCTGTCCACTCCTGAGGGTTCCTCACACATTCGACCAACAGAGGTCAGTCTAAAGTTGGTTTAGCAGAAAAGATGTTCTGGTGAGGTAGGAAATAATTTTACAAATAAAATTGGCATTAGGGGAGACATGGGAATGTTGTCACACTTTTTACATACATCAGAGTTTAAAACTGCATACCATGTGAACAAGTCTCAGCTATTTATTGTCTGTTCATTTTATTTTCCTAGTAAATACAGAATTATAGGCATTAAATATTATACACTCAGTTCATGTTCTTCAGCTCAGTTTGTTTCAGAGATCACATTCCTCTTGTTGGACTAAACCCATGTCATCTGAGAGCCTGTCTGCATATTCATTAGAACTGCAGCCATACAATAATCCACTGCCCCCTCAGCTTGGTTTTTAGATGTGACAACTTACCCCCAAATCAGAGACAAGTTGCCCCAAACAAAAATATTCAGGATGAAAATTCTTACTTTCCACCATGAAAACGGGTTTATTGGTGCTATCTCTTTTAAACAGAGTGCTTATTTGTCCATATTAAGGACATGACAGCAGGCCACGAAGAGGCACAACACTGCTAGTACACTTTTCAGTATTTTGGTTTGGGGAAAAAAACAGAAAAAAAAAACAGTGTGTCAACATGCCCTGGTGAGACAGGGTAGAAGTGTGACAACACGCCCGGGGCCCATTTGCTATGCTTGATTGAATTGCACCTGACATGTTCACAGAAAATTAAAAATTGCCTTCAAGCTGTAGCCTATAGCATATGCCAACACAATATATCACACTAAAGCTCATATTTACCCACCAAACACAATTAAGCACTGTGCAATAATTAGTCAATTATGAGCCTATACTATAGTGATTATTGTTAACTTTGCCAATTAAGGCTGACCCCAAACTGCAATTTTTCTTTTAAATGTTATTAAATGCAGAATTTAGTCATTAAAATAAAAAAAAATAATAAAAAAAAAGTATTTGATTTATAAACTCAAAACAAAAACTTGAACAGGATATGATGACTTTTACGTCGGTTGTTTTTATTTTGGCTCAATACCTTCTAAGCCTGCAGATCCTTCCCTGGCAATGGGCAGTGTAAACCCGCCCCGGGTGACTGTGGGTCACATTTATCTGTTTGTGGGGCATGTCGCAGGCAGGAGTCAGGACAGAGCAGCAGCAGTACTCAGTACAGTACTCAGTACAGTACTCAGTGCAGGACCCAGCCGGTGAGATCAGATGAGGCCGGCGGGCGGCGCATTGATACCTGGCTGGGATTCTCTACGGCTTTCCACGGAGTTTCACAAGTGCCCTGGACTTCCTGGTACGGGACCATGGACATTTTCTGCTCCTGTTTGGCCGGGGAAATACCCGTAGCAATGTAGACGAGAAGGATCCCTCGAGTAGACAGCCAGGTGAGCCTTCGGTAGATTCTCTCCTGGTGTTTTTGTGCCGGTGTTGATCGCTAATGTAGAAGCAGAAGGGAACTTGCCGAGCTCATGAGATTCATCTGTCAGTGCAAACAGCGTTTCTGCGGTGCTCAATGACGATGGCTCGTTAACCATTGCTTTCAAAGTAAAATGAAAATGTCTTCTTGGGGCTTGTTAGACTTTGCTTAACGTATGAATGGAAATAATGAAATTCTTTTATACTTATGCCAATAGCTCCGCTATGTTATGTTATAGTAAACTTTGTGCTTATTTGTATTCACCGAGGCCTACCTAGCCTTACCCACTACAATGTAGCTAGCCGCGTACATCTGTGGCATTTCCGGTTCGTTCCTACAAATTAAACCAAGCACGTACTGTTCAGAGTGTTTTACGGTAATTATTTACTTCTCGGAAACGTATTTCGTTGATATAGTTTATATATCGAGCTACAAACAGTCGTTACAGAGTTAATTTGTGGCTTTAATGTTAGATGTGTTTGGTTGTTGACTAAACATGACCTATAAAGTATTTACTTCGCCAGGCCGGCAAGTTGTTGTGCGAATAATAGTCTGTAATAGTTGACTCTGCTGTCTGTTGTTATCTTGGGTGTTCTTTTTGCGTGGTAATCACTTTGCCCGGTTGTAGCTGAGGTGATAACTTGTGGCCGGAGCCCCACAGGCAGCCACCCGCAGCGGAATCAATCCGAGTTGAGCCCCAGTCACGGCGTCTCATTGGCCGTCACACCGCCGTGTCCGGCTCCTGGTTGGCTCTGGTGCCCTGTCACTCGTGTCTATTAGCTGCAAATAATCGCTGTGTTTTCATGTGTTCGGGTAACAGATGTATATTTTATATTATAAGAAAAGCACAATATGTTGATTTGTTTCAATAAACGTATGACGGCCATAACATGTGTTTATAACCCAAAATATGTCGGTGACAATTAACACGCCATTGTGTTATCCGTAGGTCAGAGGAGTTTCAATGGGATATTTTTCAATGCTAGAAAGAATATATTTTTGTTTAGTTACAATTTTAATTACCAGGATTTAGGCTACAGATGCTAGTTTGTTGGAATAGTAGAATAGTAATGGGCATTGAGAACTTGATTCTCTTACTTTGAAACTAGTGCAAGGATGTTGTTTAAATAATTTTTGTGGTAGTGACAATGGTGTCTCTTACAATCCTTCCTATCCCGTTTCAGGATAATGCGGCTTAATGTTGTCAGGGGCTTTACCGTTGGAAAACACAGGGAGTTGGTTTGATGATTACTGCTGCTCAAACTGGTTTTCAGTTAAAACAGTCATTTAAAAGACGGCATTTCAGACACTGGAATAGGCTACACGTGTTTGATTCTGATATTTCTGCTCTGGTGGTCTCTTTGGGCTGTAATGAATGGAGCAGAATGTCAGGGTTAGACTATTTGCTTTATCAGCTATTATTTGGAGCTATTTTGCTTTCCTGGGATCAGCCCTTTCTCAGCATACCTTAGCTCACTGTTAATTAATACAACAAGAAGAACAGACACTATAACTATTTATAACTCTTCAGTCATGTGTTATTTAAAAAAAGAAAAAAAAAACTACCAAAAAAAAAAACAAGTTTAACTTTGATTTATGTTTCCCTTTTGTTATCACCATTGTCCACACTTGACCTTTGTACACTCAATGTTCCAGTGGCATTTACATTATTGCTGAGCTAGACAATGTGAGATATGTTTTCACTCTGCTTAACATCTTTAACCTTTGCAATATTATGTATTTTAATGTTAGGCTAACATTGTTTGCTGTGAATTGCTATTGTATTGACAGATACAAATACAGGGTAGCAAATGTTAAGTAGATGATAAACAGAAACATATTTTACTCCACTCTTGAAGCATTTTTAATGTTTGTTAACTAATCTGCCACAATTCAAAATTAGAGAATGGACATGATGAGTTGATCAGCCTATATTTCTTGGATATTTTCTGTTTTCCTAATATTTGTATTTTGATAAGTCAAGTCAAATATATTTGCACCCAAGTATAAGATAGTATACACCCTGCTGTCCCAAATGCTGCTAATCCAAAAAGTTAGTAGCCTAATGTCCAAAGTGCTGAGTTGGCTGGTGCTGGTGGAGCTGTGGCTCAGTGACAGAAAGGAAATGGGAAAGCCCTGTAGTTGTCGGGGTCAACAGCCACAAATGAGTCCATCGTCTCTTCTCTTCCTCTTACTGTGGCACATTAACAGAGAATGTCCAGAAACAACTAAATGGCACTAGATGTGAAAGTGTTCTCACATTTTTCTTGTTGAAAGGGCAGTTTATTTGCCAGGCTGCAGGGTGTCAGGTGGCTCCCCAAACTCAACTGTGTCAATGACTGTAACTTAGCAACAGGGGCTAAGGTTTACATTTCTTTTTCCACTTTAGCATGCTTTAAAAATGTTTTCAGATTTTAATGCATTGCAAAGTAATTGTGTATATTAAAGGAAACTTTTACTAACAAACCTTTCTGTTATGGTCATTAATCCAGTTAGATTTGTATCACTTGGTCTCCTACTGTCTGTAAATTCTTTTAAGATTATCATCAGCAGCTTTCCCACCCACTATGTACCAGATGTAGTTTACACACAGTATTTGAGCAGTGTTTGTACTGTAGCCAGCACAAAGCTGCTACTGCTGTTGGTCTTTATTGGCTGTTGATCCCTGCTGGCTCACTGCACTTCTCTCTCTTTAAATGCTGTGTTTCAGAACAGCAACACCATACGCACAGATGCTCTGCCGCCTTTTGGCCTGGTATAACTAACCTATGTCCAATAAACATACTCATATCTAGCCAAATTAATTAATGAGGAAGAGATTATGAGATTATGTTGTGATCAGATTCAGCTTTTTTTCTGAAGAATATGGCTGTCAGGGCAGAGTTAATGCACTTCATAAAGGGCAAACTCAAGTCTTTAAACACACCATAACAACCATTAAATGCCCTCCTAGCTCCCCACCTGCTGAATTCACAACAGCAGGAGATACAAGATCTTTGTTAACAGTCTTTTCTCACATCTTGACATGTCTGAAGTGATTAAAAGTTGCATCAATGTGTCTAGATATTTCACAGATATTCTATCTTTAAACACAGTGTTAAAGTAAGTCTGGAGAGTACCTTTACCTTTATCTGATTTCTCTGCTCTAACAGCGTCTTAATGCCTTTGAAGCGCTGTCCTTTTAGTATTGGCTGTGGCTCTAACCTCTATTTATAACTATAAATACTCTATCAAGCTTTATTTTTGTTTGAAAAAATCTTGTTAGTCTTAAGTAGTGAATGGGCATATCCAGTGTTTGTTTCATTTTGTTAAGCTTGATTTTTAAAGGAGTTAAAACATATATGTGGAGGTCTATTTTAACTTCCAGTGTTTGTCTGAAAACCCTGAATTATCCCCACATTTGGTGTTAATGAAAGTCTTTGAGCAGTATCAGCACAACTTTCTCTCTCTGTTCGAATGAATGTGTGCACACTCTGCTGCACTGTTGATTATTTGTCATTCTGTGCCATGGAAACTTTCTGCTGACCTATGCTGCTTCCACTTGCTGCCTGGGAAGATATCGGATCCTCGAGCATCTGCAGCAGTGGCATTCATAGCAACATGAGGGAGGCTTAATTTCGACATCACCTGCACTGTTTCCTCCTCTGCTTCCTCCTCACCCGTCTCTTTGTCCCATGGGCATCTGAAAATTGATCAAATTACACCCCATTACTGTGTACCGTCGACAGATTACTGTTATTTATTCCAGTGCCCGAGCCATTAGAGAGATGGATCCTCATATACATGCACTGTCTCTATTGTGAACCCCTTTATGTCTGTTATATCTATCCTTGTGAGGATTGTGTAAGCACATTTATCAATCAAACAAAAAAAAATGTATAAAATAAAAAAATAAATGTATTGTTATGTAAATTCCCTACTTATTCTTTGTTTCTGTATTTGTTTCAGGTCATGAGTGCCACGAGAAAAGATCCAGTGGAGAATAACCTCACCTGTCCAAAGCCCTGCCCCATCTGGGCCGAACCCTGTCCTCCACCACTGGGCTCCCATCATGAGTGAGTAACCAGATTCTTTAATTTAGCTTTTCTTCAGTTTACCAATGCCCTCTGTCTGTCGGTTTTGCACAGATTATTTTAAAGTGAATCGGTTTCTATGTTGTTTCTATGTTTTTTTCTGTTTCTTTTTTGAAATTGTTGACATATATGTTAAAAAGTTGTATGAGGCTAATCTAGTGGTTGTTTGAGGTTTGTTTAAACTAAACTGTAGAGTTTTATTCAGGTAATTCCAAGAGTGCTATGTCTGTTGAGAGTCTGTTGGATTAGATCGACAAGTCACACATTATAGATGGGATAATTTTTGGTCAATTCCAGTAGTTTAGAAGACAAGATGTTGAAAGAGACACTCTGATTTCTTTAAACCTGCCCCTGGCTCTAGCCCTCTCCCCAGTGGCAGAAACATATGGAGAAGCAGAGCAAGTGCTGTAATCTTCACCATCTCATCAGTCATCAATCACACTGCAGTGTATGGTGGGAGGGCAAATGTGGTGGGATATGCACTCTATCAGCACCATCTCCAGTACATCTGTGCTTGGGTGCACCGCTGTGTGTCAGTGGGACTGTAATGGCACTGCATCACATGTTGGCCATGTATGAGTCATCCAGTGAGGACACACTGCAGTATATTCGCCTAATGTCTCCTCTGAATGTACATCTGTGGGACGTCATACACTGCAGCAGAAGGGCTCTTCTTATCCTTAATATCAGTCTTTTCTTCTAATGAACAAATGATGGTTCAAGTAAAAACATGGATCTGTCTCTAGCAAAGAGAAATGGCAAAGAATGCACGTGGTAAAAAGGAAAGTGCTCAAAATGTCTTGTATTTTTATTTGTATGTTCGTATTTTCTTTAAATATTTGCATCCTTTAAGATAAATAATATGCACCAGGCTCCTACACAGTGTTAACAAACCCAGATACCTCAATTCACTTAAGACACTTTGCACAGGATTTTGTGGGATGTGGATTTTTGGTCAGTTGCTGTAGCTTGGAGGAATCATATTAATATATATAGTAAATTCATTATTGCTCATAAAGATAGTTGAAAAAGGTTCAGCTGTAGGGCTACCCTTTAAATTGACACTATCCTAAATCCTAATCCTAAAGTGAAGGTGATACTGTAGACACAAGTAGTCTCTAACCAACAGGGAACATTCTTTACAATGAAGCATGAAGCTCTCTTTTCACTTGTAAAGCATTGCCACAACCCTTGTGTATCTACGCAACTACGTGCCATCCCCATCCCTCCATCGAGAGGATGGTGCCCCCTATTACCTATGGGTAGAGACTCAGCCATGAGGCCCCTTTGCCTTTGGGCCCCTCCCCCAACGCTGCCTCCATGGGGCCCAGTAATGCTATCCAGGTGACATCTGGTGTTGTGTCTTCCTTGATTTGTTGTCAGTATAATAGTCTTCTGAACTGATGGCTGGTCACACAGGGCATGTGTGTCTTGAGATCATTTGGTCACAGTTTGCCCAACTCCATGGTAAAGTGTTGGTGTAATGAGAGGTTCTTCACAACCACAGGCATCAACTTCTATGTTACACAAAAAAAAGTTGATGACTGCAAGCAAAAAAAAACAAAAAAAAAACAGAACATATGCAAAACATTATCAAAAAGAATGGGTCTATTTTGTTCTTCCTGGCATTTCTTTGATATGAGTCCTCCATGTTTGACAGCTTTGCCCTCTCAGACATTTCTTGTTTTCTTTGCTGTTTAGCTCACTTCACTGATAAGAATTGAATAGGAGCCAGCATTTCCTGCTGCCTGGCCAGCAACCTTAACTCTTTCTGTGCTGATTGCCCTCCCTAAGTGTGTGTGCAGAGCTGTGTACTATAGAGGCCTGCGACTGGGTTACCGGGGCAACCCAGCACATGTGAGGCGTTTACTAGAGGGTGATTGGATTAAGCAGGCTCTGCCCTAGGCCAGTGCTGAGAGGTTTAACCCTGCTTTTTCCTTTGTGTGTACTGCCACCTGTACATAACACAAACCACAGTGTGTGTGCCGACCTGGTTTGGTACTTGATCTTATTGTGAGAGATGAAAATGAACCAAAGTGCGACTGATAAGGGCAGTAACAGCAGGAAAATTCCCAAGCTGTAGCTTCATAAACAATAGTAGCAAACTTGAAATTATTCACTAAATTACTTGATTCAATTGCATTTTATTATACAGAATATATCTATGGAAGAATGCAGAGGTCCAAACAGAACTCAAAAGGTACACACATATTAGCAAGTTGGGAGCCTGTGAAATGTAAACTTTTCATCATACCTTTTCATAATTACATCTTAGACTCATTCAGAAAGTTGTGTGATGTATTTGAATATTTCTATCAGTTTCCTTTGTTGACAATTATTAATCAGTTTTAAGTGAATAGTTTTGAAATAAATATCTGATGCAATTACTTAGCTTCATGATTGTTGTCCTATTGGGACATGAGGGTGCTTTGTAAGCAGCAGGCACTCTGGGAGAAAGGCCTTTTTGTGTTTCATTATTTATTTTAACCTTTGATAGTCTCTCATGTTGATGAAGCTCACATCTTAGGATAATTACCTTAATTACCCCCTACAACACAGACCAAACACACCTCCACCAGGCCAGGCCAAACCCAGGTTATCCTCCTCTAATAAGGCTCTTAATGAGGTACGCTGGCTCATGCCGAATGGTCAGTATTTAAAGAGAAAAGGGATGGGAAAAAGTCTTATCTGGCCCATGCCCTTCTACTCATTAGCTCACTGTGTGCACAAGGTTCTCAAGGTTTAATGATTTTTGATGACCATCAATGACATTTACAAATGTTCCAAGAATGGCTTAAAGCAGCTTTACCATCATTCTGTTGGATTCTGTTTGTGGTCGAGTTGCTGCTTGGTGTGAATCTTGTGGAAAATGCTGCCATGAAAACTACTCTCATCCTGAGCAAACCAGTGTTTTCTTGGTTCTTATGCATTTGTCTAAGGCATATCGGCATCTCATGCATGTCAAGTGTACAACATAAAGCAGATGCTAGTTTGACCCAGACCTTGAATCTTTGGACTGGTGTGTTCACAGTCCAGGGCCTTCTAAACCAGGGTTTCTGCCTTCACCCATTATTACACATATGTATCTATTATTATAACTTATTATTAAACTATTAAACTTTTTTTTTACTCTTGATCCTTTTCCCTGTATTGCTACATTGCAGGACCAAGAGTAAATGAAAAGATCTTTGAGACTTGACACACTCTTGAGACATGGTGTTCTTGAGTAGGCTGTTGACAAATATTAATATTTTACATGGTCTCTTTGAGAAGCTTCATCATCAGTGTTACCATGAAAATATCACTAGGGAATGAAGGCCCAAAATGGAGCACCTCTAATGCAATTAGAACCGTTTTCTATTCAAAGTATTCGTTAATCCATATGTGGGTGAGTGTGGCCAATCAAAGGAAATCTGTGTTGTGTGTAAGTGATAAAGACTGCTTCAGTTGTTAACATAATCCTGAGCTGTTTAATCATATCTGTTTAATTTATGTAATGTTGATAAAGTTGTTAAAATCAAGCAAATTGTTTTGGTTGTTTCATTTAGTTCAATTAATTCGGCAGAAACAAAAGTGACTTTTCAATCACTTTGTTTCCTTGTTAATTTTGGAAAATTGTGTCATATCGAGTCATACAGTGACTTTTATGTCTAATGATGCTGTGTTATTACACTTCAGATTAACTTTTTGATAAACTTTATGACCCCTGAAATCACAAGATGGCATTTGTGGAGCACTTAGGGCAGCTGGAGTGAGCAGACAGTTTCCTGTTCACCTATCCTTGACGTATTCAAGCCTAAAAACACACACCTTTGTGTCTCTGTGTGAGAGGAAAACTGATGTCATTGGTGGCCTGCTGGGCACACAGCACCAGGGTGTGGTGCTGATAATTACCTTCTCTTCAAAGCCTCATCTGCCCTCCATCTGCTTGACTCCAGCACAGTTGGCACAGCCACAGAACACACTTCTGCCCTGTGTCTATTAAAAGTCAGCTGATCACATAAGATCTTTTTCAACAACATCCCAGGTTCACATACATATTTGAATTGAGCAGCTTCCAGGTGGAAACATGCAACTGACTTTTTAAAGCTGACCACAAAAGAATGGAAAGTTATTTCTGTGGATTTGTTTGTTTAACAAAAAGGTTCTGCTTGATCGATCTATGAGCTTGTGCTTATTCCTAAAAAAGAATAGTCTGACAATGGCAAATGGGCACTGACTCTCCATCACTGAATAGGTTTATTGGTGATTAAAGTAAAATTCTATTAATTAAAGTATATCCATTTGTGTAAACTGAATAAGTTTTGTATTTCAAATATAATTTAAAAATATATATTGCTATATTTTCATGGGATTGAGCAGTTTTGAGAGTTACTGATTTCTTCCTCTACCAGTGGACTGCATTAGTTTTTTTTTCTGTTAATTCCTCAGTGGTGATGGCTCTTGCTGAGTGAAGATGGCACTTGCTGTGGTGTGAAATGTTTTGTCTTATTTCACACTGGCTACAGAGCGATGGAGCCTTTCTGTCCACAGAATGACTCAAGACCACTTACTACAAAGATTGGTATGTGTTTGTTTGGAAATAGCCCAGTTTCTGTTTGTTGTTGTCATACAGGTTGGGCCAGTGTATTATATCATTTACTTGAGGTGATGTTGCCCTGAAGCATAGGGTCAATTTGAACGCAACTGGATTTCAGATTGAGATTATTCCAGATATTGTGTGAGTAATATGGATTACAACAGCGGTAATAATGAAACACTGCAGGGCTCATGTTGAAGAGCCAGTAACACTGCCATGGGAGACTTTATAATGACTGTTTTTTTCACTGCAGGAACAAAACGATCATCACATTCCACAAACACTACTTGGTGATCCTGTTACTGCAGCCTGCTCTTCTCACTTTGTGCTTTGTCTTTCATAGCACAAAGACTACCTGCGTACAAAACAATAAAAGAGGACTGAACGATCCCCTTTCAACTGAAACACTAGTGATGTTCCCACAGTGCATTTAGCCTCACTGAACACATTGTCTAACAAATCAATTTTGTGCCTTTACTCAAACTTTTTCACTTTTCGTATATAAAAATAGTGACACATTAGTTTAATTATTCCCTCACTGTGATATTTCCACTGATTGCTCCCAGCATTTCTTCTGAGTGTACTCTGGAACAAATGTCTACCTCTGATCTGCACCTGAGTGGAAAGAGGCATAAACTACTGTATTTGGGCTGCAGGGTATCAGGAAATACAAGATTCAACAGTGAGTTCCACTAGTTAGACCAGTGCAATATGAACTTTTACATTTCACTGCAGCACAGTGTGAATGTCTGTCACATGGAAAACCTAACATCATTGTGTTCAATGTGTTTTTAAATGACTATTGTGATTGTTGATTGCGCAACACTGATAAACCTTGGCTTATCAAAGTGGCTACACTCCAGGCACGATGCAGTTATATTTCACATTAAAAGGGTGACAGGAGCTGAATGTTTTACCTACTGCTTTAAACTAATCACTGCCAGAGAGATCAATAATGTGTTAAAAACAGTCAAGGGAAATTAATTGTAATTATTCTGTGGTTGTAGTTTGGATAGCGTCTGTCAAATGCAAGGCTAAGAGACCTGTTGCTTTGCAATTTTAGTATCAGGCTTCACACAGTACTTCTGGGCAGACTCCTGAAAGAGAATGTTGGGAATGTTTTGAGATATGGAGGAAAAAGAAATGATTAAGTTCAAGGCTGCGCTTTTGTTGATTTAAGAACAGTATTTGATATAACAGTATAGAACATTAAATACTGTATGTTACATCTTGTCATGTTTTTTCCCAAATGCTACTAATCATTGAGCCTGCTGTGAATGGAGGTTGGTTATGATGAGTAGTGTGTAAAAGATGGAATGCTGCTCTTCAACCTTACATCCTAACTCTCAGCATTTCCAGCCCTTTCCTTCATCGGTGAGTGATGCTGAGTGTCGTGTGTGCGTAGACAACGGTGCGTTTGCATGTTTTGAATTATAGGAGTGGGTGTGGAGGAGTGGCGGGGGGTGGGAGGTTTACAGGAAGGAAGGCTTGTTGGAATATGATTACATCTGTCTGTGAAGGAAAGGGCAGCAGGAGGAAATGGATACACAGACCTTGTCCTGGGGGCATCAGCATGTGATTGTACTATAAGCTAAAACACACACAGCGGACCAACCGAACATTTCCACCTGCACAGAACAGGCATGAATCAAGTTAGCTTTTGCGTTAAACAGTAGCTCTTCTCTCCAACCTTGCTTTAATAAATGTTTGTTGAGTTTATATGTACATTTATTACAGTTGCACCATAAATTCAAGATGTTCCTCTGCCATGAAATTTAAACTTCAACTTCCTGGAAAACAGTGAATCTTTTAATGTGACCTCATCCTGTTTTGGTGGGTGTGGATTTTTGGCTTCTGTCCAGTGCAGGAATTTATCAGTTTGTAACCTGGGGCTTTCCATAACCTTAACTTTCCCAGGCTTAAATAAATCTTTTATTTTGGAAGTTCAAATAGATTTGAGGCCTTAGTTGTTTGTTGACAAAAATGTGTAAGACTTAAATCTAGAGCGTAGGAATAATTAAGAAAAAGGATAATTACACAAGGCAAAATTGGTTGAAAGCTTGGTCTTCAGGTACTTGCCATGGTGAACTGAGCCCTGCTGCTGCTCTCTATATCACTATATTTGGACTGATTCTTTGCAAAAAAAAAAAAAATCTGTTACAAAAATATAGAAAATTAGGTAAACCTTACCTGGGGGAAAAAAATAAATAAAAAAGGATGCAATACTATTTTGCACAAGTCACACCAGTGTGATTTGGAGTCTTTATACATCCCTGTTATACTGGCACAAGTCTCTTCTCTGCAACTACAACAAAACAGGCCGATGCCTGTCCCATAAATGAACTCTCAACCCACAAACCTGAAAGGCCTGTGAAATGCAGGACATCTGAACCATTGAGGTTAATAACCAATAACCAATGGAATATACAGTACTACAGGAGCTCAGTTACCTTGCTGGTAACCCCAGGTTTCTTCCTGCAGGATGATGGATGTTACAGTAAACGAGTGACCAGACTCTCTCTCTCCCACACACATACACACTCAGGGTCAGGGGGTGGAGGGGGGTTGAACAGTTCCCTGTGACAAACATCTCGCCGCCTGTCACCCATGATGAACGACACTCACCTTATCGACCAATGTCACACGGGATAGATCAGATGGACTGTGTGATGAATGTGTGTGTTTGTGTGTGTGAGCTCTTGAAGGATTATTGTGGAGAATATGTACAGACGCCCAGCTGCAGTGTCTGAAATCTTGGTCCACTGCTTCTGTGTACATGTTAAACCCTGTTTCTCCTCTTGTCAGAACCGGCCACTGCTGTACTCGCTGTTTATTTTACTTTCACCTTATAAACAAGACTGCATGGTCACATTATGCTCTTTATGGAAGCTTTTGTACATGATGGCTGCTCATTGTCTAAGATGGTCTAAGAGGTCCTGGAAAAGGTTTAATCTGAGGGAGGCCAGGATCTTAATCTGGATTTGGACAGCTTCAGAGAAATGTGAATTCTTTATTGGCAATTTGAAACTATAATAAAAAAGATACAACATTGAAGGTAACATTTGAATCTTGTATCTTGATCCTTGCTCTAAAGATACACTGTGTAACTTTTTATGAGAAAAGGCAAAGCCTCAAAATCATTAAAATGATGGTTTCCTGGCATGAAAACAAAACAAAAAAAACCTTCATCATAGATGCAGTGCCCATCTTTCCTGGTATGTAATTCTACATGACATACATACCCCTTCCATCTCATAGGAACACATACCTTTATCATCTGATACAAGAGGCATATTTAGACATAACAGTCTCATCTGTACTTGCTGGACAGTAGTTTCCATCCTTTAGTGCATGAAATACCAGATAAGTTGTCGTTGTTTAAAGGCAGCTATATATATATATATATATATATATA
The DNA here is from genome assembly GCA_036850595.1 of Rhyacichthys aspro. Classification (NCBI taxonomy): domain Eukaryota; kingdom Metazoa; phylum Chordata; class Actinopteri; order Gobiiformes; family Rhyacichthyidae; genus Rhyacichthys; species Rhyacichthys aspro. Next base: position 20,202,196 of record CM072159.1, on the reverse strand, counting down.
TATATATATATATATATATATATATATATATATATATATATATATATATATATATATATATATATATAAAGAGAGAGAGAGCTCATTGTCTATAGAATTCTATTGAATTGTAATGACTCACCTCCAAGACACAACATTATTGCCAGAAAAACCCCTAGCTTGATTTAGAATATTTACTTGTTTAAGGAACGGATTATGTGCAATGACATACACCAAATGTAACAGGTTTCTGGTCAAAAAGCTGCGTATTTCAAACAGGAAATGCCAAAGACGAGCAAACAGGAAGTGCGCACCAGAGCCACGATGTTGTTCCAGTGTGTTTTCTTTCCCGTCTGATCCCATTGCCTTACTCATACAGAAAGGAAGGAAATAGAAAAGGGCATTTAAGGGGATGCCCCCAACACACCGGGTGTATAATGCCAAGAAAGCCTTGATCTCAAAACGCTGACTCTTAACTTTTATTGTTTGATGGGAGATGTGCATTTTGAGTTGACATTTCTCTCGAGCTCTCAGACTTATACAGTAACTGATAACATTGCAGTGATTGACAGAATATACCAAAAGATGAAAGATGTACCAAACTTAAATTAAAGAAACTATGGTGTCAGCAGTTCATTCTGCATGCATGAGGTGGGTGGAATAGGTTATGACAAGCTGCCATGCATCCACTATGACGTGTTGTTGTTTTTCTGTATGTCTGATTGGGATTCAGCAGCAGGACCCTGAGAGCCAAAGCGCACTGGAGCACAACAGGCAGCATTAATCAATGTGCCGAGCAATCAGCACTAGGCTAATTCAGTCATCCCTCCAACACAATGCAGCCATTAGGACAACAGAAGAGAGCGTGTTCACAGCGCTCTTACACCAATGATCTGTGTGCCTGTCCCTCTGCCAGCCATTGCTGACCCAATCAGACCGACAGTGATCAGAAGAGGCAAATAGCTTGGCAAAATTGGAGTTGCCATATTCTTGAGCTGACAAACAGACACAAAGCTACAAAAGATGACAAGTTGTTGTTTTGGCCTTTTTTTCTTTGAGGCAGTTAAAAAAGGATGCTCCATTGCATCTGGCTGTATTTCATATTATACAAACCTAAATTATTAGAAAACAATTGCACACTGTATAGTCTAATAATAATAGTGTATCTCATTTGGTTCTTAGCTGCTTGTTTTTCAACCTCTGAACAGAGTCAGAGGTTGAAGACCCACTGCTGCATCGACAGCTGTGCAGTTGCCAGTTTGAGCGAGCAGCAGACTGTTATCAGGCTTGATTAAGGAGGCCATGCATCAGCGACTCAAACAGACTTACTGTCTGTCCAGTTGAAACCTTTTCATCTACCTGAGCACCGCAGCATTCAAAAACAGTGAGCTTTCAAAACAGAGAGCGCCATGCCTCATTCTAAAAAAAGGTAATTTCATGACCTTTTATGCACTGTACGTTACATGACCATGTCACCGAATGCCCTGGCTTTCCTCCAACATGCTGCACTGACATGACCACACAGTGGAGTATTAAGTATAAGACTTTAAGAAGCCACTCACACTGTTTTGGATTCCCTGATATACATCACCTATAAATGTTTCATTTTATTTGATGTAACTATGGCCAGATTGTTTTTCTGAGAGCACAGAATCCAGTGCTCCAGACCTAGAAAGATTTTGGAACAAAATTCACTCAAAAACACAACATCTTCTTGTTGTGTTTTCTCTGAAAGATTATTGAAAAAAATATTTAATGTATAAATGTCTTTGTTTGCTACTTATTAATCAAATATTCTAGTATGGAATCCATTGGTGATATAGATCTTATACAGATTTTTTTTAAATATTGGGCTGCTCTATAATGGTCTTTATTGCCTTAAACATGAAATTTAGCCCCAACTAATTATTCATTCAGTCACTATTTTGCATGCAGGGCTGTGGTGCTTTCACAGTAAAGCAGCATTACTGTGTCTGCAGCTTAGCAACAGCAGCCACAGAGTCAGTCCAGCAATGCAGTAATTGCAGACCTCTGTCTTCTCAGCACTGTAGTATCAGCACATTACTAAATACTAATGCTTGTCATCACAAGGGCACATATAAATACTGCAGCGCACTGAGTGAGCCCATGCATCATTTAAACAGACAGAACATGTGCAGATTTGTAATTTATTTTATTACAAAAGTGTTTGATTTGTATAAAACAGGAATATGGCTATTGCATTAAACGCTGCACTGTCCTTCAATAGACCAAATGATCGAATGTTGTATAAGTGAATAAAGTGTCTGTATAAATGTGGCATGGCACTGAGCACTTGTGTTGGATGTGGTCATGTACCTTCAAGGTGTATGAAGAGTCTGTGATCAAGGTCAGTGTGTTGGGTCAGTCATCTTCAGGCCATCTTGAATATGAAGGTGGAATGTGACCTGCACACGATGAAAACGGTAAACTGTTTATCAGTGGTGCTTAATCTTATTTTATCCTTTCATTATTCTCAGTCTTTAAATTGATTTGCTTTCCATTGAGGCAGGAAGTTTAGATTTAAAGCCTTAAGATTTCCCATTATTGAAAATTATTGAAAAAAAATGACATTAGCCTAAGCCTTAATAGAGTAAAGGACAGGGATGGGCCACCCACTGCAAGAGGATGTTAGCGGTTGGAGCAGGGAAGAGATGCAGACAATATTTGGTCTGATTAGATATGAGTTCATGGACAGGGGACAGATGTACAAACCAAGAGGATTGACAGAGATCTTATCATAAGGACACTAGACTGAATGTGATACCAATTAAATAGAACGTAACTGACACATTTCTTAGAGGACTGGTGATTAGGAAGACTGGATTGACTTACACAGACATATTTTGAGAAATTAACTATAAAGTGCTTGATTATTCATTTATTTAACATGTTAGGTGTTTGGTGTAATTATTCTTTAGGATATGTCTTTGGATTTCCTGTAACAATTATTATTGCACAGCCAAAAAGTGGGGCTGTGCTAAAAAATGAATTCACATAATACTTACTGATGACTCCTCTAGTAACACAATGAGAACTGGCATTAATTGAATAAACAGGTTGTTGGGAATGTGGCACTTTGATAAGCTTTCTCTGCCTTTAAATCTTTGTTGCAGTAACAGAGATGAAGCGGGAGTGACAAAGACTAAGACAGTGTTTGAAGTATGAGAGGGCGTAGCCTTAGCATGACAGTTTCACTGATGCTGCTTGTGGCTTGCATTTAGCCCTCTACATTCAAATGTCAATGGGAATCAGGGAGTGTAGTGACCACACAAAGTGACACAATGAGAAGAGGAGCGAAAGAGAGCTGAGGAAGCGCAAGAGGAGTGAGAGCGGGAGAGAAGATGCTGTGAGTGCAAGAGCTTATTAATTTGAATTTAAAGGATGTGATGAGAGGAGAGAGACCAAAGCGGCGAGAGCTGTGGACGGAGAAACGAAGGGCTGGTGACAGAGACGGAGATAAATGAGGGGATGAAGGAGTTGAGGGAGAGAAAAAGACTGGAGAGAAAGAAGGGATAAACAGAGAGACCGCCAAAATGAGGAGCACGTGAGAGCACTCCAGCTGAGCGACACAATACTCACATCACATGCAGTTTACAGAGAGTGTGAACATCCTCTGCTACTTTGAGCAGCTCCAGCAGCTCAGTTGAGATTTACAGCTGTGTGCTGACCGCCGACAACATTTGAACCATTTGTCAGACAATGCATTTGCCTTTGTGCTAGTGCTGCTTCTGAACATCTGTCATTGGACACCATTGCCGCCATCAAGGAGGATGTTGGACTACTGGAAAGTTTGTAACAATCTGAAGGAATAAGATGTAATCCAGAATATAAGAGGAGAGTGAAACTGGATGAAAAGATTCTGTGGACAGCCAGGCTTCTTACTACACTGCCCAGGGATGGGAGCCAGGTTCTGGGCTAGTCCTTTTGCTTTTACCTTGGAATTGTAACTACATCTGCAGAAGCCTGGAGTCATGATACGGATTAGAAGATGAATTCTTTGAAAGGGACCGGATGAGGGATGGTGTTTGTTGGGGGTAAGAGGGCAGAAATGCATTGCCCCTGCCCCATGGCACCTCCAGCTGCCTGTGCTGCTGCCTCCGTATGAGCATGCAGGTCCTTCAGATCGTCAAGGAGCTGGTGTCGCCCTCAAGACGCAGAGCTGCATCCAGGTTTGGAGGTGTGTGCGTGTGCAGTCAATCCTACATTTGCTGTGTACAGAGCGCTTTCTTTTGATTCAATCAGTCAGACATTTTAAGGGGGTTGTATTCTCTGCACATCTTATGCACAGTGGCTCTGTGTTTGAAAACCAGAAGTGAAAGCTTCCTGGCCATGCTATCAGGAACTGATAACCCTCATTGAAAATGTTTATTACACTTGCCAGTGTTGTATTGAATATTGCCTCAAACACTGCAGAAGTGGGTGGTTTTCACATTTCATCCTAGAAAATGAAAACATTATTGCAACAAGGCTGAAAAAACAGGCATTTGGAATATACATAATTGACACTCTGTGATCCAACTCTAAATTCAAAATTTTACTTTTTTGCTTATATGCAATACTGTATATGAATGCACAGGGGTCATTTACACTTCATCATGTCAAGTCTGTCAAGTTTTTTGCCCTAATCCAGTTTATAAATAGCAGTTCAGCATTACCATAATTATTCTGTTTGAACAGAAACATTTTAAATGGGTATGTCTTTGCATAAGCACTTTACCATTTTCTTGCCTAGTATGGGGCTGAATAAGACATTTCCCAGAAGCCATTGTTGTAAAGCTCTGGTACATATGTGTGTGTGTTATTGTATGTGTCCTGCAGCTGTGTTTCTCTAGTGTGCAATGAATAATGAAGCATGGTGCCTTGGGTAATGGAACACTTCGTGACCCCTCTGTGTCCTGTGCCCTGATTGGATGAGCCTGTGTCTGATAGCCTACATCCTTGTCCACTAAGGCAAACAAATGCACTTTTTATTGTTGAAAGAGACTATTTATTCCAGCTGCTTGACTGCTCACTTCAGTTGCTTTCTAGTAAATGCTGCTTAGTTCTTAGCAAACATTTAATGAGATGTTCATGGCCAGCACAACAAAAGCTGTTTTTGCATAAACTTCAGAGAGCCGTAGGCATTTAACTTCAGTCTTGTTTTGCAGAGCTTATCCTTGTGCCACACAGAAATATATTACTTCTACAAAACAGGCCCCACCTCTGCTTTTGGTGACCATTACTATTCAGGTACCGTGCTTCCTTTTTGCCCTGAGATGGCATTTATAACAGCATTTATGTATCAACTAAGCTCACTCCTGTCCTTGTGGATGATTAATTAAACCAAATACTCTACAGTGCACATTCCTGTGGGCTTTGAGTCAATGTTGCCAAATGATATACAGAATCAGATTGTCTTATGCATGTTCTGGAATATTTGATAGTGGACAAGGTCAGTTCTAATGATGGAGCTAATCAGAGTAGGTTAATGATGCTGCTAAACAAAGGATTTGTCTGTGAAATGGGACCTGATGCCGTTTTAATTTGGATTCTGTCTGAAGAATAACATCATTTTCAATGCTCATCCTCATCATTGATTATGTAATTGTTTGATTCTTTAGTGACCAATTTTTCTTACAAAATGTTGCAAAATGAATTTTGTAGCTGTTTATTGATTAACCACATGCAGTTTCTTACTGTTGTGCTTTTTTCCTAAAGCTGCAGCCTTTCATTGTGCCCTTTGTTAGTGCATTAGATCTGATGGCAAGTGTCGGAGAGTTATTGTTAGGGGGCTAAGAGAGTGTAATCAGTTCTAAACGCAGCAACACTTAAACAATGAGAGACTTGCAGAGATCTCAGCCGTGTTATCGACTGGCTGGGAATGATTCACACTTTCCATTTCTGTCTTTATCTCTGTCCATCAGTTCTGTGCAGAAATTCACCTTGGCTGTTCTCTCAGCCTGGATCAATGCAGGCTAATTTAAGGTTGGCTGGACTCAGACACATACTGTCGATGCATACCTTTTAGGACTGGATCAGGTGTGCCAACAGTTAGCATGTCATGCAAACGTAGGTGTTGTAGTGTAAGTCAGCTTATTAATGCTATGCATTTTATTGTATTTATTGTAGCTAACTTCCTCCTCAGGTACTACAGGAAGCTGCAAGCATCACCCAGAACCCTTATTATAGCTTTTGTTGAGGATATTTTGCTGCAGTCCTGTACCAAATGAGGATCTTCATTTACAAATCAAATAACTAAAGACTATTTTGCAATACCAGATCAATTATCTTTCAAATGCTTACTGGAGGATAAAACACTGGAGTTTATTCATCAGCGCTGTTTATTTAGTGAAGCAGAACATTTTGGATTTATAACAAGTCTAGAGCAAAAGCATGCTGGTGCCAAACTGCTGTGCTTTCCTGGTCAGCACCATTGGCAGCTCAGTATCTCACTGCATTATTCAGCAGCCCTGATACTTTTCTGTCTCGCTCCTGTGGTGTCTCAGTCAGCCGGAGTTATAAGGTGCACTCAAATATTCAAATACTGCACCAAAAGTTTTAAACAAAGGAATATTCAGTGTGCCATGCGTACCTAGGAGCCATCTGCTACTTGTGGATGTGTTGACTTGTGCTGATTGGAGCTTTACGGAAAGTGTAAGCAGACTGGTAAAGGAGGGGCCAGTCGTCCAGACTCAGTGGGTGTCAGGCTGAAGCCCACATGACTTCGACAAAGAAGCCAGAGGGCTAATTGCCTCTCTGTCCTCACTAAAGGGCAAAGCTGTGCTGCACTCTGCGCTGCAGCAGCTAGCCTTCATCTGGTAACAAAACATGTCTCAAAATGCTTTTGCTCCAGCGGTGGTAGAATGCACTAATAACTGCTGCAGCTCACTGTTCACACAATAGTACTGTGTTACTTTAGACCACTGGAAAGTATCTAACAGAGAGACTGCAGTGATTGAACTGGCTGAAGATGTTTTTCATTGGAACGCTTGATTTACCAAACCTGCTCTGCAGACTCAGTTCACTTCCGCAGATTAGCAGCAAATTGTATGTATGTGTGTATATCAGGTCTTCACTAGGCTAATTGCTTTTTTTTTTAAACTGACTTAACAATCCTAAGATCTCCATAGACGTTGCCTGATAAAAACACCTTGAAGCTCTTTACAAAATGACTATCCTCATTATGGCTTAGTATGACAACACAAGTTAACTTGGAATTTCAACTAATAGCACGTCTTTTTGTCTTGCTTTTATTTAAATGTAAATTGTTATGTAATATTTCAGTTTCCAAAGAGATCCAAGTCTTCGATAAAATTACTAACATATTATTGGCAATTTCAGGTATCAAGAATTCATAGTATTTTGTTTGTTTTACCATTTAACTGTTCACTAAATATTTTGTTTTTTCTGAAGTCTGATCTACTTTTGTTTTGCTCTATGGTGTATGAAGACATACACACCTGACAAACTGCATTGTACAGCATTGTAATCTCTAAATGAGACTAATGAAAGATTCTTTAAATATGTCCGGAAATGTATATGTACAATGTCCATTACCATCTAGTTTCCCACAGATTAAAAGTGTGGTTACATCATTTACCCAGCTTCAGAAGTGTTATCTCCTCACCGTCGGTGGATATTTCCTGTGGCGATGGAGCCAAGATAGACAGCTTCTTTTCTTTTGTCGTTCATTCGCCTGTTGCTCGTCCCAGCTTCCCACCCATTTATCTCTTCTGTACGCCACATCACAAGACCCTTCATGGCACATCACATTCATTTCATAATGAAGTTTTAATAGAAACTGTTTATCATCAGACTGTCATCCAGCTCTCCCCCTCTGAGCCACAATGTTTCATGGCTTTTCAAAGAGTGGTTTGTGAAAGCAGTAGCACCACTTAAAACACACAACATTTCTGATTTAAAGAAAAGACAGATCTAGAGCTGATTTGATTAGTCACATTTTATTTTGGTGATATGTTGAAAGCTTTTCCTCAGAACATCAGTCAATTGTCCCAAACAGTGATGTCCTGTTTAATGCTTTGAATAGAGCCTGTTGTGTTGTTGTTGTTTGGGTGGGGAATGTTGAGAGTGGGACTGACTTGCTCCTGAAGTACCCTTTCTGTCTGCCCGTCTGTAGCTGCCGTAACAAACAGCAGCATTGTAGCTGCAGTTTTCTAGTTCTCTTCTGTCATTTCTCTTGGAGTGTAGTTCCTCACTAGTGATGGTGTGCAGCACAGGCCAGTGTCAGTGACAAAACGAGCTAGTCTAGGTCTTGTCTTGTTGGAGTGTGGGACACGGATGAACTGTGATCAATGCGGACTAAAGCTCCAACTCGACTGGAGGACCCTCTGGATTTCTTGAAAAAAGGTAAAGAATAAAACTGAGTCCTCACTATGCGGTTATGGCTGCTACTGTTTGCCCTTTGAAGTCCATCTCTCTGTTCTGTGTCTGTTGCAGGAATAGTAGTTGTATTTCACCCAAAGGTAAACCTTACTAAAGTTTTACCAACTGTCATAATGGTCAGCATTACTGGAGTCACAAAGTGTTGTTTTTACACCCCTGTGAGTAAACACAGTTATGCAGTGCACTGAGACGGATGATTGTTTAGCAGCATAGTAATAATGGTTTACTGTAAGTGTCTGCAGTTGCCTCATCAGTTGTCGGTTGTTAAATGGGTGACATCATGTGGTATATATGTTCAGGGTTGCATCACTGTGTTGACGCAACTCTCAATTACTTTTTACACCAAGATGATAAATCTCTCACCAAGCCTTTAGTCAAGTTCAAATACTGTTTTATCAAAGAAATGTGTCCATACCAAAACGATGATAGTTATAGATAGATTACAGAAATGGTTACAAGATTGATGCTGTTACAATGAGTACAAGGACAACTATATACTTGTGTTCAGATTATATTATATATATATATTATTTGTGATTAAGTAGAATTGTTGATTTCATCTTGTTAACAATCGCTCTCCATTTGTCATTGGCATTGTCATGTGACTTGGCGTATTAGTAACTTCACTTTTTGTTCAGGCACTACAGTATGTTGGGTTTTGTTGTCTTTTTTTTTCTTTTTAACAGGCTTAGTTAAAAAGCAGTGTGGTCCTAGTCTTTTCTGAGGATGTGCCCTTGTCATTGGCTGCAGTGGCGTTTGATCAGCCATTGCCGTGTGCATACAAGTGAAGGGTCAGCGTAAACGACAGGAAATGAGTTGTTCTCTAATCAGCTACTTCACAATTTCTACCACTATTATTATTCATGTTACGTCTATAACATCCGTGACAAAGCCGGGCATGCACAAAAAGTGTTTTGGAAGAGGACAGAGAGGCGTTACAAGTGACAGCCTCTTAACATGAAGAACAAAGGGGGCTCACTTCAGTGGCCTAAAGAGGGCTTCGGGAGAGCGCAGGAAACCAGGAAGGCTGTGATTATGCTTGTCGTGTAGTTCATTGTCATTGTTGCGTTGTGAACAGAGGCTGGTAATAAGGAACAAACACACATACACCCCTCTGTGCTTCCTGTTACATGTTTTCATTAGACATTAAATAATCCTCGCACAATAGAAATCCCTTAAATTGCACATAGGTATCAAAAACCATGCAGAGGTTAATGTTTCCTTAAACCGTCTGCCGTCTGTCTGCATTTCGCCATTTTGGTCATTTGCACAAACAACAGGGACATTTGGATTTTAAAGGAAAATGTAAATGGCCAGAAAAGTTTGCGTTGAGATCCTGTGTATCCTCCCTTTTAAGAGGATGCATTTTTACACTCTTTTAAATTTGGTGCTGTCATGTGCTAAATATACTTAAACTTATAACTCTTGTAATAAAGCGTTAAAATGCCAATCAAAGACTTTTAAAATAGTTAACCAAAGGCTATGTTTTGCTCTCTATGTGTTCAGTTTGCTTTTTTAGGCAGTGTACTTGACGCCACAAGGCTTGTTGTTGTCGCCAAGCTGTGATGAGATAATGCGCGCGAGAAAAAATATCTACGTGATTTTGTGTGAAAGGTTGTTCTCTGTGGGTTTTTCTCCATCAGCACAGTGTGAAGGGGGCTGTGACAAGCTATTTTTAAGATATATTTTTTGCTTTTTCCCCTTTATTTGAGAGAGCTTAGATAGGCAGGAAATCGAGGAGAGATATAGGGGATGGCACGGAGCCGAATGAACCCGAGTCAGGATACAAACTCGGGTCATCTGAATCATGTGGTATGTGCTCTAGCACTGTCAGGCCAGTTAAACAGTGAAGTGACAACTGCATTTGAAAACTCAGGAGAGGGACCCATTGTAACTAATAATATTACTGTATCTTTAAGGTTGGCAGCACCGGGAATTGAATAAATTTCGTTTTTAAATTCTAGATCAGTGGTGTCCAACTCAAGGTAGTGAGGGGCCGTGATAGTTAACAAGAAACTTTTCAAGGGCCGATGACATTTGGGGAGCTTTTTTACATTTTGAATAGAAGGCTTCATCTTCATTTGAGTCTTTCAAAAGTTATCTTTCACGTTATTTTTCTTCCTTTAAACAGGATTTTGTTCGATTTGAACAGGTTTTAGTTGGATTTGAAAAAGGTATTAGTTGGATTTAACAGGTTTTAGATGTTTTTGAACAGGATTTAGTTAGATTTGAAAAGGTTTTAGTTGGATTTGAACAGGTTTTTTTGGATTTGACCAGGTTTTGTTGGATTTGAACAGGTATTAGTTGGATTTGAACAGGTATTAGTATGATTTCACAGGTTTTGATGGATTTTAACAGGTTTTATTTATCTTTGTAGCAAAAACTGGCTTATCCTATAAAACCTAGTGACAAAAATATCACCTACTAAATTTATTGGAGGGCCACATAAAACATTGCAAAGGGCCGCATTTGGCTCCTGGGCCTTGAGTTTGACACATGTGTTCCAGACAGCTATTCATTTCAGTTGATTTGTCCGAATGAGAATTGGGAATGGTGTGAGGTTAATTCCTTCTTTGTTTTTAATTTTTGGCATCTTTTTGTCATTTTTATCAAACATGCCTTTATCGGGGTCATCACTCTGCTGCTAACACGTGGAATGGGTGAAAGCATGGATATAACAGCTGCCTGAAAAGGTGTCAAATGAAAAAATACCACACTGTCTAGAAAAAACACACGTGGTAATGAAAGCGTTAAATCTAACTGGGGAAGTCACACCTAACTTCCCCAAATTCTCGTTGACTACATTTTATAAATTCATGAGTACGGTACATTGAAGAGTGGGACTAAAGGGCAGTGCAGGGGACAGGGAGGTGTCCATTTGTTAAAGACAGTGACAGCAGAGACATTTAAATCACAGCAGGATAGAGATGGCATTGAACACAAAAGGGGCTGACAGACCGCCTACAACAGAGGAGGTTAAAGGTCAACCGGGCGGGGGTTCTGGCATCAAAATGTACCAGGCTGACCAGAGAGACAGAAGAATTTAGTTGCGTTTAAATTTAGATTAGCATATTTTAGGCTTTGCAGATTTGTGTATCCAATTAGATGACAATCATTAATAATCTAACACTTGATTGTTACATTTTTGTTGGATATTCAAATCAGGCAGTTTTGTTTTTTTTGTGTTTTTTTTTTTTGCTTTAAACATCTTTACTACTCACCATATTTGGTCGTAGTCCTAGTCAAAACACTGTAGACCAGGATATGTGTATGTCTAACATGCATTATGTACACCATTCTGTTTCACATTGCACAAACATATAATAAATGTGGCAGAAAAGCCTTAACCAATCATACAATTATAGAACTTAAAGTCAATCCGAATTATATTATTGGTCAGCCATATGTTTTCTGGACCCGGTACAGTGAAATTGCATGTAAAGTTAAAATAAGTGGATTCCCATTAGTTGTCCATAAAAACCTTGTAGTGGCTGAAGACACAAAGCTCTGTCACGGATACCAGTGCAATCCTTGAGGCATAAAAATGGCTCTAATTGCATTTACTTTGTCAGGCCCCACTGGAATACTAATAGTGAGGAAAGACTTGAACGTAAGGGGCTGGGCTTTAGTGTAATGAAAAAGCTGGATCTCATTTTCCACAATTCCTTAGGCTTTTATGTGAACCAGTGAACCTCCTGGGGTGAGATTCCCAGAATTAAAGGCCCATACTGTATTTGTTTATTTACCCCAAGATAATTTGCCTTGTTGTTCGGGCCCTGGCTCCTTTGCCCACAGCGACATGCCTTTCACCAACACACACCATCCTGTCATAAAAATGCCAGCTCGCTCAATAAGGAGTGTTTGTTCGGGACACTTAGAAATTCCAGTCAAGCTTTGCCCCCCGTCGGACCCTAGAGACCAGCAGAGGAAGTTAAAGAGTAAACAGGGAAATACTTACTGACTGGAAGACTGGTCAAAAGAAATGATTGCATAACAGCTGTAGGGGCTTCTGAAGACCAGCAAATGAATGTCATGTTTTTAAATGTGGCAAATGCTGGTTTGATTATTGTGCAATATATGTTTTCATAGATACATCAGAGCCGTATTTATTCTCTTAGAAAATGTTTGGATGCGGTGTGGGAATACCCTTCTGTTCATCAAGCATGCAACTGAAGTGTTGATGCACAGCAGGCTGCTTCTTTGAGACCACTTTGAGATTAAATTCCTCCATTACAAGGTGCAGCATACATTTAATATTAACTTATGACCTCCGTTAATAGAGATGTGCCAAATCTCTGGATGACTGAATCAGGAAGTTATGGCATGTTTCCTCTTGCAAATAAACACAAGGTGGAACTCTATATTTACAGGGAACACTGTGCAAGTGTGCATACAACACTAAATGGGTTTAGGTGAGTTGTTATATATATATTGGACGATGATTATGAGTGGACTCAGGAAACAATACAAACCCCTCAGGCTCTGCCACGGTGACGTCTGATTCTCAGCAGCCGTCAGCCAGAACAAGCTCCTCTCATCGGTCGGCTTCATGCAAACACATTTTTCACCCAGGCTGAGGTCAGGCTGACACATCTGCTCCACTGCACCAACCCCTTTCTCTGACTGGATTCAACAGTGTGTTTCCACAAGTGTGTATGCTTCACGTCAGCTCCTGGAAAGAGTACAGGGAGGCATAAGGAAAACAGAAAGCACCATTTATAAGGGCTATTTCATCTGTGTGCAGTAAAACTCAAAGTTGAACTCAAAAAGGTCCTGAAAATATGTTTTTCTCTCTTGATATTTAAAACATTAGTGACCATAACACTCAGTTTGCCTTCAGTAGTATTCCCATGTACTATACTTAAATAAAGTTTGTTGTTCTGCTTGGGAGACGTTTCTTCACCTCATCACTCATAAAGCACTGGGAAAATGTTAATGAGTTTTTGCAGACTAAAATATGCCTACATTTTATTTAACAATTTCAGTCATCTTATTCTGCTTTTATTGTTTTAATAAGTTAGATTGGCACACCTAATGAAAACTTTAATATTTTTATTTGTATGTTTATATTGAGTATTTAGATTTATTTGAAGAAATGTGATTGCTGCTGACTCAGATGTACCAGAAACCGTATCTAAACACAGTTTAAGATGTGCTTTGGAAGTGGAATATTGATGCTTAATTTCTGTCCTCTTTCTTTATTTCTTTTCCACAGCGTCTGATACTGAGCAGGATGCGGCGGTGAAACTGGACCAGGAGCGGGCAGAGATAGTCGCCAAATATGACAAGGTACAGTAGGCACAACTTGTAAGAGATTTCAACATCTTTTGCTAATTTTACTCCCAATTTTACTCATACTCAGGCACTTCTAAATATCTCTGCTTTATTGACTGTGAAACACAATCATGACAACATACTGATTTCAACACACACACACACACACACACACACACACACACACACACAAACATTTTTCATAAATTTGTGAAGGTTTTTGGCGTAGGAGCCACATTACAGTTGTCTGATTCTCTGCACAAGCTCGGTGACAGCCATGTTGTAATTATGCAGCCTCTCAGATCATTTTAGTGGTCTGAACTCTAAAAGGGAAGAGAGAGAATTCTTCCACCTAGAGATGTGAGTTGTTTTATTAAACCAACAGTGGGGTTAATGTGATGTCAGCCACAGACCTATTGTAATGCCAGAGCTGTGCTAAGATAATGAAATCTCTTTTGCAAATAACAGGTCATTGTTTTGGCACTTTATTAAGGCCCAGCTCGCTCGCTCCTCTATATTGTCTGTTTCACTGTTGTTTTAAGTTTTTTACATGTTCTCATTCATTTTGATGTACCAAACAGGTACTAAAGTTGTAAAGTTGTGGATGATAAATGTAAAGGGGAAATCCAGTGTTCACAGTGAGAGCAGCGCACCATGCTTGGTTTGTAAATTAGTCTTTCTAATTTAGTCCAGCAAGCTGCATAATTAGTCCGCCTCATTAGGAGTGAAGAGACCATAGACAAAAGAGATGATGGAGGTGTGGGTTCTTCTATGTGTGCACACTCTTCAGTGCTCATCTTGTGAGGAGCACTTTGAGCTTTTAACCACTTAAGAGGAAGTCTGACGTACATGTTGACATCATTTGGGTGTGTTTCCCCTTTTTGGAACGACCATCAAAGGGCTGTTCGAAGTTCTTACTTGTTTGAAGGTGATTTTTAGAGTAAGGTTTTAACATTCAGGTCGACATCTTATATCTTGTAACATGGTTGTTTCAGTCTGTCTCTAATACAAAAGCTCAACACATTTTTGTATGTTAAATGCCTTACAAGAACGTTTCAGTCTAAATTCCTGCTGAATCACTGTTACTTTTGTTAGTTTAAAGTGAGAAGATCGGCTGTACTTTTATTTTCCTCTGTAAACCAGAACTATCCTCCATGTGCTTCAGGTATTTGCTGTGAATCTTTTTCAAAAGCTCAGAAACCTTAGCCATTGCTTTAAAACAAGTGCAGAGATCTGATGCCACATAGCTATCGAAGACCTGCCAGAGTGAGTGGTGAGCAGCCCCTGAGGCCCGTATTTTACCCTGAAATTGATTTAAAAGGAGACAAAGCTGATAAATGGACACAGGCATGTAGATGTTGCAAGGTGGGATTGAACAGAGGCCCTTTGATTCTTTTGTGCCCTGTAAGTTATTTTCTTAACTTTTGTGTTTCTGTAAAGGTTACTTCAACATCTGGTGTCCAAACCAATGTTAAACCGCAGCCAGTCCTCTCTATTTTTACATTTTGTATTATTTATAGTGGGAAAATGGTATGAAAGCTTACAAAAGACTTTTCCAAATTTTTCACCTTATGATCCACATCTGTGCAACACCTTTCACACAAACCATTTTTTCTGTTTCTTGTCTTTGAGTTGTTTTGTTGTATTTTTTATTAAATACTCGTCGACTTTTGGATCCTAACCCACTGTTTAGGAAATACTGGGGTTAGGGTTGTGTTGTATTATAGAGAGACAAGCCTGTTTTGGCCTCTCCCTCCTTTATATTTTCTTGATTGTTGTCTGCAAGCATTCCATCACACACACACACACACACACAACCTGCAGCTGTTTCATTGGGCCATCATTGTTAATAAACACAAGGGGTTTTTTTCCGTTTGGAAGCCTGCAGTGAGACAGTGACGCAGGTGGGCGTCTGGCTGTTCATTTCACACCTCTTAACAGCTGCTCGCACACTCTCTGTTCAGTTTTTCAGTGTCTCGTAAACACACGCTCGGATCTACACACTCTACCAAGGGCACCAGAGTTGTGGCTCCTCTCGTAAATTGAGCAGCCAATCATAACATGATTCTCTGCCCCCGAAGAACGTGGGTGGCATGTCATTTGGGGCTCAGTCTGAAGCTACTGTTTGCTTCACATATATAAGTAAACTGTAGTGTCAACTTGTGGTTATCTGTTGTACTCTTATCAGTTGAAGAGCAGTATGCTTTATGACAGTAGGGGCTTTTTCAAATCTACCTCATCATTTTGTTCTCTTTTTTTAATGATGCATGAGAACAACAACAACGTCAACATGACATTTTTCACTGTTCTTTCATTGGAGTTATCGTGACATTGTTCATATTTTGTTTTTGTGTTTTATAAACTAACTGTGACACACCAGTTTGGCTCGTTGGTGTAACAGAGACCCATTTCTTTTCCTATTTCAATGAATCTTTTTACCTGCATGACTCATTTGTAGGCTGCATTATGCCATGATTTTTTTTCTTTTTTCTTCATTCAATAGCCTCATACAGACCTGATTTAACAGGTAATCTTTTATTTGTTTTAGGGAAAAGAGGCCACAGTGGAGCCTTGGGAGGACACCAACTTCCACCTGTACAAAGTCATCGACCGCTTTGGCTTCGTCCAGTAAGCTCACCCACACCCAAGCACCCAGCCTGTCATTGGTATCACTGTCATTAAAGCCTGTTTGGATACAAGAACCACACTGAGGGGAGAAAATGAGACATTGTAGAGACAAGTTTTGCTGAGGGCTGTTGGCTTTGGCCGAGGTAGTCGAGAAGCTGTGAGGCTCTTAAACTGCTCTGTGATGTGTGTTATATTTATGGTTGGCGCACACTGGCAGGAAACTGGGTGGTCAGCCACAATAACAGGGTAACAGTATTCGACAGAGTGCTATAATCAGGCCTCAGGGATAGTAAGAAAAAAAAATAGATGGACATGTACAATCCATGGCTCATATGATTGTATAAGACAGTTAAGGACACAAATGTCCTGAGGTGTGTGTCAGTGAGGGGGCATACAGCAGACTGAGATGAAACAATAACTGGATGTTACTTGATCACGCTTAACATTTTACTTTGGACTCTTTGTTTTATAAATGGGTTGAACTAAACACCACAAATACAGATGACAATAACTTGATATAAACTGTTTATTTTATTCACTCATCTTCTTTGTGTCTATAGTGAAAATGAACTTCCATCCTACGACTCTGTGGAGGAGAAGGTGAGTGTAGTAACTAGATAATGTTTCACTGCGTATCCGTACAGTTTTACTGTACAATTTACTCCAAGTAAAAGAAGCTTTTGATAGGTAATATACCCTCTATATAATGTACATCATGTGATATTTAGTTATAAGTAACACAGTGTGTTAAATGTATTTTATATTGACATCAAATGAGGTATTAATGGTGTGTTGGAAAAAAATTGCTTAACTGAAATCTTTAACACTGGTCAACAAAGTAAAAATGTTGTTTATGCATTATAGCATATGGATAAATTACACACTATAGATAAATTATAAACTGAGTTATTAATTAAAACCTTTCATTTGTTTGCAGCAAAAACACATTGAAGTGGAGAGAACCACCAAATGGCTAAAGATGCTGAAGAGCTGGGACAAATACAAGAACAGTGACAAGGTGACCTCCTACACACCCCACTGTCCTACTACATGACCTGGGGGTTGATTATTCATTCAGAAAGCATTTGCGTTAAAAAAATAAATGAAATGAAAATGGCCTAAAAAAGCACACTGATAAATGTGTTACTTCTTAGTATTTCATCTGAAATACTGGAAAGTGTCAATAATGGCCATGCAGAGTGAAAGTGGGTTTGTGTGCTCTTTGCTACAATCCAGCTGTCAGCAGCAGATGTAGAGGAGTGACTCTCAGTCAAGGACAATTAGAGAGGTGTGCATATAACTTCTGTTGTCTTCTCTGTGTTCTAATGTTTGTTAAAGCATGATTTTTTTCATGGATTTACAGTATATACACACATTTGTGTGTTGGAGCTTTGTCATGTCTCAGCAAAGTCAGTCTGTTTACGTCAACTTCTTTATGTGTTACAAAAATGCTATACTAAGTACTAATACCAGTCAGTCAGTGTGCTTCATTGCCATGGATTAACCTTTTTAACACCTGCCAGCAGCTGGAAATGTATAATAAACGTTGGTAAATGTAACTGTTGGTTAGCAGTTGCAAGCACTCAAAAGTTTTAATTCTCAGTACCATGTGTTATGTCTTAGCTGTGTAAAGAACAACAGAAAAACATTGCAAAAGTATTTTTATGTCTATATAAATGTCTATCTAAAAATGTTCAGATCTCTGACTGTTTCTAAGACGTCGAACAACCGTTGGATTTGTCTAATTGGAATTGAATGAAAGTTGTACATTGTTTAAAGGTGCAATTGGCTTTTTATTTTTTACTATTTACAAGTGATTAATTTGATGATTTCTTGCATTTTTGGTGAAATGGTAAATTTCTCAGTACACAAGAGTATAAAAGTGTAAATGTTGGCATACATGTTGAACTGAATCCAAACACTCAAGATGATTAGTCAACAGATGCTCTGATTGACTTGTTCATCAAAGCCTAATTACAAAGCTGCTGCAGTGGAAAACACTTGTGAGTCCCAAGTGTGGGGCACGCTCGAGATGCTGCTTTTCAATGGAAACTCTCCATCCCCTTTCACACTCACATATGGTTACAGTTTGGTGTGGTTACAGGCTCTGCAGTTTGGGTTTATCTTTATTACTCTGTAGTTCAACTAGAGTTGTCTCTTTGTAGACAGACAGTTACTTACATGCACTATTTGTCATGCAAAGCAGTCTCCCACTCTTATTTCTCCTCGAGCTCACATAGACAGATGGTCATGGTTCACCCTCAAAGCCTTTTACTTAAGCTCAAGGAGACAGCTGAGAGAACACTATTTTGTACTTGATATGTACGTATCTCTGGACTAACATCCTTTTGTCTGTCCTCGCAGTTGGTCAGGAGGATCTACAAGGGGATACCTTTGCAACTCCGAGGGGAAGTCTGGTGTCTGCTGCTCGATGTTCCCAAAATAAAGGAAGAGAAGAAAGACTTCTATGAGGTAAAAAGTCATGTTGTCAGCACTAATATTTTAATAACTTTGGAGCTGTTCCTAAATCTTTACTGCTGATCACAGATGTTAAAATTATAAAAGATTCATAAACCCGTCTACCTGCTCCTTGTCTTTATTTCATTTTACTGAGCTCCACAGTTACTAAGGACAGCTAAAATGTGTCTTGCTAATGTTATAGGATATGAGTAAGCTTCACTTTAGATTTCATAAACAACAGCAGTAGTAGCAACATGGCCAAAGCATTTTAACAAGGATTGTTGACCACATTATGGCAAATATTTTGGAGGATTTTGAGAAGTGAACTAACTGTCTGATTCATGGTTGTCTGCAGAAGCTGAAAGCCAGAGCCAGGGGGCTATCGCCTGATGTTCGTCAGATTGATCTGGATGTCAACCGCACCTACAGAGATCACATCATGTTCATGAATCGTTACGATGTCAAGTGAGTACAAGGGCAACACAGTATTGCTAGGAACAATGCATAAGACTTAGTTAGACACAAACATCTAATGCAGCATCCCTGATCAAATAAGTACTTTGCAGGTGAATACTTGAGCAAGACCTTAACAGAATTTAACATTTTTGTTGTGTCCCCTTTTGATTTTAGATTAAAGTTAAAGTTGATGAATGTTTCTTGCGTTTTATGTTGATGTTATTTGTTTAAGAGTTGTATTTGTGTTCTCAGGCAGCAGGCTCTCTTCCATGTCCTCACAGCCTATTCAATATATAACACGGTACGTCATTCATACAGTTGTTACCTACTTTTAGTGTTGTTCCTTTTAAAGGGTTTTTCATTAGTTTACAATCTCTTCAGTGCTGTTGGTCAAGGCTAATTCCTTACAGACTTTAAACAGCACTTTTTTCACATTGACTTTGACTTTGTGTAAAGAAATTCAACATTCAGATTGACCCATTTCCTTCACTTTTTTTCCTAATAAATGTGTTTCTCTTTGTTTCTCCTGCAGGAGGTTGGCTACTGCCAGGGCATGAGTCAGATCACTGCTCTGCTGCTCATCTACATGAACGAGGAGGATGCTTTCTGGGCTCTGGTCAAACTATTATCAGGCCAGCGGCATGCCATGCATGGTAAATATTTGATCTCTTAGAGTCATTAGTGCCGTTAGTGTAATTTACCTCTGTCACTAATGCTAACTCACTACTCTGCCTTTAGGGTTTTTTGTCCCTGGCTTCCCAAAGCTGATGCGTTTCCAAGAACACCATGATCGCATCCTTAAGAAAATGATGCCTAAACTTAAACAGCATTTGGTAAGGCTGGAGATATACTTGCTGTAATAATACAGCTTGCAATACATATTAGTCCATGCATGTACAATACTTGTTACTCATCTGCTCCTCGAGGGAGCACAGCACAGATATTCTTTCATACGATGTACAACACTAAAGTACTGCCATTAGGTTGGTACTGTCATGGGTCAAAATAACAATTCACATCGAGATTTACTTTGTGACTACTGCAGTGCAATGCCACATTGTGCAGAGATGTATAATTGCGTAGCTGCTCTATCAGTCTTTCTTTAAAACTTGTGATTGTTGCCATATTTGCTCACATCACCCCATCAACACAACCCCATCTTAGCAGTGATATACATAATGAAGCTCATGCAGGTATCACATTCATTTTTGTGCCCTGAGCCATGAGGTGTTAAACCTACACGGCGATACATGTGGTGATGTCATGTGCTTACATACACATACTCAAACAACAAGTAAATCTCTGGACAGACGGGATGTTTTGTTTTTTTATGAAAATAATGATTCACAAATCAAGGTTATCAGAAATGTAACTTGTTGACTCTGTATGCGCTGTGACAGGATGTTCAAGAAGTTTACACCAGCCTCTACACCATGAAGTGGTTCTTCCAGTGCTTCTTGGACAGAGTGAGTTAATTTATGTAAATAAAAAATATACAGAGTCTACTTTGCATGAATAATGCTCTACCGAAGCCAAATTAAGTGGGGTCTTAAGACTCCTAACATTTATAGCATGTTCTTATTGTGTCCAGACTCCGTTCACCCTAACTCTCAGGATCTGGGACATCTACATCTTGGAGGGTGAAAGAGTGCTGCCTGCAATGTCCTACACTGTCCTCAAACTGCACAAAAGTAAGAGGTTACTGAGATAGTGGTATTTTGATGCATTAAATGAACTTATTTGAAGAATAGATGTTTTGTCATTCTTTTGAGGGGGTTAATGTTTTGTCAGATTCTGCCAAAGTTGAAAGTATGAACAGTTCTACAGAAGAAATGAACGCACACTCTCTTTTAGCTTTTCCTCATTATAGTTCTAAATATATCTGCAGCTTAAATCAAAGTACATACATACTATTGCACTCACATTTTTTCTTATGATTTTGTGTGTAATCACAGAGCACTTGATGAAGTTATCTATGGAGGAGCTGGTGGAGTTTCTCCAGGTGTCCTTGTCCAAAAATTTCTACTTTGAGGATGATTTTGTGATTGAGCAGTTGCAGATGTCCATGACAGAGCTCAGGAGGGCAAAGCTGGACCTTCCAGCACCAGGTAATGGACT
Source organism: Rhyacichthys aspro (assembly GCA_036850595.1). NCBI lineage: Eukaryota > Metazoa > Chordata > Actinopteri > Gobiiformes > Rhyacichthyidae > Rhyacichthys > Rhyacichthys aspro. Next base: position 20,180,878 of record CM072159.1, on the reverse strand, counting down.
AAACAACACTCTCAATCCCATGATCACAGTGAACCAAAGAAGCCATTCTTGACTATGGTTTCTAGGCAAACATACATAATATAAAGTAAAGTAGTGAGTAACATGAAGGAAGTAAATAACTGACCAAATCATAAATAGCCTTCGAAGTTGTATGTAAATATTGTCTAGGTTATAGGGTGTAATCTTTGACTACTTCAGTCTGCAACTCCACATCAGACCTCATCTTTACCCTGCTATTGACAAGCATTACTGCAGTTTCACAGAAAAATAACTGAAGGTTTTGCTACTGAAAATAGATGGCTTGAAAAATTTGAAGACAGTATTTCAAAGAAAATATTCTATTACACCAGTTTTTTACATAATAATAAAAAATAAGAAGTCTAGTTTCCATATTCCATGCTTAGTTTTATCCTCATGCAAAAGACCAGGCTGTCGGTCAGCTTGGCTTACTGCTTTCTGTTAGCTTGTAGCGCTTTAATATGTTTTTCTACTATTGATCTGTCCCATTAATCTGCCTTTTCTCTCTCTTCTTTCAAACAATATTAGCCAACAACATCAAAAGTGTGGCTGTAAGTGGGGGCCACATTCCCTCCTACAACAGTAACTGGTGGGCTATCCTGACTGGTCTCCCCTCTCCATGTGTCTGTCCATCTGTCCCACACTCGGTCTTTTCGTTCGTCTGTCTGTCACTTGTCTGTCGAGAAGCACATGGGTTTTTTCCCTCACAAAGCTTTTTGAGCTTTGTTTTTCTCCTTAAAACATTTTATCCTCATTTTAAACATAGCTTATTCTTTATTTGGAGTCTGGTCTCGTCTGCAGTTAAAATTCCTCTCCAATTATATCTTTGTTCACATGAGTTTAACAAAATTGTTTATTATTGAAAGTGTAACTGCCATTTGTTACTCTACATTTTCAGTAGATGACATAGGACGCCATCTGGTGGTGTAGTACTGGATTTAAAATATAAAACTTTAGGCAATAAATTCTGTCATTCATTTACAAGTTTACCAGCACTGTTTGCTGCTACATGTAGATTTGACTATGATTTTGGTTGTGTCACATATTTATTAAAATGGGTAAAGCCTCTGTTGCTTCAGTGAATTTTAAAAAGAAACATCTAGGTTTGAAAATGTAGTACCAATAAGTTCATTTCCTGGATCACTTTGTCTGAGTTTTGTCTTCCTCCAACAGCTTCTGGCCTCATAAGCAAAATTCCCTTGCAGTCATTAATATTCCGCTTCTGTTTCTCTCATTTTATTTCATTCATTTTGTAATGTAAATTATATAATGCGTTATATTGTACATTATGGTTTCAATCTCTGACATTTAGTGCTATCTAACAGTAGTCAGTCGTTTTAGAGTCAGTAACACACTCAACAAACTGAACAAAAATCAAGCACAATTTCTCCTGTTCTTTCTGCCTTTGCTCTGTATCAGTGGAGATGCGATCATGTTATTCTAAATGTAAATGTTATCTTTATGGCCGTGGTGTTGCATGGCTCATGTCCCTGTTGTGACCTCTCTCATCTGATGTCAGCTCCACAGTGTGTTCAGCCAGCACATTTTAGTGTGGCGATAATAAAATATGTTTCTTCTATTTTTCAGGTAAAGAGGAAGAATTCCCTAAGAAACCTCTTGGTCAGCTTCCTCCTGTGAGGTCCGAAGCAGTGGTGAACCACTTTGTCAATGGACAAAGCCATGCTGAACCTGCTGAACCTGCCAGGGAACCCAGTCCTGTACCGGACAGGCAGCGGGACAGTCGGCCACCAAGCCGGACCCGTCGAGATTCACTGGATAAGCCGATCCGATACAACAAGGTTGACAGAAAGGAGGCCTGCTCCAGGGGATCAGGAGAAATCCCTAATGAGCAGCAAAGGTCTACCACACCTGAGAGGGAGCCAACGCCAACCCCAGCTCCCACTCTGGCACCACAGGCCCCAGCACCACAGAGCTCTGCCATAGATGGAGGCAAGTCTCCGAGTAACGCCACAGCCAACCACAATTCTAATGCTGCATCCAGTTCTCGCCGAGACATGGGCCCGCGCTGGTTCAAACCTTCAGAGACAAAGCTGGAAGCTGCGAAGGCCGCAGCAGCCAGGGAGATACAAATGAGTAGAGGGGGGTCCCCAGCCCCTTCTAGCCCAGATGACACTGGGCTGGCCCATCGGCGACCACGCTCCAAGGGCTTCATCCCAGGCTCTAACCGAGGCTCTAACGCCTCTCAATATGACAATGTACCTGGCCTGCCAGAGCAGGATTTTGAGATCATAGAGCTAGAGCGACCTCCATCGAGAATGAGAAATGCTCGTTCTGAGACACCCTTTAGCGTATCATCACTTCATCAAGGCAGTCCGCTTCGTGGACCTAGCTCAGCTGGGAGTTTTGTTTCTGTAGCATCAGGACCGATGGTGGCCAAGCACCCTTTCACTCATCAGTTTCCTCACAACACTCCAGCAGGGATCCAGACCAGCTACCCTGGCAGTCAGAGCCAGTACCCCCCCTCTCTCCACCAGCAGTCACCGGGTAGAAATACAACTGAAGTCCCCATCTTCCACCCAGCCCATACTGTGAGCCTGGATCACAGAGGAGAGGACACACGCTATGCAATTTCCTCCCGATATACCCCTTCCCCGACTAAGATGTATGGGGAACGAGCATACGCCACCACACAGCGGCACACCAACAGCGTTTCCCCAGAAAAGGTTTATATGAACAACTCCTTTGCCACTTACCGCAGACAACCTCCACCCAGCTCCGGCCATAATCCTCGTACTGCCCGGCCACCCCAGGAGTACCCCCTGCAGCTGGAAACCTCAGGGACCTCCACCCCCATCTACCTGCAGCAGCTCACCTCCACTGCGCAGGTCTACGCACCAGTGGGCCACCGGAGAATTGAGCCCAGCTTGCACTACCTGCCCGACGAACGACAGCGCCAAGCTGTAGATGAACTGTCATGGGCCGAGAATGAGCTCCCCCCTCCATCACCCGGTGGAATGCCCCGCTCACCCAGCTTCCAGAAAGCCCAAATGTGCCCTGTGCCCGAGTTTACCTTTCCTAGCAACAACATTCATCACTACAGGACACAGTTTCATGAGCAGCAGCCTGTCATAAGGCAGCATCTCCCTCAGCTGTTTGGAGGACCACATTACAGGAATGCACATGAGGCATTCGCCATGCAGGACTCTATGCTGCTGTGACTGAACAATACACAACAATTCTGCAACACTGTAAAACTGTAAAACTGTGGGCTAGTCAATGACACTGTGGAAAGGCAAGTGTTTATGCTTGCTTTGTAAGAGCCTGGTTTGTTTCTGCGTTGTGATTTTCTGACATAAATGTGTGAAATACTGACCCTGTGTCACATGGAGGACACACCAGCCTCTGATGTTTTTACTGATCAGTTTAACGAGAAAACAAACTGACTGAAAATTCTATTTTATTTTTGGATGTAAAATATTAATGCCAGATGGCTGTGTACATCTTTTAGAGTCTGTACAGTGAAATTAGATGTTAATTTTTTGATTTAACTGTAGATGGGAAAGAGCAAATCCCTGATGTATTATCCATTTTTATTTTTTTATGTTACTTAAGATATTTACATTATAGATTGGTTTACTTTATGTACTTTAATGTTATTTTTGAAAGAGAAGAAATGTCTAATGTTAGAGTTAGCATTGAAGAATGCAACATTGTATTTCCATTTCAAATTTAAGCCCCTCCACTTGGTTATTTGTCTGTCATACATGTTTTATTATAATTTAGTTGGATCGGATACTTTTAGATCAGATTGTTACCAATGTAAAAATGCATTCACATGTAAGGCAAAGTAGATTGTCTATATATTCCATATATGTTTATGTATATGGATATATCTATATAGATATTTATATGCAACACCAGTGTATATTTATTTCTCATTAGAGAATTATAGAGCTATTTTGTGTTTGTTTTTGTTTTTTCTTATAGCTCTAAGCCATCATATTCTGCTATGCATCCATAAGACTCTAGTGCTTTATGGATGTGAGTTTGATCAGTAACACTTTATAATACCTACACACAAACAATAGTTAGCATTAATAAATGTGTAATTAACAATGAATTAAAGAAAAAAAAAATATATATATATATATATATATATATATATATATATATATATATATATATATATATATATATATAATTCGTTGTTAAGGGCTTATTGTTAAAGAGATACAAATCAATAACTATTTTAGATATTGATGGTGATTATTAATGTAGTAAAGTAAAGCTTTATAAATTAAATTAAGGAGCTGTAGTTATTATAAAGTGTTAACACTTAATCTTACAAATTTTAGCAAAGACAGCTTTCATTGATTATAATATCTTATCATTTAACATAATAAATACTGTTCAGATGCTGGATCTACTAATGTCATACAGATGTCATACAATAAACATTGATTAATTATTTAGCAGTGGCTGGAAAAAAATGTTGATTCTACAGTTAGAAGGGGGCAGCAAATTTGCAGATGTTAATGTCTGGTATTGTTTTCTTTACTCAAGCAAACATCATTGACCAATCACTGAAGCAAAGACAATAGATTAGAGCAGACCTGGGCATTTTAAGGTCCAGGGGCCACATCAGGCCCTCGACCCACCCCTGTCCGGCTCTCAGGAGGCTTGTGTCAGAAAGGGAATTAATCCACGAGTGTAGACCATATACAGTTCTTAATACAAACGTGATACTTTTATTTTGAAGGCGCTCAAAGACTCTTTGTCAATTGGTGTCCACAATAATATAACACCCGCTCACCTTTTCACTCTGTTCATGCATGTGTTCTGTCAGCTGAGGTTAGGCAGGTATGCTTGAGTGGTGAGAGAAAGCTGGAATAGACTGTTATCATTAAAAGTGTATTATGTGCCTGGTAAACGTTGGGGTTAAATTCTGAGGAAGGAGCTATCATTAGTGTTTCTGCAGGTGATATGTATGTCAATACACATGTTGAGCCAGGCCTGGTTTTGGAACAGAATGGAAAGAGTAGATCTAAAACAGAGGATGGTGTAGCTGTGACGGTGGCATATATTTCATATATTTTTGCTTATAGTTTGAACTTTAAACAATGTGTTTTTATTGAGCGTGAGTTCACTGTGTTGGTCCGGCCCTCCACAAGAGTCCCAGGTTCTGATGTGGCCCTTGGAGAAAAATAATTGCCCACCCCTGGGTTAGAGTATGTCAGATTAAAAGAGTACCTTTACCAAACTCATTGTGAACTATTATTTACATTTTGGTTTTGATGGTGATTTTCACAATCAGTATTCTTTAGCTGTTCAATACATTCCTCATTGTATCTTTATTTTACTAACTACAGGCCATTCTGATACTTTGCTTAATAAAAAAGAAGTGGGTTAAAACGATGCAAGAGAGTTGTTATTGATTGCATTACATTGTGTATGTTTTTGCCATAATTTTGCAAAAATTGTTGAAGTGAGCAAAAATGTCTATGTTGAGCCAAAGGTAAAGCTGAGGGGGTTTTTTTTATACTACAGCAAGTAATCTTAGCAAAAACTCTTGAAATGAAGTATTGCTGTTATTTTTATTTTATGAACAGATTGACACAGTTCAATAAAGCTCAAACATACACTGAATTTCAAAATATAGTATATATATATATTATTGTACACACATTTTATTTTCCCATTGTGGGAACAATAAAGAACAATCTTATCTCATTAAATCATGTCACTTTAGATCCATTGGGTAATCAACTTACAAACCATACCGCTAAATATGATACTTTCCTCCAATGTTCTTTAAATCAGTAGTACCACTGATTCCATAAATATAGCAACATTATTTTATCAACAGTTGGAAATTTTAAAAATTGGCAAGGGATCATGGTCTTTGCTAAAGCCTTCCAGCAGTCCATCAGTCATGGGCTTTCTCTGTTTTATGACTCCAGACTGGTTTGCGTTTTTCTATGAAAGCCTTGATTCCTTCCTGTCCATCTCTTAGAGCCAGGTTATCCACCATGACCGCGGAGGCCGTAGCATATGCTGCATCTCGACCTTGAGCCATTTGTCTACAGGGAAAACAGATGAAATTTGATACATGATACATACATGTTGGTATGTATGTGAGTTTGAATTTGCCCTCAGGGATTAATAAAGATCTCTATCCCATCCTAACATTTACACATAAATAAATAAATACTCATTGTTATAACTTCTCTTTCTCACCTGTAGAATGTGGCCTTGCCGAGGGCTACCACAGGTTGACTGGCCTGACATATGCGCTGAGCAATGGCTAATGTCTCCTCCTCCAGTTGCTTTTCCGGCACCACCTTACTCACCAGACCGTGCAGCAAAGCATCGTGGGAGGATATAGGAGTTCCAGTGAATAGCATCTCCATAGCAACCTGGGAATTTATATAATTAGGCTGTGGCACTAATTTATACATAGTCTAAACTTATGCAAAGGTTTAAAAAAAATGTGGACTTTATAAAAAGATGTAGGCCAGGTGTTACCTTCCTCGGCACAGCCCTGCCTATGGCTACTGCTGGTGTCGAGCAGAATAACCCCACATTAACACCTGGAGTGGCAAAAGTGGATTTCTCTGTTGCCACTGCAATGTCACAGCTGGCGACGAGCTGGCAGCCTGCTGCTGTGGCAACACCATTGACCATGGCTATCACAGGAACCGGTATGTCTTGAATTAGAGTCATCACCTGGAAATGGAGTAAAAATGTTGGTGTGAATCAACTTAAATGAGAGAAGTGGAGAGAAGTGAAAAGAACGTTTACCTCTGAGCAGGTCTGAAACACCTGTGTGTGATGCTCCCTGCCATGAGTGGAGGTCAGTTCCTTCAGGTCATGACCGGAAGAAAACACTGGACCTTTGGCTGCAATAAACACACAAACAAACACCATGACACAAGAGCACGTTACTCTAATTATCACAGACATATCCAAGGGTACCTGATATGATAATAACTCGCAGATCATTGCTGTCAACTTCATTTAAAATGCTCTCACGAAGGGATTCCAACATGGACAAAGACAGAGCATTCCTCTTTTTAGGATTGTTCAACACTATTCTTCTACAAAAGAAAAGAAATGTAAACTAATGCGGCATTGCATTTGCCAAACTATTTAAAACAAACACAACCTAACTTAGTGATTACAGTATTTTTACACTCGCCTTTAGGCTATAATGTTAGATGTAGCCTAGCTCCTGTTTAACACTAAAAGGAGATCCGATAAGCTACACGCTGATCGGTCGAAAGATTGTGATTGTGGTAATGTCTCTGCACCACCGAGGGGTAAATCAGCTTTTGCAGGTCATAATTAAATCACGCATTAATCATTCACTTGCAGTTAGAGAAGCTCAGGCATCAAAAACCCACCTAATTCCGTTGTGTTGTTGAGTCAGAGTGAGTGTTTCAGCTCCAGTTTGACAATAAAAACGAGATCCGCTCCACAGATTGTTCCTGTGATTGTTTAATAGACCCACGGCTCTGGACAAAGAATTACGAGCCATGTTCCTGGGTCATTCACCTGCTCAACATGTAATAATCATGGATGTACTGTCCATGCCACTACAGCGCGGACAATCACTTCCGGGTAGCACACGTCATCAAGTGCGTCACAGTCATCCAGCGAAGCCCTTTTCATTCATTGTACTGGCTCAAAGATGTATACATCCAGGTACTGGCTACATATGTTTGCAGTCCTAACTAATGACATCTAAAAAAAACACTTTACACATTACAGTTCCTGCAGTGTTAACCGTGACTTTTAAATAACCTGTTAACAAACAAAAACAGCCATTTTGTTTCCATTTTATTTTATTAAACATAAATATTGGAATACTTGAGCATACTTTTACTACTGTTACTATTTTGCTAAAGGCTAAATTTATTTTTTTCCTAAATCTGTCTATCAAAAATGTATTTATCTAAACTAAAGCTAATTTCCCAACTGACTTGCTTGACCAACTAATGTGCCATAAAACAAAAAATGTTATTTACAGAAAAAATACCTTCAAAGTATAATGGTTCCATTTCAATTACACGTTTAAACCTTCTCTTCACTTTTAGGGTTTATTGCTAAAAAGATCTTTGTGTGTAGCTACAGTACGTAAACATTAAGTCTCTTCGTTGATGAAATGGGGACAAGGCAGGGAAGAGGAATAATAAAAGTCCTGTCATGGCAGAAGAGACACCAACACTCAGAATCCTCCGTCCAACAAAGAGGACCAGGCCGGCCAGCAGGACGCAGGCCTCATGTCAAGTGACTGCGTTCAGGTTCTGGCCCCCTTCCACTGGAGTGAAGAACTGGACTTTAGGTGAAACCAGTCCGGAGTTGTTCCTGCGTAGGCTCCCACTGCCCGTGCCTTTTCTCATAGAGTTGTTGCGTCTCATGGAGTTACGTTTACGCAGTGAGTTCTGGTGCGATAGCTCGCTCTTCTGAAGAGTCTGGATTAAGATTGAAGGCTTCTCGTCCAGTTCTCTGGCGCTGCAGCGAGGAGTTGCAACCTGAAATCAGAAAAAATCAACTGTTACATAACATAACAACAAATACAACAGTGACATCTTTCTCTGTATTTTACCTTGATGGTGTTTCCAAACTTAGAATAGTCCACAGAATACACTCCTTCCTCCTCTGTTACTATGGGAACAAAGCGATGGCCCCACTGGATCTCCTCTGAGACGTAGGAGGTGCGGGCCTGTGTGGTGATGCCGGTGGTCTCCACCACCCCCTCCAGGATGGCAATGACCTCCAGGTCACTGCACTGCAGCTCCATGGCCGACAGATCGTACAGTGGGCTAAACACACATAGAGCACGCTGCACTTTCATATTGTATCCACCAGGGGGACCCTGTGTTACACCACTCACTAACTCGGGTGTCTATGGTTTTTCACTGACTTTATTCCAAACTCTAGACAGATCTATGTAAATCATTTTCAAATGGAATCCAATGGGGTATTTAGAGATACATTTAAAAATGATAAAATTAGAAATGTTTGGGGGCCTGCCTGTTCTTGTCGATGACGTGGCAAATGATGAGTGGTGCCAGGAGAAACAGGTTGTTGCTGGCCACAGCGCTCTCTGTCTGGACATCAATCTGATGGATGGGAATCACCTCCCCCTCTGGAGTGGTGGTCTTCCTCACCACCTGTTACAATACATGCACTGTCACATTTAGCAACAATCAAAAAAAACTTGAATAACTGGTATGAATAATTATAATAATGTCAACTCGAATCACCTGTAGTCTGATGGTGGCTCCAATAATCATACTCTTCCTGAGGTCTCCAATGCGGATCATGAAGCAGAGTCGGTTGTTTCTGACTGCAATCACAGCATGTCGGCTGAAGATCAGAGTCTCTGCTCTCCGGTTTGACTGAGCCGTCTTCATAAAAATACAACCTAGAAGTAAACACGCAAAGAACAACAAAAACTTATTTTATGTTTAATAAAACTAAACCCAGCTGAATTACTTTACAATAACTTTGCCCATTTCTCTTGCTGTCAATGTATGTCAAATATTCAAGATCCTCACCTCACTAAAATGAATTTTAACCTGATGATCACTGACTCCCTCTAGCGGTGATGTGCAGACATTACAGCGCAGTGAGTCTTACCCAGCATGACAGCGTTGATGATGAGGCCCACTATGTTCTGCAGGATGAGCACAGTGATGGCTGCAGGGCACTGCTCTGTGATCATCCGGCCTCCAAACCCGATGGTCACCTGGACCTCGATGGAGAACAGGAAAGCTGACGTGAACGACCTGCACCAGGGGTTTGGCAAAAAGAAACAAGATTTTATCACACAGGTGTCAGCTCTCAATATCTCAGAAAGTTTCATTTTGGAAATTCATAATTATATAAGTTCCGTTTATATCAGTAGTCTCTTACGAAACAATAACCAGCTGACTCAAGCATAATTCATAAATTAGTCTATTTATCAAGAGACAAATCCCTTTTGCGGCTGTTTAAAATTTGTGCACAGGGCCTGTGTTCTTCTGTCTCACTCTCACTAGTTAGTAGTTTAAACACAATGAACCTAATCTCAGCTATTCCACTTGAGTACAGTAGTTTGTAGGCTATATCTTAGTAAGACTAGAGATGAGAGCTAAAGAAGCACATGTGACAGTCGGAACGCGCTTTCTAAATCCCTGCCTTGAAGTTACTGATGGTCTTACTTGACGTCCGTGACGCAGTAGGTGCCGTTCTGTCTTCTTGGATCCAGGTCTCCGTGCATGAACGCCACCAGCCACCAGCCCATGGCGAACAGCAGCCAGCTGCTCACAAACGTCGTTGTGAAGATGACCAGCGTGAAGCGCCACTTGAGATCCACCAGAGTGGTGAAGACATCCTGCAAGAATCTGCCCTGTTCACGGATGTTCTTGTGCGCTAAGTTACACGAGCCGTTCTTGGCGATAAAGCGCGCCTTGTTGACCCGGTCTCTGAACACGGGTTTTCGGGGCATACGAGAGACCAGCCCCGGCAGCCCGAATTCCTCCGGGATTATGCTTTTTCTCGCCAACATTTCACCTAAAAAGTAGAAAAGAAGTTCCTGTGCGTCGTTACGCACGGCTACGGGATTATCTCATGGAGGGGACGCTTATAGCAGCTTGTTCACTGTGAACTTGTGGAGCTTGTCCTGTACTTTCTGAGAGCTCCCGAGGGCAGGGACGCTCCGCTCTCTCCCACTGACGTAGAGCAACTTCCAGAGGCCACAGCTGCTCATGACCGCGGCTGCCGAATAGACAACCGGACAAAACAATATCAATTATGAACCTGGACCAAAGATGATCATTTAGATCAATGTCACTCGTGTTAAGACCGGTATAAACTGTACAAAAGCTAAAATGACTTTTGCTGTTCAAAAATACAAGTCAACTCGACGGGGCTGTCTACAGCGTTAAAGATCGGTTGCATTTAGTTATCATTCTCTTGAGGCATCCATTACTTCAAGTTTTAAATTAAACATCCTTTCTAAAAAAAAAAAAAAAAGTTAAATAGAATTATAATAGAATATTGTGTTTACAAAACTTACGGGATAAGCGATTTTTTTTTTTGGTGAAATAAAGGTCAGCAGATGGTGCCATAGCAGCATGTGTAGTGCAACAAGTGGAAGAAAAAATTAAAAAGCTTTAGTCAAAACCAGTTTTAATGAAGTGTAAAAATAGCCACACAATAATTCCTTGCATTATGCTGCAATTCATCACAGCTTATTACATTTAATGTACACTTAAATACATTTCAGTAAAAATATGACAAAAATATGAAATATGAATACATGAAGTCAAATGTAAAATACACAATGTTAAAAAGTGTGCATTTATGAATATAGAGTGAGATCATCTAAAGAGCAATGATAATGTTAAGTTACAGCATCTATTTTCTTATGTCAGAGAATGGGTGTTGGATATAACTGAAACAACAGAAAATGAATCACAAAATGATGAACTTATGAAGTTTGATAAGATCTACTGTTGATTCCCTCTGTCGTGTAGATAAGAGTTGCAAAAAGTACAAGGTATCAAATTTTCAGGTGAGAACAAGTACAAAGACACAAGTGTTGTGGATAAACACACAAATGAACCAAGAAGTAGAAGAAGACAACTGCATAAACAAAAACTGAACGCTGAAAATAAAGACATTTGTAATAAAATGGCTCCATAATGTCAATGATAGGTATAAAATGCATTGTGTCATTGATACACAAAAATGGCAGCTACTTAAGATAAAATACACACAATAGGTACAGACAAAAAAAAAACAAAAAACATGGCATTTTGTGTATACGGGATAAAGTTAGCATTTAAACAAAAGGATATTACAGATATAACAAGATTAAGAAGGAACAAGCACCGCTTCCAGAGAGATGGACCCAGTTTTATAAACATATACTGTACTTATATCAATAGGGAAGAACTGAAGAGTTTTGATATTATGATTATTTTGACATAAGTAGGCTACCTTTTAATTACAGTGAGTACAGTTTAATTAGACAGATTGCAACCTACAATTATTCAATCCCTAAAACAATAAATTGCTATTCAATATAATATACTATATGTCTGTGCATGAGAATCTCTCTGGTGTACAGTGTCTATTTTCCCATAAAAAAAAACAGATCAGCAAAGCATGAAGGCAGACAGGCAGTGGGTCCAGGCTTGTGACTTAGCCTAGAGCCCTTCAGTGTTTGTACTAGTGAAGTCAGACACAACACAAAGCAATGTGCCTGTTGTGGTTAACTGGACAGTAACGTACAGCAGTGGAAGCACTTCAAACACAAAACTGATCAACTCCTCAAACGTGCATGTTGGCAAAATTAAATCAATGTGAACCACCACTGTCAGGGAGAAAAAAGCTAACTTAAAGTACATTTCTATCCTCATCCAAACAATTTTTTTCACAGACTGCAAACACCTATTTTTAGGTATTAGACTGATATTAAAACATTGTGCCAAACTGACCCCAAAAATGTTATTCTCTAGTCAATATTGCACAAAGAAGAATCTCTAGACACAGTAGGTTATAAGTGTTTTAAACATTTGTCAAAAAAAAAAAATGGAACATAGTTTCATCAGGAAGAGGGACAAAATATTTAAAAAGATGAAAGATAGTATATCCACAATAGCTGTGTAGTTGATCTGATGGCTTTAAATTCACAGAAGGCAAGCATCATTCATAGATTGCAGGTTGGCAGCAATCAGTGTCAGGCAAAATAAAAATAACATTTCTCTGAGAAGGTTTTCAGCTTTAAAAAAAAAACCTCTGAGACAAAGATACACAAAAAACATTTCTCAAACAAACTTAAGTTAAAAGGTAAAATAATTTAAATTTAAGTACTGCATAATCATAGTTTTGTGTTTTGTTTAAGTGTAAAAATAATTAGCTACTTAATGTGATCTTGAGGTCTCACCTCAAAAATGTCTTTTACATAAATGTAAAATGTAATTAGTTGTCAGACATACAATGGCTAATTTTTTTCTCTTTTTAATTTTGTGTTAAAGGTAGGTTTATATATCCATAAGTAGAATAAAAAAATGTTTTTTACATTTTTCAAAATAGTACTTCCATACTGCCAATAAAAATACTGACTGTGCATACATTGCCTGGAAATAATTGAAACAAAGTCATTGAAACAATTGGTTGGTTTGATTGCTGGTCAGCTGATGAGAAAGGAGTGTTGTGTTTACATGTCTGCCTTAACGAAGGAGGCAAACATGCCATCTTCTTGCTCCAACAGAGTCTCAGGTTTGTCGTACTCCATAATGTTCCCTCGCTTCATCACAATAACCAGGTCAGCAGTCAGGATGGTGTGCACACGATGCTGCAGATGCACAACACAAATCACTAGTCACTTCTATCATATGTCTATAATGTCTTTAAAAGAGTGCCTTAGTTTTTTATGCTATGTACTCAATAATATTTCTCTAATTCATATTCAATAGGTATTGAATATGAATTAGCAGCACTATAGAGAAAAGCATGCAGTAGTGGATGCTTGGTACCAACCAGGCAGTGGCAGTAAGGCTTCAGCTGACCCAGACTGCAACTCAAAGGAAAAGATTGAAAAAGAAAAGCAGCAAAGAAGTGAGCTGAGCTGGGCCAGGCCGGGCTGGGACTACTTGTGAGTCCTCACTAGCACACTGAAGAGACTCTCCTCTTGTGCTAGCAGGTTTGGACCAGAATCAGACTCCACTAAAATCCCTGAGGAGAAGACCAACACCTGCTCTGCGTCCAAGATAGAGGAGACTCGGTGCTGGCAGTACGACAAGGGTACAGACAAGTGACAAAGAAAAGGAGGAGAGGAAAGAAAGACAGAGGCAGGGATGTGTTAGTACGGTTAATGTTGGAGTGAAAGTCAGAAGGAAAGGAGGGTGACATTGAGCAATAGAAAATGACAAAAAGATAAGGAAATAGTATATTGAATATTTAACGAGTGCAAATGGATGTAATTAGATTAATTAAATGAATAGAAAAACACAGAGAACAAACAACAAACAAAGAGAAAATGAGACACCAGAGAAAAGGGGAAAGCCAGTAAGTGACAGCAGTGGCAAAGAAGACCTTTCAATACAACAAAGACTTACAAAGACTCCACATTTACTATGACATAAGAAAAACAGTGCCAAAGGAACAGCAGGAAAGGGTTTATAGAGTGTCCTACAGGTAAACGTAGATGATATACTGTACTAGACGATACAATGCTACACAGATTTGGAATTAATCAGTTTGAACTTACAGCTATTGTGACGACTGTCCTGTCTGCAAATGCAGTCATGACAACCTTTTGTAAAATGTTCTCCTGTAAAATAATGAGAACAGAAAAGAAAATAAAGATACACATATACTTGCATCCATAGAAACTATTTGTGTCAATTACAATTATCTGTTATCTGCAATTTGTCTGTAGCATATAAAGCTGAGATCAATTTTTCATGTGAAATTAGCACAAACCGTGGCCATGTCTATAGATGCAGTGGCTTCATCCATAATAAGGATACTGCTCTTTCTGACAAACGCTCGGGCCAGACAGAAGAGCTGCCTCTGCCCAACGCTGAAGTTCTCTCCTCCTTCAGTCACAACAGCATCTGGACACCCAAGCAAACAGACTGTGTTACATGTACAGTATACACCAAACTACATAATTAAGGTAAATGATAAGATAAGAAACTGAGATTAATCTAGGATCAAAGTTTGAATTCAAGTTCTAGTGTGGTCAATGTATATAATGTTAAATTTGCACTATACTTCCATGTCACATTTCTATTCAATTTTTTGTTGTATATTAGACGTTGACATTTGTTTTGTTTTTTGTTTTTTTTATGTGAGAAAAATTTCATGATCTTTGATCATACAATTAAGAATGAGGCAGATCACTACCTAGTCCTCCAGGAAGTGCCTTCACCATGTTCTTGAGCTGAGCGATTTCTAAAGCTTCCCACAGTCGATCATCAGTGCAAGTCTTCTCTGGATCCAGATTAAACCTGCAACACAATTAAGTTTACTTTGGTTTCTTGTGTTTGCTTGTCAAGAGTAAATACTATAATCACTTCATAAATAAAAAAAAATTATATAACTCCACACTGAACCCTGAACACACATTTTGTATTGAACTAAAAAGGCAATAGCTATCTATAAATCTACTTAATTCAATTAACAGACCAAACAGATAATGTAAAGCTATTACTGTCGACCATTCACCCCAAGCTTACGTTCACATAAACCAAAGTCTGTGAAAATGTCACTGTCCTTCTTTCTCACACAAACACACACAATTATCTGTAACGTAATATTTGTCCAAGCAAACAGCACATGCTCTTTGTCTTTTATAACAAACACACAGTCACTTCATCATCATCTAACACAGAGTGAGTGAGAGTGAGAGGAGCAGGACAGCAATGCATGCCTTCATTGACCTCTCCAGTACATGACGTTCGTGACCAGTGTCACATTCGGTTGTCCCAGCTAGATTTCCCACTGTGATTTCAACCACTAACCCCACAGCTGGGACTGGGTGTCGTCACAAGGCAAGTGTGTGTCAGGACAAATGTCCACAAACTCAGCATGATGAGTCTTGTTTTGGTCTATTCTTTCACATGAAGCTGGGTTTTGCAAAAAGATAGATTTTAAAGCAACAATACGTAACTTATTCCCAGAAAATGCATGGCATCTAAATTATTCAATATGTAAAGTTGTTATTAAGGTTAAAGTAATTTATAACCTCTGTAGCCTAGTTCACCAGATACCATATAAATCCAGGTGACAGTAGATTTACTCTATTGTACCTGTGACAGTGAGTGGTTAGACTACACATGTGCAATAATGAAAAGTTGAATACTGTTGACTTAAACATTTTACCTGATAGAGCCACTAAATAAGATTGGATCCTGGAGAATGATAGAGAGACGCGATCTGAGAGTGTGCAGAGGTAACTTGCAGATGTCAATCCCATCAATGATGATCTTTCCTACAAGCAAACAACCATATGGTCACATCACTTATTTCATTATAGTGTTTCAAGGAAAAGAACACATGAGAACTGAATTTGTTATTTTACACCTAGAGAGAAAATACAGAATGAGTTTTATATACATGGACAGTGATAGCAACATAACATTTGAAGGAAATTAGCAATCCAAACACAGATGTTTTGGACATATTTATTCTCCAAAATAAAATAAATAACTCTCGCGTGTTAAAAAGTTAAGTTTATGACCTTTTTGGACTTTTATGAATCAAGATCATTTTGTGCTATTGCATTTTAAAACAGTACATGAGAATGTTCTGTGCAGCTGAGTTACTATCACTGCTAACACTAACACTACTTCACTGCTTTATAAGGGAATGCTGACACAAAAGCCTAAATTTACTGTTGAATAAAAGCCTGGCCAGCTGTGTATTACCGTGCCTGTCTCTGTGTATGGAAAAAGTGACTGTGTAATCTCTTCTTTGCCTCACAGACTGTCTGAAGTAGTCGTCATAGTCTGGAGTGAAAACAGACCCATACAATTACAGCTTCCTTTTAAAATCCAATATATAACAAAAGCAGTTTCAAGACTTCACGGCTGCCACCTCAAAGAAGTGTAAACCAGATTCTTGAAACAAATTACTTCATAAAACGGATAGATGTCTTCTGTTGAGTCTATATTTTGATCGTTGAAGAGGCTACTTTAAGTCCTCTTAAGCCAGGAATTCTAAAGTGAAATGTGACATACAAACATGTCACGAGTCTGTAGTAAGAAAGGGTAGTTAGATAAATATACATTCCTGAAGATACTGTTAACTCACACAACTAGACTTCAGGCCAGGCTTTTAATTCTACTTTTTTAACATTAGTAGGCAGTACTACTAACTATAAAAACTGAAAAATAAACATTAACGCTATGTATTATAATGCAAGTAAAGACAGGGGCATTAGAACTGCTTAGATATACACTTGAATTTTTCAAAAGAAATTGTTTATGGTTAGTATTTTGAGCTTTAAAGAGGAAGAGTAAACTGATATGGTGATGTGTTATGACTTAGAAGGTCGCTGGACTAAACAATGCAATCAGTGATAAATTTGTCATGATATCTAAAGATAATAATAAATCCAGGCACATTTAATCACTACTTAGGACTAGTGTTTCTAAACATAGATTTTGCAGAGAAAAATGAAACAGTGGAGTTCCCTCCCTTCTAAAACAAAATGGTGGGAATTTCTGAAGAGTAAGCTTTATACAGAAAATTTAAAAACTCCTGCCAAATTGTGTGTGTGTGCTTTTTTTTTCATTTATCAAGCAGATAGAAACACTGCAATTTGAGGGTGAAACAAGGCCATGCTGTGACATTGCATTTGTTTTGAATAACTACAGTTTGTTGCCATCTAAACAAAAAAAAGTCCTGCAAGTTGGTTAATCTGCAATAGTACTCAGGATTTATGCAGGGTTTGTGTCTCTAAATGATAAAAAGCTCTAGATGAAACCATTTGAAAAGATATAAATGCAGAAAAAATGGATAACAGAGAAATAAAACACAGGTAAAATCTCTTTACTGTGGGCGAAACACTAAACAAACCAACCTTCAAAAATATCCACCATGTTGAAAAAAGCCAGCGACAGTGAAGACTTCCCGCTGCCGGTGCGACCACAGATTCCCACCTGAGGAAGAGGACAGAACCTTGATAAGCTGCAATGTGACAGAGCTGAGAGGAATCAGACACCTGTGTGACAACAGTGTGGCAGTTACACAGTGTGTGTGCACAAGAGGTGGACAGTATGTGTGAAGTCATCATTTCATCAACCAAACTACAATGACTTCAAAGTACAGGTATATATTAGACACTATTTGCAGTATTTTTCTAAAGGGCTTGAACATTTTAGTCATTTGTACACATTGTGGTTAATAATTAGGATGAATACAGCGTATTATGGATACAACAGTCTGGTGTGATTTTCAGCAACTGTGTGAGAATTACTCGCTATATATACATAAAAAATAAACACTTTGCAACAATCTGTTACTTAAGCCTACCTTCTGGCTTGGCTGGATGTATGCATTAACGTGTTTGAGCACTGGTTTGAGTATGGGATCATAGCGCACACAAAGGTCTTGGATCTTTATTTCTCCAGTTTGAGGCCAGTTCTCAGGAACCTGAGAACTGTCTGAAAAAAGTGAAAGGCAAAAAGACAAAAGCAGGTCATTATTTAAGATAGATTCACTATTTGAAGTTAAGTACAGGCCTACATGTTTGTGTAACAAGCTGGACATGTTCTTTTCCTGACACAAAAATACTCAAAATAGCAGAATATGATACGAAGCCAGCAAAAATCAGACCACTAACAATTTTTCAGTTGTATATCCTAGTGTGGTAACTGTGTGAACATATGGACCTTGTCTTAACACTGGACCTATGTAGATAGACAGCTTTCTTATCCAGTGCAACATTTTACTTGTTAATAACCACACAAGCAACCAAATATTAACAAAATGAATACGTTTTGTAAGTCTGAAAGAACAGGTAATGCTGTGTTTTGTTTTGTTTTTTTAATTAAAATAGAAACATTTTTTTCTTTTTCCTTTGAGGAGACTTGCTCAGTGTTCTTAGGGATGTTCTTATCATGTAGTGTTTGATGCACTGTACTAAGAAATATATTTTTCTAAACCAGCAATATTAAAATACACTTGTAATATAGCAACATATCAACAATTCATGTCTTCAACTTTAAAATATACAAATCTAATAATAAATGAACAACTGAAACAAGATGCTTTAGGCTACTGCAATACAAAAGTCTTTTAAGGGCAAAAGTAATAGTTGTAAGAGTTATATCTGAAGACGACAGCCACAAAACAATGAAAAGAAATACTTCTAATCTAATCCTAATCTTTCACCTATAGTATGATGAGCAGTACATTATTATAAGAATTATTTAAGAAAACTCTGTTACCCATAGATCCCTCGTAATTCTCTGATTCAGTGCTAAGGAAGCTGTTGACCTTTTTGACAGCAGACATCTGGACTTCCAGGTCAGCCAGATTTCTCACAACCCAGTTCAGGTAGTTGGTCACCTACACCAAGTATTGTGAAAATTAAGTGATGGCACTTAATTACAACAATACTTACGTTGAAATCCATATAAACTAATGACGTACAGTTACATCACACAGTTTTTCCCTTTGTGAACAGTAACTTACAGTCAGAGCGTAGGTTAGCCCAAGGCCCACCAGACCACCGGACGGCAGACCATAAAGTGAACTCCATATAGAGGCGCCTGCTGCTGTCAGAACAATCACTGCCCCAAGATAGTCCTGGATATGTACAAAAAGAAAAGGGTTAATAAATGCAGATACAAAAAAGCTACAAAATACATAATGTCATTATTTTTGGCAATTAAGAAATGGAATTAGAAATAAGATAATAATGTTTTACTGTACTAGACTAGACTTCTATGTTAAAATATAAAAAGGCATAACTGGATATAAATATTAGTAATAAATAAAACAGAATTAGAGCATTTATTAAACTGCTATACAAGCTTTATGAGTTTCTTACCGTGCGGACTTCCAGCCACCGATTAGCAGCAGACAGGAAAAGGTAGGCTGTGTTATTGGTGTCTGTCAGCTCTAACATACGTTGTTTAAATCGTGCTTCATGCCTAAAATGACACATTTAAACATCAATATAGATAAATTATCATATTGTTTTTGGATGTCAATGTTATTTAGTGTTACTTTTCCCCAGAAATTAATTTAGTTAATTTGCTTGCTACTATTGAAGCATTGGTTCATGTGTTGCACCTGAATGCTCTAATAGTTGTGAGTCCTTCTGCTGTTTCAGAAAAGTGACAGAGCAACGGGAGCTGTGTGGAGTCATCCAGGTCCTGAAGGTCCCTGAGAAAGAAAATAAAAATTGCCTGCTACAAGTATCTCTTGCAAAGAGTTAAAAGAAAAATGCAGAATATTTTGAACTCACTTTGAGGCAACCCGAAAATACTTTTGGATGAAGTAAAAAGCCACTCCCAGGGGAACCAAAGCAACCAAAAATAAGGGAGTGATAGAGGATATGACCCCAATGGCCGACAAGCAAAGCAATGTGGATCTGGTCAGAGACTCCAGTGTAGGAGGAATATGCTAAAACAAGGCATAAAATACAGTTCTGTTAAGTGAAAAAAAAACCTTCCTCTTTTTGGTATGAGCTCTCTGTAAAAAGGGATATTTATTGTTGGAAATGTATAATAAAACTGCAGCATGATTCTTTAGCTTACCTGATCAATGATATTAGTATCAGCTGAAAATCTGTTTAAGATCTGCCCCAGAGGGGTAATGTCAAAAAATCTGGAAAAAAGCAGTAAAATTGAAAACATAACATACAAACATTGAAAATGCAAAAATACAATTTAAGAAATAAAAATCACGGCTATGTTACAACAATTTTAGTGTCTTACTATTTAGTTTTTCATTTACCTGATGGGAGCATGGATGATCTTGTTGAGCAGATTGTGATGGAGATTGGTGGCTGCAGAAAGACCCAGAAACTCCACAGTGAGGGATGTGATGAGGCATAAAGTGATTCCAGCCGCACACAAAATGCTGAAGACTGGCAGATAATAGGAGCCATTCTGTTGGACACACACATATCCAATGCAGCTGAGAAATATTAATGGACAACTCAATTACTATCAGGCTTAAAGTAAAACACTAATAAAAGATTGTACCTCTGTATCTAAAGTAGCAGGGGTAGGCTGTGAGATAATATCAGCGACTGTTGTTCCATTTGGAAAGTTCATGTCAGCCTTGCTATGATTGGTTCTGGAAGAAGTCCAGATGGCCAACCAGTAGTCAATAGCAACAATAACAGAGTGTTTGAGAAGTTTTGAGGACACCATCAGAAAAACCATGAAGAATCCACCAGAGGAAAGGTAACACCAACACACCTGGAAAAGAATGAAGGGGTTTTTTTAGCTCAGAAATTAGTTTTGAATCACTTTGAAAGCAGCGTCAAGACTCAATAACTTAAAAATGACACACACAAAAATGTAATGAAAAATTATGATCATAATTTAACAAGCACAAGCAAGTTGATTGATTGAAGCTACAACTAATATTTATTAACATATATTTATCTGTAATAAAACGTTTAATTGATTTATAACATGATTTATAACAAAATATAATATAAGAGTATATGCAATTGTATTGAGTACAATTATTTGTAAATGTATTTGTATATCTATTCTGAAAGAGTCTACCTCACCAACCAAAAACCACAACACAGTCACCCTTCTTTTGTTTATTACCAGCTGCCACTGACACTAGCTTTTTGATACCTTCCAAGGGATCTTTGACCGTCTGGTTGTGGTTGTGGACATGTTGTCATCATCTTCCTCCTCTTCTTCTTCCTCTGATAGTTTGAAAAAAAGACTGCATTTTTATCCAACACCCTCACCACTAACATGATATCACATGGGTGAAAAACTGTGATACCTTCATCTTCATCATCGATCTTGGCCTCTCTGGAATAGAACGCTCTCCTCAATGTCTTTCTCTCTAGTGTTGTTTGACTGTCCTGCTGAATGTCCTGTAGAGACAGAGACACTTAAGTAAAAAAAGAAAAAAAAAAGGGGGGTTATTCTTAATCTTGATATAACAGCAACTCCACCTTTTCCAGCCCCTGGTCCTGTCTGTTCATAAGGGTTTTCCAGTGATCATAAAGCTCCACATCATGTGTTTGAATGTCTTTCAGAGTTCCCTCTCTCAATACAGAGCCATCCTTCATAGCAATAATCTAGGTTAAAAAAAAAAAAAAGTAAAGGTTAGCGTAAAACGTTAGCGTTATAATTCAATAGTATTAACTTATGCTTTACCCAGTCTGCGTGTATAAGATACTGCAATTTGTGAGTAACTAGCACCACAGTGCGTTTATCATCCTGAAGAAACTTGAGGATTCCTTCCTGCATCAGGTGATCACTGAGATGGATATCAAGAGCAGAGAATGGATCATCCTGAAAGACAGATGACAAAAATGATTAAAATTAATGGTTTATGGTATATATAAAAATAAGGCTTTCATACAGATGAATTTTTGTTGCATGCAATAAAAAATATATATGTAACTACTCCAGAAATACTTTAACAATATAGTATAGTATAATATAGTTGCTTATATAAAAGTGGAATATCTTTAAAATAGATATTTAGATTTGACACAAAACATGCAGAAAGTATTCTTTTTTGGAAAACAAGTACAACTACACGTTTTTAGACAACTATCTTAACTTTAGATGTTATGTAAGAAAGTCCACCAGAATGATATTGAAAATATATCTTTTATGTAGGTGGATTTAATTTAAAAATCTGATGGGGAGTCAACATACCAAGAAGACAATGTTGGTGTTCTGGTAGAGCGCTCTGGCCACACAGATTCTCTGTCTCTGTCCTCCACTGAGATTGATTCCCTTAAGCATAACAACATTATAATGTGCATTACCACAGAAACATGAGTGGAAAATTAGTATGGTCTGTGAAAAATATATACAGTATGCGTTAAAGGTTGACATATGCATACCCTCTCTCCAATGTCAGTTTGATCTCCAAATGGCAACAGATCAATGTCTGGCTGCAGTGAGCAGGCATCAATTACTGCCTTATACCTGACAAAAATAACATGGCTGTCAATCATAAACTTGACTAAAGATCCTACATTTGCTAAGGTCAAAATCTGTGATTTTACCTTTGTTTGTTAAAAGGGCTTCCAAATGTGATGTTTTCTTCCACTGTTGCATTGAGCAGCCAGGACTTTTGAGTAGCATAGGCCACAGAGTATCTGTTTTTGCTGGAAAAGAGTTGAAAACAATCAAGTGAGAACCAGTGGCCACTGTTCATAAAGCTTTAAAGATCAGGAGCACTGATCTGTAACAACCACATTTCCTTCGAGAAAATTAGAGAGCACTGGGACTTGGAAATTCAGATTAATTATGAATCTGGCCATCTCCCAGACTCTTCATTAAGAGAAATAAGTCATTAAGATCAGTATTCCTGCTCTATAGCTTTATGATTGCAATGCCCAAATAAATAACAAGCAGGAAGATGGGGAGTATTATGTCTTGTCAAACTCCACTGCAACAGGAAGACTATGTCACCAGATATTGGAAAGAAATATGTCTCATGGTTCGGTTAATGATGACTGGCACATTATCAACAAAAACAACAAAAGACAGTTAAAGCCACATAAAAAAGACAATGACAGATGTACAGCTTTGCTGGGAGTCTAATCTGTTTATCTTGCCAAAACCATTAACAAGACAGTTAAAAACTGTTTGTCCTGTTGTATGTAATCTATTGGCCATTCATCAGTGTAATGTCAATCACTCTTGGCCTAGGCTCTCAAACATCAAAGAGTCATTGTGTGCAGAAGGACCTGTCACCCCATTTTTCATTACAGTTCAATAAATCTGTGGATGTAATGGACACAGCTCGGCCTGTTGTATATGTTAGAATAGCTGTCCAAGATGCTACAAAAAGGAGCACTTTCTGACTCTTTTGCACTTTAGGAAGAGAAGTACAGCTGGAAATTTATACAGGTAAAACAAATACATCAAAATTACACCCTGATTCATAAACTGTTTGTTTTAAATACCGATGGAGCTCCTGCATTGTGCAACTCAAGTACTGGGTTTATAGCACTGATAATGAGGATGAGGATAATGAGTGCTTTTTCAAAATGCTTTTAGTAAATGTCTCAATTTCCATTAAGCTGCTGATAAACACTAGCTAACAAATGAAACCTACATAATATGGTGTACTTGTGTGTACCATGCATACTGATTCTTTTTTAAAATACCATTGTTTTGAAAATTGTAATAAGACTCCCAGCACAAAAAGAACACACCTCTCCAAAGTTACAAAACCACTGATCACTTAAATGGGCTCATGGTTCAGTAGAAGACAGTACACTCTGAAGGCTGTCCCAGCTGTTCTTGAACACACACACAGCATGGCCACAGGATTTATAAACTTAAACTATAGGGCATTTCTGGCTGGAGTGTAAAAGTACAGCATAAGAAAATGGATGTAGCAAAAGACTGTTTGTTTGGACTAGTCTTCAGCTGTACGTGTTTGTGTCCGTGAACTGGACAGCCTTTGATACACAAATCCTTTTCAAAATTGTGTTAAAATGTACTTTCTTCGTAAAGGAATGGGCTTGAAATGAAGAGACAGATGTAACAAAGCAGGTGAAGCACATGAGAGGTCAGAGGGGTCACGCCAACAGGACACCAGGACAATCAGGACATCAGAAAACCTATACCTCCTGATGTCTTCGTCAGTCTCCTCTGTCCCTGACCAACTGTCAAAGTCATGTCAATGTGTTAGAATGGGCCTGTCAAAAATGTGTGTTTATGTAAAATCATGTGTAAAACATTGGGAAAAAAATTTAAAAAGAAGACAAGCAATATGCTATTTAACATTAACATTAAAGGGAACAGGACAGAAAAGAAAACACAGAAGATAAAGACAGACAATGAAGACATGCAGTTTGTCTGCCAACTATTAATTAAATTCACCTTCCCACCCATGAATCTGTCTGCATATTATGTAGTCATGGTCTTTATGGGATAATTAGTTTTTGCACCATAAACAAGAAACTGGGGAAAGCCTTTAACAAGCTGTAACCAAATTACTTTAAAACAAGATCTAAAATACTATTACTATTCAAAGCGGATAATGTAATTAAATGTATATGCAATGTAACAAAAGGATTCTCATTGCTGACTGGATACATCAAGTATCAGGTCATTGTGTTAGAACATGCCAGAAATGAACAAATCCATTAATTAAATTCCATGTCGCTAAAGGAACACATGCACAAAACATTTTCAGAGCTACTCACAACAGATAACCACAATTACGTCTATTACATTATGAGAAATTTCTCATTTTCAAACTAGCATTATCTGTAACCTCAGTTGGCCTAAGTGACTTCTAGACAAAATAGCTTGTTTTAGTAGTTATTAGATTTTAAAGCTGATCTTAAGCCATCACAGAATCAACTAAAAAATCCAACCAACACCTCACAATTTTAGCTGTTTGAAAATAACAAACTAACAACTACAACTAACTACTGAGCAGCATGGTTAAAGAGTAAATGTTTACAATGAGATTAAAAATGGATAACAAAAAAGAGAGCCGAGAGAAGATACCTGATGTTCCCTTCGTGAGTGGCCTCACTATCAGGCAGCCTGATGTGGCAAGAAGGCAGGAGGTAAAGAAACAGACACCACGCAAACATGCACACAACTACTTGTCAAGCATGCAGCCAGAGAGAAAAGAAGTTGCACATGTCTTCAAATTTATTTCATGAGCATAAATGAACATATGTGTGCTGTATGTAAATATATAAAGAGAACTGTACATACACATACAGTAAAGCAGAGGTTAGTATTCTAGAGGTCTGAACATTTTAGCATCAGTCAGAAGCAAAGACATCTACTGTTTACAGCACATCTAAATCTGGGCATCTTAAGAACTTTAATTTTTTTAAGTTTTTAATTTTTTTTAATTAAACTTTTGTATAAAAGTTCCACAGGTCCTATATTTATGTCTGCTTCAAACGTGTGCTCACAGAATTTCAACATTCAGGAGTATGCATCTGCAGTTTTTATGACCAGACTGCTGCTATTATAAATGATTACAATAAAGAGAACAGAATGATTTAGGAGAGACAGGGAAAAGAGGAGGATATTAGACGCCCAGGCCCAGAAACAAACCAATCAGTGCATGTGTTTTTTGCAGTCACAGTAACTAGTGATTTTTTAGAGCCTGGGAAACATATTCTGAATATCATTTTTCCTTTGTATGTATGTGGCTTCAAAATAAACATCATGTAGTGCGGAGGCAACAGCCCTTCAAGGGTCTAGCACCTTAATGGGAGTCTGTATCATTGTCATTATAATAAAAGTGAAATACATGTCAAATATACAAGTTAAACATTGATAGACTAAAACATATGGCTTACAGCAAATTGCAAAATGCAAAGCATTTCTCTGCAAAGAGCAATGAACATGTCTTACTTGCTCCAGTAAACTTTTCCATCCATGGTTTGCATCTCTCCCAACATGGCCAGCAACAGGGATGATTTCCCACAACCCACCTGGCCCACAATCATAGTCAGCTGACCTGAACGGGGAGAAAAGGGTTCAGGCAGGGTTGCACCATCTCAACTGCATGCCGACAAACAACTGAAGGTCACTTGATCCTACTGTAAACCTCAGTCATAACACTAAAATAGACTATAAGAAGAAAAAAATCAAGCCAAAAATGTTTTCAAATGCTTTCAATCTAAAATGTTAAGACTTTTTGTAGCTGTTGACATTATATTTGCTAAATTGTATTAGTCTAAGGTATGTTTGGCTTAGATACCAAACAAGTCACTTCCCATGGGAAGGAGCAAGTGTCTGTGTGTGTGATATATTACACGGCTCATCTGTTCGCAGCTCTCTCAACACAACTAATTTTGCTAACTCCATAAATATGACTGCCATGCTTCTTTTCACCATTACTCCATAATATAAATAATAAATATATTTCCAAAATGAACTTGATGTTGAGTAAACTATAATGCGCCTGGCAGTCATTCAAGAGAAGAAGAGAACAGCTGAGTGGTTTAAATATAGTAATACTTGGGAGCATGGATGATTGTTTCTATAAAAATCACATATCTACCATATCAAGACTCTCATGCAACACAGTATAATGGAAAGCTTTAATATAACGACCAAAAACTGTATCTTTGAGGAAGTTTTATACCTGTAGGGATGCTGATGTTAATGTCTGACAGAGTAGACAGGTTGCTTCCCCAGGTGAAGCATCCATGGATCACCTACAAAAAAGATCAAGATTAAAACCATGTCCTGCTGCATATTTACTGCAAATGATGTTTGACCATTGTGGAAACTATTTCTACATTTTCTTTGTAGTGTCGTGTCTAAAGTAAAAACCCTTATGTAATGCCTCCATGCTGCTTTCTTGTTATTGACCCACCACAGTGGAGCACATGACCCATTTGATACATGCATGCACACATGAGTTACACAAGAAGTGACACATAGTGTGTGTATGTTATGTTGTTCTTTAAACAAGATAAGCTGGTACACACAGCTATTTCTTTGTATTTGTGAGATCAGACTTCATTTTCTAAGTGGGCTGGTTCAGAAAGATCTGAAAATATATCTGCTGTTATTTCTTAACACAATATGTTGTAAGAGAAAACAAATAAATATCATTTCAGTCTCAAAGCTGGGGAAAATACAGAGCTTTATATCTAATGAGTGTCTGGTGATCTTTCACCCTGCTTCCTGCTAATGTTTAGTTTACATGACTCCCATCTGTTGGATTATTTGTTTACTTTATGTCTTTTTTATCTAAAATCCTCTGTGTCCCTCCACCAGGCTACAGCTATCTGATCCCCGATGACATCTTAAAGATAAATTATTTCTGTTCCTTGAAGAATACATAGATATTAATGCCATCCTTAAAATGTTTTTGTTGTTTTTAGTATCGTTTCTTACAAGAAACTAACCATTACTAATCATAAATTACTGGACTTTTTCTTGTTTTAATGTATTTTCCTATAAGCCTCTGTTGATTTGTGTTCACTAATGAAATTACATTTAGTCAAAAATCTAATCAGCTTCTAAATGAACAAGTTACAGTATGTAAAAAATATCATCCTGGTCTATTTCTCAATGTCTCTCTGTTTAATTAGGTGACCAGTGTCTGCCTCCACAGCGTTCCTCCACAGGGATGAAACAGGAAGAGTAGCCCACACAGAATGGCTGAGAAAATGTTGGACACATTTTTAGGGGCAAATTCTCATGTGAATCCTACACTTCCTGTGACGAGGGTGGATGGACATAGGTGCAAAAAGACCTCAAAAAAGTTATTGTGAGTGTTTATAATCCTTTAGGAAAACACATATTCAAATATAACATTGTACAATTTTAATTCTATAATAATATATAATAATTAAGATTCTGCGATAAAAACAACACACATTGTCAACTTTACAAACAAATGTAACAAATTTAAGCGTATGCATTTTGTGGCGAGTCTGGTGACTCTATTGTATCTATTCCATAACACTGACCTTCACTGCCACATCCTCTGTTTCTGTGGGTCTCATCTGTCGCCTGGTTGGCTGCTCATAGTTGTCCATCTGGTAGCGCATTGGCTGCTTCCTATTGATGGCTTTGGTCTTTAAAGAGAAAGAAGAGGAAACTGATGATTTTAGATGATAGCCTTAACCAAGAAACTTTATTTCATCTGCTTTGATTTATTATGAGGAAAGAACATTATATAGAGTTACAGGTTCACAGGATGAATGTCTTGGGGCACTACTTAAAGTACTATGTAACATTTTATCTCAAAATATAGAGCCAGGTTCTATTAAAATCATAGCCTGAAGGTTTCTTTGCCGGTGTTTTTAATTACCATAAGGAACTTTCATTTCTCTACAAAAGTCCATACAGGTGTTGAAAGAACTTAATGATAGATTTAACTGGTTTAATCTGCTAGTATCACTGAAGTGCCTTGCACTACTCCAAAGAAACCAAACACTGCTACTACGACATGTGCTTTCACTAAGACCTGACAGTCATAACATAAACCTCAGCCAAGTCTCCTAAAATACCAAATATGCCACACCACATTTTTAGGCCACCAAACCAACAGCACAAGCCACTTTGAAATGTTACAGGAAAATGACACCTGCACCAGGTAAAAATGAGCCAAGAGTAGGATAGGGCTTTATGTGTTACTAGTAGTACTGTAAGTATGTGCCTTAGTTTCATTGCATTTTATGTAATATATCTTGTACCATCAAGACTGATAGTTTGAACTAGTACAATATGATGTGTAAACTGTATTTGAATCAGACAAAAAACATTTAGAGCTGTAAAGTCTTTGTAGTCCATTAGAGTACTAACCGTCCCCAAGTGTTTTTTACCAGCCTCAAAGGAAACAGGCATGTCTCCATTTCTCCAGCTGTCGTCTCCAATTTCATCACTCTGAAGAAACTCACCCAGCTTCTGCACGCTGCAGGGACACACATGTACATACAGTACAGGCCATTCATGAACATGTTAGTTTGACACCAATACAAAGTGTTTTATAGGAGTTAATAGTTTATCTTTTGCCAGTTTTCAACCATGTGTCCCCTTAATTGTATTTACTACACAAAATGCCATTCTGTTTTGGAATTGTGTTAACATTATACTGCTGTTTCAGTATTCCTCACCTGACCAAAGCTTTGACAGCAAATCTGACCACAGTAGAAAGCAGGAACAAAGGGGTGACCAGAATGTGAAACAATGCCAAAGCAGCAAAGGCCTCAGAGGGGGTTGGTCCAGTCTCATTGATAATATGATGCATTACAAATGTCTAGAAGAAATACAAAAAATATTTTTGTTTAATATATATTAGGACAAAACAAAAATATTTGATCCAAAAAAACAAAATTTGGTCTTACCGCAAGCACAGCAGCAATAGGAATTGCAGCATTCATGAAAACTGCACAGAAACAGAACATTCACACTGTTCACTGTATTTTTTCTGCAAGCATGTACTACAGTGTTCAATTAAAACCTTTTAGGACTTACTGGACATTGATGTAAAGAAAGCAAATGTTTTTAGGCTGGTAAGTTCTTTTCTTCTTGTGTCCTCTACACTGTCACAAAAAATATTCTCCCAAGCATAAAGCTTTAGTAGTTTTATGCCTTTTAATATCTCTGTGGTCTTTTTCAGACGGTCTGTAGAGTGTTCCTGCCATTAAATAAAGAGTGGAGATGGAGTTAACTATTTTACTTTAAAAATAGAGATTTTTGGTGCTAAGAACAACAGATAATGTTTCGTACCAGAGAGCTTTTCTGTGTGTCTGCCAGTTTAGTAGCAATAAGATACTGCACTGGAGCCAGAAGAACTATGACTGATGCACCAACCAAGGCACTCCAACCCAATAAATAGTACAGGAGGATCACGCCCATCACTATCTACAAAGAACAGCAGTTGAGAAGTTATTAAACATTTAATACTTAATCATGTTCATGAATGTAATGTTGGCTATTGAGTTTCTTGGTATTGTACCTGCACAGGCATTGCCCATAGGTTAGGGCAGAGAAAGAGGAACCACATCAGCTGGTTGGTCTCTATAGCAACCAAGTTGTTGATTTGTCCCAGGGTCATCTCCCCCATGGACATGTTGGAGGTCGACAAACGGAGGATTTTGTTGTAAATCATTGCCTTTGCAATAAAATGGACAACCAAATAGTTAGTGAATAGTAAATTTGAAGGTAAAATTTCAAAAGCTTCTTCTGGAGGATCTGATGCCTATCCAAAAAAATACAAATTAGAATAAGAAACATAGATGCGTATCAATGAAAGATCACAAGAAGAGGAAATAATCAACAACTCTACAGGATTTCTTGCACCTGCCCTTCAGCCAAAAGACTAATTTCGAGCAGAGCGCATATCTTAGCCACTTGGGTCTAATATTGTTTCTCATTTACTCACCAAAAGGGCTCCTCTCAGGTTAATGCCAGTTTCTATGGTGACGTAGTACGACGCCTGAAGAAAAGTCCTCTGTAAGATTAAAGCCAAGAAGAGAAGAACTGCCAGGACTGAAGAATTCTGCAGCAGCTGAGTGGAGGACATAAAGTGGACACCAAAATATATCTACAAAAACACAAATATTATTTAATTTAGTCATTTGAGTTTCATTGCATTACCCCAATCTTCAAGATCACCACACATTGATTGTGGATATATTAACGTGTTGAAAGTTTTGATTACCTGTAGAATAGAATGTAATGTTGATTAAAAATGTTTATGAACACAGCACAAATTTGAATGAACAAGTAAAACCTCAATAGGTATTTAAAAGCTTGCACTAATACTGCGCAGGCCTTCTTCTGAATTCAAGTTAAAGAGTGTCAGCTGATTGAGGAATTTTCCATGTCACTCAGAAATGCAGCCTGGCTTTGCTCTGCATTTCAGCTGCTTACTATGCCTACATTAACAGACAGCTACTGACACCTACTATAATAACATTCAAATAAACCAGATGAATATATCCTGCCATTACAAACATACTATTCTGCCTCGTTCTACATCTCCACATGCATTCTGGGGAACAGAATGGCATCTAGCTCTGAGATGCCAGGGTCTTTTCTTTTGCCAAATCAATTGGCTGTGAGACCTGCTGTCCCTCTCTATCTGTCTTTACTATTTTTATAGATGCCAGGGGCTGTCTGTACTCTTATTATTATTGTTTTGTAAGACATTTGCTTTAGCTGATGATCTATTATCACAGATGCACATCTGGAGAGAATTCTGAAGCTCCAATAAACACTGCATCAATCTTTGACAATATTCAGCCTATGTCCAAGTCTACTTTTTCATTTGGTGAAAGCAGCTTAGCCAAATCACAACAATTGATAAGGTGAGGACATTTTGTTTAGGTTTATACAGAAAGTAACATTTAAGAATAATTTGTTGTTGTTGTTTGTGTAGTTGCTAAAACAGTGTAATGACATAACCACACATTTAATCATATCAGATAAAGCTCTGTTCTGCAGTTAGACATTATGTCACATATAAACAATTGCGCTGATGGTGACTCAATGACTATGACCACCACCTTAATGACATCACACGAGGAGCAACTCATTTGTTTTTGGCAGGACCACCCAGTAACACTGAGACCAGAAACACAATTTGTAATCGTGTACATTTGCAGTAATATGTACTTAACCTCTGATAAAATTATCTTCTAGTGACATTTAAACATGACTCTGCTCCCAAGGGCTTTACCAACACCAGCCAAGCCTTGTTTCCATGTGACCCCTTTAAATAAAAAATAAACAGAAACTTATTCACTCACATCTTTGGAGACAGCTGTTTTGTTTTCACTTTCCAGGTATTTAACAATGCCAGAGATGCACAGTGGTCCAGCAAAACCCAGCAGGTCTGCCAGATAGCGGAAAGTACTACTGAGCAGGATGGGCCGGCCAAACGCTCGGTACATGGAGCGCCAGATCGAAGGTGATCGATCCGGGTCCTCAGCTGTCTATAAAGAAAAAAAGTGTTTAAATATTAAAAATGAATGAAAATCAAGGCTGTAATAAATCAATTTTAGGCCTTCATCACCCTTTGGTCCTCATATGCATCCTTGAGCCGCAGGTAGTTGGTGAGTGCTCTCATGGCAATAGGCAGCTTGCCGATCTTCTTCAGCTCTATGGGTCTCTTATGAGCACCCATGATGAGAGGATTCATCCACCAATATGTTGCCTGAAAAACAAATAAAATATCATAATAAAGTTTTCTACAAGAACAAAATATATAATATACATTTCTTCTTCCACCATTTAATTAACATCAGCGTAATTACATAGAAAACTGTATCTATAAAATACTAGTAATTCTGTATGTATTTAAATCTACCTTTGATAGCAAATTGACAAATGGCTGCAGGAACCGAACGCCCAAATCCTGTAAGTCTTCGGGTGGCTTCACCTTCTGGGGGTTGGCGAAGAATACATATTTCTACAGACAAAAGAAAAGGGTTTCAGGGGTTCAGGTTTCATGACACACAAAGCAACGTAAACACAGTGATGGTTTATGTAGCCAAAACATGGAAAGTTGCCCAGACATGTTATTTATGTAGCTATACTTACCCTGACTCTTATGACATTGATCTCCACTGCCATTAATAGTCCATACAGGATCACTAACAGAGCTGTGATGCAGAACCTCAAGTGCTGCGGTCCAACACCAAATTCTGCAAACTTCCACAACTTGATGGATTTTGTGATGAAGGCCAACACCCAATAGATGAACAGTACTGTTAGAACAAAGAAAACAACCATTTACTGCTTTTGTACCTGTTTGTCAACTTTCTGGGCTTTGGGTGAACAGCAGGCAACTGAGATGTATGAAAATGTTACCACTTTAAAGCAACCAGATAATGCCAGTCTTACCAAGCAGCAGTTTGGGGAAGTTAGATGTCTCTATGTTATGGTAATAAACCACTGATGTTGTGGCGGCTATGAAACCCATGAAAGCTGGCATGAAGAGATGAAGGTGGTTGGTCGTCATCATCCTACAAACATGGCAACAATAAAAATGGAATGATTTGTAATAACTGCATTGTCTTTTTCCTGTTCCTGCTTCATTAATATGGAGCCACATTTAAACTGACTGAAAAAAACCTGATCAACACTTGTCAGGGAGCTATATCTTTTGACATCTTACTTGTTGGAGACGATGCCCTCTGCAAACTCACAGACATGGACGAAGAGCAGAGAGAAGGTGAGGATCCACCTCAGGTTGTGTCCAGGGAAATGAAGCCATGTGTTATGATGGATCTGGACTTTAGAGCTCTGACTGCCCCAACCTACAAGACACAGAGAGAAACACACATGTGGGAAGGGAGGTTTTCAAGAAAATACTGTACTTTCTCTAAAGCAAGACATTGTGAGGTACAAAAAGAATATGTTACTGTAGTTACTCATTGACAGCCCTTCAAATCTGCTTAATGCTTTCCTGTTGAGTTTTTCTCTCAACTAAATTAACTGGATCTGTTCTCTGGGGACTGAAGCCATGCAAGAACCAAGAAGAATCAATTAGTTAGTCCTTAGGGAGCTCTGTGGTCTTCTT
The DNA here is from genome assembly GCA_036850595.1 of Rhyacichthys aspro. NCBI lineage: Eukaryota > Metazoa > Chordata > Actinopteri > Gobiiformes > Rhyacichthyidae > Rhyacichthys > Rhyacichthys aspro. Next base: position 20,147,185 of record CM072159.1, on the reverse strand, counting down.
TTTAGGACTATTCCCATTGACTCTAGTGCACTTCCAGATAATCAAACACACAAACCACAAACTGAATGAATCTGCATTTCAAATCTCCAAATCTTTATTTTCTGCCTTCTTCTGCTTTGGTTAATTCACAGTATCTAATGTCTATATTTTAACATTAAAATAACAAAATAGAATAAATATATATGTATGTAATACATGCATTTATTCCTAATTTAATGTATCTTTAAGTTGCTTGTCATGACTGTCCAATAGAAACATTAAATACAAGCCTGTTCTGTGGAAGTTTGTCTAGAATGGCTAAAATACATACTGAAAACAATTAAAACCTGCTGTCCTTTCTATCCAAGTAACAACCATAGTGTTATAGCAGCATTAAAGAGTGTGATAGTAAACGTAAGACCTAAGTTCAAACTGGCAGCCTGCCTCTTCTTTAATAATCCTGCTTTAATATGTTGAGTCGGGATTTTCGAGCAAAAGGTGACAGTATAAGAAGCTTAAGCAGGAAACAAGAAAAACAGCTGTCAGAAAACATGGACTGCAATGTTTTATGTTTTGTTTTTTCACCAAAACACAACCTAATGTACTTATGCAGAATAACAAGGATTTGTGCAAAATTGACACAGTATTTTTATTTGTTTTATTCAAAGCGAAAAGTAATATTTAATGCAATGTTTTAATCCCCATATCTGTTTGTTTAAGCAGACATAACATATTATTATTGTAACACATTGCCTTTTATATGATGCATTTGTCTGTGGAGCACAAATTGAAAAATATGCTGTTGAAACATACCAATAAAAAGGATGGGGAAGGTGATGAAGAGCAGGAAGACATGAGGAACCAGGTTGAGAGCATCCACGAAGCAGCCATTGTTCAGCACACCATCATCTACACTGTAGGCATTGATAATCTTCTCGTTGCCGCAAAAAGCCAAGGCCATTCCACTATACAACTCGCCACACACGTCTGTAAAGAACAAAAATAAGAAAAAAAAGCACAACCGGAGGTATTATCATCTTTTCTGTTGTAAGAAATTAATTGTTTGATAAGTGTAAGCTCTCTGCTTCCTTATAGCCCAGTGTCAGATGAGCTTGGTGTCACTGGACTACAGATTTTCAAGATGCGTGTGCTAACAAAAGCTAATTATTACATTTGTATCCGAAGAGAATACTATCCAAACAGCAAATAACCTAATCTCCAAAATATGTCACTGTCCACATTAATTTTGGTCATTTTAACGTAAATAATATAATAAGTTCTTGTGGCTGTGTCTGCCAGGTAAATATATAATATGTCAATAATGTGTCAATGATGTCAACTAAAAGGGTAACTGTGGTGTGGCATATTTTTGACTGAATATTTTTTAGCTTATAGGTGAGTCTATTAGCATATAACATTCTGGTGCTAATTTTTTCAGCTGTAGACTCAAAAACAATACTTTTCTTGCTGGCAACAAATGTTTAAAGGCTATTCTGACCCATAAAGACCTTAGCATAACCTAGCTTTTCATTATCCATGTTCATTTAAGATGGTCTGAAGTGAAGTCTCTTACCTCCGATAATTAAAAAATCTTCGTCACGCTCCGCAGCTCATTCCTGACACATGGGACTTGAAAAGAACGACAGAAAACACATGAAATTATCCTCAAAAGTGAAAACACATACAGTTACAGCCGAGGAGCTAAAAGTTGATTATTTTTAGCTCAGCAAGTACTTCAGCTGCTCTGTTCACTGCTGCCTGTCAAAGCACACGAAGTCTAATCACAGGCAGTAAGACACGATGTTTCCTCTCAACAGTTTCAAAATAAAAGTCTGCAGTCCCACGCTTATATTATTAAAAATCTACATGATAATTAATGAAAAAATGGGCAAGAAGAACTCCAACTTAAATTAAAAGATAACTGTTAATAGTTGTCTTATGAATTGTCTTTTTCTGTTTTTTCATAGACTAATTAAATGGAGAGGTATTGCAGCAGAATGGACTGCTTCTAATGAGTGGAGATATTGACCATTTAAATTGCTTAACCTAGAGTTATTGCTAAGCCTAAAGTTATTTCGCCTCATTAATTAATTGCCATTGCCGTCTGTTCGTTTGATTTTGTTCTAAAATATTCTATATTTTCCTTTTTTTATTTTACAATTACAATAACTTACCAATCATGCAGTGAAAATAAAAGTTCTTATTGTGTGAGAGGAAAAAACATTTTCCGGTTTACCTTAGCATACGTTTAACGAGCTTTACTAATGAATTGCCAACTATCAAATTTCTAAACTTAAAACAGTTCGACAAAGAAAAGAGGCTTGATTGTGGATTTTTTTTTTTATATTAAACTCCCCGGAGCCAAGTCAGCATGTCACATAAACCATTACACCTATAGTCTAGTCTAAGACTGTGACTACAGCTGTGGTCCCTAGACAAAATTTGAAATCAGCATGAAAAATTGGAAATGTTACAATAAACTAAAGAGATATTATTATTATCTTAACCCATTTACTATGCGTTAAGATGAACTTTAAAATGAATTGTGACATATTTTAATCAAAACACAATTTACCATGTTCGTAAGGGTAGGCTATGCTATTTATTTACAATCAAGCAGCCTCATAAAAGATCACATTAATCTACATGCATAATGCAAATTAGCGAGATGTTGGAGGACGGACCCTTGCCACGTGAACACGTTGTGTTTGGATATTAAATGCGTCGTTAAGACCTTGGATGCGCTCAGGACTGAACACAATCTCTTCAATCCCTGCTGCTGCAGGAGTAGGCTATGCATGAAGATGCCCCACTAAAAATATGCCACGAATAGTAGCCTAGGCTTTGGAAAGATTAATTTGGTAAAGCATCATTTTATTAACACAACAATTAATTTAATAACACGAATAAAGTGCTGTAGCCTATACGCACAGTAATCAATCATCTTCAATCAAACATAAAATTCTATCAGTACTCCAGTAGACTATAATATAGGCTTATTTGTTTCCATTTTAAAAATGTGACATTTTAATTTTCGGACCCGTCTTCCTCATCCTAAAATAGAAACACAAAGCCCCGATCTTTGTTAAACTTGCCATTAAATGGTACGTGTTAAGGACGCCGATATGATGACAGACATCTGATGGTCAAAATAATACATGGATTATATGGGAATGTTGAGTATATTTTAAAGAAAAGTAAACGCAATGATCGAATCGTGTAATTTTTCAATAGAGTCTAGTGTGACCTACATGTCTGAAAAGGAGCGGGGAGTAGGACTGGAGACGTCGCGATGCTGTGCGCTGAGGATGAAGACTCGTAGTGAATGGGCTAAAACAAAAAGACTACCTGTCCCGGACACTTCCTCTATCCTCAGTTCTATGACGATCTGCCTGGTCCTTGTCTCCTGGTCCTTGTCTCCTGATCCTTCAGCTGCGTCCCTCCACCGGGGCCACGGTGCGCTATGTCAATAGGACATCACACCAAGGCCATAGGATAGGTAGGCTACATACGCTCGTGACTGCGGATACCCGCGAAAGTGCACGCCATGCAGAGACAGACTCACGTTACGAACGCTGTCTTTTCTGCACAGAAATGCCTCTTTGTGAACCATAACAGTATTTAATATGTAGGTCAGAGTCGATACAGCACACGAGTCCAGTAAGCGCTCAGTTTGCATGGATACTTCAGGTGTCCTGAAGACGCGCAGTGAAACTGAGCAGTATCATGGTATAACGAAGACTTGGGATACAGCCTATTGTTATATTTGTAATAGATTAATTAATGTAGACAGCAGTCTTACATTTACTTAAAATAGAAACTGTCGAGATCAAAACATTGCTTGACCTGTTTAGGCTATATGATTGATATGAATTGGATCCTACAATACGAGTAAAGTTTACGACGTGCGTCAGCAATTTACTGCAAAGCTGGATTCTTTTACAACGATAAAAGTATAGATGGCGCTATTCAGCCTTTTCCTATTTGATTTATTCCTTCTCCCTTTTCTCTTATGATATCGATGTTGTGTCCCTCCTTGTGGGTCCTGTCTACCAACTCATTCTGTAAAACTGCCAGTAAAATTAAATCTAAAAAGCATCAAAGCCCCCCTCGTGTATATTTCAATGTTTTTAAAAGTTGCATTCCTGACAGTTCTGCAGTAGCCTATATAGTACAATAAAGTGGAACACATTTGTCAAAATTATGTTCTCAGTTATATTATCTTTATGTTTGCCCATCTTGGAAATAACTATATATTTAAAGATCCATAGAAGAAGAAAAAGGGCCTTTGGCTTCATTACAGCGAGCACCAATGAAGTAGAATGAAGCCTGTTGTAGCTGCTCACGGGCTCTAGCTTGTGAAGTGTGGAGTTGTGTGGGTTTAAAAGCCAGGTCCTTCTTGGTTAACACAATAACTCCATGAAAAGGTCACATCAGTTAAATAGGTTTTGTTGGGCCTGTGATCTATGAACATCCGTAGCATGTTTGTGGAAGGAAGAGTGTGTTAGATGATTTGTGATCACAAAGATAAACAAACATCAGCTGTTAAATTTGTATGTTTTAAGTGGCAAATGAACACAGAGAGAAGAGATTCCCACTCGTTAAGTGTTTCCCAAGACACTGTCAAGGGAAGGATCCGACCTTTGACCCCCCTACACACACACTAACAGGGACAAACTCTCCCACTCACTCCGTCTTTGTCTGTTTTCACATGTACTGCACACGTACTGTAAAAAAAATTAACAGCTGCTGAACCTTGACCTCTGACCGCTGTGAGGAATAAGATAACGTAAATGGCTTTCATTGTGTTAACTAACTCATAATAACAAGCAAACTAATACCATATCTATTTAAGTTTAAGTGGAATTCACAGCATACATAGGCCAATACAGTGACCTTTTTTGAGCTAAATGTGCTCTTTATAATGTCAGACATGAGTGGTATTGTGTGGTGCTATTTGTTCTCATGGTAATACTTGTGAGCGTGAGAAAGCTTCATCCTGAGGGAAGTGTTTGACCTTAGGACAGGAAGCGGGGACAAGACCCATCCAACCAGTGCGTGCAGTTTCACAACGACTCTTGTCACAAAGTCACATCACTTTAAATGTATTTAGTGACCCTAAGGTGATTTTTGTTCATGTCCAAAAATCATTTTTGAGCATATTTTTTTAAATTTTAAAATCTACTTTGCAAATTCCCCAAACTGTTACCTTTAATTTACAAATCCACCGTTTTAATAATATGCCTTGGCTTTACCAAATGCAGATATTTAAATAGGGTTAAATATCTGTCTATCTTAGAGAGAGAAAATATCTCCAGCTTTTAAAAATGAAACACTTCTTTAAACATTTTCATTTAAACCAAAGAGTTCCTCAAAATGTCAGGAGCCCAGTGTCACTTGAACTGGTCTCTACTGCCACCTTTTGGAGTTTGTTGACATTTGCTGACCACTGATTTTCCATTGAAGTGAAAGACATCCAACTAGGCAAACATCAAAACATGTGTTAAACTGAAATGTTAATAAATCACAGAATCAGATTCAGTTTTCATTCCACAGAGGTGTCATCCTACCCTCTAATAGTGAAAAGATAAAAGTGTGTTCTTTGGCAGCTGAAGGGTATCAGAAAGACAGCAGGAAATGTTGATTACACATTCAAAAGTTTTCATTGGATTGTTCTGCTTGGTGAAGCCTGATATTGGACAGCAGCCAACTGTAAAAAACCCCCGTGATGAAAGGATGCCAGTCTGATCAGGACGTGAATCCTGCAGATTAAAGAAAATTAGTTCAATTTTTAATCATTATCACAAACAGTTGTGACAGAGGTTCCGCAAGAGGGAGAAAAAAGAAAGAGTTTGACAGCTTAAAAAGTGTTTATGATCCATGAAGATCTCTGAGAGTCAAAAAACTTTAAGATGGAAATGAGGTGAAGTCAAATACTTCGTCTTGAAACTATGCTTATGCTCACATTTTCAGAGCAGTACAACTAAGTCAGATATGTGGGATAACATCAATAGTATAAAAAAAACATGCAGGCCATTCTCAGAAACATGATTTAAATGAATGCAATGCAAACACTGAAAGCAACACAATGTAACTTTTTACCTTAAAATGTGAAGCTTAAAAATCATTTTGAGCATTCTCTGGAATAAAAATTGTAATTCTGAATGATGGCACATGCCTCACATCAACACGTGTACAGATGTAGCAGTTCCATGTGAGTTGAGACACCCTGAAGTCAGATCATTTTAGCCACACAAGTCTTTAGAGATACAATACTTAAATGCAGCATGAAGCCCGGCCGGCTGTTAGACGTCACAGTGGTGATTTGACCTGAGCTGTGCCCAATCTGTGATCCTGTCCCAAACCAAGGTTTCTCTTTTTCCAGCGGCTGGGTTTTTTTTAGTTTTTCCTTCACCCTGAAGGGGTCTAAGGACAGAGAATGTTGTCTAGCACTTCTGATTTTGTGAATCCCTTTGAGGCAATTGTTATTGTGATACTGGGCTATATAAATCAAAAATAGAATAGAATAGAATAGAATAGAATAGAATAGAATAGAATAGAATAGAATAGAATAGAATAGAATGGAATGGAATGGAATGGAATGGAATAGAATAGAATAGAATAGAATAGAATAGAATAGAATAGAATAGAATAGAATAGAATAAAAACATAATTCCATGGAATCTTTGTAGTAACAGTGAAGCACAAATACATGCTGTGATGCAGGGAGAAGCCTCTTTGGTAAAGTGGTAAAACTATATTAACCATTCACTTATTATTTAACAAGAAGGTCTGTGTGTCAAATTATGACCAAGCTGAGTCACTTTCAGCATCAGACACTAGAGGGCACTCTTGCCTTGGTTTAGCTTTTCTAGAGAAACCGCCACGGGTAAGTTTGTTTATTTATTTATTTATTTATTTATTTATTTATTTATTTATTATCACACTTCATTACTGGATAGCTGATTAAAAGTTCATTATAGTTATCTGGCTTGGTGTTTAATTGTGACCTTGTAAACATCACATTGTAAAACATCAAGGAGGATATATAGTGTTTTCATTAAGAAATAGTAAATAAATATAAAATGTTGGAAGCTTCCACCCACACAATGAAGAACTACATGTAGGTACAGGTTAATTGGTGGAATTGTTTATAGTCTCAAAGGAAAAGTGGTTAAAGATGAATGGATAAAATGAAAATGTATTCGTTAATCACATGTATGCTACAGCAGACTATGACATTTCTGAGCCATAGAACCATTACAGATACCAATCCAAGTACAAAAGGGATTTAATGAATCAGAGTGACACAGAGGTGCCCAGACTTATCCAGAGTTATCTGCTGCACATTGCACCAGGAAGCAAAACACAGCAGCACATGTCTTTTTGTTTAAACTGTATTTTCAGGAAAGAGAAAGGAGACTTGAAGGAGAATGCTGCTTTTATTTCATTCTGGATTTTTGCCAACTGGATCTTTAAATGAGGCATAATGCATGATACATAAAGTAGCTTACATTAGCAGTGTGCTTAACAGGTGTATTTATGTGCATGTGTCTCAACTCAAACTGTATCAAATCTAAAATCCTAATGAATGTTTTATTTGTGGTTTTCTCTTTTGTCTCATTTGCCCTGCTGCTTCAGCCCTTTTGCCCATAGAGCTGGTTTGAAGTGATTTTTTTTTCCCGCCCTTGTAACACCAGCCTTGATTTATGGCTTCAATATGATTATATGGCACAACTGAAAGGACAGGCCACAGACGAATGCAGCGTCCACATACTGTAATATTATACATGCTGCTTGTTTCAGTGGGAAGCAGTGATCAGCTCAGAGCACATCTCGTTTTTCAGTCTCTGCAGCCTTGTGCACAAGCCCCAGAGGACACTTTGGACTCACAGTACAAAGTGTTCAGCTCAGGCTCCATCAAGGACATCGAGGAGATAGAAATGTTGAGCTAATTAATTTTACTGGTACTTCTATTCAAGACTAAAATATAATAAATAACCGATTACACGTGCATGCTTCGAAACCCTACTGGAATGAAGCTAACGCAAACCTTCACCTGATTTTAGTGGGAAAGGTCAGGATTAAACTGTCACAGAGAAAGGCTGAACTGTAGAGTGATTTCCCACAGAACTCTTGAGATAACACTAGTGTAGTGAACCTTGAGCAATTAAAAAAAATCAACATGTTTGAACTTGAAGGTCTGTAAATAAATCCAAAGCTTGGTTTCTCATGGAGTTATCATTAAACCTTGTCTAGAGCCCAAAATTACCACAATGTGATGAATCAGAAATCTGTCATCTAATCCAAAACTTCCTCCATATAGAACTCTAGAAAATAGGTCAAAGAAACACTCCCTTGTAAAATTATTACAACAGCAACTTTTAAATTGTATGACCATGGTTGAAAGATAAGTTTTTTGTGACCTTTTTTAATTTGAACCCTTCAGTTCCTGGTAATTGTACAGTCAAAAGATCCCGGGTGCATAAATTGTTCACTAAATTTCACGACAGGAGATACTGGGGAACCAATGAAAACTCACGCACCTGTCATCCATCTTGTTAAATATGAACAAATCACCCTCTGTTTACAAGCGGCATAGGACCTTGGGTCAGAGTTGTGGGGATGTGCTGCTTCCTCCAGCAGCATACTAAACAAGGATCTGGGGTGTGTGTTCCAGGATGTACTGGCGCTGGATTAGCATAGAGAAAAAAGCTGGCAACACGCATTTAAAAACAATCTCTGTGGAGCAATTCGCAGTCATGAAGGGAACCATATCAACAGCAACAGGCTACACACAGACACCGCACATGCAAAGGCTATGAAGGCCATCAAGCCCAGTTTTCTCTCTCACACACACACACACACACACTAACCTAGCTGGCAGTAATCAGAGTGCAGTGTGTTTTTCTCAGCGGTGTAATTCATCAAAATGACGGCTGCCAATGAGTCTCAGTCAGCCAGACAGCAACGTCTAATCAATCATCAATCTACCTGCTCTTTGTTTCCCAGCCTTCTGCAGTAACCGCAGCCATATTTTCACAACACATTCATACTTTGTCACCGCTCCATCACGTTTGGAGGTTTCCCATTCCGCCACAGTCAGTGAACAGAGCAAGGCACTAACATTGCCCTGGGTTAGGGGTTCAACTCCGCGACAAGGCACTGAGCAAGCAATAAGTGAGCTCATATTAATTACGTTAATTGAGCTGTGAATTTATAATGTGAAATGTTTTCAATTGTTGCATGAAATGTCCTTATTGTGGGGACAACCAAGCTCTGGGACAGATATGGTTTGGCTTGTAATTAAATCTTTTCTATGGTCGAGTATCCACAGCAATTTAAGCATTTACTGGGGAGGCCATATTCATACATTATACGTATACAACATTTTACAATACATATTAAAAAAAAACTTATGTATAAAATTGTGTCAAAACAATGAATCAAGTGCTAAATCTGCCTGAAAGTGACTGAAATGCTGCTTCGTTCCTGGTTCTTCTAATTCTAATATCTAACTGCATGATACACTCTCACTATACTTCATTGTAACTGTTGGCACTTTAACTTTTACTCATCAATTCATCTTTTATAGCACATGGCCTTTCTGCTGAAGAAAATTCAATATTGATGTTGGTGAGAAATTCTATTTGTTCCTTAATGGATCTGAGGAACTGCTCAATTTGTTTGATACATAATTACAAGAAAATGAAGCCAGTTCTCTATGATACTCTCAAATCAATACTCCTTCTTTTGGCCCTGCATCCTCTCCACAAAGAGTGATGTAAATGATCAGCCAGTTTCTGAGTTGAGGAGGATCTTGAACCACAGTGCACATTCATTTGAATTTTAATGTACAATGGTTTTTAACAGAAATGCTACATGTTATCCAAGAGCACCATTCTTTCTGTATTTCAGCAGCCTTTTTTTTTATCAGGAGGTGGTGTGCAGCATCATTGCCTCCCTTTCATTTCTATAAAGCACAAACCTCTGTTATTCTGTCTTTTCAAAGAGGCATTATAAAGGCTATGAGCGAGAAGGTTTATACCAAAAGAAATGAAGTTCAGGAGTGGGCGTAGTGCAGAAAACCTGCTTCATTAAACCAGGGGTTTTTAGATAATGTTCCAAAAGCTCCCCACTACATTGTGTTGCCACTTACTCACACTCACACACCACAACCCACATCATGCTATAGTTTTGTTTTTTTTCTTTCAATTTTCACTTATATGTATGGCACATACCTGCTTTAGATTTATGGATCAATACTGCCCTTTTAATCCTACAATATGACAGCCTGTGTCTTGTGGCTGTTCGCATAAATTCTGCAACTGAGCCTAAAAGAAAGGTCAGCTTAGTACTTTGTCTGCACTGACAGAGAAAACCATGCAAATACATCTTTTCTGCCCCATTAGACCTTTACCCCTGCTCTTTGTTTCATATTTTTATGTGGGTTTTTTTTTAGGGCTGTCAAGTTGCTAAATGAATTGGGAATTTGAAATTGTGAAATGTTGAGAATTCACTGCTGGACTTTTAAAGCAGTTTCCTTGATAGATGGAGTGGTATATTAGGAAATGTAGATGTCACCCTTACAGCTGCAATGGGAGGTAAAGACATCAATGCCAGCATATTGATACAAAAACTAAATGATTAGCCTTTGATAACTGGATTTTGGAAAATAATTGACTAAATATTGGAGATTGGGAAGGCCATTACATAATTTGTTGTTGCATGGCAGTGATGCAAGTGCACATATAAGTGCAATGTTACCTTCAACTTCTATTATTTGAAATTTTAATCAAAAGGCTGCCTTAATTTTTTGTGTATAGCAAAAATAGGGTGTTCATTTTACTTATTTTATAGTTTACATGACTTTTTGTTGGATTGTTTTGTTTTTTCAGCTTGTGTTAGCTAAAGGAACCTGTGAGTCTATTTCACTTCAAAATCTTGTCTCCACTTTAGTTTATTTAAATTTGTATGAATTCAATTGTGGGGCAGCTATGTGGATGACTATTCCTAACCCTCTGTGAAACTACACAGTTATCTCAGTGTAAATCCTTCCCTCAAAACTAAAACTATTAAGCAATAATAATAAAAACAGAGGAATACTACTCTAAATCTCAGAGTAGTAATATAAAGATGAGCCTTATGAGAAGGAGAATAATGATCATAAACACAGTGACTCCAGAATTTTTAACTGAATACCAAATTGCTTTTTTTAAGTGAAGGTCCATGATTTTCAGTGATGGCATCTGTACAGTCTGTAGCCGCTTGTGTACTGTATATACATATCTAGGAGTGTGGGCTTTTATTTGAGCAGAAGTATTCAAACAGCTCATTACAGCCGTGCTCACAGGTGAGTGTGTGAATGAGTGAGAAAGATGTCAGATGTGAATGATTTATGAGTATGGAAATGAGACTGTTGAGCGGCTGAAGGACAGTGAGGAGCAATACACATCTGTCCATATACACACAAATTCACAAGCAATATTCCTCAGCGTCTGAGCTGTCAGTCTAAAAGTCAGTTTATCCCCCAATATAATGCTCAATAAACATGCATTTCTTCACCAGTCAGAAGCCTCATGATGAAAATGATCTGCTTACATTAGAGAAAGCCAAAGGAGAACGAGGATGCATTTAAATGAGGTCATTTCTGAAAAAAACTGTTATGAAAAACAACAAACAAATTCTCAGGCCAGACACAGCGTCAACCAAAAAGAACACTGCTGGCCATAAAGTACCAATGTCATGACTGCTTTTACTATTAGTACTCTCAGAGAGGAATGATGGCCCTGAGATAAAAGAAAGATAATCAAAGTGTTTCTTCTATTTTAGATTTAGATGTTCTGAAAAAGTATGAAGTAACAGATGCACCAAGGTTCACACTACTCTAAGTAATGTTGAATAGAGTTTGGAATACCCAAGAGACCAGGGTTTGATTCCGGCTTGGGTCATATGCTTAATGTCATTCCCCTCTCTCCCCCTTTTCTTGCCGACCCACTGTCTCTATCTAATATAAGGCCAAAAAACCCCAAAACAAAACAACAAAAATCAAATATTTTCTTCCTCTCAAATGTTAAATGCATTGTAGAGAATCAACGCCTTACAATGATGTGTTAGTTTTCAACATCGGAAGGTTCATCACAGTTAACACCAGGGAAATGTGGTGACATGCAGTTAGCAGGAATGTGTTATCATTGGATGGCTGACCAGACACGGTATGGTATGTGGAAAGGTCACCAGACACATGAGGTCAGAGGTAAAGGGTCAACCTCAGGCTTTGAAGCAGGGCATTTGGACTTAATCCATGGTTCAGAGAAAAAAAGAAGAGCTATGAGGAAATACAAAAAAAAAAAAATTCAATATCTGTTCATTTAAAACAAGTTGGATGTTTGGCCAGAATCCAAACCAAATAACAGTTTTCAACAGAAGTCTACTGCAGTATGATTTTTGTCTTTAAAATGCATTATTTTGCTGTGTTCTCCTCTTGGGATGCTCTGTCAATCTGTAAACATGACTGTTCTGTAAACAGTAAAGTGTGAGGAGCTCTTGTTTACCAGCTCAGCTTTAATAATGTGCTGAGCTCCACTGCATCTTTGAAGCACATCTGCGACTGTTAACGTGTGTCAATATTTGCATATCAGTAGAATATTTATGTTTATTAGAGCGTCACGTAAACAAACAAGCACAGGCACATTGTTAACAGGACAGTCCATTGATATAAAGGCATTCCCTGATCATTTACATTAATCCCTATTGTGTCTGGATCAGTAAGACTGGTCTGTACGACAACACAAAAACAGACACAACAGTCAAATAAACAGTTATACTAAAATAAAAGTATACTATTAAATAATGAATGCATGAATCTGCACTTGATAATCAGAGTAACATGACAGTCTAATGCTTACATTGTGTGTGTCTATGTTTGTGTACACTATTAGAACATTATGGTTCCAACTTCTACTAAACATAGGCCTAAAATGCACAAACATTTTATATTTAATACCTTTAAATGTAAAGATCTGTTAGATTTTGAAAGCAGACTTGTGGCAGCAGTCCTCTGACCTTTCAGCAGACACACATTTGCGTTTTCATTGTCAGCTTACACCAGACGCACTTGAAGTTGTTTTAAGGCCCTGATGCCCACTGTAACATTCAGGAGACTTATGAAACAAAAGGTTAGGCCCCTGAATGGCCCAGTGTCAAGGATTACTTTTCAGACAAATTCTCCCACAACAAAGCTCTCATTGTGCTCCAGCAATGCTCCTTGAATTAGCAGCGGGGGCAAATACACGCTTAACTAGGCTTGACAGGCAACCTCTCTGAAGTGGAAATAAAATAAAACATGTAAAGGAATACACAAAGATTAATCACACAAAATAACCTGTGTGTAACTATGTACCCAGGACTGAAATACATTTACATACATTAAATGTAGTTTTGCATCTGTTTGCAGCAAAAGTAGGTCTTAATTTTAAGGGATGATTTAGTTGCCCTGCTTGTCATGTGTGTTTTAGATTTGTTTTTGGGATAAATTATATGTTTCGTATCAACCGCTCACATATTAATCTGAAAAGCATGTCTCTGCTATTTAACGAAAAGCTTCTTTTTGCTCGCTCTTGGTATAAATCCATGGGCTAATGTTAATCTAAAACTGTCAAGTTAGACATTAGATGTAAGATGCTCCAGACGGATTTCAAAATAAAATAGGTTTGTGCAATTCTTTGAAATACAGACCAATGTAGCCTATATCAAATATGCTCTTTATCAAAGGAAAATGTTTGTAAGAAAAAAAAAAAAAAAAAAGAATGAAAATTGTCTATGTGTATATTAGGAGGGACTCAACTGACATGTGACAATTTAGCTACAGTATTTTAAAAATTTAAAAATGAAAAAAATAAAATAAAAAAAGAAGTATCAGTGGTGAGTCTGTCCTCCTCCTTCAGTGCTCTCTACTCTCAGGAATTGCTGTTTGCCCCTAACTTGTTCTGTTTGTGTTAGCTGCCTCAGAGTGACATGAGTGGGCGTGCTTCATCCCTGCACCTGCTCTGTGGTTGACACACCTGCTCTTTTATAACTGTAGTCAGCAGAAGAAACACTCCATAGACATACTTCATATATTGCCCAGTAGTCATTCTCTTCTTCATTGCCAAGCTTTCTTTTTTTCCTTTAGACTATGAGACCCCATGGTCTAAAGTCTAAAATAGTAAACAGTCCTCTTTATTCTCCCTTTCTCTGCCTGTGCTATAAATACATTTACAACCAAACTGACTAGACTTTGTTTGCATTTGAGGAGGGTGTATTATTCTTAATCTCTTATACATACAACAGCTTTTACATTAGCAGTGTTAAAGTCAAATTGATGAGGAGCAACAGTGGTGAAAAAAATGTAAAGTAGTAAAAATGTTAGTAGTTTACTGAAGCAGAATATATTTGTATAGTCTGTAAAGTAAAGAATCCTAATGCATAGGCTTTTATTGTCTGCCTTGCGCATTGAAATGTTCAGATTTAGCCGAATTGTCTGTATCCTTTTATGTTGAAAGGAAGGCCACCATGTCTCTCTTCCTCTACTGGCTCAGAGTGGCTCATTTGACAGTAATGTGTGAGCGCTACACGGATTGGGGGGTAGTTAGGAAGAGGAGGGGGGGAGGAAAAAGCTCACATCCCAGCACTAGTCAGTTTGGTAGCGTTTCCCTCAGCTCACGGCGGCGCTTGTGCTTGCAGACCAGGCTGAATGTTTGCGCACGATGTTCGCACGGGATTGAGAAAACACACACTTCAGCCACTACCACGGCGTGTGTGAAACAGTCATGAGGTCTTACCTGAGCCGGGCATGTAGTTAGCCGGGTTCCTGGGCGTGGGAAGCAGAGAAACTTAAGTAAGCAGCTTGTCTGATTATGTGGCGTGGGAATATTCTTGAGCTAAACTTCAACAGTAAGTGCGTTATCTTCCCTACGCGACTCAAATGAGCATGAATTACGCATCGCCTTGAATCAGTGCGACCGAAGGACACCATGATGTAAAAAAACAAATCTAGGAACTTTTTTGTGGTTGTCACGGAAGACGAGTTTTGGAAATCTTTGAGGAATACAGTGAAACGTGAGAAAACAGTGCAAGGACACGACCCAGCGGCATATCCAAAGGTAAGCGCAATCTTAGCCTACTTTTTTTTGGTTTTCCACTAACACCGCTGGAAGACAGAACTGTTCCACTCTGTCTTTGTCACTCTCAAACTCTTGGAGCTACATGGAAACTTCGCAGAGTGATTTGTGATAGACTCGAGTCCGTTTTTGCGCGTTGGTTCCAGTCTCTCTGTTGGGAACGTCACCGCAAAACCGCTCGCACTAAAGTTGAATAAAAGTAACGCTTAATGATAAACGGCCCTGACATAAAACACCATTAAATATCAAAATAAAATAAATAATTGTCATTTTTGATTGGAGAAGGGGCGGTGACCCATTCGTATGTTTGAATGGAAGCCTTGTTAGGGCCATAATTGTGGAAGATCCTGGAAATGCAGCAAAAGTGATCAAAGAGTTTTTGGCAGACGCGCGTCCCAGAGGAGAGCCTGACTTCACCAAACAACATATGGAACCTCTGAGATGACCCCATGGAGCAACTTAACCCAAATATGAGCTTCTTCTGAGCCTTTTTCACATTTGCACCAGTACATTTCAGTGGCATGCAAGTCTGTGTTGGTATTAGTCCTCTTGTATCCCAGACATGTATGTAGAACAAGATGTAGACTTCAGGGAAATAATCTTGTGCCTTGGTCAAATCTTTGTGGTCATACTAACCTCCCTATGCAGTCATAAATCTAAAATTATACTAATCTGCCCATTAATTCCAGGGCATCACTGTAGGCTGCATGATGGGAAGGTAATTGTCCATGGTGTCAGTTAATGGATTAGAAAAGGCTCCACATTGCACCTTGAGCCCTGGAACCATAAAAGCATTAGAGCTGCAGAGACTCAGATCTGTTTTGACTCGGGTTGTTTCATGTTATGGCGTTTATAGGGTGTTTAATCAGTAAAGCATACATTTCCAAGGTTTCCTGAAGTGTCACTGTTCGGTATTTGTCATGTGTTTGTTCACTGTTTCCAGAAGAGTGTCTGGGGAAAGTAAATTTTTATGTACGTTTATGAAAGAGTAACTCAGCACAGGAGTGTTAAATTTGTCTTATACCAGCAGCATAAATAATGGAAATTTGTCTGAAGGCACTTTTCAGTTGCCTTTTCGATTTATATTTCTGAGGAAATGCCGCCTCTAATATTTGTCCCTTTTCAGTAAATTGTTTTTAATGTTTTGCTGGAAGCCATGATACTTCAGCTTTTCATCACATGCCTGCCTGCACAGTGCATTAAAGGCAACTCTCCTGTATAAATGTACTTGGAGTGTTTCTGGGGAATATGGCAACATGTTTTTGTCAAAATACCAAATAATAAGCTTTTTTTTTTTTTACATTTTTTTCAGGACCTAGTTTATAAACTATCAAGTGCCTCTACTTACATCCAGCTTAATACAAAATGGAAAGAAAAGAGGATCAGAGGGGCAGCGCAAAGTCCTTTTTTTATTTTATTCACAAGTTGAAGATCAGCAGGTTAACAAGGTATTTTGGGTCAAGTTCAATTTACAAATTTTAAAAACGCAGGTTTTATGTTTGCCTCTTACTACAGCTGCACTATAACTTTGAATAATCTGCTCAGATGTTTCCCAAACTGGAGTCATGAAACAATCAAGAAAATGGCTGGCAGAATGGCTTGCATGGCTTGTCATTTCAAAGGCATGCTACCTGCTAAACAAATCTTTTGACTAGTTTTAGATTAAATATTTTACCCACCAAACATACAGCAGCAGAGAGCACATTAGCACTGTGTGACTTTTGTTGAACTTTGAGCTGACTTAGCCTAAGGTGACCTCTGAGTGAGCCTGGCCCTGGTTCGTTCCAGTTGAATCAATGTTCGTTCGTTCCATCAATGAAATGCCCAATGTTTGAGCTACTTCTGTGTTTTTACACTTTGTGTTACAAACCAGTTTAAGTGGAATGCAGGCGAGCTGCTGTTGGTCATGTGGCTGTTTGTTTTGTACAGAGTTGAGTCGCTGAGCTGAAGCCTAAGGCTAAGCATGTAGTTAGCTACTGGTAAGAAATAATCCCTGTGTACAGTAAGCTTTATGTCTCATTGTGTCTTTTGGTGCCTTCATGCCCTTCCTTTTCAAAATAGAAGATATAGTGCAATTCATTATTTCATCCACAAACAGTGATGCATACACAAACGTTCCTACTTTTTATGTTAATTTTGACTATAACCTTTACATCTTACATCTTTGCTGTTAAATGTGTCTACATATGTACAATTAGTTTGGACAAAAGGGTCAAATCAAGGTTGTTGCAGCAAACATATTATGTTTTACTTTTGATTGGGGAATTGGTGGATGATACATGGATTAATGTTTCTTATTTAGTTGCCCCGTATCCCTGATAAATGCAGATTTAAGCCCCTTTTCCCTCCCTTCATCTGATGTTGGAGTGTATGTGCAGTGGACTGTGGCCCTGACTGCTTAACACAGCATTACCTGCTTAAAACTGCGATCAAAGGCTGTGAAATTGAAAAACACAATGTTAGAGACGAACACTGTGTAACAAATGGATGTCATGCTCTCACTTCTGACAGTCTGCTCAGAAGTCCCGCTAGACATTTACTCATGTAACACTTAAGAAAGAATAGATGCTATTTAAGCATTTTTGGAGACAATAAATGTGTCATTTTGCATCAAACTGTACACAAGTCTGTCATATTGTTAATTTTAACAAGAGGGCTATGTCTTTAATTGTAAGTGGAACCATGTGTTTGAGTGAGGGAATAAAAAAGACTCTTAAGTTCACTGCTAAACACAAATTGAATTATGTTTCTGCACAGAGAACAAGAGTGAAGTGGTATTTTCCATGTTGTAGTGATTTAAGGCCAGATGAGGTCAGAGGTCAAAGAGGCAGGGGTCAATGGCAAGAGCGTGAATGCAGACACACAAGACTTTCACACATTAAGCCTCAACACTATTTCTGTTGGTGCTTTGTGGATATTTCTTGGTAGGTTTTCTTTTTGACTTTCTTTTATTGTATGAGTGTGGAGCAATTCAGCTTGTCAAGAACTCTGTGATTTTCCTCTTAGTCTGAGTTTGCTATTTCAAGGAAGAGTGCAGTTAGGTTACAGAAGGTTGGCCAGTCTGAAGAAATGTATTTTCAAGTCACTATGGTTATGTGACTAACTAGAAACATCAACATGTGATTAGAATAAAAATGTGGTTTCAGCAGAGCAGCATGCAGCAGCGGCCTAGTATCTTAAATAAAAACCAAGAATCAGGGATTTGAAAATGGAGACATGGATGTTCTTCAGCTACTGCGGTTTATGTTGGATTTACTTCTTGCATATTGCAGGAATGAATACGTCTCTCCAAAACTTTTTTTCATCTGCCAGGTGGTGATGTGAAGCTGACACAAACAGAAATTGTTCTTTCCTAGACTGTTTTGGAGCACCTTTATACTCATTGTTACTGCATTACCTTTACCTAATGAGGATGCTCACTTCCAAAAACTGAAGGCAATGAACAACTGCAACTTTAGATACAGATGTTGTCTGCTCAAACATCAAGCAACTTTTGTTTGTGCACGTTAGTCTGGGAATGCATGGATGGGAGCTTTCATGAATGGCATCCCAGCTAAGTCTTTACCAAACAATACAGTGCATTACTAACATAATTTAGATGCATCTTATAATGGAATCCTTCTCTGCCATTGTAGTGTTCTTTGTATGTTAAATAATGAGCTGTATGATGCTGTATGTATTTAAAATAGCTGTACAAGCCATGCATATTTATGTGGATTATTAAATCAAATGTGTGTAAAAATGATGGAGGCTGCTGTGTGCAGACAGTAGTTTCATGTTTGTGTTGCTCTGAGTACGCTTCTGTTGTTGGGAGTGAAGAGCTGTGATTAAGGAAGCCTCTCACACTGATTGCCATCTTCAGTTCCTTGTTACTATTATCTGACCTCTGACTGTACTGTACTCTTAAAGCTCACTTTTGTAAGTGTCAATGAGCTGAACAGATTTATTATTATTTTATAGCTGTTGCTAAGGGCAAATTTCTTCTATGTAGGGTGGTTCCGTGTTTCATTTTTATTTAGGCATATTTTTTTTGGACAGAACTTTAAGTTAATTCACGCAGTACAGGCTATTTGCAAATTGTCCCATCATCTGTCTATTCTGTCTTCCACCTTACAATCTCGCAGAGGCAGACGTGATAGGAAAAGGCACCACATCAAATCAGATCACATTGTCTCGTTGATAGAACAATTTTGTAAGTCAGTTTTGTCAGAATGCTGCTTTTACAAAACTCCCCAGAGCACAATGTCTGTGGGCTGCCAAAGCCATCCCCCGTCATTTATTTTACCCAAGTTGCCTTTTGCTAAAGCATCACAACCGCTGATGCACATACATGCCTTGGCTTTCTATGTGTTTGTCTCGCGGGCCGCTTTATGATGATGGATATTTGCGAGCTGAATGAAGGCTGCTTGGCAGTCGTATCTCTGGTTGTCTCCATCTCCGTCGGTTAATTCAGGGTCACGTCAGTCACTCTGCACCGAGACGTGAGGCGTCACTCTCCAAAAGACAGAGTAATCATTAGATGAATAAAAGAGAATAAAGAGAATAAAACATGAAAAGGCATGTGAAGACAAAAAGAGGACCCGGGAAGGAGCGCTACAATGGCTAATGATTCCAGCCAACGTTTTCTATTCCTATTTGATTTCATACAATGCCTTTAATTACTTGCTATTCTAGTGCCTTGTGTGCATTATGAGAGCTTATTACAAGGGGATGAAGGTTCACTATACACAAAGAGGGATGCACATCAAGACATTCTCACACTGTTTTTCTTTTAAGGGTTATTATCTGAAAGCTACAAAAACCTGTCCATAACTGTTTGTGTACTTCCCAAAAAAATGTCTTAAGGTTAGTCAATGAAAAGCAAGAGCAGTTTTATCTCTCTAATTCCTGGCAAATGTCCAGCTAAGAATATATATACATAAAAAAAACCCTTTACCTTGGAATTATACTACAAGCAGGAGTGTGGAAAATGGGTGTTTTAATTAAACAAGCGAAGAGCAGAGTTACTGCTGCTTAGTTTTAGATTGCATCACCTAAACTTTGCAGTGTTGTAGTGCATTTAAAAGGAAGCAGACTGGAAACAGTAGTGTTGTTGCATCTCTAAAGTTTCACTGACCCTGCAAATAGAAAAAGAAATTGCCTTGTCAAAACATATTACTTTGTGCTAGAAACATTTGTGGAAATAACAGGGCATAATATGTTGATGGTTGAATTGGAAAATTGGGCCAGAAATGCTCCACACAGCTGTCTGCCATTCTCAAAACAGACATTCCTAAAGTTTATTGAAATTTGTTATAATTTTATTGAAATACTTCTGCATTCATCAGAATCAGATGTTTTTATTTGTCAGTGACTGTTTATTCTGCAGATTTTGGCTCTGTGTCTAAAGGTTGTGTTTGCAGTGGATGCAGACAGTTGTATGTGTGTGTGCCTGTCCTTGACCAGTGTTTGTTCAGATGGGTCAGGCAGATAAAGGTAAAGCTGATGTGATTGGTCAGCAGAGATTAATTCAGAAAACCAACTGTATTTTTAACAGCACAGAAGAATTCTTTGTTCTTAAGTTCAGTTTGTCTACTATAATCATATTTGTGTTCACTGTAAGCCAACTGTTTAAGTCTAATACAATTGGTATGAATGTGCTTTTAGTTTTCATTTCAGCTCCGGGAAATTGTTGCTCAAAGACTGAAATTCACAGTAAATCTTTGGATGTGGGAATTTCCTCTGTTGTATTTGAGCCATTTTGGTGGTATTTTGCTTGAGGTTTAAAGAAACTAGAAATAAGAGAACTGCTTATGAAAATACAAAATAGGCTGATGTCAGAAAGAGAAGCTGTGTGTGTTATAGGCATTATTTCACATCCCTGCGTTAAGGTCACCAATGTGTCAGTGCTCAGAGTGTTGATGGGGTCACTGTGTGGGCCATAATTAAAGCTCTCTTGTTTTCCCCAGAAAGGCACTTTCACACCATCAGTGTCATGTCAAATGGAGCAGTTTGTCAGGAGGAAATGGCTGTCATATAGGGCTGTGTTGAAGGATGAGGACAACTTTTTGCACTGCCACATTCTACAAGAATACATTTATGTTGAGATTTTTGTGGTACTATTCAGGTTTACAATATAAATCCACTAAAGCCAGCTTGAGAACTAGAACTATATCATTATCAATTAAGAATTTCAAGCTATATGAAGTTGGGACTTTTTGTTATTATATACCATAAAATGCTTCTCAATTTAGAATCAAATATTATGTCATATAGTGTAATCCAACTGTCTATTTTCATTCAAATGAATAGTTGTCAATAGGTAAACTCATTTGATCTGGCAAGTTGTTTCAATTAAAAGTTATCCATAATGGACGTTTCAGCAAAATACAAGATCACAATGTTACAATTACATGAACATTTTCTAAGTATGTTTCAAAGAAGAACTTTTCCTGAAACTTTTCTTACATAATGCACTTTTGAAGCTAAAATCCAGGAGCTGCATTTTATCTGAATGTGTGCCATTGTAGATGTGGTCTCAGAGTGTGAGCACAGGCTGAACCTCTGTCTGTAGGATGCTTTGGCATCTCATTGACACTGGTTTAAGCTGTGTAAATGTGATCATTTAACAGGGAACTGACTGTGAGTGTGAGCCTCACCAGTTCTTGCACACATTCACTGTTTACATGTGCAGCTTAGTCGAGCTCAAAACCTGATTCTGCTGTAACTAGCCTACTGCCTTTGTCCAAGTTTCCAAGTATTGGTAATAGACCAATACAACCAAGGTCCTGCTGTAAGGCTGGCTTTTCTTTTTGTCTTTTGTTTACTTTGTCTTTAGACTCTGCAGGCTCTGTGCTGGGCACTGTGAAAGTAAGCTGTAAATATGCAGCAGTAGCTTGACTAATAATGCACTCACAGTAGGCAATGCCTAGTCTGTGCCCAGGCCTGGAACGCTCCTAAAGTCTGCTCCGTTTGGCTGATGTGAGCACCCCCATCCGTGTTTGAGAATGGAACACTTTCAGTTCTTCAACACAGTTGAAGGAAGTGTGCCATGGAACAGTTGTGCACGTATTTGCACTACGAGCCTTAAACAGGATATAATAGATGCAATCATTTGTCTTAGTCATTTTAAACAATGGCATATTTCAGAAATGTGACAGTCTCACAAATGCGACTCAAAATAAATGCTGCTGGGCTCACGTTCACCATTGTACAGTTTCACAAGGTAGGCTACGTAATTAAGACTGGCGTCAACAAGAGGCACATCATGATGACGTAGGAATCTAACGCCATCCGAGCAGATTTATGCATGTGTGAGTGCAAGACCCCTTCAGAATGGCCCGAGTATGAGTGTGTTCTAAGAATCACATCAGCGAGGTGTGTTAGCTTGACTCATGCATTTTTAGTCTAGTTTTAGTTGAATTAAGGCAATTATCTTTTTAGACAGCTTTTTATGGAGGAATGGAAAAGCCATGAATAAAGTGGAAGACCTCATTATGAGTGCAAGTCTGAAGTGCTGCTCAGTCTGAAAATATGATATGACGTCTGCTGTCATTGCTTTCTGTGCTAAAACAGCTTTATTTTGTGTGACAGGGCCTAGTGTGAACTTGTTTTTCTTCAGGCCTTAATGGTAAGCAATTAAGTTTAAATTTTTAATTAGAGTGGCACCGTACCAAACACCACCAACATATGTACAACCACCATCTGAGGAAGACTGAAGAAAACTAGAGCTGTGCACGGATTGTGGGAGGATACAAACTATGGCTAAAGACAGAATGAAAGTCATGTAGAAGTGTGTGGTCGGCTGTGGACCTCTGGCTCTTTCACAGAAAACCTCTGACCACAGTCCTCTTTCCCATGTTTAGTCTTAGACTTTTTTCTAAACTTTCTCACACATGCCTCTGACTTACGTATGTTTGAATCAGTTCCTTATTTGAATGATTATATTTTATTTACGTCTTTGCCTTTTGATCAAAAAGAAAAGAAAAAATGGATGATGTCTTGGAAAAATCACATTACAGTTATTTTTAAAATCTTAGTTCTTGCTTCAGGCATGATTCATCTCAACTGAACTCTTGCCAGTTGTCGCTTCTGCTTTACAAATTTAGGAATCATATTCAGTAAACATGACACGAACATACAGTTATTGATTTATGACTGGTGTTTCTTACACTTTTGTCTGAAGATATCATTTGTTTTCAATTTGAATGGAGGATTATATTATATAAGATGAAGTTATTTTTTTTTGCATTCTCTGTCCTGAGGGTAAACACCATGTTCAACTTGTCTCCTACATTCCCACTCAGTTGTTACTGATGCTGTGTGCAGATACAGACTTGACAAACTGGCTGAAATTCTGTAATTAAAAGCATGCTGTTCTGTTTAGCAGACTGCTGCTTTGGGTTGATTTAACCTATTCTGAACAATTCTTTGCAATCAACAACAAAGTAATATTATTTGCGGAAAAACTGAGTTATAACAACGAAACATGAAGGATTAGTCATATTTTAATGTTTTGTTTTGTTTTTTTGAATCATTTAATAATCTGTATAGTATTGATAATGTGAAAGCTCTTGTTGACCAGACTTAGTTGGCTTTCTGCTGCTTGGCTTTTATGGTCTATCTCTGCTCTTGTTGTTAATGTCTGGTTACTCAGGTTTCTGTCTGACTCTTGGGTCGTCTAAGCTGTTTAAATCACCGTTATTACAGTTTGTGGACGAGGTGATAGTGCTCAGGACCCGGCTGTGACACTGCGGGACACTGTAATGTTTGTCAAGTGCTTCCTATTTATCTGCACAACACAGTCCCATTTTATTAACAGTTTGTAGTTTCTGCTGGATGTGACACACTGTTTCTCATGAATAAACCAGTTTAACCGACTTGTAGCTGGTGACACACTCAGGCAAGGTGTGGCTCAGTGGATGGGTGTGTGTTTTTGTGTGTGTTTTTGTGTGTGGTCCCAGGCCATTAACCATCTGTTCAACATTGTGACTTGGCTTTAAATCTTTTCTCAGCTTTCCTCATAGCTCGACTACGCTTTAACTGGAATACTTTCATTATATATGCACAAAAGTTATGAAACTGCTCTTCAGCTCCTCTGTGATTGGTGGAGCTTCTTCCATTTGACCTTTGTGCGTCGAGACCAAAACAACTGACTCACTAACTGACGGCACTGTAGCATAAACTGTTTGTTGTGAGTTTATAATCCAGCCTGACTGTTAAGCTATATGCACATAGCAGTAGCTCAATTAAAAACCACATTATCCAGGTATAGCAGATCTAACTAAAAGAAATGTAAATTTGTGTGATTCCACCCAGACAGGATAGCATTTTAGCTTAATTCATTTATTATTTATATATTATTTGAGTACACTGATAAATGATAGAGAATGACCCAGCCTTGTGTTGTGTGGCTGGCTGTTCTGAGATCTTCTTTCCGAGGTCACATACATGAGAAAATAAGTCATTGCTTTTCATTTCCTCTCAAAAATCCTTGTGGAGTTGTTTCCTGTTGGAGTTCTGCGGTTTCATCGATGACCTCAGACTCTGATTACTTGCAGAAATGGCGTTCTTGAATTCTGAGTCAGACTCAAGGCATCAGGGCCACATGACCATCCCCAAAGCTTTGAGGGAGTTTTAGCTCTACTCATTAAAGAAATATAAAATAGTTGAGTTTGTTTTGTTTAGTCTTGTATACAGTGTCTTTCTGTTTTATGACCTGCTGTTTGGTTAATCACAGACTACCATTACTCACCTCCCTTGGTCCCCTTGAATTTCAAAACATGCAATTAGTGTTTGTAACTATGATTTGTTTTCTTAACATTGCCCTTCACACATTTTCCTGAACTTAAAGTCATAGTCTCATAAAAATGCCGTTCTCAGAATCTTGGAGTGACTAAGTGTCTAAAACATACTGTATGTGAAAAACTAGGCATAATTCAACCACACCCTTGGCTGGTTTGCAGATGTGCATTTTTCTACTTTTCTTTTGTTTCTGTGCTGTGTCTCTCTGTATACTCTCCTTTCAACAGTGGAATAAATGAGCTGCACTTCCCACTTCTATTGTTTCTTCTAAATGAAACCAAATGTCAGGTTTCTGTCGAACACAGGCTTAGCTGTGCCCTGGCTCCGTGTGAAACTTTTTCCTTCACTTTGATCCAGTGAGGTCCATGCAGCGGTTTCTACTCCTTCATCGTGTTTGTTTCTCTGTGTCTTTTGGAGTGCGTCGGAGTGTTTGTGCCATTTAGGCCTGTCAGCTGTAATTACGGGCTGATACAGACGAATGGCTGTGGGAAGGTCATGACATTCATCTGCTATTAGACGCTGTCTGATTCTTGTATTTGTCACATTTTTTTCCTGCTATCTTTAAAGTAAGGTGCATTTAAATATCATATTTAATGACGTCTTGTGGTTAATCATATGTTGTATGTACGATTTACTTGACAGTGCATCACCACTTACAGTCACAAGATTGGGGGGATCAGCCAAGTTGTCAAATATAGTGAGAACATCATAAATTTACCATGAAGCTGTAGTTTGTAAAACAATGTGTGAAAATGCTATACACTGTCTATTCTGGACATGCTTTTCCTGCAGTAGTCAGTCTGCTCAACATCTACAGTGCTACATAATGTCACTAATGCTTTATTTTCAAAGAGTTTAATGTAGCATACCAGAAACACCATACTTTCTGATTGGTAGACTTCACACTTCCTGAACTCCAACCATTGGCTGATGTCAGAAATTGTTCTTATTCTAGTTGCAGGGTTGCAGCTTTCTTGGTGTTAAAAGAACAAATAATATTATTTTCTATTATTTCCTAAGTATAATGTATTAGACAGACACTATCCTAGAGACTAGAGGCACTGTTGCACAGATGGGGGCTGTTTTTGTTTTACAGCAGTCTGAAGTTGTTGGTGTCCTGTTACTTCCTGTTACTTCCTGTGTTGTTGGGATTCCTCAGATCAGTAGTATTTCCTGTGTTTCTCTGAAATGAGCACATTTCTTCTTCCAGTCCTGAACTTGATGCGTGGTGATATTTACCATCTCTGTGTGCAGAGTGTGTGTCTGGAAGTGGTAGTAAATTCCTGCTCCGGTTATGAGGTGATTACTCATATGCTATCAGTTTATTTGGCCAGTAATGGAAACTGCTCGCTGCCAGAAACACCCCCCTCTCTCTCTCTCTGCTCCTAAACTTTCTCCTCTACCCTAATCTTTTTTCTTCTTTAATTTCATTCTCCTCCTTTCTTCCTTGTGCGATTCTCATTTCAGTATTTCTCTCATTTTCTGTTCAGTTTCCTTTCCTCATATTCCCTTTACCACTCTGTGTATTGATTTTTTTTTTTTTTTTATCCCTGTATCAGTATTTTTTGCCTCGTATGTGACTGGATTCTTCCTGTTTTACACAGTCTCTGCCTCTCCCTGCTAAAATACAAACAAGTTCTTACTCTAAAAGTAAATCATTTTAGACTTTGTTTTAATATAATCTTTCATTTATTAGAGAAGGGGGCAAGGATGCGGTTAGAAAAAAAGGGAAAGCGGATACATTGGCCGGCGGAGTGTTTATATTTCACGCATGCTGCTCTGATTATGGAGGAATGTAAGGTCCCAGAGGTCACCACAATGCC
Organism: Rhyacichthys aspro; assembly: GCA_036850595.1. Taxonomy (NCBI): domain Eukaryota; kingdom Metazoa; phylum Chordata; class Actinopteri; order Gobiiformes; family Rhyacichthyidae; genus Rhyacichthys; species Rhyacichthys aspro. The sequence goes on along the minus strand of CM072159.1, from coordinate 20,120,439 downwards.
AAATAACAAGAAAGGTCAGTAAAGCCACTGACAGGCACTGATTGGATTGAATACACATTTTATGCCACAGAGATACTTGAAGCTTATGTGAGTAAAAAGAAAGATGAGAAGTCCACAGCTTTTTGTGACAATATGCATTTAGTATGTAAATGAATAAAAAACATGGAAACTTTTATTCTGTTTTTCTCTTATTCAGTCGAGTTGCGTTGTGGCATCTCACAACATCTGTGAGTTTTTACATCACTGTCACTGACATGGTATTGGGCTGACAATCCTCTCACCTTCAACTTTTGTCAGAAAAACCAATGTCTAACTATGATCACTCACTGCCATGAATTTTCTTTTGTTACCGGCCATGACTCTCTGCTGAACATTGTGTCTTATAATGCTAGAAAACTTGATTTCTCACTTGAATTATACGTATAAATATATATTTTTTTCTTTCATCATAGCTCCATATAAAGTAAGTTCTCTGTGCTTTTGTGTGGCAGCAACAAGACTGAATAGCATGAAGATAGTAACTGTTTCTAATACAATAAGCTAATGACCAATTTAATGTCACATAAAGGGTAACAGTTCAAGGTCTAGTGAATGTTGGTGTGTTTGAAATGGAAATGTGTGTGTGTGTGGGCCTCTGGAAGCATGTGCATGACTCCACAGGAGGCAGACATGGCATACTAGAGCTGCATCTCATTAACAGCTGCAAGAGCTGCCAAACAGGAGGACATCAATGCCAACAATGAACAAACACTCTCGCTTCAGGGTGATTTCTCAAGGACATGACGTCTCTGCCGCTGTCTGCCGTATGTCTCATATCAGCATGAGGTTCTGCACATGTCCAATGTGTTATCAAGACACAACCGATTCTGAGACAGTCAATGACTTTTAAGGTTGAACTCAAACTTTTCCTAGTGTTTTGTTGCCAGCGCCTTACATGTTGTGCCAATAATCACACGCAAAATTCTTTCCATGAATTAAATGCAGGAGAAAGGCAGCTGAAATTTTACTGGAAAATATCACCATGCATCATGGTGAAAACTAACATTCTTCTTGAATTCCTGGAGTATTGAGGTTAAAAATAAGTTGACGGAAAAAGTGGCAAGATCTGTAAAAGAAAATATCTTAGTAACCCTAGACTGATTTATCTTTCCAGGCAGTAACTCTGATGGATCTCCTAGTGCCTTGTGTATTTCCATCCAGTTTCTGATGTGCACCCAACTACCGTTAATGCCAAGCTTTGCTGCAAACAGATCAGAGCAGTCATGGAGGGAAGAGTTGTGCTGAGAGAAAGAAATTTTGAGGACAAGGCAAAAGCGTAACCAAAGTGACAGTGACAGATAAGAGCAGAAGCAGTGGGGGTCAGACAGAGGGGTTTATGACGGCTGAAAAGTGAGATCTCTCATTGATAAAGGGCTTTAAGGCTGATACTGCAGATTTTGGATTGAAGATTTCCAGCCATAATCTCATGAGCTCGATCTTTTAAGTGTAATTCTGTTGTGCCCAGGAAAAATGCCTATGTATTGGCCTTTAAACTTTAATGGAATTTGAAAAGCTTCATTAAAGCTCATTTTCACCTTCCTTTAACCTCAAGTATCTGTGAATAGTGTGGGCTAAGTAACTATTGTGAAATTGGACTGTGACAAGGGCACATAGCCAATAGTCCGTGTTAAGATTGTGCCACTGATTATAATGACACATTAAACAATCCAATGGGTCTACAGGGATTTTGGCTGCTTTGTCTAAACCACTGACTTAAACGTACTTTACTGTGATGTATTTCAGGGTCCAGTATGTGAAGAGTTAAAGTTTGATGCAAATACCTTGTCTCTATTCATTTATTTTACAGTTCATCTTTATAGCGAATTTATTTGGGCCCCTAGTAACCAAACATTGAAATGGGCAATGGAGTACAGAAAAAGTGAAAAGCTACTTGGGATAGCTTTTCAAACACTACATGAATGTGTGTGTGACCAGTCATTTGCAGGAGCTTCCTTTAAACTCACTGTCCTCGTCATCTCTCTCCTTTACTCATACGTTGTCCATTCTTTGATCCTTCCACCTCTCCTTTTTTTACATCCCTCTGTGTCTTATTTTTCATTTATTTTCTGTCCCCTCTCGTCTTGTGATGTCCATCTTTTGCCTGGTCGCTGAGATTTGTGCACACACACTTCACACAGAGCGTTCTGCTACGCTGCTCAGGAAATTGGACCCTCAACAGTATATTGGAAATGAAATTTCAGACAAGATGCAGACGGTGCATGCACACCCAGAAGCACACCACATACTTTAACCATTTGTTTGGAAAACTGTTTTTCTTCTACTCCAGACTGTTATCTTCAGAACACCTATCGGTAGTTTAAACATGGAGCAAAGGCACAGTTCTGTCTGCTCGTCTCTATCTCTCACACATCTTTCTCTTTTGATAGACAGTGTGTCTCATCTAAGTGTGCTGCTGACAGATAAGCCATGAATGTTAATTATATGACATGTTGTCGGTCTGTCTGTCCCAAAGAAACACTGAGACTGAGAGGTGATGATGAGTCACATATCTAATCATGTCTTTTTAACAATTAATTCTGAATGTTAAGTATTAGCAAGATTGCACTAAAATATCGAAAACCTACATTAAGGTTTTCATTTTCCAAAACCCTTCTCAGACTTACCTTTGTGTAGATTTTCTAGATTTTACTGCTTCTATACTTTTTCAGCCTTTATTTGAGGCTGGTAGGACAAAATATAACCAGCTCCAAATGAATAGTTATTAACTGGGATTTAAAATGGAGAATTGTTCCCGTTCCACATAATCAGAAATGTGTCTGTGTTTAAGAATGTGAGTTAAGTTTAAGTATCCAGTTTTAACTAAACAACCACAAACCCAACCAAAATGTTTATCCAGAGGGTGTCTTTTTTTTTTTTTTAAGTATATATTCAGTATAGTTATTTCATGTTTCCCTAATAATCTGCTGTCTGTGCTCACAGCTGTTCAAAACATGAAGCATTTGGATGCTTATGTGTTGCAGTTGCTGTTGATATGAAAAATGTTGTGTCTCCACTAAAGCTTGCATAGCAAACATTATCCAACTGACTCTTGTAAAAGTGGTCCTTTTTGTTGTAATTTCAAATGTAAACTGGTTATGTCATGGAAAAATACCAGCAATGCTTTCATTATTCAGTTGTTAGATTGCTCTTAAAATTATTCCCAGGTGATATGAAAAACAGCCTGGTTCAGTGCCTTGAGGTCTGTAATTTCCTCAGTAGCAAATTTACCAATTTAGTTTCTCATCTGTTTGCAGCTCCAAACGGGAATCCCCATTAACCTTGAGGCTCTGTCATTTGACAAATTCCTATTAACCTCTGGTGTGCGTTTTTGGTGGATTCCAATTAACCTAAAAATCGTTGATTCATCACTCAACAAAGAAATGCTTAACTTATTGGCTCAGGTTTCTGTCTGATTTATGGACATTTATAGTCATTTAGTTATTATTGTTGAAATTGAGGACACATAAACGTATATAACTATAGGGTTTTATGTAAAAAGCCATTAAACCTACATTTTGAATAAAGTAAAGTCCTTTGAAAGGCATCTGATGGTTTGCATCACTTTGTCTTTCTTAGCCTTTTCCAACTTACAGTAGTGTTTCTCCATCTTGGCTTTGGTCCAGTTGAGTGCCATCATCCAGCAGCTCATAGCTTATTGAATAAACCAGAAGGCTCAGAGAGTCAGGAGAGATTAGGTTGCACTGAGAGTGTGTAAGCTCTGAGTGCATACTTTCTCTCCCATGTCTCATGCTCACTGGTGTGTGTCCGTCCACTTGCATTCGGCAGCGCTAACGTCAGCCCGTCCATACACTCACACACTCTGTAAGGCTCGGGACATTCGAGGGTCAGCGAGCTTGTGAACGGAAACGTCGAGTCTTATTCATACAAACAGACCAGTGTCAGAACTAGAGAGGATAAAAACAAGTGGGCAGATATGAGAAGGCAGACGTATATAAACAAGACTGGAAAATATGATGTAAATGGATTGAAAGATTCCAAAACAAATGCAAATTGAAAGGAGATGTGGAAAAAGATTACAACCCAGAAAATACTGATGAATGCCAGTAGTGATTGAGAGTAAAATGAGTTGAGCTGGGTGTTCTGGCAAAAAGATTTACAATCTGTAGGGGAACTTTATTTATAAATGCATAAACTACCCAGAAATATTGTAGACTGACAACATAGTGCTAAATGAACATTTGTAGATGGGCCTTGCAGCATGCCTCTATGCAACTATGGTTGAAATAGCTCACTTCTAACAAATAATTAATAGAACCATTTGTCTAGGGCCAAAAACGTTGTTACACAGTTTGTGAATGTAACTAATTAGTGGTTTTTGGCTCGGTTAAGACTATGATTCACTATGATGGCTTCTGTTTCTGTTTTGCTGTTACTATTCACCATTTCTGTTCATTGGTCTGTGGCTCCCAGTTTTTGAACATTTGTGGCAGTCTTTTTCTCATTAATCAGGCCTGTCCTTACATCCAACAACACTCTGGTTCTTCTAAGAAAACCGTCAGAATTAGCCCCATGCTTGAAACTGAAAGGGCAATGTCCCTGAAAAGTTATCTTTGTGTTTGGACTACTGCCTGTTTGAGCTTACAATCTAAAACACTGTATCACATTTTCTGTTCACTCTTTTCAGCTGCAGCAGTTGTCAAAGACAGAGAAATGGCGATGTAAGGCTCTTTATCAGGCACATCCTGTTCTTAGACGACTCACTTGTGATCTCTGGAGCCCATGAGAACGCATGTTTAAATGGGTTTGAAGCGCCTCGACAGTGATTGATACCAGCAGGGAGCTCCAAATAAAGACCTCATAGCTGCTCCTTATCGCTGACACATCCGGTTTTCAAATCAAGATGTCAGAAAAAAATGATGCAGACCGACTGCTTGTATGAAAGCAGCCTGATGGGGATCACTGAGAGACATTTCCAGTCTTTCTTCACAAAACACTGTCAGGGTTTGTAGAGATTTGTCTTGAGTAAAAAGATGTTTGTGTTGAATCCAGACCTCTTCTTTGATGCTTAAGTAAAGGCTGCAGGCATGAGATTAAATTTTGGCACTCTGTCGCGGATGATTTAGTAAATTAGTCCCACAAACCTCCAGAACACTCAGTGGCAAGTTGCAGAGAGATGGATGAATAGTGTGCGTTGTGGCGTAATTGCTAATGTGCTTCTTGTGCCATGGTGTATCTGTGTGCGTCCTGTGTCTTTGCTCCTTTTCTTTTGTAATTGTTTGAAATCTGCAGATTTTGAGGTCTCAAAAGAGCAGTAATTTGATTCAGAGATATGCTGGGGAACTGAATTACAACAAGGAGCTTGTTGTCACTGTTTAAAAGGCCTGAATACATGCAGTCTAGCCCAAACCCTGATGTCTTTGTAAATAATTGTTCAAAGTAGAGGGAAAAATAAAGCCTTGCATAAGATTTTCCGTTCAGAAGACATCAGGGAGCACATAAATAATGTGCCAGTGTTTATTTAGATTCTGGTGTGCAGCAATGTGATACCAAACCAATTCCTGTTGAGTCCCCACTCTGAACAGAAGAAATCTCACCAAATCTCTTGCAGTTAAGGAAAAAAAAATAAAAAAACTTGGTGGACAATGGGAAGGGTAAAGTTATTGCGGCAGTTTGTTTAGAATACAAAGGAAAAGCTCTGGGATGAAGTGTTGAGCTATGTTTACACTGAAAGTAGTAAAAGCGTCACTGCATTTTAAACATTATTGTTATGTATTGGTTGTGTAGTGCTAAAACAAAAGCACTCTTGATCAGTCTTTCAGTCTACTGAGTGAGTCTGACCAGTAACAACATTTTTGAATGTAAATCATGAACATATTTTATATTTATCATTTTAAGTTCGTGTCTCTGATGATCAACAGACTGTCCTGGTGATTACATGCTTCCCAAGGCTCTTATCTTAAAGCAACTGGTCACGTACCTGGTAAAGGGCTCTGTCTAACACTGCACTGTTGAAAACGTACATGTTGTTAAGTCTGTTAAGTCTACGATACTCTTCATCTTTAATAAATAAGACAAGTAGTTGTGTTAATCTAAAGAGAGACTGTATGTGTTGGTGATGGTAGCACACAGTATCTAGTGAACTGAGCGCTTTAGGTTTGTGTCAGAGAGGTTACTTTTTTATGTCTGATAAATATAAACATTATAAAATGAATGAACAAAGAATGTTTTTATCACTAATTGCACCAAATCAGCAGCAAGTGCAATCAGAACTAAACTATATGAACAACCATTGACTTTAGGCTTTTGCTATTGTTCCAGTATTTATGCACTAAAGGCCAAACATATTTTAAACTTGTTTTTGTATGGTCGTACTCCACTTTTAGATCATAACAAAGCCAGTGTATATTGGTCCTGTTACTGCTATAAGCCCTCATTGACTGCAGGACTAAAAGAAGAAGTAGAAGTCCAACACTGAAAGTGACAAATAATTTATTACTTTTGGGAGTTTCTTTAAAGTCCAGTAGGTTTGAGTTCCAAAGCAGAGATGAGAATGAAATGGGAGTGGTAAAAGCCCAAAGTCTTATCGAGGGCCGAGTAATGGTTGAGTCACTGGTATTGATCATGCGGCCTATCATCCTCTGAAGATATACTGTGTTTCATTCTCTGCTATGGGCCGGCAGAAATCTTTGTTATGGCCCTCTTAAAATATCAGTGATGGGCTTTGATGAAATATGACTTGTATCTGTCTCAGGGTCTGTTGCAAAATTTACATTTTTTCTCAAAGCAAAGTTCAACACAATCTAACAGCATAAAACATCATGATGAATAGTCAAAAGAGAATAAAGCTCCACCTTTGTGAGTAATGTGCTTTTGGTCTGGGTTTATCAGGTACAGATACATTTTTTATTATTCTAATAAAAATAAATAGACCTCATGTTATTAGTAAAGGAAATTAAAAAATGTAATCAGGTCGCACACAAGAGATTAATTTTCTTAGTCCTGTATCACAGTGCACGCTTGGCTCACAACGAGTTTCTTCTATTTTCTTAATGGATCCAGATGGATTACTTCTTATTAGACCTTTCCAGTGAGAGTTTAGTAAAAACTGAAGATGCACAGGAGAGCAATTGACAACTAGAAACATGCATGAAATAGTATGTTCAGATAGATATATTCAGCTTTGCAACTGCCTAATGAGTTTTGGAGTAGGCCAAAGGAACAGAGAGGTCATATACTAGATAGAGGGGATTTAATAAGACCACCTGCAGAGACACACACACACACACAGATGAAGAGCTGCTGGATGTGACTTTATTCCACCTCCTGAACCTCATTATGGAAAGAAGCTAGACTCCTGATTGCTTCACTCTGAATACATTTGTCCATTTATATACGAATGTGTGTTACCAAAGTGTGATGTATTCCTGTGCAAGCTGCAGGACTGGCCTACGCTCTAATTTATCCTTAATGCATGCATTTTATAGATTTATGCAAACAAATGTGTCATCCAGAAGTGAGAGCAAAAAATGGTTTTAAATTAAACAGGTATCATGTGGCTTTTTATGTCTTCCGGCTTAATTGGACTTTAATTGAAGGACTAAAGTTGTCTAAGATTTCAACACTTCACATTCACTAGTGTCTTTTTGGGGATGACTGGTCAGCTCTACTGCGGCTAAAATAATGAGTCTTTCCTCACCTCAGTCCAGTCAAACAGATTGTTCGTTCAGTCACATGTCATGACCCTTGTGTGACCCTGACAGACCCCTGACAGCCTTTTTAGTGTTTCTTTGTCTTGTAGATAATGCTCAAACAAGTTCTTATGTAAACACACTCAGAGCTTGTCTTTGTTAACACACTGGTCAGATGAAGGAGGCTGGTTCTCACTTTTACACATTTCTCTGTTTTGTCAGAATCAAATTTAATTTGTTAATTCATCTTCAAAGTAACATTATGTCTGTATGTTTATGTTTTGGGGGTTTTTTTTGCCTTAAAATATATATAAAAAGTGAGATTTTGATCAGCACCTTTCTTGTTTAGACTTTAAACAAATAAGAATGTAAAATAAAATTGCTGTTTAGTGGTCAGATCTTTTTTAAGAACTCTTTTAATTTAAGCTAATTGACAAAGCATAGTGTTATTTACATTTATTTTTAACATCCTTATATATTATGCCAGTTGCAAACATCATATTTATCAATCACCATAATGCAACAGATCATAGCTGTGGCAAATTTATTGTACTTTCTATAATTGGGCTTTTGTTTTGGTTGAAGATTTCAGTCATCTTTCTTCATCCCTGGTTCTGGGGGCTGTCTGGATGTCCAACCCCCTACTGGTGCCTGGGAACTCTGGAAAGCCCCCTGGCCTCTGAGGAATACTCTGTGGCTATGGCATGACGTGAGAGTTAATCAAGAACACATTTAATTTACTGCTAAGGACACATGAACTCAGCTTGAACCTGTTTTGTTTTCTGACACAGAGCAGGCAAATCATATTTGTTCTTAAAATGTCTGGGTGTCATCAAAAACGTCTGAACAAACTAAAAGTGGTTAAATACAACCCAAATAGCAGCTTTGTAGTATTTGATTTTAGCAGGGCTCAAGAACCCAAACGGGGAGTGCTGAACTTCTGCTGAATCATTCTGGTTCTCTGCTCAGGCACCGACCCTGTTATTGCCTTTTCTGTCCGAGGATTATGGGATTTTCTTGCTCTCAGTAGACTTGATGATGCGTAACAGCAGAAACAGTAGAATCTGAGAAGCTCTCAATACTCTGTATGATGAAATGCACCAGCGTGGTCAGCCATCATGGTTTTTCTGAACACCCTATTCATGCAACAAGAAGTCTGTTTCCTTGCATGAACTATGGATGCGCTCGTGTGTGGATGTTGTATTTTTCTACTTCTGGGGAGGGACTGACTCTGTAGTAATGCTGGTTTTGGTTTTCCAGCGGCATGCAGCTGTTTGCCACAAAGAGTTGTTGATGGCATGTTGGTTTAGGGTGTTTATTATCACAGAAGATTTCCCACAACTATGTTATTGATTGAAAGTTTGTACTGGTGATCCAGCAAACTAATTTAATCATGTTTTTAGAAACTCACCAAATCTTTTCAGGTTGCAAATTAAATTACATAGCCTGCCATTTTTTTCCATTCTGTGCTACTGAAGAGACAAGCTGAAACAGTGTGGACTCTATGCATGATGAATTCTTTCCTCTTTGGATAAAAGGGGCTCTTTTGAAGCTTTTTTTTTAGTTTATTAGATTAAATTGGCTTACTGCTCTTTTCCTTTTGTTGGCATTATTAAAAAAATAGTATAACTCTGCACAGAGTTTTGCATTATTGTTAGTTTTAGCATTAGTTTAATCAACAAGTGGAAAATAAAACTTGAACGGAGTCTTAATGCTTTGTTGGGAAAAATATTTTCAAACATTACTGGTGTAACAGCTTAGCGCCTGCATGGACAAATCAATACTTCCTTTTAAAAGTTCCTGACTCTGTAAATCCCATTTGTTTCCAGGTCTTCTGCCGCTGTGTGAACATGAGCTCTTATTACTGCCAAGGCCAGTGTGCCTTATGACTGTCTGTTCTAAACACTCCAGAGAGACATGAGATTGGCTAAAAAAAGGTGGCATTTTCACAGTACAGAAAAATCCTATAGTGTCCTTCATTGCTATAGTAGGATGTTCATTTTTTAAATCCTACCACCCAAGCCAACTTCATCTTACACTCTCACTTGGGATTCAATAATTGTCATTCAAATTATAAAGCTATATTTATGTAGTGTTTCCAACAAAATGATCTGATGGCTCTTGGGGCAATGGATGGGAAAAATTGGGGATCATGGAGGATGGTGTCTGATGGTTCTATTGTTGTCTTTTAGTTGAAGTCCCAGTCAGGTTAAAGTATAAGACGATCATGGCTCTAAGAAATGGTAAAAGCAGAAAGCTTTCTGCACCATTTTGCAAGTTATCCAAAAAGGAAGTGTATTTTCAGTGCAAATGAATTGGCACATTTGGTTCCAATCTGTGCTTTGTGTGCAGTCTGTGTTTCTGAGGCAGGTTGTGCTGCTTCCCTCTTCAAAGCTCTGCCATAAAACCTCTGGATGTTAATCGGATGCACTTCAGACTCCACATTGTAATTAGGTCCCAACAAATTCCTGTCTGCCCAGTTCTACAGAGGAAGATGTGTGTCCATGTGTGTGTTAGTGGGTGCACGGGAGGCATTGTTGTGTATAGGTAATGCTCATGAGCTGCATGTTGAATCGCGTTAACATTGTGTTTAGGCTGCTGCTGTTTGTGTTCATTGCCGCTATGATATTTACACAGATGCTTGTGTGTGTGCTGCACCTTTGTGTGCTCACAGCTTATCTTTTCATACTCTTCTCAACAAGTTTCTTTGGTCTCAATTGGATGTGAAAGGAAATCCCATGTCTGCAAGGCTTCCACTACAGGCGCAGACCTGTGTGTGAAGCTTTATAATGCCACAGAACCACAGAGTTCAAGCAGTAACACTCACCGGCTGCAAGAGACAAAAAGCCCGAGCAAACGACGAATGGGAGGAAGAAGGAGTTTAACACAGATGGGGAAAATATCTTTTACATGACTGTAAGGTCTAACATAGCTAGTATTTTATAGTGTAGATTTGTCAATAATTCCATGCAAGGGGATTGTACAAAGCACTACAGTAGTACATTTATTATGCAGTGGATTTATCTGCTATTGATCTGAAATGTGGAGTTGTCATGTTGCAGAAATGTTAGATATATCATGCATGTGACACCTACATAATGGCTTACTGTGCTGCATACATCATGAAATACAGTGAGTTTATGGAAAATCTGATGTGGCTTGGCCAGAATATTTCCTGATGCTGTCTATGTCACAGTCAGAGCACATCAGGCTCTTTGTGGAATCAGACTAGTACTAATAGCTTTACTGTGTTCAACTATTGAATCAACTTTAAATCCAAAACAAAAGCAAAAATGCTCACATGCTTTTATGGAAGTTATCTTATATGCATCAGTCTTTTTTGCATGCAGGAACGGTGGAGAACTCTAACTCAAAACTTTTGCATTTGTCTTTACTAGAAACATCTGGCACATTAGTCTAGCATACTCCATTCCTTTGATATTGTTGGCTTTTTGCATATTTGTAGCATGTACTGACTACACACTGCTTTTTAGAGCTTTTGAAATCTGCTGAAAAATAATAATGCAGTGAAGCATTTAAACACCTTCTAAATAGTCCTTGAAAAATGTTTTATCTTAAAGTGAAACCAACTTGGAGTCAAGGTTTATTGTGACATTTTAGTTCTTCTGTGGTGTATTGCCTTGAAGCAAAAGGAAACCTGTTCACATGCAGAAAGCTGTGTATTATCAATAGCAGGCCACACAATGACAGTGGTATTTCTAGTGGGCTCCTTTCATCACTTCAAAGATAACTAATCCAACCAGTGATGCTATTTATTTTTAAAGTGTGTGATGTTTTCCCCAACAATAGTTTCAAACCTTGTTGTTTCATGGTGTTTCATCATTAACAGCAGCGTTACCTCAACCTGGCTTCTCCTCCTTCCTGCAGCGAATGCATGCAAACCATTAAAGAGGCTTTAAAAAAAAACTGTGCACAGACTACAGCAGCTCACTCTACCACCCTGCTCTCATAGCTGGCATTTCTCAGATAAGACCCAACCAGAAAAAGTGATTTACAAGCCTCCTCTCCTCCCTCTGTGTATACTTGTGTGTGTGTGTGTGTGTTTCCCTTGATTTAAAAGACTCATAGTGTAATAAACCATCATGAAATACTCTTCTAGCAAAAAACACATCAACCTGAAAATCACATCACTGCATTCAATGCTCGCTCTCCATCTGGCAGCAGCTGTGAAGACAAGGTGCGTCTATGTGTTTACTGAATATCCCAGGTTTCACTTTGCACGTCTCACACCTAAATCTTCCTCCTCATCCTCCTCCTGTCTTGGCAGGGCGTGTATTATGTTCCATATCTAGAGTTCTTGAGCGTATTGTGAGGAGCGTCTGTTTACTTCACTCCCATTTCTTCACACTCTCATACTTCTCTTTGGCTTTTCCCCCATAACAGTCATCTGATACTAGCATTAATAATACAGGGCAGGAGAATGCCAAGAATGCTCAGTAACTCCTTTACTTATTCAGCCCCAAGGGATAGAGGTAATAATAATGATTATATATGTTTTTCTTTTAGAGCAACTTAACACCAGCCACTCCCAACTTATTTCAGTGCATATCATCAACACCTTTTAGCAAAATTATCAGCTTTAAGTGCATTTAACCATGAAGGGTAAATAGTTGTAATTATGGCATATAATAATGATATTGTGCAATTGCAAAAAATGTCACAATTTAAACAAAAAATGAAATACAGTATGATTTTATATCATTAAGGCTTACTTTTAATAAGAAGATGAATTATCCTAACAAAACATTTCTCATCTAACTTGTTCAATTAAAGCCAAAGTAAAACTCTACACTTTTCTCCTTGTGCTCTCTCTCTTTAGGAAAGCACATCGAACCCTATAAGTCGCTGTGCTATTGAAAACAGACGCCCCTCGTTGCCCGACAAATGAATTTGATTTCAGTGATCTTGAGACTAATGAGATAAAGTTGGAAACACGAAGAGACACTGCTCGTGAGCTCTGCAGAGTTTATTAAGTCCCAAGGACATCCTGTGCTGTGATACAGAAAGTTGTATTTACTGCTGGGTAGATGCGGGATCGATTGGCAGATGGTTGAATGAATGCATAATATCTAGTTGATTAAAGCACGCACATTTAAAAATCCCACAACCTCCTTTTTCTTTTAAATAAAACTGTTTTGTTAGCAGAGGGAAATGTCCTCCATGGAACAAAGATAATGAGAAAAGTGGACAAAGCTGCACAGTGGAATGAAGAAATGGGAAGTGGACTGAATTCCAATGAACACAACAGCGAAAGCAATAATGTTCCCCGATCTTTAAAGCCTGTATATGGTGCAGTCATTTTAGAGAACCGTGCCTTACTGTTAATTCATGTTAAACAGTGGCAGATGTTTATGTGAGACTGTGAAGCATGGTTTGAACTATCGTGTAGGTGGTAATAGTCAAGTCCGGGGTTATAGACCACTAAAGTCTGATTAGGCTGAGTCATAAACCGGCGGCGAGTTGATTCTATTGAGGGTAATTAGTGTGCGTCCTATATTTTAAACCCCCACTACTGCTGTAGCCCTGGGTGTGTGGGTGTTGTCTGTTTCAAAGTTGACATGCTCACTGGTGCAGTCTCTTTTCTTGAATGATTAATGCTTTTCACAGTGGCTCGTACCTCAGGGCTTCATGTTGAATAATTACCATGTTTTATCTCCGAACTGACCACAGCAGTATTAAACAACTGTTGCCATGGAAAGGGGTTATGAAATTCACATTTACCCTGCAGTCATTTCACCAAGCTTTTTTCCCTGCAATCATTTGGAAGGCATAAGTAATTCTTCTCACAAGGGAGTTGTGCACACAAGTTGTTGGATCATGATGATAATTATTAAGAACCATTTTGTGAACATTGGCTAGTTGGATGGTGAAAGTAAATGTGTGTATTCTTTTTCTAGGAGAGGAGTGTGAGGGGGTTCAACCGGTCCTGAGCACTGAACAGGTAAGAACTTTTCTGTCCTCGTGTTTTCATTACGAATGATGTACTCAAACTAAAATGTTTTTGTAATAATATTTATTTAAAACATAATCACAGTGTTGTACAGGGCCCCAAACCCTTAAGTCATTGTTACGTACATTTTCTTTGCTTTTATAATGCTCAAAGTTATTACAACACATATGCAGCTACAAAATCAGCAAAGATTTACAGTTTTAAAGGTTACATTTTGTGTTGAAGTCCAGTTAAGTGGAGGGTTAACACTTTGATTTACGTAATGCATCTTTCTCCAAGGCTCTATATTTGGGTGTTGTAATTATTGCCACACTACGGGCAACAATATTAATCCCCCCAACAACTATTTTGGTAGATTTGTGCAGAGTAATGAACAATTATGCCTCGTGGAGCGGTTAGCATGGTTGTTTTATGGGTAAATTCCACCCCTCATGCATTGCCTCTTGCTTTGGTTTCTATGGACAATGTCATATAAAATCCTCATAAAAATGATTTCATTAAACAGGAGTTGCTGTGTCGACATATAGCAGAGTTGTTAGGAGCTAATTAAGCAGTCTGCAAACGCACAACAATGTTTTTGTCCACACTCCAGTCTGAAGGAATACGAGGTCTTGATTCAAAAACAAAACAAACAGGAAGACAACATGCTCACAGTACTTGTGCAGGAAGTGGCTGTTTATTGTTTTGTTTTTTGTTTTTTTATGACCAGGTTTTAACTTTCTAATATATTCCAAGTATTCCATGATCTATTGAGTGTCAGCCCTGATCTTATTTTAAGTTACCTTTCTATTAATACAGCCGTTGTATCTGTATTTATTGAGATGGAATTTGACCAAACACGCTGTCCTGTCCACTCTCTGCCTCTTGAGAGATGAACAGGAAAGCACTAGTTTGTTTTGTGGAGGCTGGTTCATAGTGTTGGCGTTTGTGCGTCTCGGAGGAGAAGCTGCAGCTGTGAAAGAAAGCTGTACAGACACACTCTTTTGAATCCTCTTGCACACTCTTACCCTTGACTAGAGATGACAGGCAATGTCAGTATTACTGTCAACACAACTCCTGTAGACTGCGCTTTTAAGCCATTGATGCAGAGTGTCACAGAGCCAAGCGTTGTAATGTAAACATATGTAGAATATATTATCTTGAACATGCAGAGAAAAAGTTCTTTAAAGCTTAAACATTTCTTGTGTCAAAGCTGCTTTTTTAGCAAGTCGAGAGTTATACTGATACAGCACAGCCTCACATCAAATGCTACCTGTGATGTACTGTGATGTGGATGGTGCTTAGAGAAAATCAGAAATCATGCTGCGCTCAGGTTCTAGTCTGTTCAAAGTAGTTGAACGTTGGCCTATCAGTTTCATCAGTGGCATTTCAGACTAAATTCTAAATTCTCTAGGTAAAAAAAAGGGGGGGAATTATATTAAGAAAACATGTGATACACAATATTGTTATTTAATGCTGAGATGAGGATAGAACTTATATAAAGGTGAAGTTCCTCTTGGGCAAAATTGGTTAATATGGCTTTAACTTGCACTCATGCACTGGGACACTAACATTTACTCAAAGCTGACATGCAAAATGTGAATCCTGTTAAGTGTGCTTTCCTATTAAAGAAACATATTTGTTAGAACACCTTTTAACACTCTGTCATGTGTTGTGTTTGATGGACATTACAGTAAAGCAGCAGCACTTAAATTATTAAGTAAGAATTGTCAAGTTACCATCAAACTGTTTATATTTGCTTTTTACTGCACTTTTTAACAGCTGTAATACCTACTCTAGCTGTCATTTCTCTGGATGTTATGACAGACCTGCCTTCAAAACTTTTTCTTTAGACCTTTATATATGCAGGGTATAGTTTTAATATTGTATCATAATATATTATTTACTATTTAACTAAATATTGTATGAAGCTGCTGTATTTGAATTCAGACAGAGTAACACTGGGTGTGACAGATGAAAAGAGCATGGGAATAAATACGTCTAGAAGCAGACACAAAAAAGCAGTAAATGAAAGGATTTGAGTGATAAACGGAAATTGACATAAGAGGTAGCTATATCCTGTTGACCATGCATCTATGCAAATATACAGATGTCTTGTAATGATACCATTGTTTCTTTCTGGTGAGTTTGCTGTCCATACCTGTGCTTATCACTCACAAAAACTTCAGATTGAGAGTAAATTCGCTGAGGCACTAGTTCAACAAGAAAATAGTTATCTCCCAGTCTTATCACACTCCTCGTATTATATCCCTGCATTCAGATGGGTACAGCATGAGACGAGAGAATCAGTTTGTATTGAGGATGGTTGAATGCGGTGCTGATGAAAGCTCATGCTGATAATAGCTTTTTCATTATGTCCTTAGCCGGGCTTGGCATTTCATTTTCTGTTGCAGGAGGAAGGGAGAAGTTGAGATTTTCTCTGCTGCAGCTCTGGGCTCGCGCTGTGTATCTGACCGGAGAATGATTATGCATTTGAAATATTATTTTTATATTGTATTTCTGCTCGATTAAGCTTTGCCGCCAGACAGCGATGTGTGGTTGGGTGTATTTACCCCTGAAAATGAGTCTGCACAAAAAACAAAAAACTAAAAAAATCAACTTTGAAATAGCTTTATACATATTAAATATACGGAAAGGAATTCAGATGATTAAGTCCAAGAATTTTAGAGATTTACTAATAAAAATGATATTGCTTGTATAATAAAACTTTTTGTAGTTTATACCTTGGCGTGAAGGAGAAACCAATTTTCTCTAGTAATTCAACAGCGGCTTTAAAAGCTTTCCTGCTCCAAGATAACTATTTCTTTTATAAGCCACTGAGAAGCCTTAAATTTCTTTATCAGCCTTTATCAGACACAAGCGCTGAGGAGGAGCGATGGAGGCCGATGGGTGGGGGGTGCACACATCTGGTTCGGCTCAAAATGACTGACATTCCTCCGGGGAACAGCGAGTCGGAGAGGGCAAGCGGAATGGTAATGAACTAGTCTTTCACGCCAGTGTCAGTCACCCATGCACAGTCCCACTGGGCGTCTGTGCACATCACAAGAACGAGGTGTTTACCGTATAAACAAAATCCCATGACTCGCAATCTGCTGCAACCAATGTGGGTGTGGGAACTAGGCCGCAACCGTGGCTTTCGTGTAAACGTATGACTGTCCATTAGAGTGTCCATTATTAAGTTGGATGTTTCATGACTTCAGTCGGTAAAAATGTTCTCCACTTGTTGGTATCATTTTTCATCAAACAACAAGGGAAGAGTTCATTTTACAACAACCAAGCTCTTGAAGATTGACATTGAAGTGTTTTTTGTGTAGAGGTGCAGAAATGTCACTTTTATTCTTACAAATTACTTTTTTCAAGGGACTTCTGAAGAAGGGAGTATAATCAGGAGGTATAAGGCACTTGAATGGATTCCTTTTTTAATACTTTCTCATATTGGTCCATTTTGGTGCCCTCACTCATTTTCTCATTCCTTTTCTTTACCTCTTACCAAACACTTCTCTGTAAACGAACAAATGCCTTTCCCCAATCTGGATCTATTTAGTTTTCACTTCATTCTTTCTTGAGCCTCTGCGTCTCAGCGGCCTTGACAAGTGTGTACTGATAGAGCCAAATTCAACATTCAGCTCGTCAGACTGTTAAACAAACGACCGCTGAACTCCCCACCTTTTATCTCCAACCCACCTCATCACATATCTTAATACATATCCTCATTGTGTCTCTGCGTTTATATATTTTCTTCCTTAACCTGAAAGGGCAGCACTTTTATAGGATGTGAAGAAAACACCGTTGCGTTGAGGCTCATTTGGAACACAGTAGTATTTGTTGTGTACCAGCCATCAAATAAAACTAAAACCACATTTCACATTGAGACAGAATAATAATGCGGGACAACTGAGAGAAGCAGGATGGATTAGTAGAAAGGTACACTGCAAATTTTTAAATCTGAAAGTAAAAAAGGTCAAAAACATGATTGATTTTTTTTTTAAGTACACTCAAAGTGGTCATGCGCTCATCCACACTTTTGAAAATGTCCTAGAAAACAATAATCAAAAATGCTGCCATGGTAACAAGGATTTCATTATATTGATTGTCTTTCATAATTTCCATCTCTAAAGAACTACATGTGTGGTTTGTTAATTAAACAAACCGTCCACATATTGTTTATCATTTGGAGTTCACTCACTTCCCTTGAACCCTGTTTGGCCACAGAGCAGAGTTACATAAAGACAGTTCACAGAGAGATGTGGCCTGCATGCCTTTGGCCTCATAAACAAACCGATTAACCGCATTTGTGTGTGTCTCCCGGTCCTCATCCTGTGACACGGAGTTGAAGTGGCCTGTCCTCACACAAGGTGGAGAGGAAGATGGTGCGATGAAGAGATGAAGGAATTGAAGAGGGAGAGGTGTGTTGTGTTTGGGAAATGGGTCAAAAGGAAGTGGAGGGTGTGTATTTGTGCGCGATTGTGTTGTTTCGCAGCTGAGGCTTGGCTGTGTGGGAATTGACTGTGTGTCTATGTGTGTTGACAGTGCATAACTTAATTCCACTGGGAGGCCAAAGAAACAGTGCCTCTGTTTCCTGTCCTAATTGCTTAAAATCCTACATAAATAAGCCCTCTGCGACTCAACACAAATGCACACATGTGAAAAATTATCCGATGTGAAAGGATGAGTTTTGAAAGGAATTATGAAGATTAGTTTAGCATTGTTGTGTGTCCAGTTGAGCAGAATCAAAGCAAAGAGTTTGACTTGACCACAAATCAACTGTGAGTAGCATAAGAAATGATTTATTATTTCTAGGATTGTAAGTATGTAGTCTGCTCTATGATTTGTTTATGCTTTGAAGCCAGTTTATTTATTTATTTATTTATTTTTGAAGATTTTCATAGTAGTTTCTGGAGTGTCATAGCTTTTTTCCCATTCCTGGTATATATTTTAACCCCTTTATAATTTTACGAGTCTGAATGTAATAACCAGTTTTGGTGTGTTCAGGATGTCAATGTTATCTATGTAAACAGTGACATAATACAAGCTCCACAGACATAGATAGATAGATAGATAGATAGATAGATAGATAGATAATATATGCATAATATGTTTCGAAATATTACTGTATACTGTTTACTTTGCTTTTAAGGACTCACTCTTTCATGTCAAAGTCACTCTTGTGTTCAATGCAGCATCATGAAGAAGCAATGTGTATGTTTTCCTTTTCATTATTCATTTTTGCTCACGGATTCTTTTGCCCAATCATTAGACTTCAGGGTGTAGCTCCACCTACCCCTGCTGGAGATCCACCGCAGGGGACATCAGAGTGTGGCGTTCTCATCCCCGGGGGAAATGTGCCTTTATAACCAATTAACACCTATGCACATTAATTCTAATCTAGGACTGGGTAATTAATTTTCCCAAAGGACCACATAGGCTTGGCCTTGTTAGCGGACCGATAAAATAAACTGGATGATCTTCCACATATGAGTTGAGCGTAATTATAATAATCACGATGAGAGGCAGTAAATTGTACAGTTTTAATAACTGCTACTGCGATTAAATTTCTCACCCAAAGCCAAGGAGAAAATTTTCTTCATCACTTCATCGTCTTAATAGGAACACAAAAGTCTATTTACACAGTTTAGCACGTCCCATACAATATCACGTCATCATAGCAGTTTTTTTTCCAGTGGTAAAGTCTCTCACATGTCTCATATTTAGATGTTCTACCACTTACATGAACACCCACAAGCACTGAAGAATGGGCATGTGTGTTGATAAAGTAAAAGAGCCCTGTCAGTCTTTGTTACTGGTTGAGACGTGTGTCATTGTCCAACTGTCTCCGTATTGGCACATGACCCATTGTGAGTGCACAGCTTGCTTTTCGTTGCTGATGTAGAGGTCAGACAGGGAGCAGAGGGCGTCACTGTCTGCAATCTGGACCTGCTGTGTATGTCTGTGCTCATTTGTGTCAACCCACACCCAAACAATGCCAGTCTTTATATTAGTGCCATTACTAATAACAGATAGTGAGATTGAGAGATGCAAAAGTTTCATAAAAAAGTAAAGTAATCCTCGCTTTAAGTTTTATTTTTCCTGTCATTTATCAACTTGCTGCCCCAGACACTTTTGGAATTATATTAAAGGAGAGATGAGTGAAAATAAAAATGGTGAAGGAGAGGTCAGCACAAGGTGAGCTGTGGAGGGGATTGCATTGAAAATTTAATAAAACCTATGGAACTTTTTATTTCGAAGTCTGTGAATAAGGTGTTGAATGAGCTTGAATTGAGAGTGTTCTAATATGAATATTTAGGATATAATGTGAGTAATTTGCCACTTAATCAACTCAAAAGTTTTTTTTAATTTACACAGTGCTGTAAATGAAATATTAAAACCATAGTATTTTGAAAACCTTTTTTTCTTTAGTTGACTGAAGATGCTCGATGTTCTGTTGTCTGTGATGTTTAGTATAAAGAGAAAGTAACCTTTATTTTAACATAATATAAGACATAACATCTTTAAAGATTTCTTTGTTTCTAAGATTATCATTGTACCTAGACTTTTACGTCATGTCTCATCCTTGTGTTTATGAGATTTATTTAGATGTCTGACATTTGAAATATGATCTCTTCTCTGCATTTGTCAGGCCTGTAGTGTGGCTGTCTCCAAAGCTCATATGATGAATATTTATTGTCTGTTTTGCTAGTACTATCTAGATGGTGGAAGGAAACGTTGTGTCAAGTGATGCTTTGCCATCTGGATGTTTAGAGTTTGGATGCTGCATTTTAGAACATATGGGTGCACACAGACTCCGTCACACTCTGAGTGGAGTGTGCTGTTCACAAGCATATGGCTCTTTGAGATAGAGTGGAGACAGACTGGCCTTTTCTTTTGGATAGCACCGAGGGCCTCAACATTGTTAGAAGCATTGCCAGAAAATTCCACACAAATGCAATAACACACACACACAAAGAGAGAAGGACTCTCGAGCTGTTCTTGTTTCTGTACAAACTAAAAAGCAGTAAATTATTTGCCTTCTTTGGACTTGGATAATGAACAAAACAAATAAAGTTACAGTGCCTCAGTTAAAGTCTCATTATTTGTTCTCTAAGCATGACTTATGTTGTTGTGATTGAGAACTGAGAACCATCTATTATCACAAATTAAAACACACTTTAATTAGTTATTGCTAATTAATGCTCTGATGAAGAGCTTAATTTAAACACTGGCACTACTGGTGTATTGTTATGGCTGTATTCAGTATGTGCATTTGATGCTAATGGATAGTACATGATTTCTACCATATAATAAATCATATTTGTTATCCAATATTATACATTTGGCTTTCAATATTCTTTTTAAACCTCTGTCATTACTATACAAGAGAGGCACTTATACAATAGGTGCACAATGTTATTGGCAATATCTGTTTAATGTAAATTTGAAAATAGGTCAGATATATTGGCATTTCAAATATAGGCCTGCCATTTCATACAATGCAGTGAACAGCTTCATTTTTAGGAGACTTTTGCAATCTCTATATATGCTCTATGGAGCATTCTGGTAATATGTGGATACATTATATTGTGCAGTCTTTTGTGTGATTTGTAAATCTTGAGAATCATGAACCTTCCAAACCAAGTCAATTAGCTCTTAGTAATTACCGTAATTTTAGCCATTTAATTGGACAGTGTATATTATTGAAACAACTTGAAACTGTTATGCACTAAATGAAAAAAACACCTGGTGAATTAGAAATTTTAATGTAGTAAGTAGGGGCTCTGCCCAGAACAATTGTACGGGTACTTTTCCTTCCAACTCACTTTATAACACTGTATGTTACAAACACAATTGGATGTTTTCACATTAAATGTAACTGTCACTTTAAAGACCCCTTTGCCTGACCCACTACTGCCCACTTTTAGCAGCGCAGGCTTTTCAGAGACAAAGGAATGTCTTTGCATATTCAGTGGAAATATTTGTAAGACTAAATATAGAATCAGATTAAACAGTGAAGCTTCATGGTGGCCCAAGCCTAACTTTAGTGTTCAACATACTGCTCTTTTTAAGATCCAGAACCTTTACAAACTGACCAGATGAACATATGAACTGGATATTTGCAGCTTCCATTCCAAGTGTTAACTTTGAGAACATGTAATGTGCCTGACCAAAAACACGATGCAGACTCTTATGTGGCTCCATCAGTGACAAATATCACCTGCTTTCCACCTGCAATTGGACTAAAGCCCTGGGGCCAGTCATCTATCTCTGTCAGTCTGAACAAACCTGGGCTGAGCACTGAGATATCAGGTGACCACTGGCCCCTCCTACACTGAATGTTCCAGTTTTGGGGAAAAAAACAGAAAAAAGTCATTTTTAAAACCAGTACTATGTCCATGTTTTTTATGCCCATTGAGAGATCATTTGTTTGAAATCTGAACAGTAAGAAGCAGCTATGTGACTGGAGTTTTCTTACTTTATTTTGTTCAGGTTATGCTTTTGTCCCTTTTACCTTCCCCTGTCTCCCAGTCACACCCGTCCTCTCTTCTGATATCATTAGGGAGTGCCTTGGTTTCATACAAATGCCACCGGCTGTTTGTTTTGCCGCTGGGTTAAGGGGTTAATTGTAAGCTTCAGGGTGTTTAAGAAATGGAGACTCAACTAGCCCCTCATACAAATACTCTTCTCACGTATCAGCCAATTACTGACACTCTGTACTTCTTTGCTTTAGATCGAAACTATGAGGTTTTTGGAGAAGCTGTCCAAGGATTGACACAGAAATGCATAAACATGGCTAATACTGCAGAGAAGATAAGATACATGATTAGTGAGAAGTATTAAACTGAGTTGCTGGAGATCATAATACTACTTGAAATGGTCTCAAAAAAGTACTTTACTGTTTTCTTCTTCAGATTTTCCAGCACATAACGAGAAATGATGAAGAAACAGTCTGCTTTCTTCTCATTTAGCACTTCCCAAAGGGCCATGGCTTCTTTTGGCCATTTTTAGACTGTCTGATTTCAGTTCTTGACCCGAAACACTACAGAATGCTAATGTCTAAAAAGATTTTTAACCATGTGGAGACTCAAAAACGAATGGTATGACATCTTAACATAATCCCATATCAATCTCTCTGCTGCTTGCATCCAAAAATGGCTTAGAGTGGCCAGAGATGAAACTTTTTAGTGTGACCGGACGATTTGAACGGTCATCTGATCTGAATGAGTGCCTTCTATGATGTGCTTCTGTTCACTCGCCGCCTGCCAGCTTCTATTAAACCATGTCATTACAGTGTTTGCCTTTTCCCCACGTTCCCTTCTGTCTCCCATCCATCACTGCTTCCATTCCACTTTTTTTGCATTCTTCATCTCTGCTTCCCTCTGATTCTTTTTTTTTTTTTTAATAGTTCGTGTTCCCACAAGCGGCTTCATTTTCTCAGACGTCCATGGGAGCTTGTACCTTGTCAGTCTCCAAAATCTTATATAAGCAAATACAAGGGTTTTTGTAAGAGAGTTTAAAGAGAACAACTTGTAAGGTCACATGATATGTCACTTCCTTATATTTGAAGTGCCTTTAAAGCGAAAAATCTAGTCAATCTCTATTATTTAACCTCACACCATCTGCCTGACTCCTGGCCAGAGACCTATTTCCACCAGCTTTTACAGATCTGCTTTAGATCTTTGACACTGTCTTGTTGTCATGCCATGTTTAAAAAAAAAAAAAGGTACAGTGCATTTTTTTTTTTTAATCAACATCCTGCTGTGGAGAAGTCCTCATGCCGGCTGCAGTGGTACAAGCCCAGCAGATGGTGCCTGAGAGGGTGGAGCTGAATATGACTTGGGCTGCACCACAGGGTCCCATAGAACAGTTTTGAAACAATATATGCATATGTTCCTCTCAGATTATACGCACCTACCCTAGGAAAATACATGTAACCTGATTAAAAAATCTAGAATAGTCATTATTTTTTGTAGCTTTTTATGACAGTGTATGACAACCTATGAGGATGAAACTTTCTAAATAGCCAACAGTGCCCTTTCTAATTTGTTGGATTGTGCTAGTTTAGACTGTCAGAACCAGTGGGAACACGCGGTCTAGAGCCAAAAGCAAACTTTTAACTTAGCTTTTGTTATTTCTTAAAGCTCCAGTACCTGCTTTGGTTTTGCTTTCCCAATCTTAGACCCAAACCTTTCCTGCTTCACAAAATACTAATGTATATTACATTAAATTGAAGTTTAGAGCTTACCTGAAACTTTTAGTTTTGGAGTTTACCGTTGTAGACTGTAGCGATCCTGTAATTATCTCTACCTTGTTAAACATTGCGTCAAAGCACTGCCAGCATTTGTCCATGTTTAATTTGCTGCCTATTTCTTCTTCTTTTGTTCTAAAATAAGGCGTATTTTGCAACAGAATTACCCATTTCCTTGGTCCTTTGCGGTTGACATCAGTGTCAACCAATGGGAGCTCTCCTTTGTACCTGAAGCAAGCTGTGATTGGCCAAAATCCCGCTGTGGGCTGATCAATCTCATCTAATAAAATCCTTGATTATGAAGCCAAGATCATGTCTTAAGGTAATAGACTTTTTAATGACGCGAGTGAAGTGAAGCGGTGAACTTTCGACTGCTGTGCTCGTAGCCAACTCAATGGCAATAGCAGACGGTAGAACATTACAAAGAAAACCACAAGCATCTCCCAATAAGAAATATGGATATGAAGCAAATCTTTCATTCCTCGTCCAGCTTGTCTGCTGCCGCTGTTTTACTCACATCTCAGACCTGCTTTCTATGTGTGCTGGCTATTACACTGTTTTGTTTGGGTTTGGTCCCAGAGTTGAATGACTGTGTGAAATTGGATGTGTGTGGCTCCGACTGGACTTGAACACAGATGGCACACATCTCTGCAGACCTGCCAGAACTCAGCATGTGTCCATCTTTTATATTACATCCCCTTAATCAGCTGATCATTTATAGCTGCAAGGCTTAATGTAGAAGAGCATTGGAGGTGAGTACACTAAATAAAGCAAAGGATGGATCAAATTTAAACATGGATGATTAATGGAAAACAGCTGGAAACATGCCAAGCTTCATAACAGTTTAAGATTAAAAAAAAAGATCCAAGGAGAATACAAATGGAAAGAAAAATAAAAGATGAGGTGGGAGGAGAGAAAGTTAACCGAGTGAAACAGGGAAAAGTTGATGACTGGAAGTAACTTTCATCTGCTGCCAACTTGTGCTGTGGTATGTGCGTTTATGTGTGTGCATTCTGTGATGGAGTAGTTTGTGGGATTGCTGCCAGTGATTAGTGTATTTGGAGGCCTTGGATGAATGGATCCTCATGTTTTCATTTCTGTGTGAGCCAGCTGAGTGCGGCTGCTGCATCTGTGGGTTAGACTTCAGTGAGCTGTTATGAGATGGAGCCAGATTGCACCAAAGAAGAGCAACAGTTGACCTGTCGCTGGGCACAGATAGTTTTCACCCTTTTTCTTTTAAAACAGATGCACCAGTATGTGTTTTCCATTGTTTGTGTCTAAGTATTAAAGGTTTAAGCACGAAACACATGATCCAGACAAAACTCTTAACTGGAGATTACTGTACTGTACCTTTTTACTGTTTATGAACAGCAGAAGTTATGCTGCAAAACATGCACAGTGGACAAGTGGGCATTAGCCACAAAAAATGGCAAATTGTGTTAATTAAAAAGATTTTTCCTTTGTAAATAGAGATGAGGTAACATTAACTCAGAGCTTCAAGCCTATGCTAACATATGTGATGGATATGCCTTTCCATGATTTTTGCTCCAGCTGTTTATAATTGTTATTGTTACTTCTGCAATAACCTTTTTCTATCCCAGTTAATCATCTTTTTTCTTGATGTCATAAAAAGGAGAAAATCAGCTTTACTATTTGAATAAAGCACAGTGTTGTGACAGAATACTTTGACTTTTCTTCTTTATTTCCCTCTAAAGACAAACAGCTACATTTGGATAAACCTACAGCTGCCGTCTACTCTCCGTCCTCTCTGTCCTCTCTTTGTTTTCCATTAAACACTGGCCACTGTTGAGCCTGTTGTCCCCAGGTGTTGATTTTTGGATGTCATTGAATACATTCATTGTCAGCAGTGTCGCAGCGCTTTGTTGTTGCCCTGCGTGAGCCAGTGTTTTATGCCTCTGATTCCTTTTTGATCACCACTGAATTGGAAATACCTGCAGCTTGTCTCGAGTCTACCTGAGGTCTAAAAGGCAGTCACGAGAAGGGAAGTGAAGAAGAGGAAGACGGGAAAGCACTGCAGCAGTCTCGCTGAGTCCTCTGCTACATTTGAGCTTTTATGGACAACAATGGGGACCCCACCAGCCTCTGATGGCTTTAACAGCCTTCTCCACAGCCTCTGTTTCTATCAGCTGACGTTTCTTGGTTACAATACTGAAACAGAGAGTGGGTGTACGCTTACAGTTAATGTTTTTCACAGGCTAGACATCCCCTGAAGAGTCGAGTAATACAGAAAATAACTTGTCCTCTTCGTGATCTCACCTGACAGTAACATGGGCAAACCATAGGGTTACATATAGTATGACTGTTACAGCTATACAAACAAGTCCTTTACCTCAACTTCTATGGCCCTTTGTGTTGAAAGAAAAAAATAATAAAAAATTAAATAGTCAATTATCTGGTCAATCAGTGTGACATTACGTTTAAGCCCATATTTTAGTTAAATTGAATTAAAATATTGCAAGTGTAAAATGGGTTGAGTGGTTATAAAATATTGTTTGTCCAAGAAGTCATAATGCTACTTCCCAAACTGTCAGTTATACACTTTTTTATTTGTGACATTATAACCACAGTAGGCTATATGGTTTAAAGCAGAAAGTTACAATTCCTACTTTCAATCTGAACTGAACAAGGAAGTAGTTTGTGGCTTATACCAAACGTCTGTAAAACCGACTTCTTTCCAGTTTGTTCTTTTAAAAGCATCCTCCACAATGTTCTTAGCATTTACAATTGATTGAAGTGGTAGAAATACTAATACTATGTATCACTTAAATGGCCCGTAATAAGGGCATGTTTACAAATGCCCATTGCGTCATTTCCATTATCTGTATAATCTGAGACTATCCATATTCCTCCCTAAAAAGGAAGTCCACCTATTGACTTACAATTTGTGAGCCATTTATGAGGTTTAAAATGCTTGAGTTGATGATTTGATCTCTTTTATGGCAGAGTCGGTGAACTATTGATGTGTTTTAAAGAGAGGATGCACACTGAAGATGGCACCTTATGTTTTTCATTGATTTACTTTCCTAAGCTTTAATAAAGATGCGGATAGACCATAAACTAATGTGGGCCCTCGTAGCTTTTTATTGCTCGGCTGTGTACGTCGTCGTTCTCTCACCATACACAAACTGCAGGAATGAGCCAGCACTAGGTTTGATCTGTAGGGAGGTGGACCACGCCACATGGGAGCTGAGCAGAGGAGCGCAGTTTAGAGTTTATACAGCGATGCCAAGATTAATGAAGTAGGATGTCAGGATACAGAGAGGCTACGAGCATGTACACACACCTCTGTGTAATGGAAGCACGGGCAAATCAAGTGAAATGACTTGAAAGCATCAGGATAATTACAAAGAAGCACATGCTTTTTAGAATCCTCTCCTGCACTGTGTGTCAGTGTGTGTATGGCCTGGGACAAATGAGTGTTTCATCTGGAAGCGTGAATGCCGCCAGTGTGGTATTTTTATTTTTTTTTTACATCTGGGAGGATTTAATAGGAGAATGAAATTGTGCTTCT
Organism: Rhyacichthys aspro; assembly: GCA_036850595.1. Lineage (NCBI taxonomy): Eukaryota > Metazoa > Chordata > Actinopteri > Gobiiformes > Rhyacichthyidae > Rhyacichthys > Rhyacichthys aspro. The sequence goes on along the minus strand of CM072159.1, from coordinate 20,093,008 downwards.
ACAGATTATGTTCCTTAGAGCTAGATTTTTTTTATGAGCTTTTGCATCTGAGCAAGAGTTCAAGACTGTACTTCTTCCTCCATTGAACTATTCAAACGTTTTCCATTTTCCAAAAGCTGCAGGAAGGATTGTGTGAGATAACAAAACTACTTTCTAAAGATTCTTTCCTTTGCTCCTCACCCCCATATTTGCTACAGGCTGCATTTTTAATCTGCTGGATCATTTTGATCTCTTAAATCATTCACTGTCATCGTTTTGAATAAAACCATTTTAGCACTGCCTCTGCCAATGCATTCTCTGTGATGGTTTTCTTTGAAATCCTTTGTTTCCTCTGGCGTTGTGAAATGACAAAACCGAGGCTTTCTCATTGTCTGTCTATTGAAAAACTGTACTGTAGAGGGACTTAGTTGGACTAAGTTTGGGTAATTGTCATACATTTCCGTTTGTTTTAGCTTTGAGCATGTAAAATGTATGATTATTTTTCACTACATTTCAGGGTTTAGGGCTAGACTTTGGCAGGAGATTTGAAAAGTTGTTGGAGAACAAATTCTATGAGAGGAATTAAACTGAGTGAAGAGCTGTGTGGTGGTCACAGTCCTGTTCATTCTCCTCTGATGTCTTTCATTTCTCACACAATCTATTCAATTCGTTTTGTTGTTGGATTTGTCTTTTTCCTCTGAGGGTAAATGTTTTATGTGTGTAAGTTAGTGGTTTAAAATCCCAGAGCTGGAGGTGACTGTTCAGCCATGTAGAAAACCCACCAACACACTCTGAACACAGACGACAAGCCGCAGCACTGGGAGAAAATGTGATGTAAATAGTTTTGCTGCCTCTAATGATTTTGCCTTTAAATCATGGTGTGATTGGATTGTGAGAGGAGCGCTAACAGACTCCTATTATCAGCGCCTGATGATTCTGGTGTGTGTGTATATCCTGGAGCCACCTGATAGCTATGCTCTGATGGCTTTCTGCCTGCTGCCAAATGCCCCTCTACTTTTGCCCTGAAATAAATTGCAGAGTAAAGTAGGTGGACTTCATTGGCTGTCTCTCCAGTGACTTGCTGTTCAGAATCTCTGACAGGCCCTGCTGATGTAAACCAAGTCTCGTAGAGAGGAAGATGAGCCTTTGTTCTTGCCACGGCACTTCTGTCTAAATCACAGCTCATCAGCGGTTTCATCTCTCTGGGCCGGACCCCTATTAACGGCAAGCAATCTGCCAGCAGTTGCATAAGAGGACTGAACTGCTTTAGAATCTGTTTTGCATTGACAAGTTGTTATTGCGTTCACTGCTCAGGACTCAAACCTTTGCCTCTTCACAAGGTGCTCTTCAGTGTTCAAATGGTGCGGTGCTTTCAGCTTTAAAAAGTATATTTACAAGCAATGATGTGTCTCACTGCTCTGCTGCATATTGTTTTTGTATGTGATTTAAAACTGTGAGTCAAATTGTGCAAACTCCCCAAAAGATCTACAACCAAAACACTGTGGATTCATTTAAGCAATCTGCAGCTTATGTAATTAAAAAATTGTTTAGTAATCACAATAAGCCAAGGAGGTAAATGAAGACACTTTATTTCAAAAATCCCATCTTGCAACTTTTGCATATTGTGAAATCACAGCATAATAACTCAGATCTGAAGAACATTGGAACATTTTTTGTGAGAAAATATCACGCTGATGAGTGTGCTGAAAATCAACTAGTTTAGCAGTTGCTCACCCAAGATACCCTTCAAAAAATCACTACTAGACAATGATTGCATAGAGACAACACAGCCTGATCAACAGTGAAATTTATCTGTCACATCATTTGTTGTGCTCATGGTAGCTTTTGTATTGTTATGCTAGTGTTGCGATTGTAATAGTGACACTACAAATAGGCTTGACATGATTTTATTCTTTCCTCCGTCTCAACCACAACACAGCAGCCTGGGGACCTTTCATTAAAAAAAAGGTCAAATGTGACTGATGTTACATACTAATAAATTACACCAAACCAGAGTTTAAGAGCTTACTTTAAACTTCTGTCTCGGAGTTCATTGATGCAATCTTGCAATCATCTACACCTTGTTAAACATTACATAAATGCATTACTAGTATTTATTTGCATTTCACTTTGCTTCCCTTTTCAATATTTATATTTTTCTTTTTGTCTCGCTGTGTAAAAAGACAAATTCAGTACCGGAATAACCACTTTCTTCTTCTTATTATTATATTATTATTGGTAGCCATAACTTCCTTGTTGACAACTATTCAAATCCTCATCATAAAAAATCCTTGATTGTAAAAAAAAATATCTTGCAGACTTTTACCTTGGCAATTAAGATAAAGCTATCTGACTAGTTTACATTGTGTACAGCATTGCATTGCCATATAGTACAGTATAGATGTGCGGCACAACTTTCAAAATAAAGGTGTGTCTGCACTATGTCTTATCATTGTGGGTCAATCAATATATGATATAAAGATGTGCCATTACACCCTGAGCTGTTCCATGAGAAGAACAAACACAATATATCTGACTATATCCCATTGAATTGACCCCACGGGATTTATCGTCATCCCAGGACTGGAACATGAACGAATCCTCTGGAAACCACTTTTGTTTCTTTAGACTTTGTGGTCATTTCTAAAGTGCCCTCAGAGTTCAAATATTTGTAGAGCAAGAGCAGCTGGAATATGGATTTGTACTGATTTATTTTCTTTTTCTTCTTCTTTCTTTCCTTTCTTTGCTTTCCTTTGCGAGTCTTCTCGTTCTGTTGTGTGCTCCCTCCGGACGCAGGCCCCGGATCATGTGGATTACATGGTTTTGTGTTTCAGCTGAGAGAAAGATGAGGAGGACGAGGGGAGATAAAGAGGGCAGTCGAAAAGGGGTGTGTGGGTGAAGGAAAGGGGGAAGCCTGGGCATGTTTGTCCTGGAGAGAGTGCAGGAACAAGAGAGTGAAAGGCGGGAGGACCAACTCCAGGGATCCTTGTTCTTCTTTTTTCTTCTGAATTTTACGTCTATTCTTTTTTGTATCGGCCCTCCCTTTGTGTTCAGTCTGTTTATGGCAGTCAAGTGTGTTCTCGGACTCACTATTCAGACTCCAGATTGGAAATACAACACCAGACACACCCCTTGCTGAGAGAGTCGATACACACAGAGCTCTCCCAGGTGGATTAGCCTTCCCTTTTTCTTCACGTAAATGTTATTTGGATTGGCTCACTGAATGGCTGGAATCCTGAACTGCCCCGTATATGAGGAAATGTTGATGGAGACAAGAACTCAACTATCTTGCATATCAGGAGGAGTGATTATAATGTGGATAACTGACTGAGAGTCAACTTGAACATGCAGTTGGTCAGTTTAATACTATCTTTTTGTTTTGTTAATGACACTATTGATGGTAAGGGCCAATAAGGAGTGCTGGGTTGGAATAAAAAAGTTACAGAGTCCCAGAGCAGTCCATCTGTTACACAATTGATTCTTTCGCTTTAAAAAGAATCCTTGAAAGCACTTTGAGCCGACTATCACTCTGGTCAATCGCTGTGTGATATGCAAGTTCATTTAGAGCTGAGGGTTATAGGCTTTTAACTGAAATATATAATTTAGCCTTACATGTCCTTTTGTGATGCAAAAGACTCTGGCTACAGCCTTTGAATACAAACTAATACCTCATCATTTAAGTTATTTCATGTACATATAATTATTTGAGTTTTTGAGTTATGTTATGTCATTTTTATGTGGTTTAAATGAAATATATACAGCCTGTTATTAATCAATCTTTGGTCTCCACATAAACTCACATTTGTTGAAGTCTAAATGTGGACTCATTCTCCTGAATTGAAGACAAATACCAGAAAAGTGAACCTCAAACAGTGATTGTGAGCTGGCATTGAGCTGCGTGCCTCACTCCATCTCTCCCTGCTAAAATATTGCCCAACATATTTATTCTTTGTATTGCAGTCATGTTGATTCTTCTCTGGCCAGCCATAGATTGGAGTGATTGGGCTGGGTAAATATCATTTTTCATAACTAATCCACATGATGGATTTAGCCTTTCACTGTCTCGGCCAGATGAATATGTGCCGTCTATCTAATCCTGTTTGATTTAGTCTGGCCGCCGTGCTGACATTAAAATATGCAAGGCAGCGCTGAGAATGTGTCATCATTCCTAGTTCAACATTTGAGTTGATTTTGAAGTTCATTTATTTGGTGAGAGTGGTTTTGTTATTCTGCCACCGTCTTCGGGCGGCGGCCTTTAGCATAGATTAAGTTAACACATTAAAAAAACATGGCTTATTTTGACAATTGATTAAATTATTGACCATAAAGAAAGAAGAAATTGGGAGTAAATTAAGGTATGGTCGAAAGGTGCATTTGTGCCTCCCAAGGCAGAGGCAGTTTGCCGTGCCTCACTCTGTTAATTATGTAAATTGGTCATTAGAAACCCTTATGGGGCCAGGATGAAAATGGCAAAACACAAAGACACACGTTAAAACACACAGGAGGGTCTGGCTGCACTGGAGTGAAATCAGAACAGCGGAAAGAGAAAGTTCTTCAAAGTACAAGGGTGAACTTTGGAGAAAAGTGTTCATTCATGAGACAGTGAGGAATAGGCATCTTTAAACCCATTCTGTAGCCTTTTCATGTGTGACTAAAGCCATAAGCAACATATGAGAGAGTGTTGTAAAACAATTACTATTTGTGGAGTGAATTTTATTTCAGTTTCCATTTAAATCATAGCATTTTACAAACTTAACATTTATTGCACTGCTGTACCCTTATGTTTTCTGACGGCTGAGGACATGTTCATTGCATGTTTCTGTCTTTCTGTCATTCTGTCTCCTGGTGCTGTTTGGTATTTCTCACTGTCTCTTTCCATCTGTCTCCTTTTCACAGTCTGTCACATGATTTAAGTGATAAGAAATGGCAGCCCTCTCAGTACAACAGACTGTGTGTGGCTGTTGTGGTGTTGGGATCCTACTGTTGGCTGTCATTGTGTCATTGAAATATAGATCAGCCTGAATCCACATTTCACTTTATTACACATACACTTGATATTTGCATCTGACGTTATGATTGTGGTGATGGACATATCAGAACATTCCTGATGGTAGATGTGTCAAACAGCATTTAAGTGAGGAAAGAAGTACCCCGCTGAAAGCCAGACAAGCTTTGTTTGATTTAAACTAAGCTTTGACCTTTTGGACCGTTTCCATTTTTAATAATAAACTCGTCTATGAGATCAAAACTGTCTATTTTCCTTTTCTGGAGCAGTTAATCTCAGTGCCAGCCACATGCAAGATTAATCCCAGCTAAAATATTTTGAAGATTAGTAGTGCAAGTGGCATCTTTCTGAAGATAAGTGAACCAGCAAGTCAAATCAGCTGAATGTGATGCATCCCTGCAGAACGACTGTAGTGTACTGCAGTCTACACATGACTGTAAAGGAAAAGTTAAAGATTATGTCACGACTCATCTTTAGAAAGTGTTGTAGGAATTGAGAGAATTGTAGCAGTTAAGTTTACAGTTTAAATCCTTTTTTTACAGCTGACAAAAGTCACTTCTCGATAATGTTCAATCCTATAATGTTTAGTTGAGTCCTTTTTGAGTCCCAGTCTCAGACCTCCACTCACCCCCAACTGCAGCCTAAGGACCTCTTTTTTTCTTAAATGATAATAATATAAAACAAGTTCACCGAATTTTTCTATGCAGCGTCACTCTGAAGCATGCAACCTATTATCTCCGTCTCATAAAACACTGCGTGATTGCATTGCCAACATTTATCCCTGTGTTACGTTGCTTCTCTTTTCTCTGTTTATGTTTTCCTTTTTTTCTTTTTTTTTTGCTTTGTTTCCTTATTTTAAAAAATGTATTCAGCGCTGTATATACACATATCTCAGTTTCATTGGTGGTCATTACTTCCTTATTGACAAGCAATGTAGACCAATGGGAGCGCTCCTTTTTCCCGAAGGCAAGCAGGTGATTGGTCAAAGCTCCTGTTCAGGACTGTAAATGCTCATCTATTAAAATCCTTGATGTTAAAGCCTTGATGATGTTTTAAGGTCTCCTTTTTTCTCAGATTATTCCTATTACAATACATTAGGTAATTCTTAGAGTTCTTTTTCTCACATGCATAAAAAAACATTACATGCTAAAGGTGAGGGTCAGGTACAGGTCTCTCTGCTTTATCTTAAGTTTTAATTCTTTTTTTTTTTTTTTTAACTGATCTGCTGCAGTATTCATTTGCAGAAGTTGGTCCACCTCTGTTGCTGAAATGATGTCTTTTTGTGCTTTTTGAAACTTTGGGACACTTATTTTTTTCATTGGTTTACCTTCTTTATAAATAAAAGTAAATTAATACAGTGAGAAAGACTTAGATACCACATCTTCAGTAAAACACATGAAGCTTTAGGTAAAGTTATGTTTCTGCCCTCTCCTATGACCCCAGTAGTGCACCCTCCAGTGTTCAGGATTGGAAAATGTCTTCCTTCACTTTTAATAAGGGTTGTAGGGGACCAGCACCTATCCCAGCCGACAGGACAATCATTTAGAGAGACAGACAAGGATTCACCTAAAGAACTTCCTCATTCAAGGTAGAAAAGATGGAGGAAATCTTGCAAACGCAGAGGACACTATGCGAACAGTGAACAGAAAGGACATAGCTGGCTCCATAACCAAGCCTACAGCCTTCTTGTACTGTAATGCAAACCACTATGCTAATGAAGTCAGCAAAACACCTTCCATTAAAACTGAAAAGATTGCACAGCCAAGTACTACCATCTATGTTTCTTTCAACGCTGCTTCCCTGTGAGTGCCATCCTGAGAAATGCTCCTCTCCTCATTATCTTTCCGTCTGAGTCATCTATCACCTCTTTGTCCCCTTCACCCATCGCCAAGCGCTGCTCCCTTCCCAATGAAGGGAACCGAGAGGAATGAGATTCACAGAAGCAGCCACACTGATGCTAAGAGATAGGACAGGGGGCAAGATGTAAAGAAAGGGCAAGGACAGGTAAAGACTAGCTAAAATTAAAAGCGCAGTGAATAAGCACCAGAGTCGGACAGGGTGAAAAGGAGTAGACGCTGAAGAGGGAGGACGAGGGGGAGAGATAAGGATGAAGGGTGAGGAGGGCGAGGAAGACAGAGGTGATGGAAAGTAAATTAAATCAGGACACCTATGGGAGTTGGCCCCTGAAGAGTAAATGGTCCAGTTTGGGAAATGTATTATACTGTAGATTTGTCCTGTCATTAGTTTGTGTTTTGGCCCATTTGACCACTCTGAAAGCATTGCCTAAATGTTTTGTCCACTTGTCACTTTACCAAGCTTATTTAGAGCCTGCTGCACAAGACCACATAAGCAGTTTATTCTTTTTTTGTCAACGACTGTAAGGGGTTTCAGTTTTTAACAAGCATCAGTGTACTCTCCATCTACCATGATCAAATAAATCCATAAATCCAAACTTCTTCTTTTTTACCCTCAAACAAATTGGAAGAAATGCGACTGGAACTTCTGCTACATATACTCTTCATGATGAAAAAAGAAGTTTCCATTACCATGACACAATATTTCATCTTGCTCTTAGTCGTTTTTTCTCTTCATCTCTTTGGCTACTCTGCAGATATTGCACTTTCATCATCTTCCAAATCTGTGGCTCTTTATTTTAGCAGAAAGTTAAAAAAGAGAAAACTATAAGAATTGAGAGTATGATTGGAGCATGCGACCAATGACAAGGAGTAACCTTTTCCTCTTGCTTCTTCCATAATTGGATTTTGACTTTCTGTTAGTGCTGCTCCTGCTGCTGAGAGAATGGAAGAGCTACGACAGAGGACACAGAGAAAATAGCCATTCTCTCTCAATGGGTTCAACATGCACTATTGGCTTGGTTAGGGTGCATTACACTACACTGACTTTAATGAGTTCAATTTAACTATAAATGAACTCTGCCACAAGTCTTGAGCAGCTACATTTTATTTTTTTACATGTAAATCTAAAGTTGTACTTGGAAAGAGTAGTTCTATTATCTTCTATCTTCTTCACTTTTACAGTTCCTTTGTAAATGTTCATCCTATTAGTCTAGGATTGGCATTATCCAGAAAGTTTCCATTTCAGTGTATTCATCCTTTTGTGAAGTGTTTAGATCTGTTGCAAGTTTTAGAGTTTTAATAAACTTAATAGTGAACAAAACAAATTGTATAAAGACATGAAGAAACATAAAAAACATGGTCAGTGTCGATTAGTATGATGCATCTAAAATCTATTAAATTATACAGTCCTCGATGTTGGCTTCTATATGTACTTTTACATGTTGATTCATGTCTTTGCTTTAAAGAAAATCACAAGAAATTCCACAACTTGGGTTAAATTTGATTTTAGGGAAGGAAACATAGGCTTACTCTACTGAACTGATAAAGTGTATTGAGCGAGCGAAGTAAAAAAAAAAAAAAAAATGAGATGGGGCGGAACAAGTAAACAAACAGATAAGAGAAAAGTTTGTATGGACTGCAGACCACACCACTGAGGCATAAAAGAAGAAGAGAAAATCTCCCGCTCTCTTATGATAAAAACTTAGAAAGTGGTGATGGGAGTGAAAACAACAAACACAAAAAGAATGAAACACTTGAAGCAGTCAAGCAGAATATAGACATTTAGTATTTACCGCATGTTCTTAAATCCTTCCCCCAAACAAAACTGTTTAGTCACAAAAATAACCCTGGAGCTTCCTTTTATAAATGTGTTTTCTTTCATTAACCTGCAGGATGTGACAGACATTTGAATGTGATGTGTGTGTTAAAAAGGATGTGGGCCAAAAACGGTATTGGGCATTTCTACAATTTTCTGCATGAGTATATTAAAACAACAAATGTGAGATACATGCTCTATGGATTTGAACTCGTTGTGCTGTTTCTTTCATAGATAAGTTTGAATGTGTTGCGAGAGCCTCATCCCAAACTTTGATGCTTCGTCTAATTAGCCAAATGTATGCTCAGTCCAATAGGTGATTGTATTTAGCTCAGTCAAAGCATATTCTACCTGATCTTTCTGTGGACAGTACTTTTGTGACATGAAACCTTGATTTTATATGTGCAAAAAATGAAAATGGTGCAGTTCATCAAAATGGAAGAAAGAAAGAAATGAAATGAGAAAGAAACCGTTGAGTGATTCCAGTATGAGATATAATGTAGTACTCCACACAGAAGATCCAGTAATGATACGATATATGAAATCCTCAGCAAGAAGCTCATATCCAGCTGTTATCTCCAGCCAAGTCGTAGAGAAGTGAAGGAGAAACTTTATATTAAAAAACCCTCTGGCACTCATTTCATTCTGACGGAAATCTTCAAGTATTTTTGACTTTTGCTTATTATAGATGACTTTATTATAGATGACTACGAAGACTATTCCACTGTTTTATTACAGCAGTTTAGCACAAATAAAATATATTATAAAATTATAAAATGTAAGTATATTACATCTTACTTACTAAACTTAACTTTGTATTTTCTTTAAGTTTTGATGGTTTTCTGTTCTACCTGAGCAGCTGAGGTACTGCTTTCTGTTTGGTCCTGGTCCCCTGTCACCATTCACTCCTCACTTGAGCTGTTCATGTTTGAGATCCACTCTTTTTTTGTTTTTTTCTTTTTTCTGGAGCACTGGTCTTCAAAGGCAAATCTGCACCAACAAACCCTGTTCTGCTGGTACCAGTCCATCCTCCTCTTTCCACTTGACTGTCCAATTGATGAAATGTCTACACTCAGCTCCAACCTTTTACCCTTATACACTTTGTATTTGCAGGCTGCACTACTCTCTGGAAGTTGGACCAGAGAACGACCTCTTCTGATATGTACTGTATGAAGTTTCAAGAGACAGCCTAATGTCAAAGTAGTTACAATGTGTGAAGAAAAAGAAGCGCAGTAAGGATGAGCGGCTGTTGCCAGGATGCAATAAAATATACAATAAAAAATAAAATATATGGTAATACAACCAATGAGACTGAGGCAAGAAAACATGAAACACTCAGAACAAGTCTAGTAATCCAAACCTAGCAATTTAGCAAACAAAACACCACATAATGGGATTAAATCTGACTTTTACAGTTTTAGTGGAGAATGTACTCACATTAAAAGTTCCTTTGGGACCATTTTACACCAATAACAAGATATTTGACTAGGCCCTGTGCCACACTGCCCTCACAGTAGCTCTAGCCTCTGTTTACTGGTTCAAAGTGATAACCACAGCAACACTTAGTGTGATATCAGTGTACACAAGATCAACAGTCCTTGATTGGTTTTTTTTTGTTTTTGTTTTGTTTTTTACTTTAATGATGTTTTAGATATTTCGGAATTTAATAGACAATGTAAAAAAAAGACAATTTGAAATTGTTTTTATACAGTGTGAATTTTTTCTAGTTCAGGAAAGTATAATGAAGAGCATTTCCAGTCCATGAATGATGATAACATCTGTTATTGTCCCAAGTTCTTCCCAGAAAGGGCAGTTTTACAGTCTATCAGATTCTGCACAAATAGTTGCCGTATGAGTCTATGACCCTTTTTACTCATGCATCACTGTTTTTGTGTGCACTGTGGTTATCCCCCTATCACTGTCCACTGACAGATAACTACAATAGGGATGTTATGACTATTGCTATGTCCTGAAACTACATCCCACACATTTAGTGACTCCTATCCTTTAACTGTTTCTATCTCTCAAGCTACCGATGAATGAATGAATGAATGGCCAAGTGGAATCAGGGCTTCACACTGAAACAAGAGATTATTGCTGCTCAGCTGAAAATTACAATGTGCCGTGTCAGATAGAACAGATAACCAGATCAGCGCACATACACACTCACAGAGGGCTATAATACAGTAAAGAACTACCTGCGGTGCCTGAGATGAACCTCTTCATAATTGGTCTTCTCTCATATTATCAGGTTTAACAGCACCTCTCTCATAATTAGAGGGAAGGACTAATAATCACAGTTTAAGGAGACGTAATGACACTTTGTCTGCTTCCCCTGTTCTCCTGTGTTGGACCAGGGTTTTGCTAATTACTCATAACTTGCTGTGTAGTGTTGCAGCTGTAAAGAGATGGAGTTTTTTTGTTTGTTAGTTTTTTCTGTACAGGACAGTTTGGCTTAGGGATTTATGATTGCATTAATGATATTTCATTTGTTTAAGAAACTCAGTTGAGTCAGCATTTACAATAGAAACCCTTGAAACTGATCTGTTAATTAGCTACAATGAATGATTTTATGACTGTATAATATAATATACAGCTTTGTTAATAATAAATAGAGGTAAATATAAACTTAAGTCCATACATCTGCTAAATGGAATTATACATGGTGACTTTAAATTCAGTCTGTGCTAATTAATGTATGTGTTGTTTGTTTTAAGAGGCTCTTGGCGAAAATGGCACACTTATATGTATACTATAAAATTCTATTAAAAATACATAAATTACTACATTCATGTGCAACCCCACATGTGAGTAACATGTCTGCAAATCACTGACACTGTATCATAGGTTTGTTATTTGGATTTCACATTTTCTGTCTTTTTTTCTGTCTGAAGTGCTTTCTTTCTTTATACAGAGGCAGAATGAGGCTGGAACTGGTAATTAAAATCTAGATGAATGATTTAAAGAACTAGGTTAGTAAGTGCCATCTGTTTAAACTTGGAATTAAAAGACATCAGTAATGTTGTGTTACTCAGCCAAAGCACTGCTTGTAGAATAGGCACACGTTTGTATTTAATTAAGCTCTTTATTATTTTAGTGTTAATTGATAAAAGTAGATCAGTGAGGTAGTGGTGTCAATGTAAAATATGTTATCTCCACTGAAGCATTTTACATCAGAGAAACTCATCATCTCTCATTCTGATGAGGCCTTTAGAAGTAAGAAAAGCAGAGCATGTACATGCCACGTTTATTTCAATGGAGTTGAGCTGGCCACGTGTCCAGACAACCCGAAGATGGCTTGAAATGCTTTAGAAATTACACTGGTGACAATATCACACAGTTAAGTGGATAAAAGTGTTTGCAGTCAGCATGTGGCCAAATGCTTGTTGGAAACTATTCCACATTTAATTGAGCAAAGTTTTAAAAGTGATTTGCCAGGCCTTGGTTTGTTTGTGATTTGTTAGAGTGCTGTAATGAGCCTGTTTAATCTGGTTACAGCGCATTAGCCTGAAGGATCTGCTTACTTTAAATTAAGGCTGAAGTGAGAATTGACAACACGACACGAAACTGTGATTTGCTTCGACAACAATACGAGGATGTGTCAGTTTTAGACTAACTGTTTTTTTGAATATCTGTGTAGACAATGACTGCTCTGGCTGTTGTTCAGTGTCGTTAATTGTTTCCTTCGAGCTGTTTATACAGTGTACGCACTTTTAACACACACACAAATACCCTCAGGGCTGGGAGAGAGAGAGAGACCTATTTAAACCAGCAGTCTCTCTATCTGTCTCTAGCAGCTGGCTGACACTTGCTGATACCACAACAGCTACCACTGCTGTATTCACAAAACAACACGCTCCCAGAAGTGCACACAAGATACTACACACACTGTTACACAACCTTAAGGCTCCTTTAGCATTTGTTTGCTTGTTTTTTGTGCCTAGAGGCTGATAGAAGTTTTGTCAAATTTAACACAAATGAGCAGAAGCTTTGGTAGAAGCCTGTGGAAATCACTTTACGCCGTCACACACAGCTGACAGAGCACCATTAGGCCGGTAATAGCCTCTAAAATTATGTTGCATATTAATAATGTCAATTTTCCTGCTTACTCTCTCACATAATGAACTGGGTCAGAGACTCTTTGTGTGCGTGTGCATTCTCAGCGGCACAGGTGCAGTGTGTGCGTGTGTGTGTTTGTGTGTGTGTTGTACGTTTTCCCTGAGGCTAGCCACAACTGTGTGTGTAACTTTTAATACCTCATAATCCTCTATATTTCAGCTCCAAACCAGGGCCACACTTTCCCTATGCCACTCAATGCGGGTGTGTAGTAGTGTATCCTGGTTGTGCATATGCGCGCCTTTCTACCTTCAGTTGCCATTGCTCTGCCAACTCCCGGCTGACCTCAATAGTTTTAACAAACAACACACTCCTTCCATTATGTGGATATCAAAGAGTCGCTGGTTTCCGCAGTACAAAGGATTGCTTGTGTATTTCCGAGTGTGTGTGTGGAGGGCGGGCATGCCAGCTTTTATTTCAGCTGAAGTTCTGGGAGACCTTTATGATTTTTTATTTATTTATTTATTTTTGTAGGTTAGTACGTATGCCAGAAATGTTAAAAAAAAAGAAAAAAAAAAAAAGAGGAATATTAAACGAAAAAATAAATAGAATATGTGAAGTTTAACACCTTGTTTTAACACCAAAGGCCACCTGTCAACATTTTGTCCTTGAAGTGTGTTTGAAGCAGATTTAACCAACTTTGAGCAGATCAGCAATTTCAGGATCCATTTGTCCATTTAATCGATGTATTGCAGTCATAAATTGCCTCAGTTCATGTAAATTTCCACTGTGTTGTTATTGAAAACTCTTTGAGCTGTTCATATAGAATAAATTTGCAATGGGCTAATTACAAACAACCCAGACATATTCCATAGTGTAACATCAGAAAATTCTAGTACAAAAATAAAACTAATTCCATATAAATTAAAATGTAAATCATACTTCCACATTCAGTTTGTAACTAAATTCACATCACCGAGAGTCTTGTCACTTAAAGCTAATCTCACATGTTTTTTTAAAGACTTAATGAAGTTCTCAGGGAGATGTCTCAGAGGGGAATAATGAGTGTTAGATCTCAATCTAGCTTAGTTTTCTGGGATACTTTTCATTAGACTGTGTCCCAGGATGCACTCCTCAGGCTTTGAACACAGTGCCATCATTTCTACTCCTTTTATCTCTTGGCACTAATAAACACGCATTGATGCACATGCTGCACGCTGCTTTTTTCCTGTAAAGCCACACTCATACAGACACTTTCTAACCAAGATGCTGGCCAAGGCCTTGAGCTCAACACTGCGGTTTATTTTCTGAGATGAAACAAAGAGACTGTAACACATTGGCAGGTGCGTCTCCACTCTGTTTCTCTTGTGATTTATCTGAGTGTGAGCTCAGCAGTGTGGCCTTCAATTGAATTAATGATGGGTTGATTATTACAAATACCTCAGCATGCAGTTAAATAAACCCTGACTTAGTGCTAAAGTATCCAGAATAGTACCTAATGTAACTGGTTGTCCAGCAGTTCAAACTCTGTCATTGACTGGAATGGCTCTGGATGGAAAGTCATGCAGAAGTGTAGTGCTCGTTCATCCAGGCCTGATCGCTGACTGCCAAGTGCTGGCGCTCTCTAAAGCACTCAGACACTACCAGCTGTGAGCTGAGTGGACTGAACATCAGGAGCATCTGCTTCACACTGAGCTGCATCTCCTGCTCCATAATTCATGGTTCTGCTGTTGTTATTGTGCAGTGTCTTCACAATTCCCTCTCTGTTAGCACTTCACACATAATTAAAAATCCTGTTTCTTGTGTAGAATTAAATGTGTTCTCAGTGTCTAATGTAGTTTTCCTTGTGAAGAGATAAAATGAAAAAATTTGGAGATGGACCAAGTGTAGGCAGACAAGGTGTTTACATGAACATGAAGGGATGCCCCTGTCACTTTGTGTAGGTGTTGGATGTAGATTACTGCCCAAACCAGGTACAAACAGTTGGTCAGAAAAATGAGATATGATCAGGGTTTGGAAAGTGGGAGTTTGATTCCCCTAAAGAGCAACTCCAGCCACAAGGGTCACCTTGCACTGGTCTCAAGCTAGAAGGGTTGCATCAGGAAGAGTATCCGGCTTGAAAACCTATTCCAAAGTAAACATGTGATTGTTCACTCCCTGAAAAAGGGAGCAACCAAAAGAAACCACAATTGTTTTGCATATGATTCATTCTTAAGTGTAATCTTAGTTTTTTTGTTGTTGTTGTTTTTTGTTTTGTTTTTTAGAAATGATTATTTTTTGTCATTGTATATTATAGTTTAATTTATCTTCTGTTTTGCTTAGTCATGTGTACTGTACTTGAGATCATTGCCTTGTTTTGTTTTTGTTTTGTAGACTTAAGTCTAATATATTTTGAGAGTCTTATTGTAATTATATCTTGTTTTATGTAAATCTGGTTTGGTCTGTCATAGAGGTTTACGAGTCTTTGATGTAACTGTGTGTGAGCTGGTTTGTGTAAGTCTGGGTTGTCCAACAGGTACACATTTTTTCTGTTTTGTGTGGATTTAATGTTTAATGTCTATGGATTTGACTTCCAGCAGTTTTCTGCCCGGGAGGGAATGTTATCTGTGTTTTAATCAGCCTAAAACAGCAGACGGATGGAAATCTCTCTCTCATTCCCGTTCTGTGGGTCTGTAATAGGGTTTCTTGGCCCAAATCCTTTAATCTGAGCAGGAATGAAGGCTATATCTTTGTCTTCTGACTGCCCCCAACAAGCTCTCCTTGCTTGGTCTGTCTTCGTACACACTTTTCCTTTGCACACATACTGAACACTACTGGAACAGTGCCTGCCTTGTTAATTGAGAGCCAGTGCCTCTGCCTGCCTTTCTTTGAGTTTTTGCATGTGTGGAAAGGTTAGCAGGAGCCAGCAGCATGTAGAGCTGAGGTTCAAAGGATGTCCAGAGTTTGCAAACCTTTGCTGAAACTTTTCAGTCGAGAAAGCTAGGTTTAAATATTTGGACAGGTTTTAGCAGTGCACAAAAGGCTTTGGCAGAGATCCACGTGCACCATCAGTGCTAATTATTTTTTGATACAGTTTTAGAGAGACAAGCAGTTTAAAGAAAGTGCTTTCACATCTACTTCTCGCTCTGTTTCTCCCTTTTCTTCTCTGCAGATGAAAGTAAAGTTTAATTTTCAAAGTGTAAGTATGCTGACTTGTATCCAGACCCCAGACCAAAGGACTGGACACAAGGGGCTACATTTATAGTTATTGCTACCCACTTCTTTCCAGATAATATGAAGAATGAAGTATTTACTTTCATCGGCGTTTGAATCAATGCTTTTTTACTTTTCACATTATTAAACAATAAACAAAAATATTTCATAAACCATTGCAAACTTGCCATGAGTTTAATCTGTTGAAAATGCTTTTTAATGTCAGCAGCTTCCTCCTATAAACTGCCCTTTCAACTGTAACTGATGAGTGTGATTACAAGGAGACGTATAATCCAATTCTCCGGAAACCTCCTGCTTTTTCCTTGAGAAGATTATATCAAGCGATTAAAATTTCCATTCAGGATGTTAGGCTGTTAATGAAATCTTTTTTTATCACACAGCAATTATCCACACCTCATTTTTGACCAGTGCAAAAGTTAGTTTAGAGCCCTTAGCTAGTCATTGTTGCTCTGTGAATAATGCATTATATTGTGTTCTCATTGGAGTTGTTGTTGATTTCTGTTACTGTAATGCATTCTACCAACACGAACACAGCACTGAGTTTGTAAAAGCATATATTAATGTTATACAACAGTTCAGTAATCACACAGCAGTGTCGCTGATGGCAGTAGTTCTCTTAAAGTTTCCTATAGAAACTTGAAGGAATTAAAAGCGCTGTGAGCTGTCAGGATGCTCTGACAGTTACTCCCATGTGAGCTTCACACATCAGGATGAAGAGCACTCTTCAGCTCTGTATGACTTGAGTCTGACAGGGCAATGTGGTGTGTTGATCTCTACTGTTTTTATTCAGGTGTGAAAGATAATTAAAAAAGAATGCAGGTATAATGGTACACATACAATTTCTGGTGTGTCCTATTGCTAGGTTAATTAAATAATCAAATATTTTGGTTTCAGTAAAGCATTTTAAAGGACCACCCATATTTGTTTAATAAGACTGACTCCCAACCTCTCAGGAGATATGGATTTCCAAGTGAACTGAAAATAAAACCTGTCGGAGTTTGCTTGCAACCGGTGATTCAACAGCGGGATTTAGTTGTATTTCAGGCAATTGTGATGGAAGGCATTTTAAAACCTGAGAATCTTAAAAGTTAAAGTCATTCAAAGACATGTTATTATTATATATATTTTGTTGAAGTCCAGCATTTGTTTCTCCCCACACACATATCACATATCAGCTCACAGTTACCCCTCTTACAGAAAAGTAAAACCTTAATTTGTGTATGCTGCCGTGTTGTGACCCATCATACTAAAAAAGAAAAAAAAAAAAGCATGATTCTCACTTTTATTTAGCTTCAGCCAGTTTTCTGTGGTCTGTTCTGGTTTGCACTCAAGTGTTTAATGTGACATGGTCAGTTGAAAGTCTTGTTTCCTGTATTTACTGCTCACAGTCAGGCCTTTGAGCGTGTTGACAGTGTGCCTTTGTCTTCTCTTGGGCCGGTGCAGTTTGTTTCTGCTCTTCTTCTGTGTCACTGCCATGCTGAGATGGCACCAAGTGGTACTTTACAGACATGCTGCTCATTAATACTCACCTCTGAGTCCTCCTATCATCAGAACTAATCCCCTGCTTACAAGTCCAGTTATTACAGGGGCTTATATTAGTGCTGTGTAATACTCC
Source organism: Rhyacichthys aspro (assembly GCA_036850595.1). Classification (NCBI taxonomy): domain Eukaryota; kingdom Metazoa; phylum Chordata; class Actinopteri; order Gobiiformes; family Rhyacichthyidae; genus Rhyacichthys; species Rhyacichthys aspro. The sequence goes on along the minus strand of CM072159.1, from coordinate 20,075,468 downwards.
CATCTATTTGGAGATGAGGCAGTTGGCACTTGAACATCCGTCACAGCTGATTTACTTCACTCCTCAACTCTCATATTATTCCCTTCTGTCTGCATTCTTATTTCCGTTTGCGTGTGATTTAGTGCTTAGCTTGTCACATTTAAGTTCTAACTTCTTTCTACATTTTTTACCATTTACCATATTCAATTCAGTTATTTCATGAATCAGGGCCACTGCCAAATTATTATTATTCATCAACAATTTCTTTTAAACGTTAATTCACAGGTTGGTTGATCTAGCTATTTTCAGATATACATGCCTGGAGAATGCTTTTCTTTAAAACGACAAATAGATGGAAACTCTGTCTGGAAAAAGAAACTTTTTTGTATAGAGGCAGTCATTTTTCCTCAACTTTATATTAGAAAAGTCAAAAGAAAAAAATGAGGCAGCACCAGATGAGATGGTTGTTGGTGATTTAAAGTTCATTTCGTGGTTGTCTATGCTGTGTGTGGACTGAGGGTGCTGAAATGTTTTGCTGTAAACTGCATTTTTCGGCCATGGCCCAACTTATGAGCGTCTTGAAAACATTAGTGCTTCTCCAGACTGTTTGTGCCTGTGTAATGTGTAATGGCGCTGTGGGCTGGCAGCAGAGATTAGTGTGTGCGCCGGTGATAAATGAGCTATGGCCGTTGTGCGTGTGTCCTATCCTCTTTGGTCTTTTAGTTTTATGCTTACTTTGTCTCAGCCATGCTCTCCTTCAAGCCTCTTCATTACCACCAATAAGAAGTCAATTTCCCCTGGGCTCCGCCAATCATAGCACCAGTATCCCCAGTAGGCCCAGCCAATCAGCTTCTGCATTTCACTGGACCATTGTCATGAATGGCTAATGACACCCGAAGGTGGCCATGAATTTTAATGAGAGCATATCGGGTCTTTTATTACTTTTAGTGAGGAACAGTAAACTTGTGGAATGTCTGGACCAAACAGCAAAGAAACAATGAGTAAATGTATTATTACACATACTTAAGTCAACCACAGTTTGTATTGCATTGGAAAAAGGCTAACCAATGCATGCTTTATTGTTAAAATTACTTTTGTGGCCCAAATTATAGAATATAAGCTTTTCTTCAAACACAATCATATATTTTTGATACTTTACTGACTTCTGCTAAATAACACATCCACTGTGTATCTTTTGATTATTAAACTAGTAATTTGTTAGATCCACCTCAGCGACATTCTCACATGACTGTTTTCTTACCATTTTTTGTAGAATGTTTGGTAGAGGAGTCAATACCCCATAGCAGAAGCTTCCTTCATATTTTTTCACTCTAGTGACTGAATGGGAATCATACTCTGACGTTAACTTGACAAGCTCTATCTGATTAAAAGAGCAAGATCGATGAAACATTTTTGCACATGACATTCAATGATTATTATTATTATTATTATTATTATTATTATTGTTGTTGTTGTTGTTATTGTTATTATTAGCATTATTATTATGGCAGCCTACTAATTGGCATTTACTGAACAGATGCTGTACATGACCCATAAGGTTTTGTCCCCGGAGATGATGTGTCAGATATTTATTTGAACTCCAGGATCCAAGAGAGACAGAAAAGGACAAAGAGACATGGAGGCTGATCGAGTGAGAGAGAATAATGTGAATTACAAAGAGAAGCTGGAAGGAGAAAAGCTTAGGTTAGACAGAAGGAGAGAAAATCAGTCAGGCTGTATTCCCCTGGCTGGAACCTCGCAGACATTCCTGGATTTAGTTTCACTAGAAACTTTTAAGCAGAGGGGTCAACGCTCAAGACTTTTGCAAAGTATGCACACTGGATTTTAATGAGTCACAGTCATCTGCTCCTACTCTAGTCTAGTGTACTGTATGTGTTTGAAAACCCCTGCTCTGCTATTACTGCATTTGCACAAGCTCCTGCTGTGTTGGAGTAGAAATGGACCAGATATACCCTGGCCAAAAATTGGATTGTTTATATAAAGAAACTATGCTAATGCCTCATAGTGGATATTACATTGATTTAATTGTGTCAAAATGTCATAACACAAAGCAGCAATCATGGGAATTAGAGGGGAACAGTACAAAAGGGTATATCTAGCACAGACAGTGCACCTGTACGCCTTTGACACCTTGTTTATTTTAGGCAGACAGGAGTCTGGCTTTAAGAACCCTGGCAAGAGGATACAAGATGGGAATTGAAGGAGGAGCAGGAGGACATGGGCAACAGAGTGAGAGCAAAAACAGACCCTGAATTCAAACCAGAGGTGAATTTCCTTTGATGGTGCAGATGCATACATACAACAGGACCCCTGAGGGTCACAAGACTGAGGATTTGAAATGATGTGGCACTTTGCTGTTTTACAGTGTAGGATATAGACTGAGCTTTTCCTAAATATAACATGCCCTACCACAGAGCCTAGAGGCAGAAAGGATGACTCCACCTCAGAGGGTCTCCTGCAGAAGCAAATTAGGATAGCTTGTATCTACAAGATTTGAAAGTGCTTTTGGCTGCGCTTACACTCTTGTTTCCAAAGTAAACAGGATATAAACCTGAACAGTGAGTAAGAGGATGGTGCAGATCAAATGCCCCCAACCCACACCACTCTACATGTGTTATATGCTCTCCATCAGGTTACTCCCTCCCCTATCTTGAAACAAACCCCTTAGTCCATTTGTGACGTATTTTATTCCCAATGAACTATTAGCTGGCTTTATTTGTTAATTTATGTGTATTTACATAAAATTAAATACTATGAAGAGACACAGTTCTGGAATTAGACATTCATATCCAGCATTACATTTATCTGTGCATACACATCTATATATCTATAACAGCTTTGGACCCTGATTAAAAACAAAACTATTTATACCTATATACCATGCCAAATGTGATTAAATTCAAAATATTAAAATTCTCCTCGTGTGGAAAAATGTGTTTTTTAAAGTGTGTATGTGTGTGCTTGTAAAACTTGCTGCAGACATTAAAGACCCCTGACTCTGGGAATGTGAGCATAGGTAATTTAGGCAGGCAGGTGGGTGGAGAGATAAGTCTTTTTACTCTAATAAATCCCTTTGCAATGAGGCCAAGTGAAGTGAATTCAATTTGGACAGAATAAAAACACAAGAGAGGCGCCAGTCAATTGACCACCAATCAGACCTGTCTGATAGAAGCTATAAAATCAGTGATTGGACTGTAAAATGCCTGAACACGAAGACATTCAACTGTAAATAAATGATGGCCTTTTAATTTATTGGACAGACGGTGAGATGAGGAAGATGTGGCTGTAATGAAAAAGAGTTTCAGCATGCTTTCACTAATATGTATGGAAAATGACCGAGTGGATCTCTCAGAGTAACCCAATAAACAGTGGATTAAAACAGAATAATGTTGGTGCAGAAAGATGTTATTAGTGAACAGTGGCGCCTTGTTTTACAGCCACAGGCCATGACTATAATTAAACACACCCATCCAGACTAATGGAAGGAGAAACTCGTGGTGTCAGACGGCTAATTGCAACACTCAGTCTCTTTTTCACACACATACATCCACTCTCCTCTTTTGTCTCGGCTAATCTAATCTAGCTCAGCAAGTCGCACGTCAAGACTACCTACACCTTCTCCACCTCCCTTGTTCACTTGTTTTCCTGCGGTACTGAATGTTCAAGCTTTTAATGAGAAGCTGCTCATTATTGCTTCCCTTTGCTCTCAGCATTCCTCCTTCAGTGTGTGCGGCCGCCGAGCTGAGCTGAGCCCACCGCTGCACAATGTCAAAGTGCTGTTTAAATCTTGCTTTGTTTAGAAGGCAACCACTACTGTTTCTGCCTGTCAATGTAAATTCATTGAGCATGTGTATAATGCTAAGAAAAGAAGGTAAATTATTAAAAACTTTTTGACCTTGGTGCTACAATTTGTTTAAAGAGGAAGTCAGGAAGGGCACCAGACCTATACAAAGCAAAGAAGTAAAATGCATAAATCTAGTATAAAAATTTTGTTTTTTTAAGACATAAATGCATGTTATTTGGCACAAAATATATACTGCTGCATGCTTAATCATAGTGGAATGTTGGGTAAATTTTTGGCAATCTACTGCAAATAATATACTCACCGTGAATATTGCTTTTACATTATCCCACATTAAAAGATCTAAAGTAAAATAAATGAACTTTTTTTTTTTGTCTTGTCTTATTTCACCAGACATGATGGGGCGGTGGTGGGCAGGCCAGTTAGCCCTTGTTGTCCTGGCAACAGTGTACCTCACCTGCTCGAATGCCAAAAACACAGAGTTTCTTTCTGACACTCTGATCAACAACGTGGTAGCGCATCCTCGCACAGGCCGGCTCTATGTGGGGGCTGTGAATGCCCTTTACCAGTTGAACTCTAACCTGGATGTAGAGTCCCGCACGGAGACGGGACCCAAACGGGACAATCGACAGTGTACCCCGCCAGTCACCGACGCATGCGAGGAGGCTGTGGAGACGGACAACCACAACAAGCTGCTGCTAGTCCACAGTGCCAAAGACGTGCTGGTAGTGTGTGGCAGTGTCTTTCGAGGGATCTGTGCTCTGAGAAACCTCAGCCACGTTGAGCAGCTGCTGTACTTCAGTGATACCAAAGGAGAGAAGTCGTATGTGGCCAGTGCCGAGGAGAGCGTGTCGGTGGTGGGGGTCATGTCATATTTCACCAAGGATAGAGACAACTTCACTGTTTTCTTGGTAAAGACAGAAACACTTGCACAGGCACACATTTTTATTCTAATGGTACTAATGGAGGCAAAACTAAGCACCATCTGTTTGATTACATAGACCAATAAAGCATCCATCTGGGAAATTAAGTACCGTGTTCATTACAAGGTTGAATACATGTTTAACTTGCTGAGTTTTAGTTTTGATTTTTCTTGAAGGCATAGTTTTGTGATGCTGCTTAAAATCTAGCATTTAGTATTTATACCAGATTTATACCAATGAACATAACAACAAGACCTGTGTCTAAACATGGCCTCAGCATTCATGACCTCTTCCCTATTTGTGCACAGGTCGGCAAGGGCTACGGCAGCCATGACAGTACCAAGCTGATCTCCACACGTATCCTCCAGGACTATGGGGACTGGGTGGTGTTCGACAGCATCATAGAGGCCTCAGCAGTGCAGGCCAATCCCTTTGTCCTGCGCTACCTCCATGACTTTCGCTTTGCTTTCAAAGATGGCGGCTTTGTTTACTTCTTGTTCTCACGAACGCTGGGGGTGCAGGACACAAAGAACTTTACTTTCATCTCCAGGATGTGTGAGGACGACCAGGGCTACTACTCATACACTGAGCTTCAGCTCAACTGCAGTGAATCAAACAAGTACAACAAAGTCCAGGTAATTAAATAGCTTTGCTACTAAATTGAAACATTTCACTAATGCCTCAGTTGGGACCCATGACAAAATATATAAATGTTGATTTTTTTTTTCCCCAGGCTGCATATGTGGCCACACCAGGTGAGGTCTTGGCCCAGAGTATGACCAACTCAAACCAGTATGGACAGGTTTCAGAATCAGACAAAGTGCTGTTTGTGACCTTCACTTCTGATGAAGATTCACATTCTTCTGCCATGTGTAGGTTCATGCTCATGCTACTTATATCTATCATATGCTCCTTGTGTATGCAACAGAGATATAGCCTTTATTTATTACATCCTTTCCACCACCATAGACCATGTTTTTCAGAAGTATTCAGCATCATTTTCTCTCTCTGTTATTGAAAGAGGAAAACTTCAGTTCTGTTTGAAATAAATGAACATAAATATATAGCTCCAGATCCCAGTTTGCCTTCCCTCTAAGGGTATGTTATTTTGTTTTGTAGGTATGTATCCTCTCCGTTCTATTAATAAGAGGCTGGTGGAGATAATTGGCGCTTGCTATAGTGACAACGGTATCATCAATAAAAAGGCTGCTGTCTACTCCCCTTACTCCTCCAAGTCCGAAGAATTGTGCAGTAACAATAACCAGGTGTGTATCAGTGGTAAAAACATTTATTTGATATCATTTGTCTTTCCATCCAACTTTCTAAGTGGCTTACTTATATTCATATGTCATCTTTACTCTACTTCAACAGAATAACATGGCCCTCAAATACAAATGTGGAGCTGAGTTTCTGCCCTCACCACTGGCCAGCAAGGCTGAGTTTGCCTTAAGCGCTGAGCCTGCATTGACCCGCAAAGGCCATATGACCGCTGTAGCTGTTGCTGTGGAAGAGGGGCATGCTGTGGCGTTCCTGGGCACCTCCACTGGAGAGGTAAAGGCATCAAATCACATGCTGCTTTTCTAAATTGAAGACAATCTCGATGTGCAGGAGACAATACAGTAGAAAGTCTATTAAATGTGTTTTGATCTCAGGCTAACAGCTTTATGTGTTGGTGCAGGTTTTGAAGGTGCACCTCTCTGCCCACCCTGAGGTGTACGGCCGAGCGCTGGCTGAAGTCACAGGGGACAAGGTCAACAAGGATCTGCTGTTTGACTCTAGCCTGCAACACCTGTACATCACCACAGAGAAAAAGGTCAGAGACTTTCACACAGCTATTGATTGATTTAGCTTTTTATCACATCTATCTTTCTCCCCACCCATCTATCTTCCACCTCTGTGTGTGCACATAACCAAGGTCAGGGACGCAGCTTTTTGTCTAGCTCTACATCTTTATTTTATCCATCTGTCCGGGACTTAATGAACTCCTCATTAGTTTTATCTGTCTTATTTGATCATAAATTCATTTGTTCGACTTACTCCAATACATCTGTCTACATTACCACACAGAAGCCAGCCATTGATTTATTCATTCATTTTCTCTGTGGCAGCCCTCTTTGTTTGCCACTCTATCCATCCTTCTCTCCTTTGTCCTTTCATCTTTTTGTTGCTATCATTCTTAGCTGAGGTGAAATTGATGTTATTGATTTAGAAATGAATTAATTAGAGCGTACTTCAAGAGGGCCCTTCACTTTGATCAAGTCAAGTGACAATACTTGGGCTTGTTCCATCTGCTCATTTATATGTATTACGTAGGGTTCTATGTAAGAAAGATTTTTTTTACAGGTGTTCTCAGAAAAAAATACATCACTACAAAATAGTTCCCTCTTTATACAAATATTACTCAGTAAAACACACTGGCATGTTGTATTCAAAGCTGATTTTGTTTGGACTGGTTTGTTTGATCTGTGCTGGGCCCATCTGCTGTTGTGCACAGTGTCATATGGGTTTAAACATATCATTATCAATCATAATAATTACACAGTAACATGTGTTCTGCAGATCACAAAAGTTCCTGTTCAGGCGTGTCATCTGAAGACAGACTGCCACTCTTGTGTCACTATGAAGGACCCTTACTGTGGCTGGTGTGTCCTCGAAGGAAAGTGAGTCTGATGATGATGATTACTTCCAACTCTTCACTGTCACTTGGTCAAATCTAGTATGACACACAAATGAATATCTAGATTATAACCTTTTCGTACTTTATATTCAATGTTGCGTGTTCACTCCATGTAGAGTAAGTAAGAAAGCTAATTGCATGATTTCATTGATTGTAGGTGCACCCGAAAACAGGACTGCAGCAGGTCCATAGAGGAAAACACTTGGCTGTGGTCTCCCAGCCAACAGTGTGTCCAGATCCAGGCCTTCGCCCCTCCAAACATCAGCTGCAGGAGGACTCAGCAGGTATAGAGAGAATTAATGTGAATGAACATGTCTGTCTCGTTCCTCTTCAGGGTGAACCCCCCCCTGAGCTGCACTAAGTTCAGAGTTTGCTGAGCTCTGCTTTCTCTAAACTCTTTGACTCTGCTGTCAGCAGCATTTCAAACAGGGCTGTAACCACAGTGAGATGCAGCTATGGGGGGGCTTCAGGGCGACTATCAGAGGAATGGAAAGGTGTTTCTGACAAATAATGATGTAAACTGTTACTATTTTGGCACATAAAACAAGGTCTACAGTTTGAACTTCCAGATCCTTTACAACCATTCGGACTTGATGTTTTCTGGTCCCACATAAACTGCTGCACTTTGTTTCAAAGAAGCTTAGTTTTTTTAAATATTTGTCACTACTAAATGCTACAAAGATCCTGAGATAGTATGATTGATTTTAAATTTGCCCGCAGTGAGTATTGACTCCCTGCGTTAATTAATTAATATTTCTGTCAAATTATCACATCAATCAAATAAAACAGCTACAGTGTTTCAGAAATTAAATGTCAACTACTACTTATGATATGTGAACCAGACATTTTATGTATTGATTAGTAATTGATGAACAAGCTTATTTACGTAAGGGTTTCTCAGCAGACGCTGCACCAGCTTTTGGTTTGACCTTTCCTCCCATCGTTCTGTCTCTCCGCTCGGAGTAAAATGGATAATTACTGCTCTTATGCTAGTCAGATAATAACAACATTTTTTTGCACAATTGGGTTTGAAAAGAGCAATAGAAACTAGGACGTTTAAAAGACAAGTTGTATTCCTATTTTTTTGTTGTTGTTTGTTTTTGATGAGATGTTTATGTACATATTACAAAGCACTGCTGATGCCTCGATGTTCCTGTGGCTGTAACACTATAATGCATATAAGTAGATGTAAAAGGATGTTGGCCAGTCTGTTCAAGCTGATTTTGAGATTAACCTAAAGACAGTAACTGAACAGGGCTCTCTACTTTATAGCCTTTATGTCCTTAGAGATGTCTTAGTTTTTAGAGCAGAAAGAGAGGAGCCCAACTCTCACAGAACCTGGTTTAACCTCAACAAACACCTAATGTGCTTCTATCCCTTTGAGAAGTATGTGCCAATTGAGGGACTTTGGGACTAGAATGTGAATTTAATCTGCTAAGACAAAAATATTTGCGCATACTTCACGGCAAAAGAAAAGTCTCCGATGAATTCCTTGCTTGAAGATGAGAGAGTTCGGTATTGAAACTTAAGCTGTGAAAATTAAAACACATGAGGTCAATGAAGAGTAATGAGGAGCTGGTGCTTGAACCGCGCAGTTGAATAGTAATTATTACAGTACTACACATGCCTGCGTGAATGTGCACACGAGCGAACGCACTATTTATCAAGGTCGAACCCGCTTACGCACACTGCCTCATTCCCACGTTCTTGCTCCCACACTTTGAGCCATTTAACTAACTTCAGCTGACTGAAACTATCTAGTTTAAAGACCAGATTATCGAATTAAATGTTGACGTCCTGACTCTAAATAAAACTCTGTTCTTCTCACTACCTACAAAGAAAATCTTACTGTTTTTACTGTTTGTTTTTTTTCTTTGTTTTTTTTTTACTGAAAATCAAAAGATACATAATCCACTGTAATGTTTCTTGTGTATAAAACATAGATCTAATAGGTCTAATGATGCCATGTTTGTGATTCTCATGTTTCCTACTTCCGTGTAATTAATAATATTCTTTCTGAACATCTCTAGGTGGACATTACCATACCGACACTGCCCAGGCTGAGGTCCAACGATACACTGCAGTGTGTTTTTGGCTCCTATACTAGTGGGGCGGCAATGAATAGTTACAGTAAAGTGGTCACCTGCTCACTGCCTGAACCAGTGAACATCCCACCCACTCCAGAACAACAGGGTATGTCAACACATGGCTATACACACACAACAGATCCATACAGCCCACAATGAAAATGAAGTTTCTCTTTGTATTGTTTCAGACTATGTTTCTGTTCCTGTGAAAGTCTTGGTAAATAATGCCATTGAGGTGACATCTAGCGAGTACCACTTTTACAACTGCGCAGCGACAGTCAGGAAGAACCCAAACACACCGTAAGTTGCTTCTGATGAGGAAAAAAACGCACTTATGCAACATGGATCCTACACACAGATCTGAACCTGTTGTGTGTTTCAGGTGTATCTCCTGTGTGACCAGCGACTGGGGCTGTCAGTGGAATGCCCAGGACCACAGCTGCAGTGACAGTGACGACGCTGTCCATGGAAGCCACATAGTCAAACCACAGCAGGTACTTTAGTGCTGGAAACTTACGGAATATGCACTATTTCTACAGTACCTCTCTTTTGACAAAATTGTGTCAAAATTTCGAAATGTTTGTGGCTGTAAAATGGAGCTGGTAAAATATAACATTACTATTGTCATCTCTCTTTACAACGTGGTGAAGTCGGACAGTTGTCCTCAGTTCGAGTCCCCTGAGCCGCTGCTGATTCCCGTTGGCTTCGAGATTCCCATCAGCTTCCAAGGCAGAAACCTGGACATCTACTCGGTCAGACACTCAAAATGCACCGACTGCTGAGTAATTGGTATGCCTCATCGTGGTTTTCATTCCCTGTGTGTCCTCTTGTTTTTGCTGTAGGGTCAAAGGTTTGCCATCGGGACTGAGCTGATGAAGAACACAGAACAAACAGTCATTCAGGAGGAGGGCTCCAAATTCAAGTTCAGAGGCTACAAGGTCAGTGTTTTACTGCTTATTTGATCACTCAGAAACCACATTTTATCCCATCGTGGCATAATTTGTCCATATTCATTCCATATTTATTAAGGCAGACTAATCTTATTTTAATGACAAATGAAGAACTGCAAGTGCTTAAGTTGGACATTTTTGTTTAGTCTGAGAATGTATGGAAAAAATTGTATAAAATATTTCTGCCTCCCTTCTGTGGCACCGTTTATTCCCCCAAAATACATCACTCTGATTTTTTTCCAGAATTTGCTATCTTGTATTTTTTTTTTCTCAAAACTTGCCTCTTCAAAATTGAAAGTTTCTGTGATTTATTCAGTAATTGTCTATATCCCATCTCAATTTTTATGACTCAGCAGCCCTAATTTATATATTTGTAGTTTTGAGATGACATTTAAGGTCTGAAAAATCCACTGAGAGGCCTGGAAAACAGTGTGTTTTTGATTGCTCCCCCTTGTGGTATTAATAGAACTATGACGAATATCCCTTAGTCACTAAACAAAAGTCTTTGTGCGTCAGTGACTTTTTACTTGGTTCATTTACACTTTTTCCTCACTTTTTTCTCTATTCTGTCTGCATTGATTCTTGCTTCCTGCTGAGTTGGAGTCTGCTGATATGCACTAGAACTGAGTGTGCGACTGTGTGTTTTTCTCATTTTATTATCTCTTGTTGGTCTCTGCAGTATTGTCTTTTCAGCTTTTCTCCTAACTTTCCATCTTCAGTAACCGCTATAACTCACTCATGATTTGTGACTGTATGTGTTCTAAATCTGTCAACAGCCTTCACCAGTTTGGTAGATGTAATTTAGTGTTGGAAGAATTAAAATAGAAATATAGGAAGAATTGTTTCTCTGTTTTAATGCATTTTGTATATTTGTGTATAGTTTGCGTACGACAAGCAGCAGGAAGTGAACGTATCCTTCCACATTAAAGACCGAGGCACAGAGAGGAAGATTGACAGTACTCTGACAGGTTTGTGTGAAACAGGCAAATCAAAACATTAAATGTAAAAGCCGTGTAATGGCAGTGTTTTGACTCTTATATTTAGCAGCATTTACCAGTTTGATAACCTAACCACTTCTTGTCCTCTTTTGTCAACCTCAGTGGTGCTGTACAACTGTTCAGTGGGCAGAGAAGACTGCAGTCTGTGTAAACACGCTGACTCAAAGTACCAGTGCGTCTGGTGCGCTGCCTCTCACACCTGTGTTTATCGTGATCTGTGTCTGTCACAGCAGCCTGAGCTGTGCCCCAACCCAGAAATCACAGACGTAAGCCATACAGCCAATCATCTGGCATTACTTGCACTGTGAACATATTGAACTCTCTAAAAATAGCATTAAATAATATTAAAATTAAAACAATAATTTAAGTTTAGGTGTTCTGCAGTCTTGCATGCAGCATATTTAGACAGGGATCCTATTTAAACATTTATATGTGGTGACCATATTTACAAACCAAAAAAGCAGGACACTTTAATTTTACTGCAAATCCTACAGTACATCAACAAATAAAAAAACAATGTTGCCAGATACAACAAATACTATTCAACACCAGTAAATTATTTAAAAAAAGGCATGAACTGATTGCATTGACTGGCATTAACATTATTTTACCTCAAAGAAATACAACTTTTATACTCATTTGAAAGCATTTTCATCACCCAGTTCTTTTCTTAGACAGTTGTATTGTTCTTGAAGCTCATTTGTAAATCATGACTTTCTTTTCAGCTGATGACAGGTCAAACTGTGAACACTGGACAGGGACCACTTAGCAATAGCCTTGCACCTAAGAGCCATCATTATTGAGCAAAAGACCTGAGATACATTGTTGATCTTTTTCAATTGGTTAATATGCCATACGCCAAGGTAATTCTGTGATTGACACACAGTCAGTTTACAGTCAAATTAGTTTCAAGTACAATGCGTTTGGACTGGGTAAAAAAATTGGGACATTCGGGACAGGAAGAGAGGGAAAGTCAGGACCTTCTAGTGTTTTTGTAGATATCCACTGGGACATGGGGCGGGGGCTTAAAATTGTACAAAGGACAGGTTATTTCTGTAATCCTACCCCTATTTAACCAATCACAGACAGAAAGTCTCCAGGTTTACAAAGCTGTAAAAAATAGTAGACAAAGCAGATTTCTGAGCTGTATTTTGTTCTGCATTATTTAGAGTTTGGTGATTTAATGGTATATTACTGTATTGACTGTAATGGCAAAATGCAATGGTGACTGCTAAAAAAAGAGAAGAAATACATGTTTTTTATTTGTATATGTTTTATAGAAATCAATTTATCTCCTATCTCCCCATTATCAATTCCAACATGTTCTTGAAATTCAGCTCTAATAAATAAGAAAGTCTCAGAATCTACATTTTACATTTTAAACTACAACATTAGAAAAGTAGTGAAGCGTTGTTTGTTTTTTTGTTTTTTTTGTTTTTTCCTAGCTTATTTATTTATTTCTTCTTTGACTTCAGATCATTCCTCGGTATGGTCCACTCAATGGCCACATCTCAGTGACCATCAAAGGCTCAAACATGGGAATAAAAAAGGAAGACATCAAGAAGATCACTGTGGCTGGAGTGGACTGTGTTCACCAGGAGGACAGATACTCAGTCTCCACAAGGTACAGGTCATATCAACATTTAAACCACAACCTGAGCCGTCTGTACTCGCACAGGTCTTATTCTGACGGAGCCTTGGCATAAATGTAGATTCTAGAAGTGTTTTTACTGATTTCTCGGTGTTGACAGTGTGGTGTGTGAAATCGGTCCTGCAAAGAGAACACCCCCGTCTGACATCCCATTTCCACCGCGAAACCAAGGCACAGTAAATATAGAAGTGGAAGGAGGCAGAACAGGAACATCGCAGGTCATTTTCACCTATCGGGTAAGTCTGTACTTATCATCCATCTGCAGTGTAGAGGAAAATTAAATAACAGCTTGTTAAGGTAATGGTGGCTTAATGATAGATATTAGTCTGCTGCATTGTTGTTGATGCTGTTAAGATTTTGTGACAATTTATAGAAAAACTCTGAAAACAGGAGATAAAACATATAAAAGAAGGCTTTAAAAGTATGTTCTTATACAGAAAAGTAAGAGTAATTAAATCATATTTTGGTGCTTCCATTTTTTGTATTTGTGGGTATTTTTTACGTTGCTGCTGGTAGAACAGTATGTTTCATCAGTGATTGTATATTAAGTTAAAAAAATGTATATGTAGAAGAATACACTGAGAATCCACAGCCGTTTAGATTAATTATTGTCATATTTATTTAACTGTGAAAATACAGAGTAACATTTTAAAAAGTAAACAAAAGTTGGTCTAAAAGGATTTGTATGTTATGAGTCAGTGTTCTGAATGAAGTGGGTCTGTTTTTCTAATGTACCACAAATTTAATTAATCCAGTTCCTGTAACTCCCAAAAGTTTAAAAAATCTGAAATGTGTAGGCCCTACATACAAACAAACAAAGACACAACAGCTTTAAACCTATTTCTAAAAAACATGAAAAGTTTTCTGGCAAAGTAAGAAGAAACATCTTTTCTCAGTGGTTGTTCTCTCAAAACAAACTCCAGAGCATAAAATATCCTGCTTGTACAAACTCACCGATGCACACAGAGAAACAAATACCACCATAGTCAAGTTCCTCTCGCTCCTTTGTTTGTTAGTGTTTGATTTAAAAATGGTTCAGTTCTTTGATTTATCATTCCTCATGTTTTTTATTGAGCTGTGAGCTAATTAACGCAAACCACTGAGACCAAAATCACTTGACTTTATCTGCGGTGCTTTTGTGTCTTCAAAGTGTCTTTACCTCACAGACTCTTTCGTACACATGCTCTGCTTTGTTAGGATTATTTTTATGACGCTCCATAAACCTCAGTTAAAATTATAAAGCATCCTTTCTCATTTTTAATCAATTTCTTTTGTTCCTTGTTTGTCAGTTTTGTCTTTGATAGAATGTCATTTCAGTTTTCTTGAAGCCAGACCCAAAATATACTGTAGAACTGTCTGCAATTGTTGTTTTATTTCACTAAGAGATCCCTCCGGTGTTGCTGCTGCTGCTGCTGCTTCGTGTGGAGTTTTGTAGAGTTTGTCTCTTTGGAGATATTTATTTTTCTTCGCCAGAACAAGAAGATCAGATCTAAAACCAAACTCTATAAGTAAATCCAAGCTGCTGCACAACAGACCTGTGTTGCGCTGATTTTAAAAACATGTTTGTTCTTATTTACTTTGGATTTCTGTTTACTATTTACTCTGCTCTACGAGGGTCTTGATCCTCCTGTGTGGCTCAGAATTAACTTTTAATTGTCAGTGCAGTTTAAAAGTTATTCGTAGGAACAGGAAACAAAGCGTTCCTTATCAATACTTGGGGTACTGAATTTCTTCCCTATAACTGAAACACACATAAGAATATGTATTTAAAACATTGTAACTCGTTTAGTTTGTTTGACGAATACGCTTTAAAGACACAATATTAATACAGAAAATATAAGTATGTCTCTGTTTTACCTTTCTGTCTTCAGGACCCCAAACCCAACCATGTAAAGCCAGCAAAGGGTCCAGCTGCAGGAGGAACAGTCATCACTATTGAAGGAGAAGACCTCGACACTGCGACTAAAGACGATGTGGCAGTCAGCGTGGGGGGAGTGCCTTGTGAAGTGTAAGTATTGTGTGTTATTGCTCGAAAAGTCCCTAGTCAAACCACCAGCCTCTGTTAATCCTGATGGTAGCTGATGTTTTCTTTACAAAAGCTTAAACACATGACAAAATAGTCTCTCTGTCCTCTCTTTCCCTCAGCCTGTCATTTGGTAAACACATCACCTGTAAGACGGGCCGCTACCGTGGTCAGAAAGTGCCCTCTGACCCCCTGATGGTGACAGTTAAATATGGGAAAAACACCACCAAAGACGTCCCAGCTGCTTATCAATACTCCGAGAATCCAAAGATCATAGATTACTACCCCAGGGCCAGCTTTGTGTGGTGCGTATTTATTTACTTCACGTTAAGAGTTTCATTTTTGGCTATAAGGTTTCAGAACTTTGATGCAAATTAAGTACTTTAAAGACTGAATCTATGCCACTTTGAAGTGACTAATTAAATTATTTATTCCAGAGATATTTTGAGGTAAAATACATGTGTTTAAATGTGAACCATAGCGCTGAGGACTGTGTTTTTGTGTGCGCAGCGGTGGTCGGAGGATCGTGGTGGTTGGAAATGGCTTTGACTTGATTCAGAGAGCTACAATGAAAGTGTTGCCCTCTGTAGATGAGTTTTCACCGGACACCAAAACTATTGAGGTATGTATTGTGTTTGGCAGTTGATCTATAAAGCCTTTCTTTTCATTTTCTATCCCACTTGAACTCTGTAGACATATGTTGCGTTCCCAAGTCTTGTCGCCATCTTAAAGCAAGCACAAAATGTTTATCTGCACCTGTATTAAGTTAACATAAATATAGTGGTATACTGAAGTTTTTTACCTCGCTGCAGTTGTTTATTTGTGGAGAAAAACACCATATTTAAAGTCAAGTGATTCCAGATAGATTTTCAGCACTGATCTTTTATTCAGCCTCCTCTTCTGTCTTGTCTGACTTGCTGCCATCCCACTGAGCTCCCCTCCTTCTTCCTGCTTCAGACGGAGCTTGTGATGGAGCGGTGATAAAGCGCTTCACCTCCTCTCCCCTGCAGTGATTCTTTCCTGAGAGAGGGTGTCACTCAGAGCTCTTTGGCAGCGAAATAAGAGTGCTGTCGTTTTCTTTCCGTTTCACAGAGAACACGGTGTCGGTGAGAAGAGCCTGGATGCAGAATGAGCCAATAGTGTGCATTTATAAAAGTTACTCCTGTCTAATTTAGTTTTGGCTTATTATATCTCTATTCTTTGTAGAGAGTGTCTGTAAATGTGTGGAAAACCCGTGTTTTGATCTGAGTCACAGATTTCAATTGCGTTGGTGCTTTGGGTCATGGTAACTTGTTTAAAATGAAAATACATTTTTGAAAGTGAAGGCAACTTGATTATTTTTGCCTTCATATAAAAAGTAAAAGCCATTTGTATTCTATAATGGTGGAAGTCTCTGTATCTCGGCATTTCATACATTCATTTCTACATTTTGACATCGGATTTTATGCTATCGAATTCATTTTTCTGTCTTTCAGTTTGTGCAGGAGGCTAAGAGCAAGAACGACACAGTGCTCCAATTCAACTCCCCAGCTGTGAACTGCTGTGTAGACATCGAGTCGATCAGGACAGTTCTGCAGCTGGACAACGTCATGGAAGAGCTCAAGAACTTCGACTATCAGCCCAACCCAACGTTCGACCGACTGGCCAAGAACGTCATCACTGAAACCAGCATCATCATTGTAACGGTGAGAGTGGCTACTTATGGTTAAACAAAAATTAAAAAGCGTGTACCTCTTAATCTTTGGCCTTACTTTGGTTTATCTGTGCTTCTTAGGGTCGAGGATTCTCCAAAGCCATGACGGCCAAAGAGGCTCAAGCGTTCGTTGGAGATGCTTCCTGTCATGTGAATATACTGCAGGTGAAAGCAACACACGATATTTTCCTGAGATTGAAATATAGCTCTAGATTGGTTTAAAGAGTCAAAAAATTAAAGAGCTGTCTTCTCTCTGGGATTAAAACTACCTTTTTTTTTTTTACTCAAAATAATATTTTTTGGGGTGCACGGTAGCAGAGTGGTTAGCGCGCCTGCTTCACAGCAAGAAGGTCGTGAGTTCGAATCCCGGCCGACCCAAAAAAACATCGTTGGCTGATTGTAGCCAACTCTAAACATCATTGGCTAACTCTGGTCTTTCTGTGAGGAGTTTGCATGTCCTCCCCGTGTCACCGTGGGTTCTCTCCGGGCACTCCGGCTTCCTCCCACCGCCCAAAGACATGCATGTATAGGTGAATCTAAAGTGCCCCTAGTGGATGAATGTGAGAGTGAATGGTTGTCTGTCAATGTACGTCTAAGTGTCAGCCCCGCGACGAACTGGCCACTGTCCAGGGTGTACCCCGCCTACGGCCCAAAGCAGCTGGGATAGGCTCCAGCCACCCGCGACCCCACAAGTGGGATTAGCAGTAGAAGATGAATGAATGAATGAATAACATTTTTTGGGACTGTTGCTGCCGTGCTTGGTTACACAGTAGAAAGGACCTAAATGGCACACTTATTTATCAAACAAAGCAGGCTGAATGGACAATGGAGCCATACACTGTCTTTGAAAATGTGAATGCTATTTGTTCATTCTGGTGAATTTCAAACGAGCTATAAAGCTGAAGGGTTAATGAAGTGGCTAATCTCCGTTTTCTAATGGCTTCTAACATTAACCTCTTATAAAGAATTAACGGTTGACTGTTAGACAATAAACATTATCTTAGGTCCAATAACTAAATAAGATAATGAGTAACCTCGTAGGCAAACCCAAATTTAAAAAGAAAATGGTGTCTAAAGTGTTTCTTAGATAGATATGACATATTTATATATCCATTCTTTTTGACCAAAATATATCTTCATGTGTTTCATTGTGTTGATTCTGCACAGGATGATAAGCTGATCCTGGAGGCTCCTTCCTCTCAGCCCAGAGCCAGATCCAAACGCCAACGAAGAGATACAACCAATGACCTGCTGGAGCTAGTGGTACATGCACAAACACTGCTTAGCACAATCCTTTTACATGAGCTATCTTGTCGAGTGAAAGTAAAACACATATCGCATGCTGTGTGCTCAGGTGAAGTTTGGAGACGGCGAGTGGTTGGTGGGTTCAGTGTACTACGCGAGAAAAGACGACATCCCCCTGGCAATTATTATCCCCGCTGTGATTGTACCCATGCTGCTTTTCATCGCTGTCTCTGTCTACTGCTACAGGTACACTTAAAAAACATTTGACACAGTATAAATATATGGGCCTGCTGGGTTTGATTTGTTTAAAATGTGCTTGCTTGACGACTAAAGGAGGAAGAGTCAGCAGGCAGAGCGCGAATATGAGAAAGTGAAACACCAACTGGAGAATCTGGAGGAAAGTGTCAGAGATCGCTGCAAGAAAGAGTTCACAGGTAAGCACATACACACAACTGTTGACTTCAGATGATTGAGAGATGCTATTACTCAGGGCAAGGGCCGTATCTGTGCAGATGTTGTGTGTGTGTTTCCTCCTGATACACCATTGTACCCATAAAAAAACGTGTCAAGGCTCCCTTGGATTGAGACTTTAATCATGTTAGGAGAGTTCACCTTGTATAGAACTACTGTGTCTGAGTGTCTTTGAAGCTACAGGGAGGATAACTGTTGATCACAGTCTTCTTGTCTTGGTTAACAAAACCAAAGGATTTTTTTTTTTATTCATCCAGTGTCAAATGTTCATTAAAAAGATTAAATATATTTAAGCAGAGATTTATTGCTATAAATATGCTGAATTGATATTTAATGACATTTTTGAATGAGGGTCAGACTATTGTACACTTTTCTAGATAAATAAGAAAACTTTAGCCTGTCACAGTTTTACAGATGAGTGCATGTCAGTGGTATGACAGGTTATCTCCATATTATGAACTCCTGCCAATGCGATTCAGCAGATCGGCCGGTGCCTTGGCTCAGATTTCACAAAGCATGCTTCAGGTTTTTGGCCAGTTCTGTGGTGAGCCTTCAGCTGAGGCTGACAGCTCTGTTGTTGAGCTTCAGGGTCAGCAGATGCTTCATATGTGAGCTGTTGAGAGGGGAGCTGAATCCTCCCACCAACATGTAAAGACATGAAAGTCTTGTGATCCACCAGACGGATTACATCAAAACATGTTAGTATAGGTATTTGTCAGAAGCATTGGAAAAACACATTTCAATAATAATTTTTTTTGCTTTTTGTCAGATTTGATGATTGAAATGGAGGACAATACCAGTGACTTGAGCGAGGCACGCATCCCCTTCCTTGACTACAAAACCTATACCGACTGCAACTTCTTCCTGCCGTCTAAAGATGGAGCCAATGATGTCATGATCACAGAAAAGATCAAGATCCCAGAGAACCGCAGGGCCACAGTGTCTCAAGCTCTGAACCAGTTCTCAAACCTGTTGAACAGCAAAACCTTCCTCATTAATGTATGTTTACTGCTTATGATCAACATGTTTTCACAACTCATTCTCAAAGACAAAAACTGTTTGCCTGTCAAACTTGAAAAATACTGTCAGAGGTGTGTTAGTTTGCATAATAATCTTTTGTTCTTATAAAAGACTTGGAAATTATTTGGTTAATCTCCTTTCTGTCAACAGGCAATATGCTGAATGGGGGGTGGAGTGGAGTAAATGCTTTGAACATTACACGTTACATATGCATTAAATACTAGCTTGAAAAGAAATAATCCATAATGATAAAGTTTGCCTAATAACTTATTTGGTTTTATGAAGTATTCTGCCACCAGCCACTAGAGGGCATAAGTTATATGTTTTCTTCAGTGACTGTCCTGTGTCTACAGTTCATCCACACTCTGGAGAGTCGCCCTGATTTCAACGCTCGGGCCCGTGGGTATTTTGCTTCTCTCCTGACGGTGGCGCTGCACGGCAAACTGGAGTATTACACCGACATAATGCGGACACTGTTGCTGGAGTTAATGGATGAACATGTGCAGAACAAAAACCCCAAACTCATGCTGAGGAGGTGAGAGAAAACATGATCAAATTGTATCTATAAGTGTATTGACAAAAAGATATCACTGAAAAGAAGCCTTGGGGAGTTCCTGTAATGATTTATGTGCTGTGTTTGTCCGTATGTAGGTCAGAGACAGTGGTGGAAAGGATGCTTTGTAATTGGATGTCCATCTGTCTCTATCAGTTCCTCAGGGTAACACAGCTTCTTTAAATTCTTGTTTTTCCCTGACTAATTTCCTCTTTATTTCAATTTGTCACTTATGCTGTTTCTCTACCTTTCCACCCTCAGACTCTAGGAAACCTTTTTTTGTCATTCTTGTTTGGCACTCTTTCTGTGTCCCTTTCTTATAAATCCTCTGACATCATTCTTCTTTTTCTTCTTTACATTTTTGAATGTGTTGTTTTGGTTTTCCTCACAGCTGCATTGCTTGCATGTGTTTGATGTTTGTTTTAGGACACAGCAGGTGAGCCATTATACAAATTGTTCAAGGCCTTAAAGCACCAAGTGGAGAAAGGGCCGGTGGATGCCAAGATGAAGAAAGCCAAGTACACTTTGAATGACACAGGCCTGCTGGGCGACGATGTCGAGTACTCTGTGCTGGTTAGTGCTCCTCGATGCTCACTATTCACCAATAAAACCTTTGAAAAGTGTGTGGAGCATGACTTACTTTCTATTGATGTTTGTTTTTGTTTTTGTTTTTGCAGACACTACAGGTGTTGGTGCATGGTGAAGGACCAGACGTAACTCCAGTAAAGGTGCTCAACTGTGACACCATCACGCAGGTGTGTTAAGAACATAGGGTGAAAATTGAAAGAAAAAAGTATATCACAACATCCAAAATAGGTTTAAGTAATGTAGTGAGCAGCTTGCTTTGTGACACAGGCCCTGAAATGTATTTAACAAAGGAAAGGTTTCTAGGGTAATCATATTTTGCTGCTTATTTCATGATCAGAGTGTATGAAAGGGGAATACAGTTTTCTAAGCTTAGAGTGCACCCTGAGGACTTGTAAATATGATGAGCAGCAGATCAAGTGCTCTGTTAACAAAAGAGATAGTAGATAGACCAATTAGATAGTTTGCTCAGAAATGTTTTCACAGTAAACATCTGTTTGTTATGAGAAATACACAACTCAATACACAAACTTCTGTGAATGTTCGTTTGGTAACACTTTATATAAAGACAAATATGAATGTAGAGTACAGTAGTCTTTCATGTGTTTGATTTCTTTTTTCTTTTCTAGGTGAAGGAGAAGATCATTGATCAGGTGTACAGGAATCTGCCATACTCTCAAAGGCCCAAGGTGGAGAGTGTTGCTCTTGGTAAAATAGTTTCTCTTTTTTTCAAATATCCATTAAAGATGCATTAGTTACAAGTTTTTATTGAGATATCTTGAGTGTCACATTGTATATCATAATTTGACTGAACAAAGTGGCTCAGTTTTATTGATTTCTAAAGCACTGTGAAATTATTATTAAGTAATTAACCTTTCTGCTTTTACTATATACTTACTTAAGGGCCACCTGTAGCAAAAGGGTCGCATTTTGCTTCTCTGGCATCATTCATGCATTGCCTTGAAAACTTTGTCCAAATAAAACTTTTCTGTCTATCTGGTTGGTTCACAGAGTGGCGCCCTGGCTCCACTGGTCAGATCCTGTCAGACATGGACCTGACTTCCCAGAAAGAAGGACGCTGGAAGAGACTTAACACACTGGCTCATTACAATGTGAGTTTTAAAATGCCAACACTGAGTAAAACTGAGTTTGGTGCTGAGGCTGGTGAAGAATTTCAACTTGACAATTCAATATCAACTTTTTGATCTTAAAGCAGGGGAGACTGACCGACTCCTTGCAGCTCTTTTATTGCTTGAATGTCACTCACTTTTTGTGAAGCTCAGACCTTTACTTGAAGCCAGAGAAATGTTGAGCCCCAAGAGACTGGCCCTCAGGCTGTAGAAAACTAACAAAAACTCCAAGCCCCCTCTGTCTCCATATGACATTTAAATCTAGACGTGTTGATTTATTCCCTATTGTCTGAGTAAACATTTCTTGTCCTTTAGGTGCGTGATAATGCCACTTTGGTCCTGTCCAGAGTTTTACACACACAGTCGTTTCATCAGCACCAAGACAGCCATGAAGAGAGTACGTACACACAAAAATAGACTGCATGCTTTTACATACGGTTTCATGTAACATTTACTGTTTCTCTTGCCCTTAGAAAATGCTCTGCTAGAAGACGACAACACCTTCCACCTGGTCAGACCAGCAGACGAAATAGATGAAGTAAAGTCCAAGAGAGGCAGCATGAAGGACAAAGCCATGACCAAGGCAATTACTGAAATCTACCTGACCAGGCTTCTGTCTGTCAAGGTGCGCTACTCAAAAATATATCAAATGTGCCCTGTTTCCAAAGATACACTTTACTGCACTTATGGCAACGTGGTATATTGTTGCTACGCTGAAGAATAAGTCCGTCTTGACAAAAATATTATTGTCTTTTTAACACTAACACTATTTTTTTCTTCTTGGTGTATTATGTTTTCTATTTTAAAGAAATACAACATACTATTCATTGTTTAGAGTATGGTATGCACTTTGTCGTCCCATCTGTAAAGTATCCAGCGTTCTGAGATGTATAGTTCCATATCTGTTTGTGTGTTCCAGGGCACTCTGCAACAGTTTGTGGACGATTTCTTCCGCAGCGTGTTGTGTTCAAGTTCTGTTGTCCCCCCCGCTGTAAAATATTTCTTTGACTTTCTGGACGAACAAGCACAGAGACATGACAATGTTGATGAGGAGACTCTACACATATGGAAGACTAACAGGTAACACACAGACAAATACTTCCATGCAGTAATGTGATCGGTGTTAAGTGTTATTTTGAACATTATTACAAAGTGTTTGATATTTAATGCATTAAACTGCCGATTTATTTTCACTGTTCCAAGTTCATTAATTCAAGCCAAGTTTTTAATTTCTTTAGATGTTTACTTCTTCAGGTGCTAGAAGTCAGATCTCAGTCTGCAATAGAACGCTTTTGTTATGGTCTTGAATGACAATTATGTTCTGCTTGATTTTAGCTCTGTTATAAAATTCGCTTCCTTTTCTCTCTGACCAAAAGTTCTGTTTAACAAATAAAAACTGACTCATAAACAAGTTTGTAGAAAAGTATAAACGTAGATCATGCTGTCTGTAAATGACTCTAGATGTGTCTGACTCAGAGTTTGCCAGTGTCTCATTAAAGCTCCTCTCAATCTCAGCCAGAGATACAACCTACAGTGAAAACCTGCTAATTGAAATGAAGCTGTTTCTCCAGCTCTCTGTGTGTACTAGCTCATCAGCTAAACTAGGCAGTAATTACATACTCCTTGCTGTTTAACCATGCGGTTGTGCACATGAAAGGGCTGATATAATTGACAGGCCCTTATCACGACAGATTAATGATGACATTGAAGTATAAGGATAAATGGAGACAGAAAGAGATTGCTCACATTGTTTTTATGTCCAAACCTTCTTTCCTTTTAAACTAGCCTTGAGCTCAGCCTGTCAATCAACAGGAACGTGCACACACACTCACACACAAACACGCTGGACAATGAAATATTCATCAGCTGTGGTGAATTATTGACAAGGGTTATGGTCTGTGGAGGGAGAGACGGCATGAGAAGATGAAAGGAAGCAGGGATGAGCAAAGGGAAGGGAAGAGAAACGTCAGCAAGTCTTTAAAAAGTGTGCAATGGTGTGGAATTAGGAAAATTCAAAGCCCTCAGAACATATTTCTAGTGGTTTCAATGCAAAGTTTGTATATATCATAAGTTCAGACCAAAGAGTTGAATACTAAAAATATAAAAAGTATAACTTTTACCTTATTGAAGTGTACTTATATATACTTTCTGAAAGTGCGTTCTGTCCTTATATGTGAAATGTCATGTCCCTAGCTTACCACTGCGCTTTTGGGTGAATATTCTGAGGAACCCCCACTTCATCTTTGACGTGCACGTGACGGAGGTGGTGGATGCCTCGCTCCACGTCATCTCTCAGACCTTTATGGATGCCTGCACCAAGTCAGAGCACAAACTTAGCAGAGTACGTAAACCCAAACAGACCTGATGTTTATTTCAGATAAAATGTCTCAAAGTACGTCATATGCCTTTTTCTAAACCATTAAATACATACACTACACAGCATACAAATGAATAATGTATGAGAAATTACCAAATTATTAAGTATTGACTAATAAAGTAAAACATATAGTTCCTCTGTTTTCAGAGCAGAGCCTTATTCCAACTGGATTTAATTACAGTACTACTTCACAAAATAAACCCTGTCATTTAATATTTCAGGAACATTCAAAAACTGATGTCACTCAAAATATGCCCTCATTAAACCAAGGGTCTGGCAATTACAATGACTTTGGTAAAACACTGATTTGAACTATTCTCCTTTTCCTTTCACTGTAGGAGTCTCCAAGCAACAAGCTGCTCTATGCAAAAGAAATTTCCACGTACAAGAAGATGGTAGACGAGTGAGTCTGTTACACTTTAGATAAATTACAAAAAATGGGAAAAAGTACGACTTTAAAATGACCTTTTACATCTTCTCATGTCATTTATCAGCTATTACAAAGGCATTAGACAGATGGTTCCAGTGAGTGACCAGGACATGAACACACATCTCGCTGAGGTGTCCAGGGTACGACGATTATATTTATCTTATCTACATACAGTACTGTGCGAAAGTATTAGACAGATGTGAAGATGCAGTAAGTAAGAATACTGTCAACAATATACATCAATTTACAAAAATGGAAAAGACCCATTTTTAGAGTGATTCCAGAACAAGGACGTGATGGTGTTACTCTGAACTGAACATCATGGAGTCTGGCCTGGTCTTGTCTGGGATTAAATGGTCTGGTTTAGTCAAGTTTGGCCTTAATTTGTCGGGATTCTCCAAATGTCTGAACCGAATCTGCCCAGATCCTTCAAAAACTAAGACAGTGGATATGCTACAACTGTTGCTGTTTTGAGGCAAAGTCAAACCAAATATTGATTTGATTTAGAATTGTCTTCGGTTCTTTCTCTTTGGATCTTTTAAACTAATAACAATCTCCAGACTTTATAGTTTACTTCACTTTGTATAGCCACACTCGCATAAAACTTGTGCACAGTACTGTATATTTAACAGTTATGAGGTGTTTTCCATAAAATGCTTTTACAGTTTAATTTTTTTATATTGATATCCTGTCTGTAAATATGTGTCAACCTTTACTGTGAAATATTTAGGTGAAAGAGGACTTTACTGTGTTTTTGTTTTACAGCAACACACAGACAAGCTGAATACCCAGGTGGCCTTACATCAGCTCTATCAGTATGCCAGCAAATACTACGATGTGGTAAGAAGGGTTTATTTTATTACAGAAGCGTTCAGCCAATAAGTCCATTACATCTTCTGCCGGTATATATTTTGCTGTACTTTTGTGTTTCCTGCAGATTATCCAGTCACTAGATGACGATCCAGCCGCTCAGACTAAACAGCTTACCCTTCGCCTACAACAGATTGCCGCAGCCCTTGAGAATAAAGTCACTGACCTTTGACATCTGAACTCTCAGAGGATATTAATGGGTAGAGCTCCAAAAAACAGAAGATGTCATTTTCCACGCATGGATTTAGAAGGAGTAAGAGCTCAGAGAGGACTAAAGCCACAGGAAACCGACTTGGGATAAAGTTATAGACAAAAGAAGACTTTGGACAAAAGAGATTTATTGAGCCTAAGCGGAGGAAAGTGAAGTGCTTATATCCTCTACATTGTATTTGCAGTGATCCTAGAAAAAATGCAAGGAGATATGGTGCCTGCAAATAAAAACTCTGTGAAAGCAAAGTTATTTTTTCTGTCAGGTTGGCTGTTCGGCTTGTTTATATTTTTGGACAATGTGGACATCTGTCTGGGCTCTTCACACAAAGTTTAATTTAACCATAGCAGGACATGTTATAGTATGAGATGTCCCATTGGATAATGAACGAATCATTCTGAAGAGCAATCAGCCGGCACAAAATATTGTGTGCTGCTTTTTAAAGCTGAAATCTGACCTTTTTTTTCTTTCAAGCTGTGGTTAGATATGCATTAAGGCTTTATTTTTAGTTTTTATTTTGGTTCCAGTCTCCTGTTGATCCTGAAAACCCAATTCTGAAGGCACTCTAATTGTTTTAAACTAAAGCAATGAAATACTTGGGTGAAAAGCAGACAAATAATAATCAAGAGATGACAACCAACTATGGTACATGCCACTGTTTAATCAGGAGACTTGATTTTGACGGCACAATTAAGGCGAGTGTATTCAGGGTACGACTAATTTAAACCACTTTGACTTCATCTGTATCATTGCCATATAATTTATACACATTTATATGTTTTAGCTGCAGTATGATTTCATATCAATGCACAATGTTTACTTCACAGCATAGAGATTTACCTTTTAATTGTCAGTTTTTTTCTTGTTCCTTTACCTTCACATTAGCAACATGCTACACATCCTTTAATGAATAGAACAAGTGCCATATTGATTTATTTAGTGTTAATCATGATTATATGCCTTGGTCACTCTGTTACCATCCTGTGGCTGAATGAATGTTTTGCTGTGAACAGTCCTGACTGCCTAGTCGAGTGCTCTAAGCAGCCAAACCTTTTTTCTAGTTTAGTTCATTTCTATTTTTCATCATTTGAGTTTTGCAATGGGCTTTATGTAATGCAGTGGGGTTTTTTTTGTTTTTGTTTTTTTAATTAGTGAATGAAGTGTCTTTTGAAGACAATGCCCATAGACTCTTTAGAGTCTCACATTAAATGTAGACATCATTGTCTTACTCTAAGCCTTATCTGTCTATCATGCAGTGTCTGCCTGCCTTGTTTTGTTATTTGATGCAAAAGTTAAAAAAACATGTATATTACAACAAATTTATTTTATTATATAAGGTGTTTAAATGTGAGATGGATTGTTTAGGAAACACACCACCCTAAATCAATAGATTGAACCAGTATGTTACAAATGTCTATTGATGACAGTACATGCACCTCAGTTAATGGAGACTTTTTTAACTACATGATTAATTGTCTAAGATGTTACAGCGAAACTCTTCAGCTTTAACACTTGTGTTCATTACTCTTTGCTTATGTTTTCTTCATGTAGAAAACAGGGGAAACTGACTGCATTTTTTTCCTCAGTGACATCTGAAGCAATATTGCTTACTTGTCTGTTTGTACTTCACAGGAATGGGCACCACATGACCTCTGACTCTACAGACTGAAATAAATCCGCTAGATCCGTTATTTTCAGGCCGTTTATAGATTTCTGCTTTTGGATGTAAAACTTTTTTGTGTTTCCATGAAACTGCATTGTTTGTATGATTGCCACAGCCCAGACGTGATATGTGCTGTTACTTTTATAAAAACAATGTTGATATGTGAACATTTTGGAGTTTGTACGGTTGATTTTGACTTCAAATTGTCCTTTCATTTAAAGTTTTTTAAACTTATTGCTTACATAAATCTGATTTCCATTCCCTCTTCAAATATTACTAGTAAGGGAACAGATCAGATCTAATCAGTGCAAGGAGATGCCCTGCCGTCTCTGCCTCTTTCCCTTCAACAAGCTTCTTTCTGCCTTCTTTCTGCCACCAATAAGTGCCTTAAAATAAAACTTTATATGTAGAGGGGTCTAGTCTTTCTTGCAAAAACAAATAGAAAGCTTTAGACCTACTTGTCAGTGTCCAAAATAATAATCACATTCCCATTGATGATCATAAGTTAACGTTGCAAAACCAAGACATGAATAACAGACTAAGTGAATAATCTGGACTTCACTACTCAAATAGCACCTATCGCCTTGTCTGCTTTTCAGTTTGGTTGCAGAAATGTGCTGATTGCTGCCACTTGTGCCTGTAGTAAGTGAGATAGCAATTATGTTGCTGCATATTTGTCATTGTCACAGTTGAGTGCAACCACCATTTCCATAGAATTAATAAAAATGGAAAGTTCAGACATTTTTTGCACAGCTTCTTGAGACTGGAGGAAAATTGTTACTCTAAAACTCAATTATACTTTCCTGCCCAGTATTAGACAGATGCAAGCTAAAGCTAAATGAATGAGGTGCATATGTCTTTGCAAGTGTTCATTTGAAGGAGTCACACAGGGAAGCCAACCCTCATTATTTATAGATCTATGTGTTGCTGTTTGATGATGGCTGTTTGGTGATACTTGAGTGTATTTGAAATATGTGTTTTATGATGAAAACTTTCATATCGGTGCCCAATGGTACTGATATTTTATACCAACATTGCTGAGCATATCCGAGGTTTGTACCATAATTTGTTTGTCACATACCACTTTTAGTTGTTTATTCTTGTAAACTCCATGTAGGAATAATTACAATTGGATGACTGGAGGTGTAAGGTATTAAAAAAAACAGAAGTGGGCAATCAAAATGGCTGGTCTACACTTAACTGAAGCCCATATCAGTGACTCTTCTGAGGAAGTGGAGAAGTGGGCATAAATGTTGACCAGGACTTCCGGATATCCAATAAAATATGTTTTTACAAGTGCACATTTGGTGTTTTTCTTGATAACACAAAATGGGCTGTGACAGTGCTATTCAAGTTGACAGAGCTTCAGAGAACAAATCCCACTCTATTCTTTTCTTATTTATGTTTTAGGGAGTTCCTGTGTGGGAGTAGAACTGTTGCAGTCTAGTTTTAACTGGCACTTCTGCACCTTAGGCAAGGACAACAGCACATATTCATTGGTTCGCCTCTCTTTTAGGATTCAAGCAAAGTAACAAGTCAAGGTAATCTGATCTCATCTCATTAAAAACTGCAAAAAAGTCAACTCTGAAACTTCTATGCCATACAATGCCCCTAAATTCATCATATTAAGCTTAATTAGGCCTAGTTAAGCTTACCTTACTCAGCATTGCTTTGGATGTTAGTAAATGATTCTGCCTAAAATGTGAAGCTTACATGAACAATTTTTTATTGCTGTGACATTATTCATGAAGAGGAAGTGTTTCAGCACAGTTTAAGCGTGATAACAGCGCCTCCGTGTGTCCTTACTGTGAACGCCAGTCTGAAAACTTCACTTCTTAAAAAGCACATGAGAAACGCATGAAACTGAATGAAAAATATTTATATTTAGACCCATTTTCTATTTGTAAGATTTAGGATTAAACCTTGTCTCAAACTTGTCTTTTTTGTGTTTTCATCAGATCAAAATTTATTAGATGTAGCCAATCGGAGCAATGATGTAAACCAACAGGTCTCCTCGACATATAGGGTTTACAATAAGACCTCTTGGGACAAGATATTATTAGACCTGTGTCTAAGGGTAACAGGTCCATCCAGCTCTGTAGGCCTGCATGCCTAGGTGTACCCTACTATTATGCTATTGCAATAAAATGATTTTGGGCATGTAGGCTTCACTCAGTCTACACTAGTTTTATCATGTTGCTCATGCTTACGCTGTCTTAGTAACAATATGATGAAAAAAGTAGGCCTATACAACAACATACTGTCTGGTGGGCTATATGTGATATAATTAATTAAGGTTTATAAGGAATGGCAGAATTGGCTGTATCAATACATTTTTATTTGATCCAGAAAATAAAAATAATAAAAGGAATAAAAAACAAAGTATATTTCTCAGTGAAACAAGGATTGAATGTGTCCCCAGCATGTAACCGGTGGTTATTTTCACTTACTGCAGGAAACTGAATGAGCAATCAATCCCATTCTGTCACTTTGCAGTGAGGTGAATGTGTGTGTCATGCTTGTGTGTGGGTGGCGTGACTCATTTAAAAAGGAGAGAATAGAGCCATGGGAATATTACAAAAGTAAGAGATGTCATAGAACAAACTATACCGCTGCCTTGATGCTTACCTGGAGCACTCTGGAAATGATGTACTCTATTATGAAGCCAATTACAGGCTCCAGTCTGTATTCAACAATTACTCCAATTTTCCATGTGAAAGTATGTTGTTGTGACGTTAACGGACTGTAAACTACATAAAGGCAGCTTTTTAAAATTATTCTATAAACTAGTTTGTTGTTTTTGACTGAAATGTGATATTAAATCCTATATTAGACAAAACACACACACACACCAAACAGAACTTATTTATATTTGGGTGATGAACTGACCCCCAAAATACAGACCAATAATGGTAACAATATAAAATGCAATAGTATTAATTTATTCATTTACTAATGATTCATTTTTTTAGCTGTTATTGGTGCATCATACCTTTGAGTTCCAAAGACCTATGTGGGCTACTCCATTCTGCCACTTTGTTCATTTCAATAAAAATGTACCAGTGAAATGATTTGAGCTGGCTTTAATCTGCAGAGCACATGTGCAGATCTTACACACACAAATACACACAGAGCTCAGAGCTCCCTCAACAGCAGGGGTCCCTCCCTCTCTCCACCTTTCCACCTCCCCTTCTCTTCTCCTGTTGCTCCTTGGACTCTTTCCGTCCCTTCTCCGGTCGAGAACACACAATATAACAGCATTCACCTTGCTTGTTGTCTTTATCACCACTTGAGTCACATTTTATGTCATTTTTACTAAACTTCTGGATGAGACATGGGATGTGGAAATTCGTCCCCAACTTCCACCGCAAACAACAGCAAATCAGGTGAGAGCCACTGTCAACAAGAGGGTAAGAAACAAAACTGTTTCAACTGTAATTTATTCATTTATGTGCTTAAGTCTGACTCAGGTGCTAAGAATCAGATCTGTTGCTTAAGTGTTGCAGTGTTGTTAATATGAATGCTCTTTAAATAATATGTGTGGTGTTTGGTAAATGATTAAATAAATTAGTGTGGTTTAACAAACACATAAGTGGTTGTTTGATCAAGATTCAGAAGTAGAATATTATATTGACTATGCTATAATCCTTTGAAGGTGATTAATCAGTTTTTTCCCAAGTTACGCTGCTAAATTTTAGGCTGCCCCTGAATAAGGAGTGAACATTTACATATGTTAAACATGTCCATCAGCCTTCTCTACAGACTACAGGTCAGGACAGTGCTCAAACTGGGTGGAGCTGAAGGTTTAACTCCACCCATGTTGACCACAGCCTTGGTATCTTAAATATTACAGAAAATGGTGCTGTATTTAGTGGGGTGGTTTTTACACATTACACTTACACAAAAGTTGTTACCTGTTTCTTGTGGGTCACAAACAGAAATCATCATATCTCGATCAATTCAGGTCATCTTCTTTCAAAAAACTGTAGAAGTAAGTCTGTCATAGGTTGCCCAGTGTCAGTTAATTCATGAAATACTAAAAAAAAGAAAAAAGGGATTGGTAGAAACTGATGCAGCAACTGACATAATGATTAGTAGTAAATGATTGCGGGATATTATGACAAACGTAAATATTACCATACTGTGTGCAGATTGAAGAGTGTCAGAACTCCTATCATCATTAAATGCCCCTTGTGTAATTCAATGCACCTAATCACACAGACACATTGACAATATTTAAAAAAGGTTTTGACCCCAATCTTTCGTGCATGTGTGTCCACAGATCGTGTTGAGTCTTCATCAAAAGTGTAAGTACATTTTTCTTCTTTATATTAAATCATGAGATCACAACATTGCATTTTATTTAAACTGACATCAAACCGTAGTTTAAGTTGCCAGAGTGTGTGTGTTTCTTGTGTGTGTGAACAGATCAGATGAGTCTGCAGCAGAAGATGACAAACGGAAGTAAGTAGTTACATTAGGATTTTCCGCTCACACATAAATATGCAATGTCCATTTCAATTTGAATTTTCTTTGTGTGTGAGATCAGGAACTATGGAGGCGTTTATGTGGGTTTGCCTACAGACCTAAGCAATGTTCCTCAAGTGCAGATTGGCTCTCTCAGAGGTACACTCTTACGCTATTACTTAAGTAGGCTGCGCAATATACAACCCTTACAAAAGTATCAGCCCTGAGTCCAAGGCCATAATCAGGAAACTTCAGGAGATATGACATAATGTCACCTAGTTCTTTATGCAATACAATAAATAAAATAACACATTTCTTCATAGACTTTACATGTCTTGCTCTAGTGAATGAGATAATGAAGATTTTACCTTTTGCCATAATGTTGTGAAAACAAACACATTTTGTGATGTTTGCAGAAATGTACTTTATTAAACCTACTTCTGCAAGCAGTAGTAGTAATAGTTCTATTCATGCAGGATCGTGAACACAAAATCCAGAGTTACACTGGCTTAGCTCAAAGTGTAAACAAACATGGAAATTTCAAAAGTAACATTTGTGAGGAAGCCTGCTCAAAAATGATATTTGTTACACCTTTTAATGATCCAAGCTTTAAATTTATTATAGTAGTACTTTTAAGATGTAACTTCTAACTAAGGAAGTTTATTGGAATCCTTACAATGGTTAGATTATCACAGTGGATTGAGCATTACGAATGACAAGCTGCTCAGTCCTTGTAGCTTCCATGCCCCTAGCGTGTGTTTCATGTGTTTTTAAGGAAGTGGATGGAGTATTTAGATGTTTGTATCTGGTGTGAGGCACTGTGTGTACGTGAGAGTGCTCATATCCAGCTTCCTATAATGTACACACACAGACACACATCACGTCCACATTTCCTGTAGAGTCTTCAGGGTCAGTAGAGCATGGGAGAAGAAAGATCCCCACTGCAGAGTGTCTTTTGGCTGTTATGTCTCCTTTATGTTTATGTGTTCATGCATGTGTAAATAGATATCAGCAGTCTACACGAATTTTATATTTTGTCCAGGTTACATAAGTGTTAGCTTTAACAGTCTTAGTTTTTAGACGTGTGTGAGTGTGTTGTGTTAATTAATGGGAGTGTTGCCCACAGAGAGTGAACGAGACCCAGAGTCCCTGAGGAAGCCGCTGTGGGGAAATGGACTCTAATTTTAATGAAGCACCAGGTCTGTGCTTGCTTCTGTCAAGTGTTACAAGCACTTCCACTTTCTCCATCCTTTTTTATTAGTATTAACTATGTAGTTTTTGCTACACAAAACTATTGTTTTGTTTTTTGCCTTTTTCCCCAATTATTTAAATGTACTGTTGAGTGTGGTATTGCTATGTTGTTAGTGTATGATTTTAACCTACATATTGTTCTTTTTTTCAAGTGTACAGCTTGTAACAAAAGGTGCCAGAAAGAAATGGTGATTGCACAAAGAGAAGAGACCTGCCTAGCCTCGAATGGGAAGTGCCCAGCTCCCAGTGGAGTAAATCTTCTCTTTTTACATCCCCTGCAAGGACTGTGATGGGATCACTTCGCCTTAGTCTAACACACTGTGTGGCTATGGAAGCTAAACCAATACACTGCTGATAGTGTGCCACTGTGTACTTGGATGAAAGCAGACTGCTGCAATTGCAAATCAAGGACTGTCTCTTGCATTACAATATTCTAAAAGCTCAGCCGAGAAGATATTTTGGTAGAACTAATTGTGCAGTAGTGGTGGTCAGTCAGTAACCTAATGTCACGTCTGTAGTAGGTCAGAATATCCCACCGTAAATCTAAGGTTTGGTTTAAAGAGAGAACTGCAGACTCTTGGTCCTCCACACTTCATTAGCAGCTCCTGCAGAGAGATGACGTGGGCAAATGATCATCTCCTTTGGGAAACAGTACAGAAGTATAGAAGTGTTAAAAAGTGTTGTGTGTGCTATATGAACAGTCATATGTGCAGCCTATATTGTTCAGATATTGCTCTTTATCTTTGACATTAAGGATGCTGAACTCTGTGATATTAAATAGTGACTGTGCTTATTCATTATTGTTGCAGAACCTAAATTTGATTTACTGTCTGCTGCTTTCCTGTAGTATTTGTTTTTTTTCCTTGTATAAATGTAACGGTTTTGTGATGATGTCCATCTTTAAAATTGATCATTACAATCTACGATGTCTGTGTTAAAGTATAGATGTTTTATTTGTGTTTGTCTCACTAGATTTTAATCATGTACTTTACCACGGTAATAACTGAAGAAATGTAGACCACATGTATAAGCTCTAGTCAGTTAAACACATAGGCTTATGGCAAAAAGCTAAAATATTCTGGAGTTGCATTATCAAAGGCACAAGTGAGTTAGTTTAGATAAGCTTACAAATATGACGGCTGTGTGCTCTAGATAAATCACCAAAACAAAATAGATCTCCAACAAAATAACACTCTTCATTCACACAGATCAACAACTCTGCTTTCACACAGTAACGACACAGAAGATGATTCCATTTCAACATTTTATCAGTTGATCTACTTGAGCAAAATAAACCACCAACTCTCAGCTGACAATATGTGCACAGGTGCATCTGTGCACACAGAGCACAGTACGAGGGAAAGTGCCTAACAGTGAGCTGTGTTATTTTATACACATCGAGGTCTGAATGGTTTGAGGTTTTTTAGGTACGGTACAATGTCTCTCAAAATAAACGTAACATCATGAGTTAAACAACTGTGAAAACATAAACAAAACAGAAACCTATATTATAGAACAGGGTATATACAAAGGCATTGGCATTTAAGGACGTTGAATTTCAAGCACATTGTAAGTGCAACATTGGCATGTGTGCATTTTAGGTAAATTCATATATAAATAATGAAAATGTCAGCATAAGCATGTAGACCTAACCTCATAACAAAGGTTAGCCTACGTTAAAATGCACAACATAAACTGCTTTTCAAGACAAAGAAGAAGACAGAGAAACTGCAGTAATATCTCTGTACCCATGTCACTTAAAAGAAAAAGAAATGTAGGTGACATGGTTTGATTTGCATCATACTGAGCCTTGACTTCCTTTCCTGATAAGCACATCTTCTCCAGAAGCCAACTTCCTGTACAGCTCGAGCAGTTCTTCAGGTTGTGGTATCCTTGACTCTGGTGTACAGGGAATGTCATAATCTGATGAGACTTGTGAGTCAGGTAGCTCCTCTATGCCATGCTGGACATGGCTGTCCATCTGATTGGCCCCTATGCAGTTTTCATTGGAGACTTGCTTTGGATGCAGAATCAAAGTGTCAGGTAAAGATAAATCCTGGTTCT
Source organism: Rhyacichthys aspro (assembly GCA_036850595.1). Classification (NCBI taxonomy): domain Eukaryota; kingdom Metazoa; phylum Chordata; class Actinopteri; order Gobiiformes; family Rhyacichthyidae; genus Rhyacichthys; species Rhyacichthys aspro. The sequence goes on along the minus strand of CM072159.1, from coordinate 20,040,330 downwards.
GTGATGAGTGACTAGACAGAGACGCAGAAAGACTCAAGCTAAAGTTTTCAGTAGATTCCAGGGTTTCTTCTTCATCTTCCTCACTGAACAGTTCAGGTGTTTGTGAATCTGTTAATCTAGACGAAGACAGGCTTTGAACAGAGCAGCCAGACTGTGACTGGCTGGTTTGGCTGTCAGTCAGCATGCCCAAAGTAAAAAAGTCTTCCCATTTTGGAGCATTATTGGGAGATATTTCCTCCTCTTTTTTCTCTGATTTGACGATCTCCTCCTTTTTAAAAGGCATGTCCCCCTTTCCAACTTCTTCCTCTACTTCCTCATCATCATCATCATCACCTTCCTCTTCATCATTGGACTCAGTGCAGTCCACATAGTTATGTGAAAACAGCTGGTTTTCAGAAACTATTGATGGCACATATTCAGCTGCTTGCTCAGTTATATCTTCTTTCAGGGATGTTTTTTCTATGATAAGCACAAAACATTTTCAAATGCAATTCAACACAATGCTAGGCTACAATGTAAGAGGTTTTCTGAATGCAGTTACCATGAGTTGTTTCAGGTTGCAGGGCTGTTTTTTTCCTTACTGGAGCCAGATTCACTCCATCAAACAAGCTGTCATCACTGTCTGAATCTACACATATGTACAAGAAACTGAAATGAACTATGCTAAAATGCATTATGATCATGAATACATACATCTTTGGGTCATGCTCGTCTTACCACTGGAAGGCTGCTCCAGTCTGGTGCGTTTGAGGACTCCCAGAGGCTTGTATATAAATGCTTCAGGGTCAGATTGTTTTCTGCACAACTGCTTCAGCCTGCACAATACACAAGCCATGTCAAATGCACATGCAACTCATTTATTTATTTCAAAATTATATTATTCTTGGTTATTTTATTTCAGTTATTTATAATTGTAAGCACAGTAAATAGTGACACTCACATCTGAGTGACCTCAGCCAACGTCTGGCCAATAGGAATGACACTGGGATAGATATTGACTGGCTTGAGGTACAACAAGAAGTCTTTGATCTGAATGTGAAGTAATAAGATGTGATCACATATCAAATTAACAGTAATAGTATAGTAGTTAACAGTAAAAATGTACTTAAGGAAAAGCGGCAAGAATAGAAAAATCTCACCTCTGAATAGGACGAATGGAAACTAAAGCAGGCTCTGAAAGAACTGGCTCCTGTTCTGCAAAGTTAAACAAAATTAGCTATCTTTGGGATAGTGGGGTTTTGTATGTACTTTAAATTTATTCTGAAAAACAGCGTCAGGCATTAGCATTTACTTTATTATGATATTTGTTTTCTTGGTCCTCTCTCCAAACCACATGGTGGATGGTTTGATGCTTATGATCCGAAGGGGGGTCCCATCAGCAGCTGTACATCCACAAGGCAAACGATTTCCTTGGAAAAACTCCTCATTCTGCACACAAATTAAATAGAGAAAGTAGAAAACACATAAGGCTTATTAAATAAATAATTTCAAAACATGCATTTCAGTGGATAAAAGCAACAAAAAGTTAAGAAAATGATATGTAACATTCAGAAAAAAATCAGTTTTTTTATACACAAAAATGGTTGCTGTGTTCATTCAGTGATTTTGATTGTATTTAATGTATTCAATTCAAGTGTCAATGTTAATGCATTTTAACATAAATATTACATTTACAAATGGGCTAAATAATATGACCTTAGGGTGTCGACAGGCATGGATCTGTGTTCTGCGATCAGTAGTCACATAGTTCAGGATCTCTGGCATTTTCTTAAACATTGCCAGATTGTTGATGTGAATCTAAATAGAATTGACACAACATTAAATGATGTATACATTAGCCACTTGCAAATATTTAAGAAGACTTTGCGGTGACGTTGCTGTACACCACTTGCAAATATGTATTTATGTGTAACCTGGGTGTTAAACTCTTCTCCCAAGCTGGTGAACAGGTATTCATATCCATAAGCAGCTTTGCAGTTAAGCCACACAACATGATATGGACTCTGACTGATCCAGTTTCCAACAAGCTCTGAAATACCATTCAGACAGACATCCTGCAGAAACACACAGAATATATACCATACACATTGTCAATCATTACTTAACAATCATTTCAGTGGTTTTGTTCAAAGAACAATATTCACTTTAATTATTTTATTTTTCTTTTAAAATGCTTAAAAAACCTACCCGTGGTGGTATTTGATAGAAGCGTGGGTCATAGAAAGTAGAATCCAGATACACACTCTGAATATCTTTAACCCTGTCAAATATCTAATATGTTACCCGTTATTGTTAAAGCAGACTAAAAATAGAATAACTAATCAATATCTGTATTGTTAGTGTGCCTTATAAATGAAAAGTGTCACAAAAAACAGAATCATTATTTGTGACCAACCTGCTGCCAGAGTGCAGATGTTCAATTCTTGAAGCATCGCCAACAGCCAGCCTAAAGTCTCCTGTATACAATACATTTCCATGGCAACCTTCAAACAGGAACCTACCAAATAAAATAATTAAGTAGGGTTTTGTTCATCAGGCTAAATTGTTGCAAAATTAAAGCTGTGGATTATTAACACTCACATGACAGAGCCAGGACAGTGGCCTGCGGGGAGCAACGTTACAACAATGTCTTCTTTCTGTTGCATGTGAGACAAGGAATATTGCTAAACAATCATAACTTCAAAACATATTTTGTGACTAACTTACACATTCAATGACAGAAAACCTGTTAACTAAGCCTATTTTTAGGGGAGGGGGATCATCAAAATATTGACAAATATATTACCTCCCCAGATGCTTCATCCACCAAGGATATCTGAGTTGGACTTTCAAGCTCCAATGCAACCTAATACAGAATATTTAATATAACATGCAATTTGCCAAACCATAACATTTCCTGACCAAATTCCCTGTATTACATATATGAACACATATTACTTGGATACACTGCCTATATAAGTACAACACATGCAGTACAGTACAGTTCACAAGATAAAAAGTCTTCTAATTATGAAGGACTTACTATGTAGTCCTCCCAGAAAGCATATTTGGGGTTGCTCTGTAGGAGTTCTTTGGTCACAAAAGAGCAGTAGAGGCGGACTGTGCGACTGAAGTCAAAACACAGTACACATTAAACATGATTCACTTCACTTTAGTTCACTAAATATCCTTATTGTGGTAAAGTCTCACTTGGACTGCAGTTTTCTCTTTAGCAGTGGTCCTTTTAGTCCCTTCATGTGGTCTATTAAAAGTCCACAATCAGAAAATAGGCAGTGTATTGTATTTTGAGATGAGCTACCAGTGAATTAATTCGGATTAGAATGTCTTATCGCACAGATCTGTGGATGCTTACCTTTATGGCAGTGTGACAGGAAATATGCCCGGGCATGTATATTCTCCCGGTCGAACCTGTCCAAAGAAATGCTCGGATATTCTTTCATTCGACCTGCAAATGAGCTCATGTTTTCCAAAATATTTGGTCAAACGCACAACATACCACAGACTTTAGGCTTTCCCATGAATGTATAGAGACTACTACTACTTTAGATTTCTGAAACATCCATCCATTGTCCCGCCCACAACAATTGATGTTCTTCTTCTAGGCTGGGCAGGGAGTATTATTGGTTTGCTCTTTATCGCCATCTACAGATCACATATATACACACACATTTATAATCTTTGTGCTGACATTTCCATTTTCGGTCAGAAATATTTATTTATTATTGATTATTAAAAAAGTTACCAATATAATTGGTAAAGAAAAAAACACACACACACAAAACAAATTTTGTATTTTAGTTTCAACGCGCTACAGCCCTCAGCCACAAAAGAAAAACGTAACCGGTATCTAGGCAACCAAAGAAAGCTTTACCATCTGCCAGCCAAGCAACCGCTAACTCTCGTTTGAAAGGAACGCATAGCAAAAACAAAATTAAACAACATTACTTTAGTAAGTATATGTGATTCTTATTTTTAAACTTTGTGTTTGCCTACAATCTGGGTCTATATTTTGATACGTGTTGTTACTTTATACAATATAACTCTCTGTTTTATGTACTCTGTGTGTAGCTAAATGACAAACATTAGGACGCTAACTCCAGTTAGCTAAGGTAAGTTAGTTTACCTAATGTTATTTTACCTTAGTTTGTATAGTAAACTAAAACTTATGGCACACTGTATTTTTTTATTTATTTTTTGCTGCAGAAAGTTGAATGATGACTGTATCTGTGACTTTCCAGGATCGTTAATGATGTCCTGTAACTCTGGATCCTCCAAGCCAAAGTCCATGAGTCGAGCTAAGGACTGGACCGCAGAGGTAGAAAATTTGTTCAGATTTCAACAAGCAGGCTACAGAGACGAACTGGAGTACTTACAAGTCCAACAAGGTTCCTTGGTGAGGACTAGGTTATTTTTATTTCCTTTTTATTCAGAAGTGTGGTTTTAATGAATACATTAATAATGATAATGACGTTTTTTCTAGGTTGACAAATGGCCAGAGACAGGATTTGTGAAGAAACTTCAGCGTCGGGACAATACGTTTTATTATTACAGCAAAAAGAGAGAGTGCCAGGACAGTGACATCCATAAAGTCAAAGTATATGCATATTAGGATGACATGGACTCTTCCAGCTGTTGCTGGATGGATAATAAAAATAACACAATGTATGTCCAACAGTAACCAACAGAAACCCTTTACAGAACAATAAAATATAGCACATTTATAGAGTAATATTGTATTTTGTTTTTCTGCATTTGTATTGAAATGTGTGTTCTGCTTGGATTAGCTAAAAGAAGGAATAATCAGAATAATTCAGTAATTTGTCTGATAGAGGAGGACTATGATTTAATAATTTAAAGTCTGAATTTTACTCTTAATAGTAACTTTCCCAATAAAATAAAATAATACAAATAAAATAATATAATAAAACAAATCAAACAAATAACATAATAAAATACAAACATAATCCCACAAACTTCATTGTAAAAATAAATTCACATTCCAGTATTCATTCAAAGTCATGGGCCACAGCTTCTTCTAAAATGTACTCAGAAAACTATGTTCTGGTGAGTAAGTTTACTTTTGCTTGGATTATTCACTGGGCTGTCACACTCTTCTCATGTGATAGCATTAGGGGCGAGATTCCTGCAGAGACCCCACTGGCTGCTTTATCAGTTTTTAGTCACTTGGATGGAGAAGAAATGTTCATATTTATTTTCTTGGGGAATCATTAGGTGATTTATCTCTAATAGAAGGTCGATGAGGCTGCTCTGTTTACTGCACAAGACATTTCTGGAAGACTAGGAAAACAGATAAGCGGTAAGCTACAGAAAAGATTCAAACAAGAAACTGTGAAGCGCACTGTCGGCCAAACAGTAATTAAGCTCGCCTTTAACAGATTGGACGGAAGCTACCGGGTTTATTCCCTTTAATTCATGCTTGACCCGTATTTTCTCGGACTTTATAAAGTTATGTTTTCAGCGGAGAAAACGCAGGGGTCGTAAGGCAAGTGATCGGACAAATGTTGGATCTGCATAAGGATGGCACGAGGTAGTTTTGTAATAACGTTTGCAGTGTGGTTAGCTCACCGTTAGCTTCGTTAGCAACTTGATTTACAGATGGCCTTTTGCAAGCTCAGGTCAGCTAACTAGTTAAAACCATATGTAAAGGTGGGTTTTAGTGCTGTCGGTGATTTAATCCACTTGGTCGATTGAATTAAACAAAGCACATCATACTAGCCATTTGTGGATTTGCTATGATAGCATGGTTGGATTAGTTTTGTTTTCCCAAAGGCAACTTAAAACTGGACTGGCTAACTGAGTTGAAGGTGTTTACTAATGTTTGCTAGCTAGGTAAGCTACGTTTAAATGAATATTGCACTGAAGTGTCACCGTTTGCTTTAATAATCTTTTTAGCGGACTCGTTTTGCTGACAGTCAGGTGTGTTTATAGTGTTAGTTTTGCTGTCATAGCTGATTGTGTAGCTATATAGGATTCTAACAGTAGCTAAATCCTTTTCAAAATAAATGTGTTTTTGTACGCTGCTACACAAACTTGGACCAATTTACTGTTGAGGGGTTTCTGGTATTTTATTCCACATTAGATTAGATTAGTTTGGTTATATTTAAAATATTTTCTTTCACCATATTACATGAAGAGTGAAACTGTCTGCAAGAACATCTCAAATACTAATTTATCTATATGCAAAATCTGTATCCATAAATTTTGCTTTAAACTATTTACTTTATGTAAAATATTTTGAGTCAGCTCACTGAGATTTAAATCTATGTTTTATGGATAGAAATCTCTAAGATTGCTGTTATGATGTTATGACGTATGATTAGTTGATTTTAAAAAAAACAAATCTTATTAACTAGCTACAGAACTAAATAAACATGTTGTTTACATTGTGAAGAAAGACTGACTAGAGATGGGATTCTGGATTAAAGCTGGTATGGAGACATTTGTTCACAGGGGGATGATGTAAAGTCCAAATAATTTTCCTTCTTAAGTTGTGGGGTCACCTTTAAGAAGCCTAGTGAATCACAAGGCTGTGGAAGAATGCAGCTTTAGGCCAGGTTTGTGGTGCTTCATAATAGCGCTCTTGTTTTACTGCTTAGCCTTTTCCGTTGACACAGTTCTGCAATGGTTTTATTTCCTTTCGCGTTGCCTTCTCACCCAGTAAGGAAGCAACAACTGCTGGCTTTGTCAAATGTCTTAACTTTGACTGGACAGTATGTAAACACTTCTGTCTTGTTTTTCTTTATAACATCATAGTCTGAACAGTTACAGCTGTCTTTAACTGAAATGACTGTGGCATTTAAACCCTAAACCCATTCTTAACTTAAAACCTGATTGAAAAGCCTGACCATATTAATTTTTATAGACAGTAACTCTGGTGCTGCTTTCTATGGTTTATTATCTGGCGGGAATGGCACATGAGAAGGAAGCTTGTGACCAAATGATGACTGACGCCTTGTATGAAAATACTTTACTGACCAACCATTTTTGAACACAAGAAAAAGAGACACAGAAACTTTGTTCTTTGCTTTGTTGTGTCTGAAATTGTTTCTCTAGTTTGCTTTATAAGTGAAATAGGAATAACAGACCTGATTTGGCATTATCTTGCATTTTTTTTCACTGAACCTTTTTGGAAAAGTTAGCTTAAGATTTTAAGTTAGCATGTAGGAGCTTCCTCTTTAAGTGTATTGTCACACCTGGGAAAAGCAGAAGTGAAGCAAGATGTTGGAATAATTATCTGGTTTTATACAGCTGGGGTGGGGACAACTTGAGAGAGAAATCTAAATAATAAAATAATTAATTAAATATTAATTAAAATAATTATTACAGTTATGTAGTTTAGACTTAAATAAGAGAAGTTCAAATGACTCTCATGAAACTAAAAT